>JARYHS010008074.1:150759366-151359366 GCA_031002005.1 Vandiemenella viatica | reverse complement strand
AGAATAGAGTAGTTGTGACTGATGCGAAATATCCATCTACCACTCGTTCCCAAGCCTTCTTAGATCGTTGGAAGCGGCTTATTACCGCGTCTTGTTATCTTTTAATTATACTGTGAGAGACTCAACCGTCAGTAACAAGATAATGTTATGTTGTGCCAATGGCTCTATAAAGTTCATTGCGTTGTTTTTTAAATGAAGTTTGTGCACGCTCGAGTATATTCTTATATTTTTTAAAGAAACTCGTAAACTTTTAGTAGAATATCAGGAAACATAAAACCTGCAGGCCTACACAAAAAACGAACAATTTTAATCAAATATGTTTTTTTTTAAATAAAAAAAAAATCATAACAGGAAAGAATTAACTACAAGCTAATTCAACCATGTTTTTGGCCTGCCAGTTTTGACGTCATTCTATTACTTTTCAATAATGTTCTGACCAAAGAGTACGACCACACGGCAACATTTCGTTCAAAAATTCTATTTAGAAGCAATATCTGCGATTACCAATTTTTCAAAGATTTATTTATTTATTTATTTTGAAAAATTAATCTCAGACGAAGTAAGCGAAACATTCTAGTTCTTACGATATGGCCAGGTAATACGGAGTTTCAACTCATATGTTTTTTTCTGACACCTGTTTTTCGTAACAGGATAAAACAATGTGCGATAGAGGCGGTTAATTACTTTAACGCCGACTTGCCCTGAAGCCAAACATTTGCACCTCCGGTATCGGCTTACGAACAGCCAGTCGTGCGGCAGAGCTAAGAGAATAATTATAGCTCGCAGGGTGCAAAGTAAATGTTTGCACCGCACTAAACGCTGCAAGCGGATACTCCGTTAATTTTCCCCACTCGCTGCCAGCATGCAAGCTAAAAATGGGTCAGTTTTCACATTAACACCTTGCATTACTGTGGACTTCGTTTAAAAACTGATAGTAGCATTTCATTCCACAAAACGTTTTCAATACTTGTTTGCAAAACTTCAAAGAAATGCATTCAACTAGTTCTTGTTGTACAGAAATGAGAACGAGAACTGAAAAAAACAGTGGTTACCATCGCAGTTCCAAGAGGAAAGTCTTTGGGAACGAAGAGAAACTTTTCGTGCAGTGGTTTCCCATATTGTTATGAGTGGTGCTTTCCCCACTCTCAATCATACGTTGCGCCTCAATGCTATTACTTCTTGTAATGACCATTGTGAAGTAATTTGCTCTAAAAAGAATATCAGAATTACAATCTCTAAATAATATCTCAGTATTTAAGAATTAAGCATAGTGAAAGGTATTTTCACTTGGTAAAGTTGTTTATTGTATTTTAAAATTTCTATTTCTACAATAGTACATTTCTATAGTGGCCTTTTGAAGAAATTTTAATGAAACTGATCAGGTCAAAGCGCAGAATTCCTTACTTGAATGAGGTGGGATTTGCACCATACTACTGCCGCCTTAACCGTCAGCAATAAGCCATGCTGATGGTGACTCCGTAGCACGTAGAATAAGCATATGGAAATATCTTAGTTAAACAATTAGTAGCTGTACGATTTTATGTTTTTTTCGGATGTCATTATATACAGATTTAATTACTTTCCGGGTTTTTTCTGCATAACACTTTTTTCCTTTTTTTAAACCGACGTTTCAGTCCTAACATGCGATTTTCCACTAAGCTTCTTTTGCCTCCTGAAAGTTCTCCAAAAAGCCAAGATGCTGAGATGCCAGAAAATAGAAATTTATATTTGAATTTACCATGATACATGATAATAATAGTAGAACCTATGAAACCAACATCGTTAATTCCGTTTCACACACTGCTGCCTGTATACCATTATTTCATCTAACTTCTAGTTACTGGTACTGCTGTAACTTCCTTTAAACCAAAACCTGCTATTGGACCAAGTATGAATTATAGTTACTGCCAAGTCAATACAACACTATCTAAAGTGTTTTAGGGAATAGACGGAAACAAATCACAGTAATCATAATCACGGACTTATAGGTAATTCATTTTAAATTGTAAGGATAAATTTTATTATTAAATATAGTTAGTGGAATTCCTCGGGAATTCAAAGGATTTCTTGAGATAACACACTACACAAATGGTACTGCCGATTGGCCCATTAAATTCTGATTGATTCAAAAATAATGAGTAGTAAACTGCTTTTTACAAATGTAGAAAGTCCTGCAGTGGAAAAGTGATCCCTTAAGGTATGGCCCTAAACTGAAAACACAATATGGTAACGCAAATAATATGAAAGACGTTTCTGATACGGCACCTGTGGCGCTGTCATTCAGTTGGCGGACATTTCGTGTGTCATTTACAGTGACATCTCAAAAGTCATGAGATTAACCTCTATTAAGAGCGGGACGTCTGATAGACAAAGCACAGCAACAACACAAGGCATGTACTCAAAGTAGATATCAGAATTGCTCAGTATGGATCTGCAGCCGTCTTCATATACGTGGTTGTGAAAGATGCTGGACATCGAGTACGAAATGCTTTGTCTATTAAAACCCAAATATATTCCAAAGGGATCATGCCACACTGTAGATGTGCCTTGAATTGTTCGGAACACTATCTGGGCCCAACGACACGTGTTAGAAATTGCAATTAACCCAAACAGCTGATGATCACGATGTCCTTTCACGGACCGATTCACTTTGACAGAGGACCAAACTCATGCGACGTTGATACGTCCCACACCATTATCATCAGCTTGCACAAGCCTTGTTGACAGGTTGGGCCCAACCATCGGCACACACTAACAGGATGCTTGATTCATCGGACCAAAATACCTTCTTCCAGTTTTTTGGAGTCCAATATGTGTATGAAGGTATCGGAATAAATTTTTCGCTGCTGAATGTAGCTGCAGAGATATCCCAGACATGTCCCTAGCGCGTCTGTCAATAACAGTTGGATCCAGGTCACACAGTGTTGTTCGTCTGTTAGCACAGACTCATCTGCTCACACGTTTCAGGTCGCTGTGATTTAGCAGCAATGGCAAGCAATGCAACGTGTGGGAGGTAATACTGTACTATCGATTAGCATTCTCGGTACACCCTTCACGCTTTGAAGTATAGTCTTCGAACTTTTCGCAGTTACTTCCGAAATGATTTGCCCCATACGTCGGGTTACAGCTATCAAGTTGAGTTCAGACTCAATTAATTCTCGAAGCAGCCACTGTTACGTTAGAAAACGTTTTGCAGAATATTCACGGGTACAGCTGACAGCAATATCGACCATCCTCTTATTTGACGCGGTGCGTCCGCCACTCGTACCATTTCATGCTACTATTCCATGTCTTTCCGCACGTCATTGCATATTCACATGTTGCAAATCATTATTAATGTAAAATGTTCCGTATTGCCTCCTCAAGTGACGTATGGACGACGTAAAAAATTTAACTAATAACATGAATTAAGAAATCAATTATTGCCTAGATAGTAAAGAATAGAAATTATGAGAATCTTTAAAAGCATTCTCAATAGAGGGATTCATTGTGATCAAGAACAATTTGAATAGGGTGTATAGTGGAAAGATGAAATTCTTGGGAGGACAGGGGGGATAATATGGAGAGAGAAAATAAAAATTGTGGGTAAATGGTAGGAAAAAGTACAAATTTGTGTGATACAGAAAATTGAAAAGAAATTGATAGTTTGTTTTTGCTTGTAATGAGAATTTTACATAGTAGATAACCGAGACAAGTTAAAAATACGTATAGTTTATCTGAATATGAGATTTTAAATGAAAGGTTGCTGCTGGATGAGAGATAGAGAGCAGAGGTGACCATTAGAACGAAAGAGAATCTTTGGAAGCAGGGAAGAAGATGAAAATGCTTCGTCAGTACCTAGATATAATGATTTTGTAATGGTATCGAGGCATTGGCGTATGCATTTTCATATATAGTGGAGTGCGTAATGCGCCAGAAAATAATTTCGTGTATTATTATTGTAGCGTAGTAACAAGTAAATAGTAGTCTCTTCAAATACAAAAGTAGCATCTGTAGGACTCAGATGCGATTCCCGGATAGCTAATTGGGATTTTGGCTGTCATTGGTTTCTTAAAGTTACTGCAGTAGATTTGCTGGACTGTTCTTCATTGCAATGTATTAACATTTCATAAATATTCCCCGTCTTCAACCCGATTATCATGGTTCTAACGACTTCGTATTCGACTAGCTGTAAACCCATGACAAAAATTAGGCTTTTCGCCTGTTCTTTCGCTCAATTTGCCAAACACCCTTCCTTCTCGTCTTTGTTTTGTTACTGTATTACATAAGATTTATTTCTTTGAACATGTCGTGTTTGAGCACGGGTATAGTTCGTTTCATGTATTTTTATAGTGTTTGATACTTTTTGTTTTCATCTGTATGTTGTTTAAACTTTATTGCATTGTTTTAGTTTTACGAAATGTCTTTTTTCGATGGATATTGGAGAAACGATTCCAGCACTGTGCTAAGAATCAGTCTTACAGGCCACCGGTAAGAATTCAGTTCGCGTCGATGGCTTCCGAGTTAAGATTTTCACAATTCGCTGAATCAAAAACGTCTTTAAAAACACTTTTAAGTCAATACGCTTATAGAAATTTATCGATTAAAACGTCATTTTGTAGTAAAAATCTCAAGTTTTACATCAAGTGCTATTTTCATTCTATGTCACTGGCGTCCATGATGTGGCGGCATTCCTTTGGAAAACTCTGTCCAACAAACCGAGCGTGGTGGTGTAACGGTTAGCGTTCTGGCCTCGCATTCTGGAGGACGGCGGTTCGAATCCCCGTTCGGGCATCCAGATTTGGGTTTTTCCATGGTTTCCCAAATCACTCCAGGCAAATGCCGGGATGCTTCGTTCAAAAGGCCATGGCCGAATTCCTTCCCATTCCTTGCCCCCATCCTTTCCCGTCTCTAAAAACATCGCTGTTAAGAGACGTTAAGCAGTAAAAAAAAATCTATCCAACAAATCTGGAATTACTTGTGTAATCAATGTCTCAGTTTAGCGAGATCTGCAGGTGATCTTTCGAGAAAGTTCATAACAATAAACGACGAGAAATAAACCTTTGACCTCTACAAATTTCTTTATTTTCTCTTTTGGAATAAATATTCCTATCCCCTTTCTTTTTATCTCCTTGAACTCCTCCCACCTTGTCTCTATTGTACATGTGCAATACTTCTATTTGCTGAAACTGTCCCTGAACTATCTCTTCAAATTCAAAGTTCAAGTTCAAAATCTTTTTATAATTGTACCTACTTCTCATTCAATTTTGGCTACTGGTTCACTGAATCCTGTAATATCCATCAGAACTGCTTTGTGATCACTTATTCCTTCAGATACTTGACACCCCACAAGGTTATCATCCACCTTTATCAGGAAGATATCTAACATGTTTGCTCCCTATTGTTCTGCTCTACGACTTGTGTATACCTTCCTTCCATTATCAAGGTATTTGTGGTATTAATCCTATTTCATAACCAATTTATATCTGCTAAATTTAAATCCCCGCCAATAATGACCATTCTATTATTCTATTCTCACCTCTGAAATCAGAATATGAATTTAATTTCTCCCCAAGAGCCTCATCTTTATCAGTCTTTCCATTGCGATATATTTTTTCTTTTTTATTACCCCAGAAACCTACCTCAAGTAACTCATGGCCACGATCTACGAATACCAGTGAACTGTAATAGTTTTTGTTTCACAAATTGCTCCTATATCCCTTCCGTACACTCTGTAGCCGTATTATTGCTGTCAGTAGGAAACAAACCAAAGCAATGAGACAAATTACTGTTTAGTAACTGAAACTCTGATATAGCGAAAATATCAGTCCCAGCTTTGCCTTGTAACCCGTGATGAGCCACTACCCTAGGACACTACAGCCTGCAAGCTGAGCGACGGATTCGAGGGTAACTCTCCTCTCCCCACATTAATTAGCCTGAGTGGCGGCTTTGCGTCGGTCTCCCGCGTACTTCCGCACTAAAGCCCGGGGGGTTAACCGTTCATTCGTGGCGCATACATTTAACAAATAAATTAACGTGATACGTATCCTGTTAACATGCCTTGTTAGAGTTGCCGCTACAGTTGCCGTGATGTACTAATCGTTGTGTTAGCTTAATAGGTAACCGTTTGGCCTATTTCAGGCTGTGTGCGCGTTAATAGTGTTACATCGACCACCGATTCTGGTCCAGGACATTAGTGGTTTTTAATTTAATCTGATTGACGCGTGTATGCTGTGCTTTTACAGGCAAGTGACACATTTTTGTTCAGCTACATAAGTAAAGTTGCTACTAGTTTTTAATCCTAATTAGCTAATATACAAGGTATATACATCGGTTTGGTTAGTTACATAATCAGATGCTTAACTAGTCGGGTGATATTTTTATTTGGTAGTAATAGAATTTATCTCCTAAATGAACATTCGCATCCCTTAAACCATAAGTTTACGAGAAGCCATCAGAATATTATCGGATGTAAAATGTGATCATCAAATCTATACTAATATTATAAAGCTGAAGAGTTTGTTTGTTTGTTTGTTTGTTTGAACGCGCTAATCTCAGGAACTACTGGTTCGAATTGAAAAATTCTTTTTGTGTTGAATAGACCATTTATCGAGGAAGGCTTTAAGCTATATAACATCACGCTGCTACTAATAGGAGCGAAGAAACAATGGAAAATGTGGAAAAAAACGGGGAAAATTATTCATCTTTGAGGGCTTCTGTTGCTGTGCGCTACGAAAACGGTTCATTCGAATTGAAAAATTCTTTTTGTGTTGAATAGACCATTTATCGAGGAAGGCTTTAAGCTATATAACATCACGCTGCGACTAATAGGAGCGAAGAAACAATGGAAAATGTGGAAAAAACGGGGAAAATTATTCATCTTTGAGGGCTTCTGTTGCGTGCGCTACGAAAACGGTTCATTCGAATTGAAAAATTCTTTTTGTGTTGAATAGACCATTTATCGAGGAAGGCTTTAAGCTATATAACATCACGCTGCGACTAATAGGAGCGAAGAAACAATGGAAAATGTGGAAAAAAACGGGGAAAATTATTCATCTTTGAGGGCTTCTGTTGCGTGCGCTGCGAAAACGGTTCATTCGAATTGAAAAATTCTTTTTGTGTTGAATAGACCATTTATCGAGGAAGGCTTTAAGCTATATAACATCACGCTGCGACTAATAGGAGCGAAGAAACAATGGAAAATGTGGAAAAAAACGGGGAAAATTATTCATCTTTGAGGGCTTCTGTTGCGTGCGCTGCGAAAACGGTTCATTCGAATTGAAAAATTCTTTTTGTGTTGAATAGACCATTTATCGAGGAAGGCTTTAAGCTATATAACATCACGCTGCGACTAATAGGAGCGAAGAAACAATGGAAAATGTGGAAAAAAACGGGGAAAATTATTCATCTTTGAGGGCTTCTGTTGCGTGCGCTGCGAAAACGGTTCATTCGAATTGAAAAATTCTTTTTGTGTTGAGTAGACCATTTATCTAGGAAGGCTTTAAGCTATATAACATCACGCTGCGACTAATAGGAGCGAAGAAACAATGGAAAATGTGGAAAAAACGTGGAAAATTATTCATCTTTGAGGGCTTCTGTTGCGTGCGCTGCGAAAACGGTTCAAGATACCAAAAAATATGTATGAAAGGATTATTCCTCTTGAAATGATCTAAAAAAATGTCCGCGACAGTATATGTCTATCTTTTGAGATTAACTCACTAGAACCGTTTTTATGGTAATCAAATTTGGTCGAAATAATGCATTATTACCAATTATTTGTTAGAGTTCTATCAACATAATAATATTAATCTTTATCCAAATAAATGTGTTGTTGATTAAGAGTATTTAATTGTGAACAAAATTGTCTTTGGCATCACTTAATTTCAATGAACATCTTAGAAGATATTACGCGCGGTCGGCTCCCTTCTGAACGGTTGTATGCAGCGAATGCGTAATGAGAATCAAGATATGACATTAACATACAATAATGATATATACAATGATGGACTAATCATAATTGAAGATAAAATTCATGAGATTTGCGATAAATCACTAACCGATTTTGGGCTAACCTGTATCAAAAAGGATTAATTCACTTAATCATCTGGATCCGTTAGAAGTAGCGTTGCGAAAACCGTATGATCTAAATGAATTAAATGAGTATATTACTCAAAATGAACCAAAATTAGTTAATGACCAGGTGACCGCGTATAATTGTGTTATGCGAAGTGTTCGTTTTAATGAAGGAAAAGTATTTTTTTTGGATGCTCCCGGTGGAACCGACAAGACCTTTATTACTAATCTTATATTAGCAAAAGTAAGGTCTCAGGGAAAGCTAGCTTTGGCAGTAGCGTCGTCAGGTATCGCTGCAACTTTATTAGCAGGTGGACGCACAGATCATTCCACTTTTAAACTGCCCCTAACTGTTTCTTTACAGAAAGATAGCGTGTGCTCTATACGTAAAAATGGTCCTTTGGGAAAAGTTTTACAAGATGTCAGTTTAATAATCTGGGACGAATGTACCATGATCCATAGAGCTCATGTGGAGGCTCTAGATAGGACTCTTAGAGATATTAGAAGCTGTGATAAAATCATGGGTGGGATTACTGTTATGTTTGCTGGGGACTTTCGACAAACTTTACCAGTAATAGTAAGGGGAACTAGAGCAGACATTGTAAAGTCTTGCCTTAAAAGTTCCCCATTATGGAAGTTTGTTAACATTTTAAAATTAACTACAAATATGAGAGCACATTTGGGAAGAGGTAGTATAACTTTTCCTTCAAAGTTACTTTTAATAGGAGACTGGAAAGTACCTCATTTTGAAAATAAAATTGAAATTGATCGCGATTTAGGAGAAAGAGTAAGTAACATTGAGGACTTAATATCGAAAGTTTACCCTGAAATCAGCGAAATAGAAAATAAAGATCATCAATGGATGTGTCAAAGGGCAATATTGGCGGCGAGAAACAGTAGCGTGGACGAAATTAATGACCTAATTTTAAGTAAACTTCCAGGAGACATAGTTACCTACACATCTATTGATAACGTAATGGATCAAGAAGATGCGGTACATTACCCACAAGAGTTTCTTAATTCTTTGAACCCAAGTGGCCTTCCCCCATATTCCCTCAAGTTAAAAATAGGTGCCCCAATAATTTTACTTAGAAATCTCAAACCACCAAATTTATCTAACGGAACCCGACTTCAAATTAAATTTCTACGCAATAACGTGATCGTTGCAATAGTTTTGACTGGTCCAGCAGTTGGTCAAACAGTGCTTATACCTCGCATCCCAATGATTCCAAATGATTTACCTTTTAATTTTAAAAGAATTCAATTTCCCGTTAAGCTATCTTTCGCCGTTGCAATTAATAAATCACAGGGGCAAACATTTAAACACGTAGGAATCGATTTACGTCAAGACTGCTTTTCACACGGCCAACTATATGTCGCGTTGTCAAGATCGGGTTGCGGAGAAAACCAATATGTTCTTCTGCCACAAGAAAATAAAACTAAAAATATAATTTACGCAGAAGTACTTTAAAATAATTATGTTCTTTTAAAAACTTAAAAACTAAACTTGCAAAAAATTGTCTAAAATAATAACAGAAATTGAGGCGGACAAAGTCGTGGGTAACTGCTATAATTTATAAAGCTGAGGAGGTTGTTTGCAAAAATAAATATGATGCCCAAAATAACTATTCCACGCGGACGAAGTCGCGGGCACAGCTAGTGCTAAATATAAAGCTTCATCACAAACTGTCTTCATTGTTATGAGCTCTTGTTCCATTATGTGCAGAAGACGGATGTACCCTGTTCACTGTCAACAGGCGCTTCAAGGTCATGTTTCCCTGGCCTCACTCCTCTCCCCACCATACCCTCCCTTCCTGCTTCTCCTAGATGACCGCTGTGTCCAAGTATGTGGCTGGAGTGGGGGTAGAGCAGACTGACCTTGAGCCGCCTCTGTTAACTGAACAGGCTATAGGAAAGTACTGTTACAATGGACATAAAGAAAACTGCAAGGAATACAAGCAGACACAGGGAATATTTCACAATTGGATTAATTAAAAATGTAGAACATTGTAGTAATTCAGTCACCAGGAAGTTATGAGTTCCATCTAAGTTAGTAAATTTTTTACTTGAAATGTATTCAATGGCTCGAGGTTCCACCAAATACAGTTGTCAACTGTTTTCACTTTTCTTTTATTATAATAAAGCTCCATAAATCTTAATTTTTCTACATACATTACCAAGGCACAAAGTTTATAGTGAAGAGATACTATTTGAAATGCATCACATGCTGGCGAGGTTCAATGACCTGTATCCCGCTCTATACTCAGAACGCCATTTAATGATCGTTGTACATCAACCGCCTCCAGCTTTGCTTCAAACTGTTCGAGATCTTTAACCGTTGCTGAAGGCGAGTACAAACAGAAGCCTTTTGTCAAATTATTTCAGATCGAACTAAATGTTAATATTGCACGTCAGCATATTAATGTGATAATTTATTATGAATGCAATTGTTTCAAAACCTCTAAATATTACTGTGAGCATTGTTAAAATGGTTTAAAATGTAGTAGCTGCTGTTGGCGTTGAAGAATCTAGCGTAGATTTCACCAAAAATTCAAATGGAAATCATTAATAATAACTACTAATAAGAGTTAAGGGTAGTTATTATGTCCCAAGTTGTCATGTTCAAAGTAGGTTTCAAGTGTCCTCGTTAAAAACAACAGTCAACTACAAGATTTTATATCTTCTGATTTCAGAGATCTTAGAAATTTTAGCTTCAACTTGATTGTCCATTATAAGGTTCCACAATATTAATTTCAGTACTGGGAAAAAAACCGGAAGTTGTATGGCATGGAAGAAGGGTGCTAATTGTAACCGCAGATTGCTGTATTAAATCTTATGCAAAACTGATCTCTTTGTTTAGATTGAAAAGCAATATAATTTTTCTATGCTATCATAGAAGGCGAAAAATTCACTGCGGTTATGTAAATCAGCAAGTATTTCTTTCAGGCGAAAATGATGAAAACTATGTTGAATCATGAAACATAGCCATTAAACTATCGAAATAAATCTTAGCTGAGCAAATTACGTAACATAATCAATGTGATACATGTCTACGATTCGAGAAGCTTGGTGAAGTTTGTGTATAAGCTTTTCAAGTGAACTTTTTACCAAGAATAGGCAAGGAACTTTTGTCATCCAAACTGAATTCGGATTACATACATTTAAAAAAATTTAAATATTTTATTGATGGTTTCGATCACATTATAGAACAGGTTCTGGGCATTGAGATTATTACTCTGGAATATCGGTCTAATGCTTTCACAGTATACAGTGTGTATTAAAAAATGTAGTGTATGAAGAATCAGATTCCTTCGTGTGTGAAACTGAGATAGATGTGGATGGCTGCCAGTATAAATTTCCCTTGTTCTTATTACGTCACAATTATGATGCTAAAATCATCAGTTATCCTGTTCCAGCTACGTCGAAATCCTAGGACGTTCAGAATTTCCAATTCTTTCCTGAAATCTTTAGACAGTTGAAATGAAGCTGCGAGAGAGTATGGATGGGAAGCTTTTCTTTGCGGGAGAACTAAAAATGTTAGCTTAACATTCTCTCTGTTATTGAATTTAAGGCAACTAAACTGAAAAAATTCAATTCCCTTGGTGTCATCACGTTCTCTCTGTCTGTTCTCATTCTGTCAGATCGCTGTTTTATTTTAGTTCGTTAAAAATTGTAGACTAAAAAGTCCCTGTACTTGACGTTTTGAGGCGACTTGAAGCTCGACAAATACTTGTTAAATCTTCCATTCCCTCATATAACAAT
Organism: Vandiemenella viatica; assembly: GCA_031002005.1. Taxonomy (NCBI): domain Eukaryota; kingdom Metazoa; phylum Arthropoda; class Insecta; order Orthoptera; family Morabidae; genus Vandiemenella; species Vandiemenella viatica. Next base: position 151,347,552 of record JARYHS010008074.1, on the reverse strand, counting down.
GTAACTAGTATCTCTTTCTACTGCATTTATTGCTATTTCTTGATGTCTCTGGCAATTTTTGGTCTTTATAAATCAAAGTGGAAATCCTGGGTTTAATGTTCTTATTGCTATATTTAATTAATGAAGTGATTGTTATTAATCGACCGTTATTTGGTCAAAATTTAGCTCAGTGTACATATGGTCACAGGCGATGGTTGGTATCTAAAAAATTCTGTAACTTTCTACCAAAAAAGTAAAAACCATTAAATTTTTTAATGATACTGGGAGTGGAAATACAAGAAAACCACTTCTCTTGCATTTCTATTAATGCTGATTACTAGCACATAATTAACATTGATCAAATCCTGCACTTCCCAGTTTAAAATATTTTTTCTAAAGACGCAAGGTCCGTTTGTTCATGTGCAGTCCTATATTTCTGTTACGTAGCTGTATTTCACTTCAACACGTTCTCACAACTCTTACAGTCAAGTTTATTAATAAACATTTTAATACAAACCACTTAGTGAACATACATTGAAGTTCGTTGACTAAACACGAATGGACTTGTAAGCGTATTTGCTTTTTATTTTACCCCTCTCTTAATTTTGTACTGCTTGTTTACTTGGATGTGAATATACGTAGCTTCGATCCTCTTCTTCGTGGGGTAGAATTTGCCACACTTCATCTAATTCGAAGCGAATTTAGCTAGAGAAGTGAGAGCAAGGGAAAAATCAACAGAACTCACGACTTCTGATTCACTAAATTATTTACTACCGATATTTCACTGAAAATGCTTCCCTTTTCCTTTCATTTTCTAACACAAACACTTGCCAGTTCAAAATTTTACATAGCTAACTTTTTTACATAATTATTGTACATTAAACTTGTTCCAATAATTCACAGTTTACTGCTAGCGAATAAAGCAAGATACTACCTATTGGTTTCTCCGCAATTCTTCTTGCGAACCACCAACAAAACTAAGATACTCTCCTTCGCCAAAATTCATAATACTAGTACGTTCCCTTAAATACATACACTCTCTGCTTCATACTTCTACCACATTAGAATTAAAAAGAACATTGGATTAAGAAAATAAAGAAAAATAAATAAATATGTATGTGGGGAAACCTTATATCCTTACAGACTTCACCATAATGGTGACCGCATAAACCTGTCTGCACTTCATCACTATCTGGTAAGACAAAGATAACGCAACAATCACATCCTCTAGTGAGGCTGCCAACTCGTCAATACAATACATCACACATCGATAATAACTATATATTAGTCACCATCTTTGTCATCACATTAAAGACCTAACACTTGGTTTATTTATATACCGAATATACCGTACTCCTTAATGCCTAGTTCGATGTTTCTTCTAGAATGCCCGATGCCGATCTCAGTGCCGAAATTCTGGTTTCGGTTATTCATCAAATGATTTTAAATTAAACGCAGTCACATCGGAACTCGGCTACTTGAACTTGCACATTCATTACCGCTCTCTTGAAGCATTAAATCTTCTGTGAGATGTGGATGAGTTGCCTTTGCAGTTTTCTGATGAGACTAAAGCCACAATGGGATTTTCTTCCGAAATTTGAAATTAGTTTCCTTGTAAAGAATAAATGGCTATGCAGTCGAGCTTCCCAATACTCTACTATTTTTATGCAAAGTGACTGTCAGGAAATCTGTCAAACTTCCATAGGGGAAGGAATACCTTCTGCCCACTTTGCCGAGTGTCTCTCAGTATGTAGCCAGCAGATAGCTACCTTAATACTAAAATGTTTGCGGACTTTGTAAGCGCTACGCCGTATCTCTGGTTGGCATTGTAGCCGCCGCAATGCCAACTCCCTGACACTTGTCGGAAATGCTGCAGCCACTGCCTCACTGCTGAGAAATACTAACACAGATCAGAGATACGAAACTGTTGTCCACTTGGACACTGCTTGGAAATGTTCACCTCTGACGCTGCTGCCTCAGAATGCCAGCTGAACAATTAACACTGATAAACCGTGTGGCCCTGTGGATGAATGGTAACGTTCGAGTCTGGTATTGTGGACAACTGCTCCGACCTACCATATTTATATCTTCCAAAATAACCAGAAATGTCTTCAGGTAGATGTACGGATGGTTCGTACAGAATCTCCCTGATTCTGAAGAGCGATGTTCGAGCTCTAACGTTCCCAGGGATTTGGTTTATTTCCGACTTAGCTGCTAATAGTTACGAATCAAATCAACCAGCAGTTTTGTAAAACATTTAAACTCATTAGGTTTAATCTGAATACAACCACGTTTGAATGAAAATCGAATTTCACTGCTGTATCAGGAGCGATTCAAAATAAATATAAAAATCTGTTTACAGTGTGTATGAATAGCTTCTCTTGGACAGATTCTAAAGTCTACTGTTGGCACAAACCTTGGATCATTACAGAATATGTTGAAATTGTATCATTTTGAAGGACCACCTGTGTCATCTCTGCGTTTTTCACAAGGTTAATCAGGTGTGCGCAATAGCTTGGCGGAATAGAATCTGCGAATCTGACCTGTAAATGCTTTGTGTTTATGAAATCGACTGTTGAATTGCTTTGGTCACGTATAGATAAAGTTTGTGCAGGACTTGCTGGGTGCAATGGTGCACATGGCCTTGTCTCCGAGTAGAGCTTTAGGCCGTGGGTGCTGTACCAATGGCAGAAGATTCAGTTCCAGCAAGAATAGGTTACCCAGGAAGAAATCCGTTACTAGGTGGCCATTGTACTTGGCGGCGGAAAGATTGTGGGGATGGATGATGTTGGGCGAAAGAGATGCTACTGAGAAGATCTGCTTGTGTGAGACGTTTGCAAACGGAGCTAGAGGGCTGATGGCAGTAATTCAGAATATAACTACACGACCTCGGTGTTCTGGTATGTAAATGTGTTGTATATTGTGTTTATGAAAACATTTAAACAACTCGTATCATAAATAATTTTTATTATTTCTCCGTAGTGTAAATGATACGTAAAGAAAAAATCGAAATGTTTTAATTTCCGTTCTTCTGCACTATCGTAAATTATATCTTCGCTTGGACAAGTAAGAGATGTTCTCCACACAATGAACATGATATCAAAAAAATTAAATAATCAGGTACCTAATAATACCTAATCTATGCCTACTACGCATTTAGTATTTCAAATGACCATTCGAAATAATTTCAGCTATAATTCACAACTGTTATAGAGAGAGTAAATATGAAATTAAGAAGCTGTGAATTGTAGAATTGGGTATAACATTTTCCGTATTAAATATTCGCATACAAAGAATAAGAAGTAAAATAGAGAATCTTAAAGCTTTTAGACAGAAATTGAAAGTAATTGTACAGAGTTGGTAAAGATTTAGCAGAAAATAGTTAACTTTAGAAAATGAGGAGTGTGAGGAGAATAATTAATGCTTGGTTTTGGAAAAGAAGTTGTTCCAGTGAACTTTGGAAATCACGTAAATTATTTAATGTAATAATCGAAATTAACAGGTAACTTTCTTAGAGGAAAAATAGATTTGGAATTTTAATATATTTTTTCCACATTTCCTTGTTAGTGTAATAAATTATTATTTTAATATATTTCTCTTGGGCTTCCAGCCGTGTTAAGATTTTACATTTGTGGGACGTTTCGAAGGTGTCCTTCTCTGCCTTCATTCTCAACCAAATGTCAATGATTAACCTGATAATTATTTTACTAATACAAACGCCACTAATAGTTTAGTCAGTTTTTAGCCTCTTGTCGCGTTACTCTTATTGTTTGTAACTTGTACCTGATAACATCAGTGGAAAATTCAGGTATAAAAGTTGCAATATACTAAATAAACTAAAACAAAAATCCGTTCCTTATATTAACTCCAACAGGTGAATTAGATAAGGGAATAAACGTACCATCAACAATCGTTGCTGCGTTGTTATTTAAATGATAATTTACAATTAGCTGTTTAAATTAAAACTATGATGATGAATCGTGAGATAATGTATCCAATGGCAAAAGTCGTATTCTATTTAAAACAATTGGGAGTAAACTTTCGCATTGCGTGGTTGACGGATATAAAGTATTGGTGCTACTGTGTGTAATTTCAGAAAAAAAGCAACGCAGCTGCGCCTTGTTTGTTTAACACAGCAGTTATAATATGAACAGGTTGTGCGCACGGTTGCTCTTGAGTACACAAAAACGTCCGGAGCGGTGAACTTGTGGTGGTGCCGGCAAAGTCTAATCACCGTAATGGAAGTTCCCCTTTTCACGGCTGTACTCACCTGAGCTGGCAAGTGACAGGAACAAAAGCGCTCGCTGTGAAGAATGCATCAGCCCGCCCATTGTCCTGCAAAACAACTTTTTTATTCATGGACAGTTGGCACATAAAGGTATTATCGTATGACGTTCTGAGATTCAACTCTATACATTAGCAATTAGCATCAGTTCATTATCCGTCGTAACTGAAAGACTTGACAAGATATTATGTTTTTATTTATTTATTTAAACAACTGAAGAGAAGTCTTGAAGACTCCATGCATTACACTTCTTATAAAGAGATAGAACGAAACAAAAATTTACACACCTTTAAAAACCATGCTATAAAATATTCCAGTCATATCAAATTGTCAGTATTGCAACAAAGTAGTTTCAGATAACACTACTAAAATAATTGTCATCACCACCATTTACGGATTAGACAGATCTGCCAGTTCACAAAACCATCGTCTCCTCGCGTATCCTAAATTTTTCTCCCTCCTTTGGTTTATGTTTCATTCCCTGTTTGGGATTTTCATATTCTTTCCTTAGTTCAAAATCTGATCTATACGGTCTTATTGAATCTACAATAGATTATGTTTCTCGTTCTTTGTTGATATCTTGATTTTTCTAATACATAAATCGAAGGGAAGTAAGCAAACGTTACCTAGGAATCAGTCAATAAACGGAATACCAGACTTGATCGTCAACAAGATCTCACCAGTACTGCCAACTCTAAAAAATATTTGATGCCAAATCTACGTTTAGAAAACACCAAAAAATGTGCTGAAGTTTTGGGAAAATGATTAAAAGAAAAATACCAACAAAATTTAAGGAAACATTAACGTGACCACCTGAAAAATCTCTATCCAAATAATCTCTACCATTATCAGTACTTCCCTACAATTTCACAAATCTCTGTAAGTGAAAGAAATATTGTCATAATAGCCAACTTGGTTAGCATATTTTGCTGTTTCAATGGATTATAGTTGTAAAACGGTAGTTGAAATATGAAAGTGTCTCACATTTGCTCAGTCAAGTAGTGTATCACAGAGAAGAAAAGCGTTTAAACTGTCTTAATCATAGCACATTGACAGCGTGAACTTAAATACAAGTGGCAATTTTTTGAAATGAAAACGCAATTTTATTCTGTGATTCCCAACTTCTATTATTTCCGCACACTACATCAGACCTTCGAGTTGCTTTCCTTTTACGGTTTTGAATTGGTTTTATATTCATCTCATAGACAGCACTGACAGGTATTGTCTATTAAACACAGTAAATAAAATAAAAACTTTCTTCACTGCAGTGCTATCAATTCTCAATCAAACGGTGAGAGGCTTTGTTCCCTATAAAGAAAAAAATTAAAGAACGTAACTCATCGCTAGAACAAGTACCCAGGAATCAATGTAGAGGCAACCTGTACTTTGCTACGTAGCGCTCGCGCGCAGCGTGTACCGCGGGGACGTCGTTAGCAGGGGCCACTCCAGATGCTCTCGGCCCAGTGGTAGGCTCTCTCTCCTACCTGCTTTCTCCTTCTCTCTAATCAGCGCGCTCGCTGGGGGCCTGCCTCCAGTTTACTCCTCTGAAAATATGGCAGCGGAAAAGAAATGGGGGCGTACTTTTACTTTCCACTGCTTCTGTCCGCGCATGGGGCTTCGTATAAGCCATACAGTATCAGAAATATATAAAATAAAATGTCTTTTTCACGCTTCTTCATCATTAGTCAATTTTTGAGGCATTAATTAGTGTAGTTAAATAAGTAAGCTATGCAATGAATAACCTATACCTTTCGTCGTATCCTTGACTTCAGAATTCTTTTACATATACTATTACTCTTTAGCCTTTTTATCTCAATTACACAAAACCTAAATTCTCTCTCTGGTCATTTAACAACGATTATAAATAATATTCCATTTTCTTTTACCTTATAATGTTCCTTAACAGGGAGGAAACGCATGTTTCGACTACTTTTTATACTAAGATGTATTTCCATGTTCTTCTTTCCTGTTATAATTCCTTTCCATACTTCTCCTTACCTGAAATCAACTTTAAACTGTACCTGGACTTACCTTTACGACTTCTCCTTTTAAATAAATTCAATAATACCATAAAATCTATCTAGAATTCTTACTGTATTATTCCACACTACACATAACTTTACACATAATGCACAATTAACATTTACAACTTCAATAACATCAATACTCTCTTTGGTCGCCAGCCGTACAAATTATTTTTAATCCTTTATAGCCTGGCAGCTCCTTACCGACACCATTTCCATTTTCAGATCTGTCAGATCTGCTCAATCACTTCTCTTCCATCGATCCATTTTCATTCCTCCTCAATTTCTCCAAGACCAGTCCACACATATTTCTTTGCTGTCAATGGTTCTTAACATAAAACATTTATTAATATTTTATAATATCAATTTATATTCATTACACACTAAAAATTAATTAAAACTTATTTCCTATCATATGAATTAACGGAATGTATGACTATTACAACTGGAATGATAGATTATTAAAATAAATACAAGACATAAGTACTGATTTCTACTTTTTTGCATTTATATTAATGAAAAACTTATATTACTACTGACGTTTTAAACTAGAAATCAATAAAGAATTTAAAATAGCATTAAATTGATGATTCATATTAGTAATAATAATTTTAAAAGTTGTGGCTAGCTAAAATTATAAGTAAAGCAGCTCGAAATAATATATTTTAGGCAATGTTCTTGCTCTAGATTCTTCCTTTGATCAGATAAAATAGTTTCATGATTGTCGTAGCGGGTGTAATACGTTATAATAATTGCTGTAACAGAATTTGTAAAATTGGTTCGCTCACTTTCTATATTCCTGATTTTTTCGTCACGCTCTTTCATAAAACGATAATTTTGTAGTTTGCGTAAAACTCGAAAATTTGTGTCAATTTTTAAAGCAAATAAACGTTAAATTTTTATGATAGCATGTATTTTTCCGTATGCGGTATTTTGAAACCCTATTTTTTTTGGCACCAATTGATGTGGGTAGAAGTTACGTTTTAAACAAATTTTCCATAGTCTAACAACACGCTTGGGATCAGTTACATAATGCGTTGTCATTTATAAATGGTTATTTGTCGAATTTATATACATTTCCGCCAACGCCTCTGCTACAAGGATGGTGAATATTCCAATCTTATATTTTATGTCTTTGTTCTGAAATAATTAACGTGTACCTTTATAACATGCAGCTGTCACGCACAAAGCCGAATGCAATTTCTGTAGATAATTTGGTGTGCCACCCGTGTTTATTAAATATATAATAACTTCTTATTGATCGTTATTAGAGTTTGTGCTGTAAAAATTAATTAGAGCGTTTTAGTTGCTGTAAAACTGAATTTATGGATTTTTAACTATATGATGAAAGCGAATAAGGCATTACAAATAAACTAACAAGTCAAACTTCAGTGAAGCTTGGAACAATGATCAGTAAATTTTTAAAAGACATCAAAAAGAACTAGCTCAATATTAAGTAATTTGCAACGTTCATACTATTTTAGTATACCTTTCTACCTTATCATAATCAATCATTTATTACTGTAAACTTTAGAATAATTGTGCCTAAACAGCATCGAGTTGTTATCGAAAACAATGGATTTATAGGGTTTTAAACGAATATTTTAACACATAATCATACAGGCAGTCTCAAATCCAAAAGCTTTTTTGAATTTTATAATTATTGTACTGTAACGAAGAATTTTCAAACATAAACTTCTAAAATAAGGCATACGGCTTCTAGAGACTTGGAAACTAAAGACAAGTTTAAATATCAACAGCTTGTATTACCCTAAAATTAAATTTTCCTGTATATGAAAAAAAAAATTATTTAAGTGTATTGTACGAATAAGACCATTAAAATTTCTTGACTAATATTGATGTGGTTATTAAATAAGGTGACGCAGTTTTACCCGATGTAAAGCCCACGCAAGATATCTTGAACCTACAACTTCAACTGACAATTAAGCAGCAGAATTCCAAAAATATGATTCATAATTAATAACTGATCGGCTTAACGTATCCGTTCTTGCACCGATAGGAACCGATTCACCTTAAAAACATATTACTAAAGTAATTACTACTTTGGTTTTTAAGAACTACCATGCAGCTGGTGTTTAACAACTATTGTACGAAACAACGAAAAAAAAGTCAGACACACCAATGTATAGTAAAATTCAAAGTATAAAATAATACAGGAAATCGTCTTGCTGTGTTTTAAACTACTTTCGTTAAAATTTCTCATGAATTTCGAGAAGATGAGTAGGTATTTGATACAAACCACATGCCTAAATAAAGAAACTCATAATAAACAGAGTATAATATCTTTTGGTTAGCTCGTAAGCCATGGCACCTCAGCAACCAGCGCTGCGAAAATGATTATTAGCTTGTATTTGGCGCCTACTCTATCCCACATCCCTCGGCTGCGTTATACATTACGCTCAGAATCGAAGGTTGGAAGAAATTAATTTTCATATCACCTGATAAAAGGTTGCCGCCAGATATACGCACATATAAAGAGGTCGATTACGTAACAAACACTAGCAAACTAAGAGTCATGTGATACACCTACAATTAGAGGGAAGACTCCTTTAGTTACTGAAATCGCATTAGCTGCACATTGCATTGACTCGTCAGTGAAAACCCTAGAAGGCTAAGTAGTCATGCTGGCTTGATATCGGTACGTGAGTCCGATTGTGGTTTGAGCGGGACCTTGTACACCAATCGTGTCTGAAAAGTATTGTAAGTGTCAATGTCTAGCAGTCTATAAGACTTCGTGATTATTTTGGAGAATACGTGAGTTCCAAGTAAATTAGTGCAATAAGATTTGAACTAAACGTGAGTGTTCCATTAGCCAATTTCTATTTAGTGATTTATGTTACTCTACTTGTATGATGATGAGGAGTTTTTGAGACCAACAATTAAAAAATCATAGGATTCTTCAACATGACTAAATAAAACCGCCGAATGACCATAATCTGGAAGTTTTGGCATGCCAGAGAAAGTTTTAAACTCATGTCACATCGTATTTTAAAGTATTCAGTGCAGAGGCGATTCGACACGTATACAGGTACGTATGCTTTTTCCTTATAATCTCTTTTTCACTACGGTGAAAAACAACTTGAATTTTTTTTTTTTTTTTTAAATGGCATTATGTTGAAATAAGATTTCATTAAAGTTTAAATCTATCCATCAGTAATATTACCGATGTGTTATCAATCAGCAGATGAACACACATTTTCTGATAAATTTAATCCGTATTTTGAGATATTATGGTAGTCGTTGTAGTTGTGAAGAAGATAGTCAGCTTTCAGAAACTATCTGAATGCTGTCGTTCTTTTTTCTTCAATTCCAATATATATCTACCAATAACGAAAGTGACATCAGCCAGTTACTGTTATCAAATCTATGATAACCTGCTGAAGTTATTTTTACTCACAAAGAAAGAGTGTCTGGTAATAATTGGTTTAGATTTTTTTCGAATATGGTACACGGTCATGATTAATTGACTTTCGGGTTTTGCCGCGTTGTTTAAGCTTTCGGCTGCTATCCTCCAGCCTTCGTCAGAGATTTTCTTGTAGTTTTGAGAACTTTCTACATGCGTAGAAAATATCCTCCCCGAAAGTCAATTAATCATGAACAAAGATGGCCGTGGAAGTCTGAGGAATCATGGTACACGGTATTCACTTACAGGTTCAATGGATTTTAGGCAATAAACCTTAATTTCAGAGATATTGCATCCCAAACTTTTCATGATAGTAGTACCATCAAAGAAATAAGCTAAGCGGGAAAGATACCCACTATTATGCTGTTTATATATCTTCTTTTTTTATTTAAAGCCAGAGTTTCTATTTCTTCTAAAACTTCTCTAATTATACTACGCAATATTTTTTTACCCTTAAAAATTTTCAAGGGCTTTACATTGTTTTTGATGATTTTTAAAAATAAACAGAAAAATACTTGTTATGTGTGAATTATACATAGTTCTTTTTTTCAAGCAAACATTTCGTATTCTTGCATTCGTTGTGAAAACTCTCAAGTTTGAGATAAATGTTTTTACATGCTCTGTACGCGGGTTTCAATTTATGCCTAAAATATTCAATACATGCTTTAGTGCTGTTAGAGACACATCTACAGTTAGTCGAAGACAGTTTTGTTTTTGAACTAGGGTTACAAAAAAAAACTACCTGGAGCATGGCTTGAATCCGATTCTGCAGCGTAATATTCATGACGCTTAGGTTACGCTTGGCTACGCTCCGAGCTACTTCCTACTGGGGATGTAAGTGGTTGTTAGTGTATGCTACTACAGCATTTTTACAACAGAAACGGCCTTCCTGTATTGAAGTCTTTGAAGTCGAATCGACAAGCGATCTCTTAAACATTTGGTCTCTGCCCAGAGTATTTGCTCTCCCTCTACTTCTGACATAACAAGCTTTGTGTGTGTTGTAGCATTCGTGAGATTATGCAGTTTGCAGAAATCACTCAGCAATAAAGCAGGTAATACATTATGCGTCTCCAGTAACGAAATAATACACCACTATCGGTTCAATGCTGTTATGATATAGTGTAAGGGAGCATTAAAATGAAATTTAGGTGATAAAATGATTTATACATTGATTTTGCGTTGCAGTAAAACTATACAGATAAAAATGTGTTAAAATGAAATGAAAATCTGATAATACCATTCTATTGGATACTATTTCGAAATGTGGACTGGTATAATGAAAAGCTAAGAAATAGCACTTAATCTTTGGACTCCTTTCCACCACTCACAAAAAAATAGTAAAATTGGCCAGTATTGAAATCTTCTTAATAAAGATGAATGATTAATTATTTTAATGGATGCCTAGTGTACTTCCCACAATGTGAGTTGGTGGGTAAACGGCTTCTAAATAGCTGGAGTCACAGATGCAGTCGGATGAGATATGGTTGAAAAAGGTGAAGAATACTCCATAATTCTCACAATCTTCAATGTGGTTTGTGGTTCCAACTTATTCTGATCCGCGTAACGGATGGCTATACAGTGCTGCCACTATTAAAGCATCAACACTTGTATCGTGATTATATATAGATATATCAGTGATTTAAATCATTGTAGAATAATTCACAATTATAGCATTACGAAATTCTCAGTTGAGGTTGTTTAAAAATACAGTATATTATTCCATAATCTGAAGTTTGGTGTTGGACCCTACCGAGGAAGGCATACTAAGTCAATATATCAGAGGTAAGAAGGCCAGTTCTTTAACTACAGTTCAACATGGAATCCGACCGTAATATACGTCATATAGCTTTTACAGTTGAAATTTATCACTGAACATTTCCTTTAAATTCCAAATTGGACATAATCTTTACCAGAGAGCGTGACAGCAATTAGACCCAGCTCCCTATTAATTCCAACCTTATGAATTAAGTACCTTTGTGTCGGAAAAAGATAAACAGTAACTAATTGTAAATTTGTATTTGAATGAGTATCGACTTCATGGATGGAAATTGTCTAAATGAAGTTTAATGTAATTATAAGCAGTAAAATGTTTGAAATGTTAATTAAATGACAATAATTATGAATGTTGTGTAAGCGGGAGTGTTTGAAGTGTGATTTTCGGCTGTTTGGAATGTGTAATTTTATCAATTTAATGTTTAAATGACTGCAAATATTGTATATTTTAATTTAAAATTCTCCTGATTCTAAGTAATTTTGTATACGTTCTAATTGCTTCTACGCGATTTATAACTGATGGAGCGATTTTTAGCTCTCGAGAAGGTACTGTCACTTCTTTTAATGTTCTTTCGAAAATTCTGAACTTCCTGTTTAAACTACCGAGATAGCGAGCAGGCTAGTTCCCTTGCAATGGTGCTAGCAGCTGGCTGTGTCTTTTGTATTCGTAATGTGCTTTAGAATCTTTGGTAGGAGCTGATGACTGGGAGTTGTATGTGTTTATGAATATTGCGTTGGAATAAAAAAATTAAATAAGCCGTGTACTGACGATGTTGTTATTTCAGCAACTACCTTATCACTGAGAAGTTATAAAAATTAAATATCATACATTGCTGAGAGTTAGAAATCACCTGGTGACCGACGAAAAACCTAATAATAGCGGTCTTCTGTCTATAACAACTAAGCACCGAGTGGTTTCATAAGATGCCACAAACCTATTAATTTCCTAGTTCACGACTAGGCTGGAAAGCAAGATTTGTATTACCTTCACAAAAAATCAGTGCCAGAGTCTCTGCCACGAAATCTGATTCTGCGTTCCTTATTTAGAGCTCTGAACTTGAGAGTACAGAAAGCTGTGTACCATGTGGTTGCTAATTAGCTGGGATTTGTTTTCCGGCGCACCAAGGCGGGAGTTAACGCTGCGAATAACAGCTGAACAGAGCACATCCCTGGCGCCTCGCAGTACTGAGCTCAGCTCTCTCGCAGTTCTTTGTGATCTGCGACGCCACTTCCGCCTGCTTGGACCGCGGCGCCACATTCTCATTAGCACTAGAGGAAGGGTGGGGGGTGGAACAGCAAGTGCCACCTCGCGCCTTTCAGGTGCACCGTCCTTCTCTCTTGCCCTGTGGACTATGTCATTTTATCAGTTTCAGCTCTGCCCTTCCATAACACCTAAAACACGCTACAGCGAACAAAATTCAGAACATCACAAAACGAGCGGGGAGCGCTGCATAAATTTTCCCGAAAAGCCCAAGGTACAGAAATTCTTTTTCAATTAATGTTTATTTAACGCCGCCTACCAGTGTCACGATATTTTAGTTTTCTCAGTGTCCTTTTTTTCCCATCTTTTTACCTTAAAACTCACCGCTTTCCTTACTGAATCAGAAGGAATGACACCACAGATAACCTTTGATATCTGAATTTTTTAGTTCGTTTTAAAATAATAAATGGTATGGAAATACGAAACAGTCTATCCAATGATAAATGTCCTTTAATTGTTTCTTCAGTATGTTTCTATGTGAACTGTATTCCGTTTTCTTCAATTTTCTAAATATTTTTCCTTTTCTTTAGTCGAATACGTTCTTTGTGTCAACACAGACAGCCATCAGAATTTTATTTCGATCGGAAACTACGAAAAATCAACATTTTTACTTCAGCAACATAGATATATTTTTTATGAATACAAAACGCCATATTTTACAGAGCGTCCAAGTGTTGAAAGCATTACGAAATTAATGCTTCTCGTTTTACAAACACGCTTCAGCTGACAACGAGCCACTAATTGTAAAGAAAAGAAACGATAAAGAGTGAACATAACCTACTGTTCTGAGTTTATAGTAAGTGTTTGCCTCTGCTCTGTAGTAATATGATTTATGGTGATTTCTTGAAGAATATAAGCAAATCCTCAATTTTTCACGTGTGTTATATTACCGAAGACCTACTGCGACGACAGATATATAAGGGGACAGTTTAAAAGACACTGAATCAGTAAACAGGAACCAATAGAAAACCAAGTTTTAAAAGTTTTGACATCAGCTTTAGTTGCAGCACGCCTCTTAAACTAGAAAATTGTGAAGAACTTTAATATCTTAACTTGAAGTAATAGATATAAAACTCAAACGCTGGATGTACTGATATGCGCTGTTCCATCGATTTCTACCAAATTTCGCATATTTGATATTCTGGCAGGTAACTGTGTTCATTTTGACAAGTCTCTTTATGACATACTTCAGTGGATGTAGTAGAAATATCGCTTACCGTCTTATTTAAAGACTAATAGAATTTAATATGAAAAATATGCAAAAATCTGTAGATGTAATTTTCCTGTGATTGCCCATCATAGTTTTTTTATTTATTTATTTATTGCTTTCGGCCTTATCGGCCTTACAGCCGAGTTCATTTGATGTTCTTTGTACAGCAGTTTACATTATACTGTAATGTGTTTACATGATGTCACATACGATTTTATATCTCTTATCTATACAATAGAGGATTGATTATATAATCAGTGGAATTATTCTACCATCATAGGTCATCATGAAAAATCATAGGGTACAAAATAAGCATCAAGTCTGCAGGCAAAGACGTGTTTGTATTTAAAAAAAATTATTCACATTTTTGGTTGTGTGATAGAAGCAGTCTTAAATAATAAAAAACTATCAAAAATAAATTAAATCACACAAAAAACTGTAAAAAAAGTTAGAGATCTTCTATGATGAGATATTAACAGCCAAGTTTGTATTGAAATTGTCTAGAGAACTAAAACAGATAAGTGAGTTGCGATTTATTGTGCAATATTCACGGCGTTAAAAAATACCGATTCTAGAGCAGCAATCTAACAGATGCGTATAAGCAAACAGTTCCACACGCACGGTGTCCAGTTATTGAAGCGAAACAAATTCTGTAAACTGTACCGCGTGACCAGTTTAAAGCATTGTCAATCATTCGTGGCCATAGTTTGTGGATGATGGTGCAGTGCCCGCGGTCGGCCACAGTGTTTGATCTTACTTTGCGTGCATCCTTTGTCATTATCTGCTGATGCCAGCTCACATAGAGTGTTGTTCGTGACATCAGAAGTAAGCGATAGTAAAGGGAACGTAAAAGGCAACAGAAACATCCATATAGCAGAACATGATCGTAACAACAAGCATTTCATAGTCTCAAAGGGCAGTATTCCAGACAATCAAAAGAGAATGGCAGGTGATTCAGTTTTAATGTTTTACGGAAAATTCTGCTGCAAGTATCTTCCAAACAATACTCAACTCGTTAATTCAGAAAATGGATATTATTTATTTTGATATTAATCCCTTTATGCAGACCTACTGAAACAACAGATTATAACAAACCCGTCACGAACAGAATTATTACTGGTGTTTTACTCTCTGTCTATGGGTATGCTTAGTCATTTCATTTCAAAGTAAACTAGTATCTTGCTAACGACTAAAGCTGCAGTAAACCTTATGTATTCGTTACTGAGTAACGAGTAAGTCACCTGAGTCGTAGTACCGAAACGTTACTGACAGATTCATTTCGTTACTCGTACTTGTCGTACAGATATCAGTTTGATTCGATAAACGAAACGAAAACGAAGCATCATATGGGAACTGGAACGGTTCGCCCAGCGACTAAATGAATCTGAACGAGAGAATGGACACTTGAAAATCGTGCGTTGCGTATTTCTGGGAATTTTTATTTGAATTCGTATGTGTAAGTGCAAACATGTTGCGCGTACATTATTTTAATATAATTAATATTATTTACTGTTAAGTGTTATTATTTGTAACGTGGTAAGTAATTTTGACAGCATAAAGAGTTATGTTGTAGATTTGCTTTTGTTTAACATTAAAATTTACAGAACATAATTTGTAAATAAATATTTGGATACATAATTTGTGATCATTATTGTTTCCTTAATGAGATATTATTGATTTCAAACATTTATAAAATGTGTTTATTCTAATATGTGATATTTTAACTAATATTTTATTTTAAATTGCAGTTTTATCCAAACTTACTTTACTAAGTGAACAATTTCCTTAAATTTTACAAAATACTTATGAAGTAATTCCGTACGTCACTCGAATAGATGCGATGGTCCATGCTAGCGCTCTATTGTATCAAAAGTAACGGGTAACGGAAAGGTACGATAGTAAAGAGTGCTGATTGGTTTAGGAACCAATCCATAAGCGTACACAATTTCTCGTTACTTTTTCAGTTCTACTAAGGACCCAACGATACTTTATTTTCGTTGTTAAGATACAAACTGAGGTGAAATTTGAACCATGGAGGAGTCATAGTGTACTTCATATATACCAAGAAGCTTCACAAGAGATGAATGGCAGCTAAACCGCATAAAGATATTTCCGATCTCGCGCAGTTAGTGTTTGTACTATAATGACCATCGTAAATATTTATGCTGCACACCAGACGACAGCTATCTGGCGCAAAGAATCAATGTATCATATATATCCACGTTTACCGAGCGTGGTAGGTGAGTGGTTAGCGCTCTGGCCTCACATTCGGGAGGACGGCGGTTCGAATCCCCGTCTGGGCATCCATATTTGGGTTTTCCATGGTTTCCCAAATCACTCCAGGCAAATGCCGGGATGTTTCCTTCAAAAGGCCATGGCCGAATTCCTTCCCATTCCTTGCCACCCATCCTTTCCCGTCTCTAAAGACTCGCTGTTAAGAGACATTAAGCAGTTAAAAAAAAAGTGATTGCCTCTGCTCCGTAGTAATATAATTGATGGTGATTTCTTGAAGAAGATCAGAAAATCCTCCATTTTTCACGTGTTATATTACCGAATACCTACTGCGACGAAAGATATAAGGGACAGTTTAAAAGACACTGAATCAGTAAACAGGATCCAACATAAAACCAAGTTTTAAAAGTTTTGACTTTAGCTATAGTTGCTCGCCTCTTAAACATGAAATTGCTGAACAGATGGATAATTATTAATGAAGTGACAAATCATGTGCAGATTAGTCATTGTTTACCCACGAAATAATTTGGTTTCAGAATGTCTGCGCTTGATAGGTCCCAAATCAGTTCACCAAAACGCACAAACATAAAATTTTGGTCATCTGCCTACGTCATGTGGAACGCTACGGTAACGAAGGTGACTTTTAAAATATAGCAAAATAATGGATACCTTACCTGAAACCTTTCGTGGTACTGCTTTTTCAGAAGTTACCTTGGCATCTTCCTAGGAAAATTAAAACAAACAACAGGAACCAATGTTTGCTTTCACAGACATTGGTCAGACTCGTTAAGGCATACTAATGTTATTACGGCGAGCGTCTGAAATCTTAGTGTTTTCCTTCATGTTCAGATCCTGCATTCTGCCCTGCATATTCAAACTGTTTCTCTCGACATTCCACCTCAGATGCTTTTATTTCGACTATTCATTGCGCGAATGTGTCCTGACTGTTCTCTCCCTCGCGAATGCGTTATAATGGTTCACTGTTGTGACTACATTACCCACTCGCGTTCCCCTCCTTGTCCTGTCTGTTCCAACTGTTCATGTGCGCATCAAGCGTTCTATTCAACCCTCAATCCCAATTCCGTCGCTTGTCTCCCACTTTGTTTATTTCCATATTTATTGGCCCTCTTGATCCTTTTTAAGAATCATATGCCAGAAATATCACTTAGTCACCCTTATTCAACAAGCCATTAGTGCATAGTCACAGTTTGCTTTGAAAAGATGTCGAATTTCCCTCCAAATCTATTTGCAAATTTTTATTTTCTCCCACGTATTTGATTCACCGTGACATATGATAGATAAGTTGTAAATTGTTCCGAAAGACTCCTTTTTGATACTTTTCCTAATGTGGAGGAAACTTTATGAGATGTCAATTTTTCTATTCCAACCATCCGATTTAATTTGAAAGTACGCAGAGAAAATAGAAAAAAAAAATCTGCGAGATTTTAAAACTAATGAATCTAAAAATGAGGCAAAGATCATGATAAAGTGACTTCGAGAATTATATGATAATAAAATTAATGTGCTTTAAGTAATATTGTGCTTCCTACTCGGGAAGTCTTAATAATAAGCGATTGCTGTCCATTTGCCATAGAAGCTTATATAAACATTCTGAACCACAATCCAATCGATGTTCGCGTGGCACATGAAGTTATTTGGAACTCTAGAGGTACAGAAATAGTTTCTCAACAAATACAGGCTTCTAATTAGGTTACTTGCAGACAGAAACCAATATAAATCGGAGGAAGACATCACGCGGTGGATGTAAGGCTTCAATAATCCCGGCCTGGGATAATCATGGCGCGTCTAGCTTTCTGCAGCAACAGCACAAAAAGAGCTTCGCAACCAAAACAGAGCTAAGCTAACGATAAGAGAAACTAGGATTACCAGAGAGACAACACAACGTTTTTGTTTCATCCATACACAAATTCGGAAACTATTTTCAATATTCTTTTTATATATGCTACTTCGATGACTGCTGTGAATATTCAAACAAAAGCGAAGTACGTGTTTATATTTTCAATAATTTTTCGTTTCGTGGCGCGTTTATTCGTCATAAAGTAGAATTTAGTCATGAAACTTTGTGTAGCCATAATGCAACTTGCGTTGCACTGTTTCATTCAACAGCGTACCTTTATACCTGTGAACCTGATGATGTATCGTACAACATATTAGTAATTATAAAGCTTGGAAATTGGTTTGAAGCGTATCAGTCCAGTGAAGTCTCAAGACCAGTTCCTTTCCATCGCGTGTCCGTTGCTGATGTTAGTATTTTAATACATATATGAATATTTGTTAAGTGTAGTGCATTATTGCTGTAACATGCTTGCATGAAGGAAGGAAGGGCAGGACGAAACCCGGAGCTTTCTTTAATGAGTTCTCAGAAAAATAGCAAGTTAGATTTCACATACAAATCTGACGACCGAATAGTCGTCAGCAATGAAGTATGATTATACACACCCCACATCGAGAGATCTTTTGGAATTTAAACCAGACCATTACCGTATTCTATGATGATTAGAAACTCTGTGCCATCTCCCCTGCTTTCCTCCTGATCATGTATCAAATTTCGTCCACTATCTAAATCAGAAATACCAGCCTCTGGTCGTCTGACCTGTCCCTTCAGCCACGATGTGGTCTACAGATCGTCACATGTGTGTTGATAACATTACATACCTCCCCAGTCACTTATAATGGTGTAATATATTCGTTTTGTAGAAAATTCTAGAACTCTTTGATGGATTTTTAAAACGAGTTTATAACAAATAAAAAAAAAACTTCTGATTCAGGATCGACTTTAATCTGTGACATCAGGCTACAGGAAACACATCAACACCATCCAGCAAAATGATTACATTTCTCGCCACTATATGGTTTATAATATTTACCAAAACATCTGAAAGGCAATTTCGATGTCTTTTCTTTTGTGTGCGAAATTTTTCTGAATCATATACGGTATAAAGTGAAACATTTTTCTGTAATGTTAGTATAAGA
This sequence comes from Vandiemenella viatica, assembly GCA_031002005.1. NCBI lineage: Eukaryota > Metazoa > Arthropoda > Insecta > Orthoptera > Morabidae > Vandiemenella > Vandiemenella viatica. The sequence goes on along the minus strand of JARYHS010008074.1, from coordinate 151,328,370 downwards.
AAACTTGAACTTATTATTCTCATAACAATCAACCGCGTTAACCATTTCATGTTTGCATAATATCATTTCCTTCCATTGTTCTGATCTAACCATACACTTCTTGAATCGTTTCAGCTACTTCAAGTGACGCACAATCAAAGTCATTCAATCAAAAAAAGTCTATCACAGTCACAATCAGCTGAAAGACTTCGCAGAATTTGAGAATATTCGTGGCAATGGGCTGTCGGCATTTGGCCACTTTTGTGTAGTGGTATCTTCTAGTCTCCATTAATACAGTTGGATTTTCTCAAAACAGGCGTAGTAATCCTAATTATAGAGGTATGATAGCCAATTACGTTCCATTGATAGCGTGTTGTCGTATGTGTGTATGCGATTTTACCGTATGTTGTTAAGTATAGTTTGTTGTTTCTTTATGTATATGTAGGAAATAAATAAATTGAGAGGGTGAAACCTCGTACAGCCCTGTTCAGCCCTAGTATTCCAAATACCAGTGAATGGACTACCAAACTTAATGTCGTTGTCGGAAGAACGAATCACAGCAAACCAATGCCTCCTGTCGTCAATCTATATACAATCCACAGAGATTAGGTACAAAATCTGGCGATTCTTTCATCCCTCTGGCCAAGTCCAGAATAATGAAAATTTACTGCGGGTCTTGAACAATTAAATATGAGTTTAAAGCATTGGGTACAGCGGCTCATCTATGCTGCCTTAGAGATTAACCTGTAACAATGCCCATTTCCCGCTAGAAACACCTTTATTTTTGCTTATGGCTTTACGCCTCGTTGAGGCGGGATAGGACTGGGGGGCAAGTAACGGGAAGGAATACGGCCATGGATTTTTGAAGGAAGCACCCTGGCATTCGTCTGGAGAGATTTGGGGAAACCATGGAAAACCAAATCAGTATGGCCTGACGGGGATTCAAAACCACTTTCTTTCAAATGCGAGGCCAGAGTGTTATCGCTCACCCACCAAGATCGGTAACACTGATTTTAAGAGGGTTCAGTGATCACAAAAGTCTCTATTCCATTGTAACACTTACGTTCAGAGAATAATATTCGTTTCCAGCTGCCAATTTTATAGTATTCCAAGAAAAATTGTGTCAACACCCTTTAAACCAACTTGGACGAATGTATTGAAGTTCTTAGTTACCAAGACTTGATAATTTAACATTTACTTCATCTCTGTCCCACTATTAACTTTAAATAGGCCATTAAAACCATGATAAATTATAAATGTTATAGTTTTGAATGAAGATTTTGCGACCGAAACTTACGATTCCGACTTTTGTTGTGTTGCATCTCACTAATATTCCAAAGGTGGTGGTCCTCCCTAATAACTTTATGTGATATTCATTCTTTAAAAAATTTCTGCGCATTCCACCGGTGTCATGGATTAACATAGGAATCCGATCAGAGAAAAGCAGATCAAAGGCTTGAAATGATCCAATACTTTTATAAATTCCCTGAACAAATCAGAGATACATAAACAGCTGCGACAGCAATTATATTAATTTAATGCTACTTCAAAATTCCGAAACTATAATTAGCAGCTAGTGGATTTCTATATACTATCATAACATTTTCTTTCTACGAAGGTATTTAGTTGTTTATATGAAACTATTCCACAAAAGGTTACAGTCAACAGGTCTGAAATGATGCTCTAATCATTTCAACTTTATATGAGACAGAAACGTGTGTGACAACTGTCGAGATATTAGCCTTCTTAACTCAGGATGTAAACCATACTGTATAATATTTACGACTTATCACTATACAAGATTATGCGTTGTAAAATAAACAACATGGTTTTAGGAAGGGTAGAACTTTTTCATTATGGGGCAATAATCATCACATTTATATGTTATGTATATTATGTCATTATTTCTCTTATGGAATTACGTCTTACGTCGAAGTCATTAAAAGCGGGGAAACGTAGGGGGCAAGGGTGAGAAGGAATTTTACCATGACCTATTGAAGGAACCATTCGCGTGGAATGATATCAGGAAGTAATGAAAAACTGGAATCAAGAGGGCCTTATACTACCTATTCATACTATGCATACACAAACCATCCACAAATGATCAAGAGTGAAACTAGAGATCCAAGAACCTGTGACAAATCTTCATAATGTTAGCAGATATAATTATATAAATCATTGGAAAGTCGATAGAATGATGAATGAAAATATATGAAGTGTGTCAAGGATTCAAAATGGTTGCTAAACAGGAAATTCTGTCTGTCAAGTTTTGATGCTTTCGTTATGAAGAGTTGTATATCTTCTGTCTATCTTGTATCGTAGAAGCTGCTCTGGATTGTTTGATATTTGTGATTTAATTTAATTTAATTTAATTTAATTTAATTGCAATGGAGCACAGGCTCCGGTGGCAATTTCCCTACACAGCTATCTTCCCCCTATCCTGCACCCACCTACATTTGCCCTCTACAAATTTTTTCTTTAAATTCCTTCAAAGTTTTCGGTAAATTATTCATCGTTTCTCTTGGTAACTCATTCCAATCCCTGACACCCTTACCTAAAAAAGAGAATCTTCCTACACCCTTGTGCCTGAAATCGAGTGCCAGCTTGTGGTCATGGTCATCTTTTCCCTTCCATGCACTACTTTTCATACCTACTGCAATATCTTTCCATGCCTCATCACCAGTATATGCCCTGTACACTCCCATGACCCTCCTCATCCTCCTCCTGTCTTGCAATGAATCCCATTCCAGCTCCTTTATCATATCCGTCACTGATTGCATTCTGCGATAATTTCCAGAAACAAATCTAGCAGCCCTTCTTTGCACCCTCTCCAACTCCTGTATTTGATACGTAAAATGAGGGTCCCATACTACACTACCATATTCGAGCAATGGTCTGACCAAAGTTTTGTAACCCAATTCCTTGACTTCTCTCGTACATCCCCTCATTTTATGAGGTATGGCAGTTTAGATTTCTCACACAAACATTTGCAGTCAATAAATTAATGATATCTGCCTAACCGAAGGAAAAATTTTGCAATCATCTGTCATCCAGTTTCTGGAAGTCATCTCCTGGTAAATATTGTATTGCAGTTTAAAGGTATAGCTGCCTCAGGTGTAGAAGCGTAGTATTTAATTCTGTGTACGCTGATTGTAGTGTGGTAACAACCTTTTTATCAATTTGGAAGCAATCAACTATCCACAAAATAAATAATTACATATTAACGATGAGAATGACGAATTAAAAATGAGTGAGGCACGTAATTGGAACCTGTTGCATCAAATTATTACGGAAAGTAATTAATTAATAATTACTTTTGTGAAATCAATTTTTTGTTTTGTAGATCTTTTGCGATATGTGCGTTTCATTTTTCGTAGCTCTAATACTGAAAATAATTTTATTGGAAAACAGAATGAAACTAGTTGAAGTTCAGTTCTGTAGGACAATGTTTCAAAACTGTATGCTTCACACCATAGTGTAAATTGTTCATTGCCTGCTGACTGCGGGATATGATCTTCGATTTCTACGCTCTTGACTCGTCATTTTTGTAATTTTTGTAATTTTTTTTTTAATCAGTCGGACTTTCTCAATACTCCGACCCTTCTTGTATATGTTCCCACGTAAAATGTACGCAGTTTAGCGTGCTGATTGATTTGTTCTTTCTGTGATTCCTACCTTACTTTCTCTAGGGGGTCGACGAATTCTTCGTCTTTCGCAAGACTTTGTCATTCACTGAACATATAGAAACAGTTGAGAGATTTTATTGCTTGAAATATCTATCGAATCATGTACTTCAGTTCCTTTATCCCAATGCTACACTTCTTGTACGAAAAGATGTCATATACTTTAACTATTTACTGATATTTTATTAACGTGTCTAAAGCTTATAACTGATCACTTTTCTGGTGCACCATGCTGAACGCTGCGCTCCATTTTCTCTATTTGCTGTTAGTAATAACCCACAACTAAAATATCTCAAGTAATTTCCAAGTTATATTGTATGAATCAGTTACGTGTGCTGCCTAAATATTTACCCGTAGATACTGCTTTCAAATTACGCCTTAGATGATTAGTTCTGCTCGGTAATGGTAACATTCTTAGCGAATAAGTGTACTGTTTAACAAAGAAGACAACTATTGAAGGAATGATTACTTTCATTGTTTTAATAAAGTAACTTAAAATACTTAGTATATGTAAAAGTGCAGATACCTGTCTAACGTCTATTAGCCACAATACTGATTCGGAAAACTGCTTCATTCAGGTAACATTGTCTTTTGTGAGATTATTAAGATTCATTGCTATGCAGTAACTGTGATCATACTAACTAAATAAACGTGTTGTTTTAATAGATATCACGGTACAAGAACACAAGGTTCTGAATTCAGGAAATACTCACGAATACCACGCAATATTTCTCAAACGCTACTAAAGGGCACTCTTAGTAGAGTACCCTCTCTTTAACGATCCACCGGGGTCAACAAAACAACCACCTGTTTGAACTGCTATAAAACTAAAGGGACAAAAACACACACTCCTACGTCCCTGGCTAGCTGCTTCGGCTCCACTACAGTAAAGCAGCAACACACTAGACTGACCGTAAGTGCTTTTGTTTTTCCACTTTACTTATTACAAAAACCACCTTTAGTGGTTTAGAACCTGACTTTTGTGAGTAAGTACCGCAGCTCAAACGCAGGAACGCAGACATGCAGTTGAAATTACTTTTTGAAGTAAAATCTCGATTGTAACTATCTAGTCCGTCATTGGTATCATTCTGTTCAATCTACACAATTATTCACAGATTTGTATTTTTTAAGGAAACGACATCCAGTTACACTTAAAACAGAATTAAAATAAAGCAGGCATCAACAAATCTGTCGCTCCATCACACTTCTTTCTGAGTCATGCATTGCGAGCGTTATAGTACTGTGTTGTTTTGCCCACTTTGTAATGAGACACTACGTCACATCGTAACTCTACGAATCAGCAACGGCACAGATACGATCATGAAATCATTATATCGTGATCTAGTAGAAACAAAGTTTGACGTTCTGCGAGCGCTGACAATGTTTAATAACTTGTGGGTCCCTCTTCGACCTTTTAGGTTAACGTTCTAAGACCGTGCCCGTGAAGTTACTTTGAGCGTTCAGCACGATAGTGTTACTAAAGATTATATTGAAAACCAGACTTTACTTTTCTCCTACCACGCATTTTGGGACATGGTAGGAGTTATAGCAGGAAAATATTTGTATAATGCAAATACTACGTTCATTCAGTACAAACATAATATTTAATTCACGTAAAAAACTTACAAGAATTTACAGTAGCTATCGCAAGAACACTTGGAAATTCATTGTTACATTAATTAATGCCAACTGCCGAAGTGTTGAGTGTTTATATACAAAGTACGATTATGGGAAAGTGCTTTACGAAGCCGGCTTCTTTGACTCTCTTTTTACTACTTGTTCTAATTCATCTCTCGGTGATGAAAGATACGGTGGGCATAAAACTAACTTGCTATTTGCTACAATCATCATGTTATCTCATTTCAGATCACCCTTCAACCCAATTGAATGGGTAAGTCATGTGCTTTCACGCAAGTGAGACGTGGCTGCCAAGATGATTTTTACACTCTTCTTTTGCCTCACGCTAATTAAACTGTTGCTCTGTACAGTGAAAGATACCTAATTACCACTTCCGATGGCAGTTATTAGCCACAAGATTGAAATATATAGTGTAAAATGTGCGGCTAGCTTTATGTTAGGGCTAACGTTTGGTATTTGAGGACAAACTCGTAAAAATCTTTCCATTCAGCTGTTACGCTGAATATTATTTCTTTTCTGTAAAAATCGTTGCTTATACAGCAAACAAATACACTTTTTATAGTAAATACAAACAAAATTAAAATAATAAGATACCAAACTTAAACGCCGTTATTGTTGGCATTTTGAAAGTATTCCAAACAGCAAGTTGTTTGTCATTGCAGGTAGCTATACAAGTGTTGGGTAGTATGTTCTGATACAGTTCCATACTATCATTGTTGTTTCTTGTGTCATCTTGAGAGATTACTTCGTTTCTCAGGGAGTTAAATGATAGCCGTTGCTACCTTTGAACTGCACCTTTGTATTGGCGGTATTGTGGTAGCGGCGTTACATGCAGTGCGAGTTATCTGCATGTGTTCGACATACCAGGAGAGAAGCCGGATGAGGAAGCGGTTCCCAGTGGAGATCCTCTCTGATAATTTCCGGCGCTGCTGCTTTGGTGGCTCGGCGGACGGAAACAGGTGGCGCGGGCAGCCGCTCTGGGAACAGGGGCACCGCATGCAACCAGCGGCGCATCAGCACGGCCGCTTCACCGTATTATGGGTCCCACTCAGGAAATAAATGTTCGAAATTAGAAATAAAAGATAATCTATACTAATATTATAAATGAGAAAGTAACTCTGTCTGTCTGTTTGTTACGTTTCTTGGGCTAAACGGCTACTCCAATCGTGATGAAATTTGACAAGGAGATGCTATTTTACATTAAGATGGATGTGGGATAACATATTCCGTATAGATAAAAACATATTGTCATTAAATTATGAAAACTCTCTGAACTGTGAAAGAAAAAAGCATAATATCTATATGTCTCTGTAATTCATAACATCAGAGAGTAATGACAGCGTAGCGCAGTGGTAACGGGCTTGCTTGTTTAGAAAACTCCCCTGTGGCTTCAGGTTCAAACCCCACTAGGAGCAAATGTTTTTATGAATTGTTTTTCGTAGTTTGAGCCAAGCCTAGGATTTTGTAGTAAGGATACCATGTTCTGGCACATCTTTTGCAATAGAATAGTGCCCTAACCTTTTTCTTTATTCAGGGTATACCGGTTTCAGAGGCAGTTTTTGTGTGATCTAAACTAATAATATTATATATGCGAAAGGCAGATTCCTCTTTTTTTTAACGTTTTGATGACTATAGGTGTATACCAATATACCGAAATACTTTGTATCATTAGGAACAAAATAGGATACTTTTATCCGATAGGGACCGTGCACAAACTACGTGGCTCGGTCTAGGGGGGGGGGGGGTGGAGGGGTTGGCTGGAAGGCTACGCTGGGCTACGCTGGGCTACGCTGGGCTACGTGGGGGGGGTTCCGAGCCAGGCCACGTAGCTTTCCTTACATAACATTTTTCACAGTTAAAATGAGGAACACAATTCACAATAGCATGTGAATATTTATTTTCCTCAGTTAATTATCTCCGTATGTAATTTACAATAGTCTGATAAGAGAAAACAGTAAAAAATGTCTTCTGGAATCAAAAGGGAAAAAAGCTACGTGCTACGTTGGAGAGGGGGGGGGGGGGTGGAGAGGCAAAAGCCACGTAGAGCTACGTGGGGGGGAGGGGCTGCGTGGTTTGTGCACGCTCCCATATGAATAAATGAGACAGGTTTGACGGTAGAATGGTATATCGATAGCGTTCCCGTCATATTATACCGACATATCTTAGGTAACTTTCAGCTTTGTGTATCAAATTCTAAATCCACGCGTACGAAGTCGCGGGTAACAGTTAGTAGTACATATAATTTGTATGTTAGTCATAAAATTAAAGCGGTTTCTCGATTAAGCGAGAGCTGTCACTTGATGATTGGTGGCAAACTCTTCACAAACTGTCTAAGCTTTGTGCCAATGTGAAGTACGTTATTCTATTTGTATAATTACTAACTTTTGAAGTGGAGAGGTGTCAAGCCCAATATCAGACTGAGTGACAGCGGAAAATCCAGGAAAAACTCTACCCTTGCGCCACAGTGGAGACTCTGCCATTTCACACCTTTTCCTATTATTTAAAAGAGAAAGATAAAATGCAGATGATTAAATACTTGCTGTCCAAGATTTGACGTTTCACCCGAATCAACGTCGGAAAACAAACCAGTGTCATAATATTATTTAGATTTTATCGTTTAACTGGTGGGCCAAACAGAGGGATTCCTTCTGATTTGAAAAACTGAGATTCGAAGTGTGTATATCTCTCTTCTGGAACCAGCGTAACATTTAATGAGTATCGAGGTTTAGGCCTACGTTTATGGACGGCAGATCATCTTCCTACTAGTGCTGATGTAAATCAAACTAATGAGCATCTCTATATCCAACATTCTCCTCTATATACCTTATAGATCTCAAAGCCGCAGATAAACAAGAACCGAGCCCGGTATGTGAACGCCTTTAACACTCGGGAGGATGCAGGTTCAATTCCCGATCCGACAATCCAGATTTTAATTTTCCTAAATCATTCCAGGCGAATGCCGGGACGGTTAAGTTAATAGGCATGTCAGAATGCGTTCAGTTCCCTGCACCTATCTACTCTCGGTACTTATGACATAAATCCAAGTCTTAGACATTCCATTCTTTGCCTTTGGAATCTGTTTCCGGGAAACTGAATATAATTTAAGGCCATTTAGAATCAGATTTTGGATGGGATCAAGAAATCGAACAGAAAAAGTCTACTTATTTTTCGATAACTCACAATAAATTTCGAACGTCACTTTCTCATTTCCAGCTATAATAATTTTGAAACCTAATAGCCATGATCATCACAAATGTCATTTACCAAACAAACTGAAAACATCTGATTACTTTTACAGAAACTTGATTGTATATATGGATAAATCAATGTCAACTGAAATTCCACCTTGATCAGTGGCCGTAAAATGATTATTATCGTTTCCCACCTTATCAATTTCAATAAAAACAGGGACACAGGATCATCTGTACCCTGAACTAAACACTCATTGCACTTAAATACAAGTTATTTCTCTTTTACGGTAATGACAGAGGTATTAAATATTTGCTGCTTAATCTGAATGTCATTTCTACATTTCATTTACTCCTCAAAATACGTGCAAAATAAATAACTGTAACATAATAATTCTCGATAGTAATAAATTTTTTTTCGCTCTAACTATTCACGTCCAACGACATTGAAGCAAGCTTTTAGAAACTAAATATTTTCTCCGTTCATTTCTTATGCCATCACACCATAGGCTGCTCAAAAAACTACATTTCGTTTCTATCGAGTCAAATTTTAACTCTACAGGTTTTTTATTTTAAAGACAACAGCAAACACAAAGTAGCCTGAATCTTTACGAGAGGACGTCTTGATACAGATGTTATTTACTGTACATTGAGCCTGTCACCGTTCAGCTTGATAAGTGAGTTGTAACACTAGGATCTAGCATCGGAAAGACGCGGGTTCAAATCCCATTATGGCCATCCAGATTTTTTTATTTTTTTCACTGTTTCCCGAAATCACACTAACCGAATACCAGATAGTTCCTTCAAAAGACCCAGGCAACTTTTCTTCCCGCTCCTCGATGTCGTAATTTTCGAACAAAAAATAAAAGTTCTATGATTTTCTACTATTTTCAACGGTGCTGATTCGTGGGTTTACTATCATTTATCAATGATGAAATTTAACTTCCGGATACGTGTCTCATACTGCCCGAAGTAAAACCGAGTAGCATTCCAGTTGTGCGACCCACTCTTAGCTATTACCGTGTCACGTTTCGCGGAGACGCTCACAGCCATGATGTCACCGTATCAGTGACGCAGTCACTGATGGGTGAGGTCACTCTGGCGCGCCTCCTTTGTTCCTGTACAAAGGCTATGAGAGCTGAAATATGGCTGCCGCTGCGGTCAGATAAGGCTCGCCGGCTGGACAGTGAAAGATGGCGGCAGGGCGTGGATCCAACTGGCTTTTTGTGATCGCTCAGGCCAGAGATAACGCCAGCGAGCTGGACGAGGAGTGACATCTGGCGGGACAGCCCGCAATGACGTTTGACGGTTGGTGCCAAACGCAGCTGACAGAATTATAACACTCTATATTTGCATTTGACAGCCATTTTCTTATCCAAATCCTGTCTTCAGGTATAACCCCATATTCAACGAACTGTCGTTTCATATACTTTACACATAAATATAATTGAGCGGCGCACAAGAAAAAGATTTCAACTTTTAGTTTAATAATGGTATCTTAGGCAATAGAAAATTGGTTTCAATTCTATTTTTGTATGGAAAAAACTAGAAAAAATTCTTTAATTACCACAGACTTCATCCTTACTTGGAATGATACCACGATTTCATGGAGGATTGCATATGTTCAATTGAAGATCACAATTACACCATTCTCTCAGAATACTACGGAATATTTCATACATGCAGTTTGAATTTTGTAATCCTAAACATAGACGCTAGAACAGTTTATAACAGCAAGAATGTGAGGGTGAGGTCATGATATTTTCGTGCATTTTTAACGGAACTACGATTATATTGCAATTTTCTGTAGTCATTTTACAAAGCTTTTAGTTCATAATCTTAAAGAGATAAATTAATTCACAGTAAGTATGCACAAAAATTCAAAATTCGTTTTTAACCAACAGGTAGTTCAATGTAATGTGATGGGAAATAAATTCTAACCGATTTGCTTCTAACTTTCCGTACATCGGAGTCCCCAGTTCGTAATAATTGAGCGCTTTTCGATACCGTTAAAAATTGGTGAATTCAAAACCTATCACATCTCCGTATGAAGAACCAGCCACCAAACTGCCAAAAAATAATCAAACCCGTGTATTAAGCTTGGCTAGGTAGGCGAAACTAGTATAAAATTATTACCTACTAGGCCAAAATTCGAATATCATTAACAGTATTTCAATAACAAAGAATTAGTTCATATAAAGACAAAAATTCTTTTGCAATCGGAATGCAACATTAGAAAAGCACCGATCCCGTCAACGTGATTACTGAAATGTTTTTTTTTAAGAAGACCACCTTTGCACATATTCTCTCTTCCGGCTTCAGTAAAAACGACGTTGATATATTGCATCCTAGCGTTTCAGCCGTCTTTCTGTGACCATGAGTGCCAATCCTTCATTGACAGCCACAGCAAAATGAGGTTTCAGTAAATCAATATAGCTGCATTCTCGAGTACTGAGAGAAAATTTCCTACCTCTTCAATCATTATCAGTTCAACTGTGTTTTTTCTGCATACAGACTCTATCGCGGTCCTACTTCGTATGTGGTAGGTAGATATAAGGAAATTCCTAAAACCATCTTTAAAATCAGACTTGGTGATGATCAAGACGAAGCTTGAAGGTGGGGCCTCATGCTGTTGTCTCTCCAACGTATGACGGTAGATGATACTGGGTGCGGTGACAGTTGCTGTTGGTGGCTTTACTACCACGTAACTCTCTCGGGTTTTCTGAAACGTGCTGATGCTACGAACCAGAGGCTCCTCTGCACAATTGTAATCCCGATGATATGATATTCCCAGCGGAATACATTTTTTTTCTCCTCCACGCGCGTTTATTCTTTGCGCAGTAAAAGCTAATTATCTAAAAAGAAAATTCTTAACGCTGCAACAGTACAATGGGTACAAATACGCGCCCCCCTGTGAGCTGCAACTTTCTTTTCTCCTCCGTGTTTCCGCTTTCTCCGTCCGGAGCCGTTTGGTACGTAGTGTGCGGGTCGTACAGTGCCACTGCTGCAATTTTTAGAGGCACTGAAGTTGAGCTTCACCTCTGAAAAAGCTTCTTTTGTGTAAATAAACTAAGCTTTTTTCGTTGCGTGCCACGAATTCCAACTTAAGCTGAATGCTTTCTCTAACGAGAAGAATCATCAGGCTACCGCCAACACAGAACTTGCAGCTACGGGAGCAGCCCAGAATCTTATTAATTACTAGCTTTTCCCAGCATGCAATGCCATGCCTGTTTTTCTTTCTAAGGGGGTAGGAATGCGTGTGCATCGTTCCATTGACATTGGATAAAACATTGGGTATGTGTAAAGAACATTGACAAAAATGAAGGGATTGCAAAGGGAGAGAGGGGCTGAATTTTCGCAAATCAAATGTATACAGTATTTTTCTGTTTGTTTTTAACTATACGTGTGCAATTTCCGTCGATATCGAATAAAAGTTGTGGGTCTGCATAAAAAACATTGGCAAAAATTATGGTGGTGGAAAGGGGGAGAGCGGTTGGGTTTATAAGAATCAAATTTAGACATTACTATTCTGTTTGTTTTAATGTACACGTGTGCAAGGGACCATTGAAGTCCAATGTAATGTATGGGTATGTATAAAGAACTTTACAAAAATAAAGGGATGGAAAGAGTGAGTGGAGTAGTGTTTCTAAAAATCAAATGTAGACACAATTTTTTCTGTTGGTTTTAAAGAATACGTGTGCAAACTTCTACGATAGTGCATGAAACCTATGGGTATATGTAAAGAACCTTGACAAAAATTACGGGGGTGGAAAGAGGGAAGGGGTTGGGTTTTTACAAACCAAATGTAGACAGCATTTTTCTGTTTGTTTTAAAGAATACGTGTGTAAAGGACAAAGGATCAATGAAGCAGGATAAAATCAGTGTGGTATGTATAAAGAACGTTTACAAAAATTAAGAGGGTGGAAAGGGGGAGAGGAGTAAGGCTTTTGCAAATAAAATTTTCTGTTTGTTTTAAAGTATACGTGTGAAAAGTTCCGTCGATATCGGATAAACATTTTGGCAAAATTTACGGGGGTGGAAAGGCGGAGAGTGGCTGAGTTTCTGAAAACCAAATGCTGACAATATTTTTCTGTTTATTTTAAAGTATACGATTAAAATGTTCCAGCGAAATCGGATAATAAATGAGGGTTCGTATAATATTAAGGGTTCTATAAGGGAGATATGGGTGATTTTTTTTGGATTTTTTTTGTGTATACCGGCACGATAAACCTATAGGGAAAATGGAATTCATACTGTTGTGTGTATCCTGCCTAAGGAAGCGTTCTATGTATTCCATTTACGGAAAACAATAGTGCTACAGGTGGACAGGTTAAGGACATCTGAAACTCAAAGTATTTTAAGCGAAGGCACTTCAACAACGAAGAAATAGATGCATGTTCCATACAAATTCCCTTTCACAATGTTGAACATACTTTTTTATTTGCGAAATAGTATCTTACCAAAAATTGTGGTTAGGAATTTACCAGAGTACAGCTTAAAGTTGATGACATCTGTAACACAGTTTCTTTCCTATTATATTTAAACCTTATCGTACTCACACGTCAACGTTTCTAACTTTTATAGTATTTTACAATAGTTATATCTAAAAGAAAATAAAAATGGTCACTTATTGCATGTAACGAAATAACCAGAGTTTATCGCACGACTAGAAACTTTTTCGATTATAGTTATTCTGTTGTATTATAAGCCAAATTGTTTGATGCTGCTTTTTTTCAAGAATTAATACAATATTTGAAATATTTAATCATTTCGACATAAATTATTTAAATTCTCAAGAATCTGAAAATCGATGGACAAAAAAGAACTGCACCAATAGTGTGATTATCTTTTTTTAAAAACAATAATAATAATAAATCAACTCCAAGCGTTTTGAAAAAGTCGAATAAGTATATCATTAACTGCATACTCTGCTTCGTCCATCCTAATAGTTATTATAATTTTCTAAAATAACATGTAATTTCTTCATTTAACCCACGTTATTTTTAAAAAGAAGCGAGTTGTTGTTTGTATGTTCCGATATCACGCTAAAACTGTTTAACATGTTTCCAGGGGTTTTCACAGGTTGCAAGCTTGTTATCTGGCTTAAGATGTGAGACTTGTTTCTTGACGGTGAGTGCCCTAGAACCGGAGCAGAAACTCAAACTTTCTTAACGCCATAAATGAAGATGTATAGTCCTACTCCTCAGGTCTCTCAGTTAAATGCCTTTCGTCTCTGTTGTTATTCATGAGGAATCTACGGATACAAATTTCAAAATTGTGCATGTTGAGTGTATAGCAGTAGAAAAAGTAATTCAACAATATCAGCGAAATAGCTCATTTAGACGACAAGTTTATTTTCTGAATTCGTTTTCCCTAATATTCGCCGTTTGAAGCATTCAAACTTTATTTTTACTAATTTGAACTTTCGTCTTTTGTTATAACGTTATTCGGTTCTGCTCTTAGCAGTATTCTGAATCATTTTTGCTAGGCTGGGTTAAATTTCGCACAGGACATTATTTAGTACTTCACTTTTGTAAGATATCTTTCAGTGTGTCCCGTCTAGTTTTTTGCTGCGCGGGGATAATCAGAGCCCTGCGAGGAAGTTATCAATTATATTTTTAGCTCTCTTTGATGTAGTGCTGAAAAAACGGCAGTGCAGCAGTAAACGAGAAATTCTATCGAACTATCTTGTTAAAATATTTGACCTCCACGAGTATTCCTGGTCTGTATTTAGCGCGCGGTAACGCAGACGTGAATTGAGCCAGAAAGCTCCAGGCTGCGATAGCTGTGCGCCGACAAGGGCAAAGCGGTAAAGAGTTATGCAAAGCAGAAATCCAACAGCCTGACATGATACACGGCCAATATCCCTTGAGGGGTCTATGCATTGTAAGGTTCCTGCACTCCGCAACAACATTACCAACATGCTGCAGCCAAACCGACACAAGTTATTAAATTGCTTGCTACCACTTTCATCCAGCTCAACGTAATCACGTTTATTTATGGTGGAATTAAATAATGGTACCTCTGTGGAATTATATTGGACGCGTAAATTGTATATTCAGAACAAAGCATGTGTGTTGCACGGGTTGGTTTTAACATAATTAACTGTAATATAAAGGAAATTGATGCAAAGAAGATTAAATTAGTACACGTTTAAAACATAAATTTAGCTGTTCTGACCTATTAAGCCAACGTATACTTACAGACAAGGCCGAAGGTGTTAAAGAAACAGTTTAGTGGAAACCGGGAAATAAATGTGAACTCATATCCGATCACAGGAATAGGAAACATCCTGGTTACGATATTTAGTTGTATTTAGCATTTCTAAATTTTGGTCCAGTTTTAGATTACGAGAAGGCGATAAAATTTAAAATCCTTTACAAACGCTACTCTTCATCCCTATTATTCAAGAACTACTAAATTAATTACCGCTAATCAAGTTAGTTTTCCGTATGTGAAATACAGCCAGAAAATGCCAATTTTCTAGATTGCATATTAAGCTATGGGTCCGCTATAGATGCTATAATTAGCGGCTAGGTTAGAAGGTTACAAGATAAACGTACTGCGCAGCCAGTATAAACTTTATCAACAGGTTACCCGGAACGAACGGAATTTCTGTTATTTCAAGACGGTGAAGCCAACCAAAGAAAAGATTAGCAAAGAAATGGGAAATTTCTCGAGAACTATATTTTCATGTTATTAAAAAAAATTCGGTTGTGGTAAATTATATCTGAAGTGAATTTGTAGAATGACGTACGCTATTAATGTTACGTAGCCACCACTGTACCCTGCTGGCAGAGCACCCTCTTGGCGCCCCTAGTGTCTTGCTTGCCGCGGGACTTGCGTTCAGATCTTATCTGTTCTCTCTCTTGTTGCAGGTAAGTTACGCCGCGGGTGTTGGCAGCAATGCAAGGCGCTGCTGGACGCCCAGACCGCTGAATAGCATTGGAGAATGGCGGCTTATCTCATACTGAAAAACCACCTCCATGTAGAAAGTTCACGGTATGGTGTATAAAGCACGAATTTATTTGAAATTAAATTTTGCAGTATTTTTAATAAAGCTCTCATTTGTGAACACACTCAATTTCCGCGCAATCTGTTTCATTTCAGCCACAAATACAGAGGAGATATTTTTTATAAAATATTTGCTTTGCTTTCGTAGTGAACGTTTTAATAATGCGGAATAGTATAAGATCACAGGAATTTTACTCTTAATGAAATAATGTGAAATTTTCTGTCGTAACTGTATGTCTATTATCAGTTGATAGAAGTATGAAAGCATTTCAAGTTTCGCTATAGGATGCGATTATAGAATCAATTATATCTTTAAATTTGTTACACAAAGTAAGAGTTTCAAATACTTCAAATTTTGCTTTCTCTTTTTCAGCGACGCCACAAATGATTGTGATGGAAACTGAATTCATTTGTATCGTATAAAAATTAAGATATGTTATTATTCGTGCATATGAGAATTTATTAAGATTCTGTTGCTATAATCTTCAAAACTGAAAGTAAAACAGTAAAAGACGAGCTTGTATTTGAATGTCAACACAGATAGGGAATGGATTCGTTTACATTTTCACAAATCACCACGCAGTTCACAAGAATCTACATGACATAAATTTCATCTAGACCCAGCAAAATTCAATTAAACCATCAACAAAGCACGCAGAATTTTATCACAGTTCAGGTGTAGACAGACACTGAATTCATACTCACAATATTTCGGGAGAGAAAAATTTATCCTTTGAATTGAAAGTGAGTATTCGGTGTCAGGACTCGAAGACTGTCAATAGAAGTAAATTTTACATTTTGTTTGGCACTGTGGTCGTTATCTGCGAGGTTGGTAGCACTGCAGGCCCGCGCCTCATTAAAGGTTTGAAGGACTTCTCGCCCCCGACGTAACTCACACATTGGCGCTTTTGCTCGTTGGAAAACACGGCACGAGATATACTTCCAGAGAGAACTCACAGGAATGAAGTTACGAAAATGTGGAACTATTTTACCCAAAATTTCTGCTCCTTATGGAATCAAACAGCACATCTAGTTGTGTAGCTTTAAAGGGGCTCAGCACAGCCAACCAGAAACTTACTCCAATTATCTGAGTCTTGTTAGTAGATAAATTTCAGCATTTCTACTCAGATTTAAAAAAAACCTATACATGCAATAGTCCTAAAACTTTTGGATTGCATAGCTAGATTATTTATCGATAAATATGAACAGGCACGCAGTTCCTAATCCTCTGGTTCTGTTCTAATGCAATGCTTTCAAATATCGTCTAGAAAAAATTCTAATTCTGAATAATTAGAGGACCCGTGTGAAAATTTCGCGAATACGATGATTAGTTAGGTTGATGATTTGTAATTAGATGAAAGAAGATCCGCCTCATTTGTAATAATTGTATATTTTTTAGTGTTATAGGTACGAAACAAAATGATTACAACATATTACGACACAATTAAGAAAAACTTTTTGATGCGTAAAACATAAGAATGACAAACTGTTACTGACCTTAATGGAATACAACCAAACTGAAATAAAATACAAACAGCATATCAATATCTCTGTAATATATGTTGCTGCGATCATAGACGGAGAGCAGTAAATTTTCATAGGCTGTGTGACGTGATAGGTTTTATTCTAATATTGAAGATGGCTGGACGTTTCATAAATGAGTTGTAAGAATATTTGAAGCAATCAGAACATTCCTTCAAAGTGACATTGGCGAAACTTAACATTCATATGACAGAATTTTCTCGAAATGATATCCTCGCTGAATAAAGTGTGCTACCAAACAGTACTACTACAAACATAATCAATTATTGTATTGCGTCTCAACAATGCAGCATTTGGAGGTTGTAATACTAAAACTTAAAAACGTGTAAAGGTAGTGTTTAACTCATTATATATTACGAAAATTTGATTGTAATCTAGTCACTCCATGGCCAGTTGGTTGATACTGAAAATATTTATAATATCGCAGGCTCATTCCGCTAATGGCTGGAAGGATGCTGACATCCCTCGATCGACTTTCGTTGGCAAATTAACAGCGGCCAGAGATGTTCAAGTTTATGAGCGAAATTTAATACTTAAGCAACCGCGACCAAAACTCATGGTATTTGCCAAAATACTTCCATTAAGTTTGCGTATGGTAGTATTTTATTTTGAGTTAAATACTCACTTTAGTTAGAAACATATGATACAACTTTAAGGCAGAATAAAAGTGGATAAAATTGTACTTTACGATTCAGTGAAGTACTTTCTCTCATTGCCATTTTTCTGTCAGTACTGTCACGCTGCTTGATCTATTTAGATAGGCATGCATTTAAATCGGTCATCAGACATGATTCACGTCAGACTTGATGCTGAAGTAATTTGGTCATTACGTCATATACTCTACCATCTGATATTTAGCGAAATCGTTTCAGTTTAATACTTTTATTATTGTTTCTAAGTTCCTTCAAACTCAAAAGATATTTTTTTAATTTTGCAGAAGTAACTCTTAGGGTGAAATACTGCTCAACTTCATATTTTAGCCAATTCAGGTGATACTGTCACGATCTTTCACTCTAAAAAACGAAACAATTCTAGACTCGTAACCATGCTTAAAACACCGTAACTATTTACTAATAATACAATTAATACCTAATAACGATGATAGCTTTCCAAAAGCTCCTTAAATAGCTCAAAAGGGCGGACGCTATATCGCAATAGGGTGAAGGGGACGTCGGTCTCATACGGCAAGTGGTGGTGGCAGGAGGCCACTTGACACGAGCCGCCGCTGGCAGCAGGTTATCAGATGAAGCGCTCCACGGCCGTGGTCGACCCTGTTGCTTGTTGGCCGTCGCGACCTATCGACCCGAGTTAGGTAAGCGGACAGCGCTCCCCCACCACCACGTCCACAGCTTCAAAAGCAGCCACCCTGGCACTACCAACTCTTAAACTACTAGCTTTGACGGAATTTAAATCATAATTTCAATTTATCCATTAATAAAAAGAAAAATGGTGGCATTGGTAACACTGAACGATATTCTGGAACAAACCTATTTCAGGCAACCATTCAGCAGTGTTATTTCTTCGACAGATACGGAAAGATTAGATAAAATTTTTGGTGGTTTTTATCTTACGATATAAGGGGTACATTTCGCTTTTGGTTTTCTGCGATAGAAAATTCTGAAATAGCAAACCTGAATTAAGGCAAGCTTTTTTACGTGAATAAATTAAAATAGTCCCGTTGTTATTGATTCGAGTCAGTTTGTCTTTCTCTTATTAAATAATAACTACCTCCTTGGTGTTTTACTTCATTTATATTTTTTTAACAGTCTACAAGTTTCTTAACACAAGGATTTAGTCTAACTGTTTTACACAATGCAGTACATTTCTTTAATAGCAGTACAACTCAGTATAAAAACTTTTCTTGTCCCTCTTTATGCTCTTGTTTTGCTATCCGTCTTGTTATGGTTTTTATCTCCTACTGCCTGTGTCACCAACCAAACGAGTTTACAATTTCTACATGGTATGCCAATTTGTTTTAGAGATCATTATTAAAATTATCAGAAACATTTAACATGAAAGGAGATTGAATATTTACGATAACTAACAGCAGGAGAGGAAGGACCGCACACAAACGTTGAAAAAAGGTTACTATTTAATTTCTTAAAACGAATAACCACAAAAGCAAAAAAGGTTTTTAAAAACCCTTTGAACATAGAAGAGAAAGCATAGACACCTATAAGCGTGTATAAATGGAGGAAAGTTTTAAAATATTGGCAAGTGGTACAACATTACAACCAAGAAAGAGTGAATTCATTGATCACCGTATGCTGACAGGGTGTTTAGAAGCAGGGAGATCATTTTGAAAAATTAAGGGTGTAAATTATTTATTTCATGTCATTTTCTCAATAAACAGCAATTCTTCATTTGCGTCGCCGTCTTGCTAGTGCAGGGTAGGTGAGGTGTTGGTGCACAATTCCTAATCATTAGATTGTGTTTAGTAAATGTTTGATAATAAAACCTTTTCCCTTTATTTGCAGTAATCTGTTTTTCCTAACAAAATCCTGGATTATATATTGTTATATTTTATCATTATATCTATTTGGTTCAATTCCTAAGTGGAAAAGAATTATGTTACTCAAATTTCCACGATTTATCTGATGTTTCTAATTTCTGCCAGATTATGGAAGATTTAGTTTTCCAGCCGTCATTATGTTACCAAATACTTAAGAGATACACGATGTTTCTTTATGTTTCCAATTCAGCGACGACTTTGGATTGACTCCGACATTTTTTTATTGCGTTGCACTTCATGGATGTTGTAGAAATGTGATAATTTATTTGCAGAAAGTCGTAGTACCTCCACATCTCAAGTCAGCTATTTGTGCAGACTCAAGAGAGGAATCGAGATTGAATAACACACCTGGCAGTGTTCAGTTGTCACATGGGCATTGATAGAGCAACGTCGACGTGTACATAGCAAAAGCACCCGCCGCGTGAGTACTGCCTTGATGGCGATGTAGGCCGAGCGTTGCTTGTCCTGGCGATCCGACGAGCCCCAGGATGGCAGGCAACCCGCAAGCGTGGCTAATGGTGCCCGGCAGACGTCAGGTACAAATTTGCCGGGGACATCGCCGTTGCGGTAGATTTCCCGCGGGGCACAAGTTGTCTGCGTGTATTCGGTCTGCCGATAGCACCCCGTGGGCGGTCATCGCGGTCACCGGCATCAGTATGGTCCGCTAGGGGCGCTGCGGTCGCCGTCACTGAACTGTCGTCATTCGGGGATCAATTACACCTAATGATTGTCATAAATGGCTCGCCACATGAACAGTGTGAGTAATATTGTATGATGACCTCGCAGAATGGTTCTCTGAGGCATAGTTTGCGTTATCAATAAAGCAGGGAACAGCTAAACTTCAAAAGTCACGTGGTTATACAGGAGTAACAACCAAACATCCCTGAAAGTCTTAAATGTCTTTAAATAGAAGTGATTGAGCCAATATTTAAAAAAGTTAGGTAACATTAATTACATTTCAATGTCCAGTTTCATCTGGTTGTTTCAGGAATTCTGATTCTTAATATGTCTTATACAGTGGCTACAGCGAATAGATCTTTCTTTATTACAAAAAACAACAAGCGCTCAACGACATGAGTCTATCCTTGATTACGGAAAATTTATTATATGTTTTAGTTACACAGGAGATTGAGAATTGCAGATGAATCAACGAAACTAACAATTACACATAGGAGTTTCTGCTTTTCGGTTGGATAAGTGAAAAAAAAATCGAAGTACGTAGACAGTTGACAAAGGGTGGATTCCTCCATTCTCGGCAATGCAGCTGTTGAACATAGATATTTTATAAAAATAATGTCTAGAAGCTTTAGAACGTTTGTTTAATCCATACGATGTCCAATAATAATCAATTTTAATAAAAATAATCGCTTCTTTGTGGGGTCAATTTAGAAAATTTTCACATTAAAAATCATATCATTGTAAAATGCTTCGTGATCCTGGGGAATGTTTTAGGTCCATGACCCTACCGAAAACACTGTTGCGGGCCTACATCCAGTAAGCTAATGGTGGTGTCCTGTTACGAAAATCAATATGCTTAAGCTAAACTACTGTCAGAATAATCCACCCGATTCACCAACTCATCAACAGTGAAGTTTAATACGGGTTTACACAAAGCATTCACTGCATATGCATGACTCTTTTAGCTTTGGATTTATTCAGCAAATAGACTATCAGCCTATAATGCATAACCAATTCCGAATATTTAGAGATAACTGTGAGAGATATGGAATAGTCGGTAATTTGATACGAAAGAAGCAATCGTCAACAAGACGTCGAAACGCCATTTTGTCCACAGTTTAGCGATACAAAAATGTGAATCTCAATGCGATATAATAACGATTAGCATGAAGATGATGAGAAGATCATCTGCGTTCAGACAAATATTCTAATACCTCTGAAAGCAATAAAAAACTGATTAGAGATCTGAAATGAGTTTTATAGGTGATGTACTGATACACAAAATGAACAGCCGGTTGTTGTAGTCTGTAAGCACCTTAGAATTTTATCAATTCTAGCTCCTCACCTTTAGGCATTAAGGGGGGGGGGGGGGAAGCTAACTCTTCAGTAACAGATAGTTTCGTTTCTTATATAGGTTAGGAGAGTGAGGCTTTATATAACATGCAGATACTATGACCAAACAGACTAAATAAACCCTTTTAGAAGCAGTAAAGGTATTTAAAAGTTAATAAAAGGCCTAAATAAACTTTCTATGACCATAAGAAAACATTATCTTGGTAGGAAATAAGTTAATTCACATAAGTTCAATTTCCAAACAATAAACTTTGCTATAGGCCAATTTTGCCATTTCTAAACCAATTTAAAAGCAGTAAAGACTGTCAGTATTTAATAAAAGCCCTATATAAACTTTGTATCACAGTAAACAAACTCTAAGTCAACCTAAAATAAAATAATCATTAATAATTCAGTTTTGAAACAATGAGCTTCTACTATGGGAGCATTTCGTCATTTCTAAACAGATTTAAGAGCAATAAAGTAGCTCAACATTTAATAAAACAACTAAATTAACTTTCTATAAAGATATAAAAACCTTTTACTAACCTGAAATGTGATAATCCGTAATAATTCAGTTCACCAAACAATAGATTTCTGATATTCGATATTTCACTATTTCTGCACACTTTTAAATGAAATAAAGTAGTTTTAAAGAAATAATAATTTAATAAAAGAATAAATTCACTAAAATTCCGTAGTTTCTGGACGTGTAAATAACTTAAATCAATTTTTAAACACTTCGTTAGATGCACTTCACTTTTAGCATTTTTTATCATAGAATCCTAGAAAGCTTTCGGAATAAAAGTAGATTTCTTGAAACACCAAAAATCTAATATCACATATAGTAATTTCAGGCCATTCCATGCAGTAGAACCGATTTTATAAAGATTTCAGAAATTATTTCATCATGTAGTCATGTGCCAAGTTTAGTAATTTATTACAGCCAATCGAAGTTGGATACAGAGATGAGACAACTTTCAGAATACGTAATTTAACTCAGAGAATATTCTGGTAATTTTACATTTTTGATAAAAGCAATATAAGTAAAGTTATTAAATTTAAACACATATATCATTTTTGTAAATCTTGTCGAAGCTGTAATTTCACACTCCGGGCATCAATCTCAATAAAACTTACACCACTAAACTCAGGAATTTCGGGAGAACACGTTGAAATAATCAATATTTAGATAAATTGCGATTTAGAAGAAATGACTAAATTAAGCACGATCAAAAAGAAGAGGAAGTCCCCCAAGCAGAAAGTAGGTCGCCTCATACCCGTGGGATAAAATAGATCTTTAAAACCAAGCACTTAAAGTTACTCACTGCATATCCACTGATTCTTTATTTAAAAACGTCTAAACACTGTCAGCCTTTAATTACTGTATATCTGTTTGGTTACAGAGTTAGCGAAGGCCTATTTTGCTAGGTGGTAGCAGAAAGCTGCGCTCAGGCTGTGACGTCATAGAGCCTATATAATCTGGTGCGGGCATAATCCTCCATCTTTTATTCTTTTGCGAGCTGAGCAGTATGTGCGTATAGTCTGTGTAAGTGTCGGGCCGGTTGGGAGGAAGGCAGTTTCTACCGAGTCGGCCATCTTGGGACTTTGGTGTATGGCGCGCATAACTCGTAACATGAACTGGTAAATTTACATCAGGGGTTCGGTCGGTTCTAAGATCTCTCCACAACTTGCAAACTTTTGGAAAAGTATGTTCGATTTGCCAATTCAACTGTTAAATGCTATTTTGAACTTTTGATTTTCTTTAAATAAATTTGAAATTTTCGGAAAGTGAACTGTTTTCATTTCATAGTTATCAGACAACCTTTTCTCTATTTGTGGGTTAACAAATATTGTGGCGACCTCAAGCATTTAAGTTGAGTTATCCTGGCTACATGGTCAAGTCTAAATTATTTCGTAAATTTTCCATAGAACTGTGAGTCAACATCAAGAGTTAGTTGAGGCAATAAGGCTATACCACCCCGGTATCGGCCTTGGTCCTTACAAGTCATTGCTGTTAAATTATGCATTCATTATGTATCGTGAGACGGGGATAAAGTCTCCATAGCAACGAGAAGGCATCATCTTACAACGGCGTCAACGCTCAGCAATACGGTGGAGACCCTTCCCTGAGGATTCAGTAGGATTTCGCTGGTGCGAAAACATTTTATTTCAAGTTAGTCTGCGACTGATATGAATTATTCAATGGCCTGCGAGCCGTGATGGAATGAGAGCTGCTCCTCGACTACTGTGGCCTCGGGGGGCCAATTCGGAGCAGCTTACTGCCAACTCTGCCGCACAAAATATTCTACCATCTTCTAGAGGCCAGTACTACGTCTAACTTCCTTCATACACAGCTGCGAATAAACAGCCAGCAGATCCGTTAGTGAATATTCTGCTTATAACATGCCGCAAGCTACAGAGTCAAAGGCTTCCCTTTTTTGTTGCATTCCTCCATTCCTTTATCGATTTCCATCTGTTTAACTGAATATATCTCCCATAATTTTCGTTTTCAGTTATTTGCTTAATACACTGTAATGTTGAAATCCGCTTCACTTCCAATTTTTTGTCGACCAACAAATTATACAGTCACACATGTCTGAATGAGTGACCCCCGTTCCAGCGCTTATTTTAATTAGATTTTTACTTTTCTCATACACACGATGTAAGCTGGGTGATAAAAAGGTATGAGACAACTCCCAACACCGAAATGCGCTGTAAATGATCTCGAAATTTCGAATTCTCTGAGGACGTTTTCGCTATTTTCTGGTGAGATTTTGTGTTTATGCGCCACTGATTTGTCAGAATATGACAACGACGAACCACAGTGCTCAGTAAAAGATAATAACAAAGATTTTCAAATCATTCTATTTGTTTCTACTCTTGCTTATTAAAAGGCTGGCTCAGTAAAGCAATACAATTTTAATCTACCGGGTGTTTCAAAAATGACCGGTATATTTCAAAAATCAATAGAAACTAAGCGGGCAGCGATAGAAATACACCGTTTGTTGCAATATGCTTGGGACAACAGTAAATTTTCAGCAGACAAACTTTCTAAATTAGTTACAATTTTCAACAACAGATGGCGCTGCAGTTTGGAAAAATGTAAAGTACGAAATTTTCCACCATTTTTTCACAGCAAACTTGCAATCTGTGAACAACACACATTTACAGCAGAAAGATGACTTACAGAATGGCGAACTCACAGACTACGTTTACTTCTAAATCTTTCAAATCGCCTGCAGCGCCATCTTTTGTTGAAAATTGTAACTAATTTCGAAAGTTTGTCTGCCTGAAAATTTACTGTTGTCCCAAGCATATTGCAACAAACGGTGTATTTCTATCGCTGCCCGTGATTTTATTGACTATTCAAATATACCGGTCATTTTTGAAACACCCGGTACATTTCAGGTATAGCTATTTTTTTTCTCTTCAAGGTTTGAACATTAGGAATCGTCGAGGGCTAGATTATTAGAACCGAGTGAGGCTGATGAACAAGAAAAAGGAAGGTAAAAGGCCATGATCTCTGGAACCATCCAGGAATTTAGCTTTTATGATTTCAGAAAACTGTCGAAAAACAAGTATGTGGTTCGGACTGCAAATGGAACATGCCTCCTTCTGAATGGCAGGTTCGAAAGTTACTGCACGCTAATCAGTGTCAGTAATGGTATGCTTCGACGGCCGGAGTCATTAGTATCTTTGATAACGCCGCGTCATTGCGTAAAAGGCCGACGTTTCGCAATGACGCGGCGTCACTCCCAAAACCAAGAAAACATTATAGTAAAATTTAAAGAAATCATCTGAATAGCTGATGGTTAGACAGAAGTTTGATACCCATAAGTGACGATACATCTACCATGTATATTAGTGATTGATTAAAGTAATGTATAAAGCAATTACGTGTTATTTATCGACCATTGTCCGCGCAGGAATTCCTGAAGCAACACTCGTCCATTTAGTAAACTCTACTCGTAGTGTCATGGGTTATTTGCCCTCCGATCGATGCAAATGCACGGTTTATTGATACTCGCTATGCCGGAACTTTACGAATTAATTCCGGAGTGCTTTAATCTTCTTCGCATTAGGAGAGCTTCAAAGACTGACTAACGCAATTCTGAATTTTGATGTCAAGCCAAACATAGATTAGCTTTTATACTTGTACTTTGCAGTAGGAAGATGTAGTCGGATGGTGTTACTGACACCAATAGCAAAGTTCGGTCCCTTAAATAACAAAGTTGAAATATGCCGTGCATCCAACATAAAATATGCTCCAGATCGTAGCTGTCAGGTTATATGTGGAATCAGAAAGTTCTGCAGTACTTCACTAGTTCTCTAAAATATCTTAGCCGATATCAGTAAACAAATGCTTTAGAAAGCATTCTAAATCTTGCTACTGACACCTTGACTTCTTCCTATCCTGTTTGACGTCATTCCAACTTCAGTCTTTTCCTAGTTTTCCTACATCTCTCATACCTCTGGGATGGTATTTGAGGACCATTCGTTAGTTTCCGGCCATTCTTCATCCGTAATACAGGATATTCTGTAGTTCCGCTCTGTTTGGAGAACTGGTTTGAGGATTTTGTCTGATCT
Source organism: Vandiemenella viatica (assembly GCA_031002005.1). NCBI lineage: Eukaryota > Metazoa > Arthropoda > Insecta > Orthoptera > Morabidae > Vandiemenella > Vandiemenella viatica. Next base: position 151,302,214 of record JARYHS010008074.1, on the reverse strand, counting down.
TTTATATTCCGCAGAGTGTAACAAGCTGTTCTTATCATGAATCACATCTCGGTGGTCATTAGTCTTTTAATTGCTTATGCGGAGTGGCCAACAGTAAGTCCTGCCGTACAGGAGGGTAGGTTTATCCAGGGTCTTATGTAATCTGATTCCTGTATATCATTGAACAAGGTATGGTCAGAAGGTGCTGTTCATTATTCTAGCAACTTTCGTGGAATTTGTAATTTTTTAATTGCATATCGTTTTCTAAAGTGTAGCTGAGATTATCTACTAAGTATTTAAATGTTGATACTTGTTCTACGGGTGTATTGTCTGTTGGAACGTTAGTTCTTTTATTTTCTTTACCTACGAAGGCCGTAACTTTGATTTTACGAAGGTAAATCTCCATGTTGTACTCTATTGTTGTCTCACGAAGGTTGTATACCGATCTATACCGATCGTCTTAAGAATCTGCAAAATGAACTTGATCGTTTGTAAATTGTAATGGGTCTAGATTGGTCTGTCTGTCTATCTTGATTCTACTAAGGGGTTTTTATCTGTGGCCGGTTAGAAACTTTGGCATTAGGTCTTTGGGACAACATAAAATCATTATTACATTACTTTGTAACAATCTAAATCATTTTCATTATACTAAAAGATTTCATATTATTATTTTAGACTTAATAAAATAATTTTAAAACGTTGATGATTACTTCCAATATAATAAATTATTTGTAACATCTTAAAATTCTTCGAAATATACTAGTGATTGCTGGCTTATCCTATTAGTGCCTTTAAACTAAAATTATTAAATTATCAGCCATTAACAGTTATTACAATCATTCACACACGAACCAACAGCCATCACATAACAATCAAATTCATACATTCGGGAATTATAATCTAATAATTTTTTTTTTTGCTGTATCTATGAAACAGAAGCAACCGTTTACAGGTACGAAATTAATTAAAGAGTGATTGAGTCATTATGTATGGTCAACGTCACATTACGAGCTACTTCACAGTAATTAAAACTCATTAATAATAATTTGTTATGTCCTATTAGCTATATAATACACATGTTTTATGAATATAATATATGAAATACTTGAGAATCGTAAAACTTATGATGAATCTCTTCGAGATTCAAGTTACAGATTGCTTTTGTTGATGTATTCGGGTTCAAGATACATAGCTAACATTTTCCCTGTTTATCTGCACCGTAACTGTTTAATCAACCTGCTCTTAAGGGTCAAGCGTAATCGTGTTTGGATCGTCCGTATACAGACGCGCGTGCGAGTGCATCTGATACAGAAACTGAAACAAGATTCAATAACGACCAGGCGAATGGCTTAAATATACCTCTCTACACCACCGTGCCTGCTACACCAGGACGAAGTTAACGGTTACGTTGGAAGTTGCTATAAAGTTATGAAAACCATCTCCCGTTTATGTTGGCTCTAAAGTGAAGACCTCCACAATATGCATCGGCATCGCAAGAAGGGAAAGGGGAAAGAAAAACACATTACTAACTGTTGCTTGACTGCATTAATAATATCTGCAAAGCGGCCCAAATGTGTTTGTAGAATGGCCGAATGCCTACAAGAAAGCTCTTCGGGTATGCAGTGAATAATTTACGGCCTACACAAAGGGGAATTGCGGCTGCGTTTTCTCCAGGACCTGTAGCGAATATCAGGTAAATAGATGACGCGACCAGAGGGAACAAAGGGTAAAGACTGTAGCTCTTCATGTTAGTGACTTTAATACTTTTTTTAACAGGTATAATTGCCTGCATGTAACAGTTTGCTAATCTGTTACATACCTGTCCTCATAAGGTGATTAACTCTTTAATCGCATAGAAATATTCCTTTTCCATCGAAATATACGTAAAATAATATTCAGACATGCGCTAAACCACGCTACATATTCGGGAGGAGATGGGTTCAAATTCCAGTCCGGTTATTCAAATAACGGTTCCGTGGCCTCCCGGAATCACTCCAACCGAATGTCTGAATGGTTACTTCTCTTTTCTGCTCTAAATGCTCTTCCATCCTTAATGTCAGAAATAAAAAACATGCGTTAAGTTAATTTGAGAAATAATTTATTTCAGTCTTTTTTTAGGCATATCAGTTACAAATTATAAAATTCTTTTATTTGGTTATAAATCTTGCACTAAAAATGAATCCCACATTATTACTTATTTATGAATACTAAGCAATATTTAAAAAAAAGTTGTAAATTGAGAAGTTCCCATTCAAAGTCATATCTTTAACTCAAACATTATAACCACGTCGGATGATTGCTGACGAATAGTATCAATAGCATGACTGTAAATTAAAATTTACGTGTTAAGAATAAATGTGTTAAAAAAGCAAATTTCATGTAACCTCTTTCCCGAGAAACACATGCGCACTACACAGTTTGAAATACAGATGAAAAATATGAGAACCTGGAACATTGCGTACACAATAACAGCTTGTATATCTTCTTAGGATCTAACAGCAATTTTATTTGTTCATAAATTTAAGTCTTCTCGATTTCTGAACTCGAAGTGAGGAAAAGACAGTGAGGAATGTTTGTCATAATATAAGTAATCGTTGTCTACGTCATATTACAATTGGTTCGCAACATACAAACGGATCAAAAAGTAAGGTGAAATTGTCATTTGTAACTCCCGGGCATTAGGGAGGCAGGTAATTTTTTTTTCCTATGTTGGTAGGACAGACTGTAACATTTGCCAAGCGTCTGTTTGTCAAAGGGTTTAATTATCTCTGAGTTACACGTGCTTTTGTATACAACCAAAAGTGAATTTTTCGATTTTTACAATGGGTGATTTTGTTGATCAAAGAACTTGCATCAAATTTTAATTTCGGAACGAATATTCTTGTGTTGACACGTTTAAAATGTTGCGGAAGGCCTTTGGTGATGAAACAATGGCACAAAAAAAACGTTTACAAGTGGTACAACGAGTTCGAAGCGGGCCGAGAACGTGTTGAAGACAAACCGCGCTCTGGACGACCATCAATGTCTACCGACGAGGGCCACGTCCAACAAATCAGAGATTTTGTGCTTGAAAATCGTCGATTGACAATTAGAGAACTTGCTGATAGTGTTGGAATATCATTTGGCTCAGCCCAAACCATTTTGAAGAATGTTTTGTGTCTCCAACGTGTCAAGTCTCGATTGGTGCCAAAATCGCTCAATTTTTTGGAAAAAAAGCATCGCGTTAATGTGTGTGAAACTTTGCTGTCTGACTATCAGGACCACTTGAAATGCATCATTACTGGAGACGAGACTTGGACTTACGCATACGATCCTGAAACCACCGACCAATTCAGCGAATATCGTGCAAAAGGTGAAGCAAGACCGAAAAGACCACAGCAAAGTCGATCGATATCAAGGTCATGTTGACAGTTTTCTTTGATTATCGTGGTGTGGTGTACTATTAATTTCTTCCGCCGGGCCAAACTGTCAACAAAGAATATTATTTGAGCGTTATGCGTCGTTTGCGTGAAGCTATTCGTCTGAAATGGCCGGAATTATGGGCGAACAACTCTTGGTTCCTTCATCACGATAATGCACCATGTCATACTGCATTGATTCTTCGCGACGTTTTTGCCAAAAACTCGACTTATATCGTTTCGCAACCACGGTATTCACCTGATTTGACTCCGTGCGACTTCTGGCTATTCAGCCAACTCAAAAGGCCAATGCGGGGACGCCGTTTTGACACGATTGAAAAGATAAAAACCGAATCGAAGAAGGTCTTGAAAGCTATACAGGAAAAAGACTATTCCGACTGTTTCGAGGACTGGAAAAAGTGCGTTTTATCAGACGGGGATTACTTTGAAGGGGATGAAATTGATTTGGAAGTATAAATAAAAATTTACATTTTATAAACAATTTCACCTTACTTTTTGATCGGCGGGTTATGTGAAATCTTACGTTTTTTGCAAATTTTCGAAAAGTGTCGAAATTGTCGACTCGAAAATTCGATTACGCAAAAAAGCTTAATATATATATAAGGAAATGTGTCCTCTATAGACTAAAAAACTACTAGGCGGATTTACGGGCGTTTTTTGATGAAATGATACGCGATGTCAGCTGAAGGTTTATAGCTTTTGAAGTTCTCGATCTTACCCGAAGAAAGAAAAACTATCACTCACTAACAAGAAGAACTGGTTGTATATGCGTATGCCTGGTGACACAAGATAAACCTTTCTTACTTCAATGCCAACCGTACATATGCACAACATAATATCACATTGGCAATCGCATCATCTGGAATTGTGCCAGCGCTTTTTGATGGTTGCCAAACAGCATTTTTTATTTATCTGCTTAGCGTCTCTCTAACAGCGAGGTCTTTAGAGACGGGAAAGGATGGGGGGCAAGGAATGGGAAGGAATTCGGCCATGGCCTTTTGAAGGAAGATTCCCGGAATTTGCCTGGAGTGATTTGGGAAACCATGGAAAACCCAAATCTGGATGCCCGGACGGGGATTCGAACCGCCGTCCTCCCGAATGCGAGGCCAGAACGCTAGCCGTTATACCACCACTCTCGGTGCCAAACGTCATATTTAGCACTTTAATTAGCATCGAATTACAAAACAGTCAAATACCAACCTGCAACATTTCAAAAACATTGGGAATGTGTGAAGTACTACAGCGATTCAACAGAATAATACTCTGAGAATGCAGAATGGCGCTTCGGAAATCTTTGGAAGCATTGCATCAAACATTGCAAGATTTGTGGAAATAAACGGTGCTCTAATATTATTAGGAGATGATTTTCGACAGATGTTACCTTTTATTTCACGTTCAACATCAGCTACGAACTCAATGCGAGTTTAAAATGGTCACATAGCGGAGATATGCTAGTAAATTTTCATTGACGATAAACATTTGTTAAATTACTATCTTCCTTTAGAATATTTTGCGATAAAATTATTGGTTATCGAAAAAAGGGAAGATTGCCTGATGGACAAGTACACGTTGTGCGCTCCCTTGTAGGAAAACCGTGGGATTTTTTTTTCTTTATGTGCCGAATAAAATCACCAAAAACATTTTATATCCAAAACCATTGCAATGAACTTGAAATTGAATGAAACAGTAATTAAAAATTTATGTGTTACAAAGCATAGAAATAGTTCAAATACTTCCTAAAGCACGGGCGTTTTATTTAAGTTTCGTCTTTATTTCATCCTATCCGTAGCAAATTGAAAATCAGTTCCATGCGTAACTTAATAAAAAACGTGAATATATCGAAAACTATAGCCTACCTGACTGTGCAACCTTGTGGCAGAAAGACGATTCTCAAAAAGAAATGTAATGTGGATTAACGCAAGAGTTGATATCGGTTCCCTTACTGGTGTCTGTGTTCGCTGCAACGCATGTGGTATCCATTAATCAAGTGGGCGCTCGTATGTACCACCGAACACGTCGCTAAATGTGAAATACGACCAACAGAATTTAGTTCATGTGCAGCTAAAAATTGAAACCATACATCGCGTAAAGGGAAACCATGTATTTTCCACCATTCTGACTGGAACCAGTTGTGAAGGGGCGTACGTCATAGTAATTTGATTTGGCGTTGCCGTGAAATAGAGAACAGGCAGACCGCAGGCTGTCAAACGCCAGCGAGGTGTCGGGCGGGTTGCAGCTAGCACACAGTACAGGCGTCACACGTCGCAACGTCGATAAAATGTCTGTAACTCGATACCATATTACAGTGGCCATGTGGAGGATTCATCGCGTCATTTCACCACATCCAAAAGAAATTATAATTACGTCTTCATCAGCAATACTTGAAAAGTATGAAATCTACGCCGTTACATACATTCTCTGTCCACAGTAATAAGTGTGGTGTGTGAACGGTAACGCTCTGACCTTTCATCCTGGAGGACGTGGGTTCGAATTTCCGTCTCGTAATCCAGATTTTGGTCTTCGTCGTTTCCCGAAATGCTAGGATAATCCATGTGAAAGGTCATGGCGAAATTCCTTCCCGTTCCTTGCCCCAAGTCCTTTCCCACTTTTAATCACTTCGACGTCGGCAAGGCTTAAGGACATAAGCAATATATATATATATATATATATACATATTATGATCAACTTAAAACTCTAAGCGATATAATCTAATGATTCTCTACTGAATATTGGAGCTGACAGAACACTTTGCACCTCCACCACGTGTGACAATATAAAAATTTCGCTTTAAAGTACTTCAACTTTACAGAGTACTACCATAAATTTATGTAGCTTCGTTTGACGATGGTATACACAATTTTCATGACACGTTTCCACTCATTGCATAAAAGTTTTAGGATAATAATTGAACAAGAATTTGATCACAACGCATGCTTCTGATTTCGTATTAATATGAAATTTTAATTTCCCAGCAGGTAAATTATTTAACGCAGTAAAACTTCAGTTAAAAATGGAAACTATGGTATCAGTGAATCACCCAAGGTTCTTCTTACAGGCTTTGAAAACAGACTAAAAAAAGCGATGGCTAGAATTTGGCAGAATGTTCTGAAAATATGTAATGCTACTTAATAAAATTGATACGTACACTTTACTATATACGCAGACATAATTCGGAGATTAGAGGTTGTAGTATTTAAAGCATTTACATCACAGCATCTCACACAGCCTAATATAAGCTCTACGCAGAAATAACAAAAACTAATCTTACTGACGACAGATAGATTTCCTAGTAAGATTGGGTCTCTGTAGATCCAGATGCCTTGCTAACACAACTCTGCGAAAGTCAATTAAACATAATGTTGGAAATTGAAGAAACACGAATATTCATTGGAATTATGAAACCGGTGTTGCATTTTCATCATAATTACTCTTCAGTGGTTGGAGATCGAAAAATGAGAAAGTCAAAAATAAAATGGTAAAATTATTTTTTTTGATTAATACATGAATCACGCTCAAATGCATAACCTCTCAGTTAAAACCTCCCAATTTTATGTATATATATATATATATGTTTAGCTCACGTAGTAAAATTAACGTATGTAAGAAGGTCAAACATGATGACTTCAACGAAATGCAGAAATGCTGGAGTACAATATTTAAACTTTGGACTATAAAAACACAAAACAAAACATATACCCTGTAGATATCTTTCATTCTTCCATTTCACTCAAGTTTTGGAAACATGATTCAGACGAGGACTTTATGAAAACGTCTCACTAATTTCCAAACAAGCTAAATCACTTTAGGTTAATCCATGTCGATATGAAGATCAACAAGAAATAAAAAGTTATATGGGAGACCGTTGCTTTTCAAATGAACTTTTAGTTAAAGGTTTTCCAGGAAAATCACAATGTACACACACATACAGGCAGTCTCAGAAGTTCCAACTATAATTTCAAACCATGTACTGTAGAACTGTGCAACCATGTCACCATGTAACGAATCTGTTTACTACAGCAGCATATGATAAGAAGAAATCTATCCAAATTCATTTGGAGTTATTTCGGGAAACACTTGAAAAATAAAAATTGAATGACTGGATCAGGGATCAAACATGCATCCTACATAATCCCAGCCTAGAACACCAACCATTCACCCAGCAAGCTTGGCGTGGACAGGGAGCCATACCATGGTGATTCGAGATTACATGTAAACCCGAAATCTGTATGGTATAATTGAGATTCAACATTCTAAAAATCCAAGAGATAATCACACGGGTAAATTACTACATCTAAAATTTGAGTGTTAGGTAAATGAATATGAGACGCTTGGCCAATAGCTTGTACAGATTTTTTGACGACTGTAAATTCAGGACAGAAGGAAACGAATTGCAACTCTAACTTTAAACACAGAAAAGGCCTCAATATACAAAAGCTGTATAAGTATTTTTTTAAAACAATAAAAACAAAAACTGGTGAATCATACAGTGACCACGTAGCAGCCAGGCTTGTGTCATACATGCCAAATTCAGATATTTTTTAAAGGTAGAGTTTGTTCCACACAGAAATTAATAAATAATTCTGAAATAACATTAATTAAATTTAACCAGATGAGGAGTCCATGATTCAGAAGTTAGTTTTATGCGAGAACTGACAGAAAATATTGTTGACAGATGTCATACCCGCTATAGTAGACAATAAGAACATATCTTGAAATCAGCGAATGAAATAACTACGCCACTTTTCAGTATTATGTGCACAACCTCGAAACATTTACATCAATTCTGCCACCATTAAATATTGATGCAAATGACTGACAAATTTGTCCGATTTTTTTTAGTATATATTATCAGATGAAGGTCAGACTGCTTTCTTGCGCATGTTTTAGTTTAATCTCTGACATTTCCTTTATGCAGTAAGTTCAGGAGTGTTAAACAGTAAAAAGAAATTCAAATGGTTTTAAAGATCAGGTGATACCACACATTAGACTCCACCACTGCTGGATACAGTTTCTCGTGGATTCCTTTATTTATTTTTATTTATTTTACTTATGGCTTTACGCCTCGTCGACATCGAAGTTATCAGGACTAGCTACAAGGAATGGGAACGAATTCAGCCATGGTCTTTTGAAGGAAGCATCCCCGCATTCACCTGGAGTGATTTGGGGAAAACACGGAAAACCCAAATCTGGATGCTCGGACACGGATTCGAACCGCCGTCCTCCTCCCAAATGCGACACCAGAACGTTAACCGTTCACTCAGCACGCTCGGTGCATGGATTCCGAATCACAAAACATTCACAGCATACTTTACACATACATGCCAGATGAGTAAGTTATGATAAAGGCATGATTCTTATCCCTAGAACAGCTGATCTTGAGTCTTCAAAGTGGACTCCTGAGCAGCATAGTTTGAGACTGCTCCAACACTGCTGAATAATAGCTGATGTTGCGATAGACTACTTGTTAATGTCACTCTCCTCTCACGGCACGGTAGAGTGTCGACCATTGGTCAGCCAGGAACTCCTGACTCAGTAGTTACAGCTAGCTAACTAGTTTAGCCAAGCGTCAGATTGTATCTGAACTGTGAAGGTGTTGTATAGTCAGGATTATCACGCTCCGGTCTTGTGGGGTGATGGGATTGGCGTTCAAGCACGTTAAGCTGTCACAACGAATGTATTTCTGGCTCCAGTTCGCCCTCGTGAATATGTGTTTTAAATTCAATCTGTTCGTCACATGTCGTTGGCATTCTCGTGAAGCATGCAAACATGAAAAACATTAAGCCTTGTGTTATCACTTAAAATGAAAATAAGCAGTATGCAACATCAAATTTTAATTATAATTTGATACTGATTAAAATACTGACACAACAGAATTTGCACATTGTTTTTTTTTTAAGTATATCGTTTGAACGCACTAGTATCATGTTTCAGGTAAGTTATGTATTAATTATTACCTCAGGAATTTTCTGTTGTGGATCTTATTCAGACGTTTTATTGCAAACGGTGGAAATGTGAGGAAATTAGGAGAGACGGATAATAAGTATTCTATTATTCTCCCCATTTTGGCTTCATAGCCTTAAAATTAAGAAGAAAACGACATAGCACTCTTTAGCGCAAAACAAGAGAACAATTGAAATTCTCGCTTTGATGTGGTCGGTTGCAGCGTTCTGAATTATGCCAAGTGCGAATATTCATCCAATCAATACTTCACTGCTATGTATAATAAAATTGAAAAAAAAAAACATTGTGCCTGTAAATTATCTTATTCTTTAACACTTTATCCCAACATTTTTGGGGTCGGGCCTTGGATGAGACTTAATCCTCGTTGACATGTTCAAATTTTGAGAAATGGTTTTACGGCCGCCAAACGTTTTATATTTACTGCCATGTCGTACTAAGTACTAATAGGTGAAGTGAAGTATTGCTATCTGTCAGTGAAGCGTTTAACTATGCTCAGCCTGAGATAAGTGTATTTTTTGTTAGTGAAATGTTTAGTTTATGAGGTGGAGATTGGGGAACGTTTCGGTATTCACCTTGACGGCTTCGAAAAATATCGCCTTACAACCGCAGTCAGGGCTTGGGTTCGTGCCCGATCCGTTGTACCTCCAGTGTGCAGCGCCTCAATGCACTGAGACACACTGGCGGCTAAACGTTGTGTCTGTACATACAATTTTCAAGAACAGTAATTCATTGTGCACCACGCATGATTGGCAAAAATACCAAATTTACGGTTTTGACATCCCTGTCTAGCCACAAGCTACACATGAAGACAGATTGCAGTTTTTTAAAGAAACTGCACATACTTTAAGCTTAAGTCATGTATTAACGGACAGATTACTAACATAGCTCCGGAAAATAAAGAGGACTAAACTGTAAATTTCGAAGTCTATTGCTTGTCTGTGTACAGATCAAGTAAAAACTGAAGAATGGATACGTCGTTGTTCAGAATACGTGGTATTATTATGCTCGTAAGTTACACAACTGTCCATGAAAAAGTTATACAGTTTCTTCAAAAGTATACGAATTTTAATGACATGGCGCTCTTTGAGAGTTTATGAACATACTAATTAATTCCGATAGTAATCGTTATAGAATATAAGCAGGAATGAAAAATTTAGATGTTGTTCCTACCTTTGAGTAGATACGTATAATTCTCTAACACTCATATAACCCGGAATAGTTCAAATACTTCCCAGAATATGGCAAAATTAGCCTTTTATACGAGGCAAAGGTGTGCTTAAATTGTAAAAACTGTAATACGTTGACTTTCTGATTTTTTTTAAGACTATATATAAATACAAATAAAGCTATGTGTTCATAGATGTTCTAGGCGCCACACTTCAAATATTGTTTACAGAGAAGCTTTTTGAACAATACTTAAGTTTTCTGTGGGTTATCCACGTAATAACAACTTCAGGGGCTAGAAGAAAAAATTGAAGCTCATAAACGCGTTTAAAGCATTTACACTACTGTTTGTAAAACTGTAACACCCAGAAAGAATTATCTGGTAGACCAAAAAATCGGATTATATGTAGAACTATGGAACTATTAAGATTGCAGAGAGACAGCGTGCACTTACGCCCAGCATCGTTCTCTTTCGCGTGAGGGGACAGGTTTTGTTATACCACGCTGTCAAATGTTCAAAAAGTGACTGTATGCACGGTAGATGCCAAATAGCACAGTATAATCACGGGAGTGAGTTTAAACCTTGCGAAATGATTGGTGTTCTGGAAACAGGTTTGTCGTGCCGTTACATGGGGACTCGCGCGTGGAATCAGTACACAGCGACAGCGGTAACTGGATCAGACAGTGTGACCACAGCGCGGGGTGACAGCCTTGTTTACCGCATGGCCTTAACCGACAGAACAGCTCCGTCCACAGTGTTAGCTCAACGTCGGAGGACTCCAACAAATATGGACATGTCTGCATTGACGGTACGACGCCATCTGCTGAGGGTTAGACTGGTGGTACCCATGCCATTGTATCGGTTTGCACTGACCAAATACCACTAACACCTCAGACAGTAATGAACACATGAACGCCGTCACTGGTGTGCTGAGTGCCAAAATTTAGCATTTTTGGACGAGTTCCGCTTCAGACTTGTCCTACAATGATGATCGCGTACGTGTTAGACGCTACTGTAGTTGCAGACTGCATTGTTGAATGGCATATCACACAAACGCCAAATGCGAAGATTTTGGAAGCCATTGGTTATTACACACCATCTCACCTGCTTCATATTGAGGATAATCTGTACAACAACCAACACATCAAGACGGTTTTAGTGCCCAAGACACTACCCTTCCCCCATTGCAGACAGCTCCGCATGCCATAACTAAGCAGGACAATGCGCGGTCGCATGCGACGAAGAAGAATGCACAAACCTTCTTCTAAACACGACGCTTCCCTGGCCTGCACTTTCGCCTGACATGTAGTACACCGTACATGTTTGGGATATTGGGGGTCAGCAGCTTTTTTGTCATGATCCTCCTGTAAGGGCGAAGTCAATGCCACAGCTACTTTGGAATAAAACATCTATAACTATCGCTATTGATGGGAAGCTAAAAGGGCACTGGAGCGGTGAAGGCAGTACCAGCTACACACTAGCTTTCCTTCATTACCATGATATAGAAACTGCCTTACACGAGACACGAGTTTAGTTGGCTCGAAACCCAGTGCTAAAATCTTCACTATCTGGTGCCTGGCAAGCTAGATCGGAGAAGTGGTGTTGCAATATTCAGAATCATCAGATTCTATAATACAGGCCTGGATTACGTCCCAAACCACTACGTAACGTGTATTGAGTGAGCGCATAAGATCAACCTGATAGTGAATAGCACACCGAAAGGAAGAGTTAATCAACGGAAGAGAGGAGATTAAAATACCGGCAATGATTTTCACCCCGTTACTTAATTCATACCTCATTGAAGAAACAAAAATCATACACGAACCCATCAAAGTGGCCGATGCGTACAATAACAGGAGCCATCCAAGGAATGGATTGGAGGACCAGCTAATTAAAGTGGAATATGCTATCTATTACTATCACTCCGCGATTCACTAAAAGTGTATGGCGGAGGGTGCATTGTACCTATCCGAAAGGGTAATAGTTTGGAAGGGATATACGGGATATGGCAGGAGGCGCCCATGGGCTATTGTGAGGAACCATCCCAGCATTCGCGTGGAGTGATCTGGGAAAACCATGAAAAACGCAAATCAGGATGGCTATCGAATAATATTACACTCCACTTTAAACACCGAAGCGTGGTAGATCAAACAATATACTGAACTTTGGAAGTGAGGAGTACCTGTCTGAAAAGGACTTCATAGTATATCAAAATACTCAGAGAAAACATCATCAATAACACACGTGGCTTGGAGTGAAACGTATTAAAACTGAACAGTATGACATATTGTGTACGTAAGCTTTTAAGAAGGGGTAAAAGCGCTAGTAATCTCTTGAACAATGTCACTAATGTAAATTTACATTGTACTATTCAGAAACGATACTAGGAACTGTCAAAACATATCCTTCCTCACAGGTAATACTGACTTTGTTTAGTTCATTGATAGTTAATCAGCAACGCGCCGAGTACGTTTATCTAAAGATAACGCTGACAGGTTTAGTCTGCGCCGTATTGAATTCCTGTCTGACTGCTATCTATTAAGAGACCTCAGTGAAATATTCAGCTGACCTCACGCTGTGTTTGGCTCGCGCGTCATGACCAAGCATCCAGCTTTAAACTTACATGCAAAAACACAAAATGCATTCCGCACGAAGAACGATTCTCTTTTTCATTTCTAAAACTGCCTGTGACGTTACATTTACATTAAGGGTAAGATGTAAAGTTACATAACATTGGCTCAAATACCAATTGACCGACTGCGCTATTGGCAATGGAGAAACACAATAGCACCTGGTTCAAATCTCGGTCTCATGTTAAAGGGTGTTTTGAACGCCTTCATGTAATTATCTACCCCAATTCTACAACACAATTTAATTTGTGCATCTGCAACGTCTCGACTTTTTTATTTTTTTACTTACGGATTTATGCCTCGTCGACCTAAAGGTCATCAGAGGCAGGGTGGGACTGGGGACAAGGAACGGGAAGGAATTTGCCAATTGCCTTTTTGAAGGAAGCTTCCCGGCATTCATCTAAAGTGATTTAGGGAAACAATGGAAAACCCAAATCTGGATGTCCGGTCGTGGATTCGAACCGCCGTCCTCCCTAATACGAGGCGACAGCGGTAACCGCTCACCCACCATGCTCGGTGCAACGTCTCGAAAAGAAATTAATTGTAAGTGCTTTCGTAGCTGAGTGGTTAAGGTGTCTGCTTTCAAAATACGAGACACCAGTGCAGCCAAAAGTTTTATTAATTATAGTTGGTGATGTGAGATACGTCAGGACGCTACGTTGCTCGAATTCCATGTTAAATTATAGATGCAGCCACTAGAAAGGCGACAAACTGAAACTCTGTCAACAGGTCTGACGACCACACGAATTTTGTTTAATTTACATACAATTAATACTTGAATACTGACATATTTGCGAGGCTCACATATTTCTTAGTGCCCGATATAATTTTCATTTCACTGCCAAGGAGAGTCATAGACTGCACGACCGTACCACCTGACACTGGAAACGCTTCGGGGGAATTGGTATTTTAATACCTTTCTCTTTCTCTTTTTTTTTTTACTTATGGCTTTACGCCTCGTCGACGACGAGTTCATTAAATGCAGAATGGAACTGGGACCAAGGAACAGGAAGGAATTTGGTAATGGACTTATGAAATAAGACTCCCGGGAGCCTGGAGTGATTTTCGGAAACCATGGAACACCCAAATCTGAATGTCCGGACAGGAATTCGAACCGACTTTCTTCGTAAATCGAGGCCAGAGCGTAAACCACCCACCCACCACACTCGGTATTTTAATACCTTTGTTCCAGATGGCACTATATGGCACATAAAAGTCATCACACTTAATTAACGCATTAAATTTTATGGCCGTTCTCTCCTTCGTATGAAAGTTATACAAATTAACCTATTCTGTAAACAACGCACTGTTTATAAATACTGGAACAACCCCCTTTCGTCCTAGCATTATAATGTTTTATGCACTAATTTTAAATAAATGCAATACTTGTGATTTTCCCAAGATTTACAGCTTATCAATCCCAAACTTGAAGACGAAAGACATTTCAACTTTTTTATCTTGGGAAAAAGGCGATAATCTAAAACAGTTTATAAAATCTTATCTTCAGTCGGAAAACTTTTGAAATGACACCTCATTAAGTAAATTAAAACTCCGAATTTAGTTATGGTTATAGTGGAACTGTTCCACCTTTTCGAATTAGTGTTAAATCAATTTCCGTCTCATCACATTCTGTTCTACGAGAACAAGAACATGAAGGTTTTAGATTCACATAGATTTAATGGTTACCCACCAAACTCTGGCCTCCCATTCCGGAGGACGCGGGTTCGAATCCCCATTCGGGCATCATGATTTGGGTTTTCCACGGTTTCTCCAAATCACCACAGGTGAATGCCGGGATTCGGTGGCTGACTGTTGTGTGTATGAGTGACTGACACATGAGTTCAACGGGTTTTCCCTGAGTACCGAAGACTTGCGATGACTATCCTCCCGAATCTTCCGCTCTTGAGTTCTTTTCTCTTGGAACTACTAAATAAACATGAGCGTCGAGGGTTGAGCATGCTATTTGGAGACTAATAGGAGAGGGAGCGGACAGCTAAGGATTTCTTTAAATTAAGCAACCTCTTCAGGAAACCTCGTTTAATCTTTACTAAAGCCGTAACCCAACTACAGCTGACGATATACAATAAACGCGTGGTGTTCCGTAACCCGTGCTACTAAACAGAGGGATGAGACTTGGCTCTGCTGTATGCAACTAACAGAGAATGGTATGGTTCGCGCAGCGACTAACTATTACCTGTCGCCTGAGAGTGAAGAAGAGAGAGCGATCCACGTGTCCTGGTTTGCTGGTAAAGTATTGACTTGCGTGGTCAGCAGCGCACGTGTAGCTTGTACCTTAAACAGTTATCGACTGATTCTGGGCCGAACAAACAGGAAGTGCAAACTCAACGTATGGCTGCCGTGAAATTTGACAAACTTACATGATTTTGATAATAAAATGATGAAGTTATACTAAATGACGTCTCGCAACAATGCTTCCTTCAAAAGACCATGGCAGAATTCCTTCCCGTTCCTTGTCCCCAGTCCTTTCCATCCCCTAATGACCACCACGTTGACAAGACGTAAAACCATAAACAAACAAACAAAAACTAGATTTACTACATGCTAATAATTATAATTTACAGCAAGTTTCAGATCCCTTACTGTTGCAAGCATAAAGCAATTAATTTCACTGCGCCTGGAGGCATACCAGCATTAAGCGCTTTCCTAGTTTCCGTACTGCTCCTTTTATGATCACATTTGTAATAATTAAAGGTCAATGAAGACTAAGGATTCTCTGGGGACAAGAACTGCAGATTTCCCCAATCGTCTCTTGGCCCGGGCTCTCGAGACCGTGGGAAGAATGCAGGACTTCGCTTGGACTAAATGAGGTGCTATCAGCGAATTGGCAACAGAAAGTCAATTCCATGGACTCCGGATGATTTATATTTACAACCAGAAAATCGTGAGTCTGTTATACCAAACTTCGTTGTGAGGTGACGATACATCATATCGCTAGATGTGATCCATGTCGTTCGTCCCTTTTACCGAACGTGTTGGGTGAGTGGTAACGCTCTGGCCTCGCATTCGAGAGGATGCGGGTTCGAATCTCCGTCCGGGCATCCAGATTTCGGATTTCCATGGTTTCCCAAATCACTCCAGACGATTGCCGGGATGCTTCTTTCAAAAAGACCATTGCTGATTTCCTTCCCGTTACTTGTCCCCAGTCCCATCCCGCCTCTAATGACCTTAGCCGTCGACGAGGCGTAAAGCAATAAGAAATATAAATCGTCCGTTTAGTTTGGAAGGACCTCTTTCAAGCATCCAAGGGTCGACGCTTTTTACACATCACGCAACATCGAAGCGATGTTGATATCTAATAATGACTCGGACGATGCTTTCTCCACAACTTGATAATCAGTAAAGCTGGTAGAGATATTTCAATCATGCTCTACCGGATCAGTTACATTCAGAGGTACTTTTTGCTCTTTGTACAACGGTTACAATACAAATAAGAATTAATTATATTTAGACTGTTCAATAGCAGATCAGTTTTGTTTCATGGGTAAATGGTGTTTTCTGTAAGCTACAGAGTTTTCATTCTGAGGTAATATTAATTTCCTTATGCGTATAATTTGTGTGCCTCTGTTTTAATCTCTAGCCAATTATATGAGACAGACGTGCTTGCCAGAGAAAAGAGAATCTACAAATAAGCAGACTTAAATTCCCGGTGTCTACTTTTCATATCCCTCCTTAACTTTTAAAACTTAGCAATAAATCAAATCACAGGTGCGCTATGAAATGTTGTGATTTCTCAATGTGCAGCTACTATCAATAGAAAGTCTGGATCTTAAAAATTTCTCTAAAAATAATTAACATAAAACAAATTAGTGTAAAACTTACAAGGTTTGTGAACGAATGGTGATGAATCCGCACCTCGATTTAGTGTACACTGAACGTTATGGGCCCCCAACAAGACGTTAAACTAAAAAAAAATATGGATTAGTATTACTGACAATTTATAAACAGAATAGGCCCAAATGATTCAAAAAAATCATCTAATGATATACTGATAATTTTATAATATTACTTCTTCATAAGCTGTCTCTTTGCTTCCTCACGTTTTTTATTTGACGATGGTGTTGGTTTACTGCATGCTTTTCCTCGTTAAATAACCAGCATTGTTACTGCAAGTAGCAATAATTCTGGATGGATAAACAGTTTTATTGCGTTCTGCATTGGCAGTATCGGTATGTTATATGAGTAATGAGGCGCAATTGGCCAATCACGATTAACTGTTAAAGCAGGTTTTAATTGGACATTTGAAATACGCAATTACGACCGAACAATCCGTCACCTAGGAAACCGTGTTACGGTTGGAGTTCGCTGTGCAATATCAGCACAGTACTTCCCGTAAAGGTAGAAACATTTAGTGTATCAAAGGGCACCATGTCAGATTACGGTGACGAAGGGGAGGGTCACAGGTTCGAGTTCAAGATGGTGCACTGGTTGTTTTGATTAAATGTTGTGGTCATCTTGTCTTATCCATATTGTGCGGATCAATATTATTGTGTAAAAATGATAAATACCATTGGATAAGAGAAATAAAGACCTGTATCACTGAACAAGCTAAAAGCTATTTTTTTATTTACTGAAAAAGAGGAAAGTTTCAATTATTGTAATTAACTAAAGGAGATGAAAAGTCAAAGATAATAAGACCAGTTTTTTTCATCAGGTCATTCTAGAGAGCCATACGATTTCGAAAGCATTTATCGATATCTCGCAATTCAGCAAGTCTTTGATTTCATTGATACGCTGGTTCAGCTTCTGGAATGATGTAATCTTGTGTTGGCAGTTCACTGGACAAAAATTGTTTCTTCAATTCAGTGCAGAGAAATAATTCCCTGGATGAGACGAAGTCAAAATGGGATAAGAGCTGCTTTGTACCTCAGTGCACAGAAAATTTTAAAGATGCGACAAGTTCGTTTTTCATTTTATTAGCCTTAGGCGTCATTAAGGACAGTCTAACCTAAAAGACCACTTATTTATTTGTATCATTTTTGTTTTCTCGATCCGGTCAACTAACAAGTGGAGGCCGCCAATTGTAAAATTCAGATATGATTCATACTGTGTGTTATAAAATCTCATGGTCATAGGTGTAATATGGCAAAGCAATAACATGCTCTTCTACACCGTTGTCGACAAAATTACCACTGAAATATTCCGTTGCGCACTTTCTACGTTACAAAAACTCAAAGGGTTGTGTGGCACAGCAAGTAAGCTCCCTGCCTTATAACGCCCTGGTCGCCGGTTCGAATCTAGCTGCTGGCAACTTCTTTTATTTATTCAGATGCGTATATAGATAATTCCAGACAATCGGTTTCAACAATTATTCATATAATAAGCATTTTGAATGCTGCTTGTTGTAAAAAAAAAAACAAAAAAAACGATGCTTTCGAACTTCATTATATTGTTAGCTAACGAAGTTGTATTTTAGAAATATTTGCAGCTGCAGGTATGAAATACAGATATCGATAATCGACCATTACAGTTGAGGCACAGATGTTAATTCCTAATTCCCGTACCACAGGGCGGGAGGGTTGAAACGAGACACCGTCGGTTTTTCCACAACAAAAGATGTATTATATGCATAATTGTTGAAACTTATTGCCGGGAATTATCTGTATACATATTTCAAAAATAATAAAAAATATTGACCGCAGCAAGATTCGATCAGTCGAAGGTGGTCTTATGAGGCAAAGGGATTGTTCACTGCGCGACGCACCTTTTAAATCTCCATAACATATAAAGTATTTGAACTCAACGAAATATTTCAATGCCGATTTTCTCGACAACGGTGAAGAAGCGCATGTTGCTACATTACCACATCACACCTCTGTCCTTGAGCTTTTATTACACACAGTATAAACTGAATCTGAAATTTACGATTGTTTTCCTCCCCTTATAAGAACAATTTGCACTGGACCCGCTGTTGTAGGCAGGTGGTCAGAGAGAATAATGATAGGAGGGGACAAAGACTTGTGTTCTGTCCGAATTCAAATCAAGTTTATTAGAACCGACCAACTTAAGTTACAGGGGGGAAGTCTGCGCTGTCATCTGTCTGCAAAACATGTAACTATTTGTGTTCTGTATAAGTGTATTTGTGTTTGGGAAATGTGAAGCTTATGAGGCGGAGATTTGGAAGCGTCCCAGCATTCACCTAGATGATTGCTTGAAACTGCTTAAAAATAGTAATTAGGACGGCCGGCACGCGGGGATCAGGACTCGTGCCCGGTCCCGTTGTATCTCCCCGATCCACTGTGCGGCACCTCGGCGCACTAAGCCACACTGGCGGCTTGATCTCGATATTTTTATTTTTTCTCATATGTTTCTGTTTTCAAATATTTTGTCTACAAAAACGTAAATATACTTGTGATTTAACACGTACGTATCAACTTATGAGATTTATATCCTAAAAAAAAGTTGAATAAACTTTTACTGATGAAAATTTTGATTTGTATATTTAATTTTCATTTGCGTTACATATCCGAGGTTGATAGTGCTTCCTTCTGAAATTGCTTTCTGCGTTTCTGGACACGCAGTCTATTTTCGGTGTTCATCCCAGGAATGATATCCCTCAAGCTACTGCAATATTTTTGCAGGCTTGCTACGTTTTGTCTGGTCCGTCTTTTATTCCTGTTTTGAATTGTTGTCAAAATGAGCATTGCCAACATATATCCCGTAATGGGTCCCTTAGTGGTCAGGTTACTTTTTTTTTTTACCTATGGGTTTACGCCTCGTCGACATCGATGTCATTAGAGGCGGGATGGGACTGGAGACAAGGAACGTGAAGGAATTCTGCCACGGCCTTTTTTGAAGGAAGCATCCCGTCATTTGCCTGGAATGATTTGCGGAAACCATGGAAAACCCACATCTGCCCGAACGGGGATTCGAACCGCCATCCTCCTGAATGCGAGGCCAGAGTGTTAACCACTCACCCACCACGTTTGGTGTTTTTGGTAGTTAATCGAAGGTTATTTTCCATAATACTGCAGGCGAATCAAGCAACGGTCCCTAGTTTACACCTTATAAATGACTTTTTCACGCACAAATTAACACTTTAAATACATAATTTGTTACTACACGATTCAGGCACGATTCAGAAACAATTGGTTACACTTATCATTCTAGCGTTAGACTGACATTTAGATAGAAAGTCATATCTCAGAAACATATTTTGGTAATTATGTGATTATTCCAGACCTACGTAAATGGCAGCGGGACACTGCAGGAAACATCGATAAAATAAAAATAACTGCATGTTCTCTGTTTCAATATGTATTATAAAATATACACAAAATTTAGAAACTTTATATCACAACCAAGATCTGACCATTATTCCCTAATACTGCCAGCAAAAATAGATAGTGCAGCTTCAGCAAGTTTTTACCGTAAGACGATTTATATTTCGGTGGTCATAAAGTGGAGGCAAATAGACGAAAAAATCTAATAATTTCCTTTCTAAAACCTACAACGCTCTTTCTTACAGTATTGACACAATCCTCTATTTTGAGATGTAACGAATAATAGAAATGATCTCTGTTTTGTGGAAGATATCTCTCTATATTATCAGGAAGGTTTTGGAGCTTAGTTTCTTTCTACTCGGCTTGTTGTTGCTCCAAAGTTAACTTAATTAAAGAATTCATGAATGAAGGCAAACGCTGGTTGCTGATTGTTCTGGTTTGTTACGAGGTTTTTATTTATATTAATGATTTATACAGTATGAATTTACGATTTAATTTAAAATTTCAGATTCCAATTACAGTGTATGAAAGCAGTTTATGAAATGAACAGTAATTGATTCAATTTAGTGTTACATCAATTACAGTTTGTTGACATACCTTGCCGGATATAATTAATCTCTTTCAAGAGAGCAGTGACGGCATCAAAAACTTTTTTTAAAAAACTTTGTTTGTTCTACGATCAAAATAAATAATAAAACAACCCATTGGCGTTTTTGTAATTAAGCTTGTACATTATAGCGCAACTAATTAAACAGAAATTTTAAATTGCAAATAAGATATAAATAAAAAAACGGTGATTTCCCAACTATCGAAAAGGTCGCCACTTTGTGGAGGGTAAGGGGAAATGAAATTGAACGCGAGGTGTCTTTGTATATATACAGGCCATTGATTCTCAGGGTCTTTACTGGAGTATACTCGCTGCCATACGACCTAATTGATGATGCTTCATTTATTTATTTTGTGCCAGAAACATAATTAATGTTTCTGGTGTGAAAGATGAGCCTACGAATACAGAACTTTTTGTCCTTTCTACTGATACATTAAACAAGACGCTCTGTCTATGGAGTAAATTTATAAATAGCTCTTTGCAGACTATCTTTGTACCCTCAAAATACACATCTTACATTCTGCATTGAATGTTGTTTGTAGCGTTGTTTAATTTATACTGTTTTGATAACTAATATATCCACTTTTCTGTTATTTCTTTAATCTAAATGAGAAAATTATGGATAAAGAATCAAAATTTCTTTTCCACGCGTCGATTGAATTTCTCATAGTTAAAGCTACCTTTTTTTATCTGATTAACGTCTCTCTTACAGCGAGGTCTTTTAGAGACGGGAAAGGATGGGGGGCAAGGAATGGAAAGGAATCCGGCCATGGCCTTTTGAAGGAAGCATCCCGGCATTTGCCTGGAAGGATTTTCGAAACCATGGAAAACCCAAATCTGGATGCCCGGACGGGGATTCGAACCGCCGTCCTCCCGAATGCGAGGCCAGAATGCTAGCCGTTACACCACCACACTCGGTCTAGTTTTTGTATACAACTATGTGAAGGTAGGAAAAAGTCTTGATTCTTTTTTTTTTTCCCCCCCTGTGATATCTTATTTTCAATCTGGAATAATTGATAGTTCACAAGTTTACTTTCGGTCTTGTTTTTCGATTCGTTGGAACTTTATTAACTAGATGCAGTTTTCATCGATTTTTATTCTGGCAGCTATCTTTTCATAATCCCCATCATTGTTAATTTTGTTCCTGTTCAATACCGTAATCTCTTGTACTTTTTCCATTATGTCATACAAATTAATAAATCTCTCATTACTCTTACGCCGTAGTTGACATATCCTATTTCTTCTAATGCTAAAATTCTAGTTTCGAATTTTTATGTACTTCAAATGCGTCTTGCAGTCCCTTCGTTTTAGTACTATTTACGTGCTAACCGTTCAGTAATTTCTCTAAGCATTGATTCATACTATCATATCCTGCTGCATATTATTAATTGATTCTTTTTCCTTTATTCCTTTTTTTTTCCTCAAAAGTTTCTTCAGGTTACTCGATTGCATAGTCTGTAAACAACTTGAACGTCAATAGTAAACCTCTAGTTTTAAATATTTTTTGCTTTACTTTTAGCCACTTAATTCCTGAATCAATAAATGATAATTCTTCTGCCTAGGTGATTCATAAATTACATAAGTATTTGGCCGGAATGATAGACAACTGATCATCTTAGTACCTTAAGAGAAATATCAAAAATTAAATCTGGTGCTGTAACCATTATTTTCTTCTAAGAATTGTAACAAATTCTACCGCAAGTCTCAAAATGAACGTTGCTATTAACAATGAACCCAAATCAAAATTTTGAAGCAGATCGTCTGATTCAATCATAAGCTCACTGTCACGTTGTCAATCGATAGTTTGCAGTACATACTAAAGTAGCTCTCCTAAAAGAGAATACAAACTACTGCGTTTCTACAGAAGAAACGCTGTAAAAAAAAAAAAATCCGGGTAGGCAATGTGGTTCATGGATGCATACTATACTGGATTTTCGGTCCTTGAAAATCAAAATCCAGGCACCACAAGCTGACTCGTTAGTAAAGACTATCTTCAGCTGTAATTAATTGTTACATGATATGACAGAATTACCATTTATTCACACATAAATTAACAGTAGTAATCTTACTAACCCAAGTTTAAATGCTGCCTTTTTGCAGTTAGAAAATGTTGATTTAGTCTGCCACTAACAAGCGATTCACACAGATCAACATGAAATTATCCAGAGACGGCGAGCAAATATTGCAGGAGAAGGTAGCTTTAGGATCCTGAATAGCGACGTGCGAGGCGTTTTGGATGACAGTTTACGACTTCCAGGTCAGATTACTTGTTGCCGCTGCTGTATCATACCCTATTATAGCCGTATAAACTCACACCGGGTAGAGTGGACATACAGTTTAACGTAAGTAGATATTTCGGTTTAATATGAGACATTTCACTACAACGTTCTTACGAAACGGTCTAATCATAATTCTTGTACGCACCAATCTATATTTTATTTTATTGATTAACATTTTATCTTTTAGGCCATAAAGTCAAACACAATTCGCATTTCTATTTTCTCAACCGTCGCATTTATCATTTCAATTCTCGTAATTTTGTTCTGAATGGTAAGGACAAAATAAAACAAACACAACACATAATTAAAACCAACCATGTCCTCAACCTGTAATGTGACGCTTTGCGCCAAATTCCATGGCGTATTTTATTATTAGTAATTAACGTGAATTACATTTAATTATACGTAAAATCTTAGGTGATAATTATATTTTTATATAATTTTTATAACATACGCAAGGTTTTAAGAAATGTGGTAATGCCAATGTAAATATTCATCTTATTTTAATAAGAGTATGCAATTGACAAAGAGCATTTTGTACAGCGAGAATATTGCGTTGCGTGTCCATGGGAAGCATGATGACCCGAAGATCCCATTACTCAAATTGTGACAATTTTCCTATACGTCCGATAGCGTTGAGATTCTTGCCTTCTTCAAACTTCCATTATCTCTTAAAATTAAATACCCTCGAATAACTATTTTATTAATAATATAATACGAAAACAATAATCACTTTCCTCACGATGGAGACTCCCACATTATAAGCCTTAGCCGAAATATTGACTCTCTAGACCAGGGATGGCGAACCATTATTGGTCAAGGTGCCATTTTTTCTAAAGAAACGTTGAATGAAGCCATGGCGTGCCATCAAACAATCATTATTAACAGTAATGATTAATGGGAAAAGAAATAAAACTAAAAAGCTTACTATCACCTTAAAAATTTATATTTCTAACCGCAATATAAGTTTTTTATACTAAGCAATAATATCAAAACTTATGTCTTTGTTTAAAAATATGAAACTATTCTGTTGTTGAAAATTGATGCCAAATAACTTATACTGTATTGGTTTCATTCTTTGTCACTTTTAGCAGCATTCAAGCTGAATTGGAGTCATCTGACACACGGTTTCGAAGCGAGTCATTAAAGAAAAAATTTAAAGGAATTGGGTTACAAAACTTTGGTCAGACCATTCCTTGAATGTAGTGGTGTCGTATGGGACCCACATTTTGGCTTCAAATACAGGAGTTGAAGAGGGTGCAAAGAAAGGCTTCTAGATTTACCCCTGAATATTACAGCAGAACTCAGTCACTAACTGACATGATAAAAGAGCTCGAATGGAATTATTGGAAGACAGGAGGAGGGTGAAAAGAATCATGGGAATGTATCAGGCGTATATTGGCGATGAGGCGTGGGAAGATATTGGTGTAAGAGTTAAAAGTAATGCATGGAAGAGAAAATATGACCATCACCGCAAACTGGCACTCGATTTCAGGCACAAGGGTGTGGGAAGATTTTCTTTTGTAAGTAATGGACCAGGGATTGGAATAAGTTACCAAGAGAATTGATGAATAATTTGCCAAAAACGTTTAAATAAGTTGAAATATGTAGACGGAAAAAGTAGTTGGGTACAGGAAAGGGAAAAAATTGGGTGTGTATGTGTAATCGTTAAAAGAAGTCAACGATTAATTCTCCTCACGTCGCTTGCGTTTGCTTACTCAGTCTGTTCGGTAAAAAATTCGCTTGAAATCAACTTTTGCACAAACTGTAGTTGTTCATGCTGGTAGCTTCGTTCACGATGAACTTTGTTACCATGATCTTAAATTACGTAGACGAAAAAATAAATTACTTATATCGATTAGGAACCTACTTCATTAATGCCGTGCCCAAATTATTTGGTCGCGTGCCATCATTGGCACGCGTGCCATTGGTTCGCCATCCCTGCTCTATACTATAGGGATCGGCAAATATTCGCCCAACAAATCCTCGAACAATGAATGGATTACGATGCTTTGGTAATACAGGCGGCTATAATTGGTATGTTAAGTAACGGTCGAACTCAGAATTTAACTCATTTCGCTTTGTATCGACACTATTAACAGTTTTCAGTCGAGATTTTAGTACAATATATGCCCATTTCACCTACAAATCCCAACCATTCGTTTTCTGCTATTTCTATTCACGCTCAAGTCCTTTAGGCTCGCAGTGTAAGAAACATTCAAGAAAATAGTAACAACGGAATGGACTCAAAAACATTTCGATGATAGTGTACTTTTTTTTTTACTTTCAAGAATTGGATAGAAAAATCTAAAACGAATCCTATAGTAATATACGGTGAAAAAGATGGAGCATCGAAGATACTTTCAAAGAGTCAGAAATAACACAACAAACGACTTAACTTCCTCAGAAAAGTCATAATTGTCATGATGCACTCGTCGTGAAGTGAATTAATTCACTTGGATGTTAGAACTAACGGTTCACAACAGTGGCGTAACAATAGAGTGGCAGAACGGGCTGAATACCAATTGGGTACTCCAGTTTGCCCTTTCCCCTCCCTCCCTGCCCGAACACTATCTGTCTTTCCCTACAACTTCCCAATGGGCGGGGACCGGCCCCGATAATCTACTATTTCTTGGACTCGGCACAGAAATTTCATAGTTTGAGAATTTACGAATAGACCCTATTTACACTTTATGGGCACACGAAAATGTTGGGCTGTCTGAAAATAGACATTACCAGATGTTTATGATTTCAGCCGTCTGCTTTTATATTATTCCAACCATATGTTTAAACCCGTTAACTACTTGGAGTTCATACTAAAATCGACATGACCAATTTTCGATTAAGGTGACATCTTTATCTGACCATGAAGATCATACACCGCAAAAGAGACACGAGTAGTGATCCGTCACCGGGTATATCCCATAATTTTTTTCCGGTCTTTTCACCTCATCAACGTCAAGGTCATTAAAGTCAAGAGAGGATTGGGGAGAAGGAACGGAGGAAATTCGGACGAAGGCATTTTGAAGAAACTATTCTGGCATTAGGCTATAGAAGTGTTTTTCGACCATCTTGAACACGCGACATTTTTACAAGTAAAAAAAATTTGGTGGCCCCCCATGTCTGTAAAAAAAAAAAAAAATTGTAACCCTCCACGTCTGAAATAAAACTATGTCGATGTTTTAAAAAGCGACGAATTTAATTTTGTTTGTATTGAGAATACACCTACTGACCAAAAAATCAAATGCTGTGCATGGTTGTATGCGGGCAGTGATATATTTTTTGCCGCGGTGGCGGTGCGGGAGGCACGAAGGTGGAATCAGCGGCCACATAGGAACAGTTTGATTTCGTTCACTGCAATCAGCTGTCGAAGTAAGCTTCACTAAGACTGAAAATAAAATGTAGTTCTCAAAAGATTTACACAACCCTCCACGTCTGCTAGAAGTGGCTGTGGCGGAAGCAAAACAAAACCGAAAAAAATAGACCTTATGACGACAATTACATGAAATATGGTAGAAAGACGAGAAATAGTCTCCAATTATAAAATGATTTTGTTATTTACGTCTCAAAAAGACGACCACGATTCGGCTGTATGTTTAAAAAATAAACAGGAACAGCATTATCACGAAAATATTTTATTTTTATTGTATTATAAGAACTACAACTACAACATTTTCAATGAGCGTAATAACTAGAATAGCTAATATAGAAACCAGAAAGTTAGTATATTTTGCATATTTTCATTCCCTGCTAACTTATGGCATCTCATTCTGGGGAAACTCGTCACAAGCACAGAGGGTATTTAAATTGCAAAAGCGTGCTATAAGAACTATTTGTGGAGCAAGCCTACAGACGTCGTGCAGAAATCAATTTAAAAACCTTGGTGTACTAACAATGTATACTCCGTACTATCATTTGTAGTGGAAAATCCTGAACATTTCAATCTTAATGCTGACACACATAGCCATAATACTAGGAATAAATATAATATTCACAAGGATTGCAAATCACTGCCAATTGTACAGAGATGGATAACATTTACTGGAGCTTCCTTATTCAGTGTCTTACCAACAGAAATTAAATGTTATCTACAAAAACCCAACTGCTTTAAGTCCAAACTGAAAGAGTTTCTGCTTCAGAACCCATTTTACTCTGTGAAAGAATTTTCTTCTTGGAATTTGGTAAGTAAGAATGACTGATAAAATAGTATATATGGTGTACGGAAGGGGAAGGTGGCAAAGTTGTCCACAATTACTAAAATGATATATGGTTTTTCTTTCCGTTGAAATTTTTGACAAATTAAGTAATTAGACTATTTACAAAATTTCACTCATATATAGTAACTAACATGGGCTAGCATGCACTCAAAAATTGCTGTGAAAAATTATCATACTAACAGGTTTTTAAGTAATTGACTGCTTATGAGTTGTTGGTAATATAATTGATATTGTTAATAGGTGTGTGTACAGTTCCACATAAATAGCAACTAACATGATATAATATGTAGTCGCAAATTACAGTGAAACTTATCATGGTAACTGGTTGGTAAGAAAATAACTGGTTATTAGATGCTGGTAACAAGTGTATACACTGTTCCACATAATTAGTATTAATTAACTTGGTATTGTATTTGTAGATTACAGGAGATATTGATTATACTAATGGGTTGTAGCTAACTTGTTGTCAATATATAATATTATCAATTATATAGTAATATTGACATTACTAATAAGTGTATGTACTGTTCCACATCCCCGAGATTATTCTCACATGGGATCAAAGTGAACATATCTATCTCTCTAATCCTTGGTGTTTACCTGTTTTGCACCGGGATCCCCTCAAGCAAGACCTAAACGTTGACAAAACACTGGCCTAGGGAGATTGCGGAAAGCCATGGAAAACTGAAATTTGTATGGCTGGATGGACATTTGAATTCGCATCCATCCAAAAGTCAGATCTGAGCGTTACCGCACTACGTTAGGTGTATATGAACATATACGAGTATCTTGCCTGTCTGCGCCAGTGACTGACCCCTCCCACTGTGCGCCCAACTTGAGCAGTTGATAACCAGCTACTGTGCGGTGTCTAGTTATAGTCCCACTGTCGTGCATTATTCATGTCCTCAACAGCAGGTGTCCGGTCATCTAGGGAGATAACGTCTGCGGCCGACGCATCTTGTCAAACTACGTTACGGAACAGCTCGCCGAGCATCTGACAGCAGGCAAACTCGATAACAAGTCCTCTCGCACGTCACTTTGTCTCGGGAGGGGCAAGTCAGAACGAGACGTCACAGTCAATAATCCACTTCTTCCACTCTCACCAATGTCATTTCACTTATAGCAAAAATTCCCCCTGAAGCATGTTGGCAAGTGAAGCAATAGGAGTACTAGGGAAAAAAAGCAATTGCTTATTTTAAATACCAGTAAGAAACTATTAATTATGACGTAGTAAGACTAATAACTTTGAGAAATATTTCTGTAAGCTTGTTGGTGTATTTTTTCTGTAAGCCATACAAAACTGTACTAGCTACACACCTTGAGTTCCAGTTGTATAATGCAGATGTTACAATCAAATAGCAATATATGTTAAATAGTTTACTTGAATCTTTTACACTGATGTTAGCCTAAGCTACTTGGGAAGTAAAATTACAATTGTTGGACGAGGTAAGAATGAAATTAAAAGCAGAATACCAGTAGCAAAGAGAGTCTTCGTGGAAAAAATAAATCTTTTAGTTTCAATATTGATGTAGGACTTAGAAAGAACTTTTTAAGCACTTTATGGTAGTGAATCATGGACTCTAGGAATACCAGAAAGAAGGAAAAACCAAGCATTTGACATGTGGTTCCATAGAAGGAGTCTGAAAATTAAGTGGACAGATAAAGTACGAAATGAACGAGTTTTAAAAATGATGAGTGAGGAAAAGAGTCTGTTGAATAGTCTTACAGAAAGAAGAGACAGGTTAGAATATATGAATCAGATAATTGAGGACAAGAGTTGTAAGAGGTATGTTGAGATGAGCAGGATAGGAAGGGATGGAGGATTGCATCAAACCAGTTTACAGACCGATAAAAATCCTAAGCTTTGGACGTAGGTAGTTTTAATTATTCTCTTTGCTTAGCAAACTATTTCGTACAGGAAAATGGGAACTGAAGCAACATTTACTTTAGTAGCAGGAAATATGCCTACTACACGTGACCAGAGTCAGTAAGGCTTTATCCTTGCTGTGTTCGGTTTCACCAAGGCAGATCACATCGCAACAACTTACCGTTTGGATAACATCTTTCTCAACTGATAGAGGAAACGACAGTTACTAAACCTAAGATTCCTAGAGCTTTGTATTACGTTGTGCCGAAGATATTTCTAGATATGCGGATGAATATCCCAACGGTGTCTCATTTTGAATACGTTACTCGAATGGGAACGCAGCCCTACTGTTTTCATTCCCACGTATATCGGATTGACCAAATCGTCTAACTTGTAAACGGAATAAGTTGCAAACTAAAATTTAAGTAGACTAAAAACTTAATGTAGTATTTACAGTTCTGTTGGTTACAGAAGCAGTAGGTTTATTTGTTCCATATATCATCTTCTTCGACACCTTTCCCCAACATTAAAAGTGGGTCACCTTCGAATTTTACTTATCATTGGCATGTCCAAATTTGGAGCTATGGTTTTACAGCTGCAGGACCTTCCTGACGCCAGGTCATACTGTTTATGAAACGTGTATGGTAAGCGCATTTTTGTTTATTGAACGTGGTTTATGAGGCGCCTTTTGGGGACTGTCTCGGCATTCGCCTTTATGGCTGCGGAAAACCGGCTGGTACGATGTGCTCAGGGCTCGTACCAGGTCCTGTTTTATCTCCCAGATCCAGTGATAGCGCCTCAGCTCACTGAGCCACACTAGCGGGTATTTTGTTCCACACACCTAACGCAAAACAAACGTTTTATTTCCGGATACTTGAATATACTAATTCAGAGTGTTCTATGTTGAAAGTGCATTGCATCCTAACAGATGGTTCTGACTGGAATTGGATGCGTCGAAATTGGGAGAGTGCGAAGCGGAAGCCCTTACCTAAACTGAAAATACATAAATCAATGTTTTTTGCGCCAAATTACTGCCGTCAGATACACCATATACATACGTCTGACAGTCTTCAGACTACGTAAACTAAAGGCGCAATCTCGACTAACGCTTGGCCAGTTTTACTCATTTTCTCTTTAGTAACAGAATATTATACATGATTAATATGTATACTGCCTCGGGGTACCTTTCTCATATCAGCAAACGCTATTCCTTAGACTCAAACTTTATTTTATGGACAAAACTTCAAGTTTGTTGATAACAGAATAAGGTAAAAGTTTAAAAAGTTTGGCAACATCCCTCATCCAAAGCAGTTTTAGTTAAAATTTCGCATTAAGTAACATGATCTTGAATTTTTAGATTTTTTAGTAATGACTTTGAAACATTTGATGGGAGAGAGACATTTTTAGCGAATTTCGGAGCTTGTATCTAGTGGAATATAGAACTAAATAAAAATTATGCCTAATATTGTTGATGTAATTTTTAATACCTATTCAACTATTCCAAAATCGAAAGCGCACTTTAAAAAATCAATCTCTCTGTTACATGTAGGGAGAATTTTTCTAGTAAGTTAGTTTTTTTTTACAAATTTGTTTTCAGTTAGAAAAACACACCTTCCTGTGAAATATCACGGATGATGAAAAGCAACAGAATTTTGTGGCAGCGACTTTCAGACGAATGGTAATGACATAATTACAGAGATTCTTTTTTTAAATTTTGGCTACAAAATTCGAGAAACGGTCATCTGTTTCTTTGTTAAACTAGTCGTTCACACCGAACACAATTTACCAAAGGATTCGAACTGATTTTCCCATTTCCCCCAGGATATTACGCTTTTAATGGCATCCTAATTATGTGGACTACTGGCGCTTGCGACGACATAAGCAAGTTGAGATAAACTCGTGCAAAGCACTGTTTCCTTGTCTGTCCCGGACTAAGGGAAATTAATTTTGGTTAGCTCAAAGTGATTCCCGGTGTGTATGTCGCGTGCAGCTTCCTCTTGTTGGGGGAACCATGCCGGCAACAGAGCCCAGTACACTAACCTCATCCAAACAAGCGTGCAAGTTGAGTCGAAACCCAGAAGAACAATTCTCTTAATTATAGAGTAGGGCAAAACTTAAATGTTGTTTTTATTACCTCGGAAAGGAAGCGTAGTAATACTCTCCTTTGATTTTTAGGAAACAGCGAGATATGTGCGAATTATTCGTTTAAATTTATTTGTTATAATGATACCCAGAGCCGGCAACTGAGATCCATTAATAGCAAAGATTGGCGCAGATTGTGACCGCGAGTCACGAACTATCATCCGAAACAGAAATCATTATCTACTCCCTAGATGCATACGCTGTAATGAGTTTTAATATTGTATCAGTCTTTTATATACTACTAGTTGACCCGGCTATGCTTCACTATTGCTGGACTTGAGTATACATGTAGAGTAAATGTACACATTTCAAACTTTGTATTTTACATTTAGCTAAAACTGTATATTTACAAATACATTATTATTTCCATGCTCTGAAGCAACTAAATTTTAACTACTGTTTTATTCAGTTTCAAGTTCATTGCAATGGTCTTGGATATACAATGATTTTGAAATGTTGCAAGTTGGTATTTGACTGTTTTGTAATTCAATCCCAATTAAAGTGATGAATTTGCTGTTCGGCTACCATCAAAAAAGATTTGGCGCAATTACAGATGATGCGATATTATACTGTGAATGTATGGTTGCCATTTAAATAAGAAAGGTTTTACGTGTGCCATACGCATACAATCAATTCTTCTTTGGAGTGAATAATAGTTTCTTTCTTTGGCCATATTTCAATTCCTTTAAACCTTCTCCTGACATCGCGGACTATCATGCAATAAACCATCCATAAATCGGTCCAGCAGTTTCTTTTTTTTTTTTTTCTATACGTTTGTTCTGGTAATCATACCAGCTAAGATTACCTACAGTTTAGCTTGGAATGCAAATTACAGCTTCGCTCTGATGTACTTCATATATACCAAACAAGCTTGAGACTGGATTCGAACCAGGGATCTATCGAGTTCCAGACATCGTAGCCAATCAATTAACAAGCCGCTTGGTTTTAAAAAATTTACTAAACGTTTGTAAGGTAATCAGATTCGTAAACTGGAGAGAACAGATGAAATTTATTTCAAGAATTTCTATCATCGAAAAGATGTATAGAAGCTTACGAAAACCTAAAACGATTAATAAAGCGTTTTGAGTTGATACTCTGGCATATAGATAGTTAATTTCTGCTACTATGCTCATTAAGTAAGCACATCCATAAAGAAGAACTTCTTTTCTTCTTCATCCTCCATCGACGAGAGGAAAAATGTGAATACTGGTTCGTAATTCATTGGAACTTGGATAACTTTTCAACAATGATCACTGTCAGTTGACGTACCCTACAGCTCTACTTTAACTTTGGTTTTCAGCACAGCTGTTCTTAGAAATAGCAGAAGAGTTTCATAAAAATCTGTAACTGTGATTTTTAATTGTAATAGAAACACGTATGTCGTTTTCTTTCTCATTTAATTGTTCTATTGCTTAATCGCAGGTCTTTAGTGTCATTTTCAGCTGGTAGTTTTGACATTTATGTTACTTTTACTGCTGACATTTGTCAAATAGTCTATTTGAAATTATGTAATACCGGAAAGGAAGAAACTTGAAGCATTTGAAATGTGGTGCTAGAGAAGAATGCTGAAAATTAGGTGGACAGACAAAGTAAGAAATGAACGAGTTTTGGAAATGATGGGTGAGAAAAGAAGCTTATGGAAGAAGCTTACAGGAAGAAGAGACAGGCTGGTAGGTCATATTTTGAGACATGCTGGATTGGTTAATTTATTAGTGGAGGGAACAGTCGAAGGTAAGAACTGCAGAGGTAGACAGAGATTAGAATATATGCAGCAGATAATTGAGGACTTGGGTATGTAGAAATGAAGAGGTTAGCACAGGATAGGAAGGGATGGAGGATTGCATCAAACCAGTCTAAAGACTGACGACAGCAAAAAAAAAAATATCTATAAGAAAAAATAATAAATGCCGCAGATTGCCTGAACAATCCGAGATGTATCGTCCGATTTCCGAAGTAACAAACACTTCGAGCTACAAGATTATCTAAACTGTCACACGAGAAACTTTACAGTTCACGGTTTTACCTTTGCCTATAACTTGAGCATTTCCATTCCGTGTGGACATCGGGTACTTCCCTTATTCCATTTTACGTTGGGAATGCGCATTTCTGCGCCAGCAAATGGAGGCCCGT
The DNA here is from genome assembly GCA_031002005.1 of Vandiemenella viatica. Lineage (NCBI taxonomy): Eukaryota > Metazoa > Arthropoda > Insecta > Orthoptera > Morabidae > Vandiemenella > Vandiemenella viatica. The sequence goes on along the minus strand of JARYHS010008074.1, from coordinate 151,268,577 downwards.
AACTGACATGCACGTCCACGGTGGGAAGCACTTGTGCGGACCAGTTTATGCTTTCGGGAATAGTAGATACGCGCAGTCACAGGACAGCCAACATCGCGTCGTAAAAAACTTTTACAGCTCGCACAGGAACATACCCTAAATCCAGTTTTGTTATCTGTTCACATAAACATGAAATCGGGTCGCATAGAATTTGAAATTTGTGGCCAGACAATAAAGTTCATTGCTCTACCTCCTTTGCATGTGCGTCAGAAGAATGAGGTTGTGGAGATAGACTTTCTCAAAATAAAATGCGTCGCGTGGTTTCGGAGAGCTGATGTATTTACGTCATTAACAAGCTTAATGGAGACTTTGCGAGAGAGTGTCATACGTAACGCACAGTCATTAGCATTAAGATAAGAAGCTGGCCGTATTTCTTCCTGAAATAAAATATATCGCACTAAGGGAACTGTGCAACAACGGTTAATTGGTTTTATTCAGAGGAAATAAGATAATCCGTATATTAAAAGAATATAATTTGTTTCATTCTCCTTCGTGTTGCATAAACATCACGTTCCAAGGAAAGTGTATCTGTTATACAATCTCTGCGTGGTTACTCGTTTCAGTTATGCAAACGAAATAGAATAAAACAATACCCAAATGGATTTTTATGCAATGACTAATAATGCATTGAAGGCCTTCAGAATAAGTTTGCTATTCCATCAGTGGCGGATATTTTAGCTAGATTTTTATGCTACCATATTTTCGTCACCAACTAGAAATCCGTTAATACCTGCCTGCTATGAATAGCAACTGGACCGGCCAGTGTTGTGCCTCAAGTTCCAGGCGCCATGATTATGGTTTTTACTAGATTTCCCTCAACCACCTAGACCAATTTTGTGATAGTCCCCAACTCTCTGGTTTTAAACTACACATTGCACAAAAAATAAATTACGTTTATCATACGGAATACAAGTTAGACATTCCGTAGATAGATGGCAACACTTCGCTTTCCCTTTAGAACACAATCAGCATTGTGACAGGTGTGGTGATTAAAGGTTCACATCCTTAATAGTTCATAAGATATCCATGGCTCTAAATTAGCCACATCATTCGTGATTAAAATTGGCTAAGGAAAGAAAATAGGAACTGGCGATGACTGATGCCTGACAAATTGTCTTCCCAGTATGATTTCTTAACCTCATTTGCATACACGTAAAGCAACTTAAATCATCACAGACAATCGGTGTTACTATAGGTGTTTTATGGTGCATTGTATGCATATTTCTAAAAATTTCTTTATGTTATTCTTATCAAGTAAATAAAATGATAACTCACCAAACACGTCTGAACCTCTTATCATAACCAAACTTGAGCTTAATGAGAAGCTTATTATTATTTGTCAGTCGTTTTTCAATAATTTACTGATGACGCCTTTCAGACTGTGAGTCTGTAAGGTTGTAAAGAATAGCGCCACGTCGCGAGGTTACCATCCCGCTAGTACAGACGAACCTATTCTGATCGGGAGGAGCTTATGTATTTCCATCAGTTTTCGATTCGTATAACTGGTGTTTTCTATTCAGGTGTATTTAATATGAAACGTGTAGTTTTTTAGAAGTAAATTAGGGGGCATTTCAACATTCGCATAGGCGATTCCGGAAAATCTGGTTCCTTTATACCTCCCCAGTCCAGTGTGCTAGCGCCTGAATGCACATAGCTACACTGACTTATCAAAACGAAAAAAAATATAAGATAATTTTCTACATAGTTTAGAGCAACGAGACAAATAGACACAATAAATATGCAGATCATTATGACCAGGAACGGTGAGATGTAATATTAAATAGGATATTAGAAATTAATTAAGAACCTTCGTTTCTTTTTCTGTTTGTAAATATGTTGGAAACTGATTCTCTTTATGAGACAGGTTCGATGATAGAATGATACAGTGATGGCTTTCCTGTCATATTATGCCGACTTGGTGTTGTTTGGTACTAATCGTAAATTAATAACAGCTTTCCATGTTTAATTCTTGCAATGAAATTCTAAGTCCATGCATACGAAGTCGCGGGTAGCGCGAAATCCCTGGTCACAATACCAACTTCACGGGGGCAAAATTCATCTCTTTGGAAGTGTATTATCTTTTGAGCCCTGTGCTTTCTTCCGTAAGGAAGAGAGATTCCAAACGGCAAACTGAAGTTAATGTTGGCAGTGACCCTCTCTCAAAGACAATCCCAGTTACCGTATTTAAGCTGCTTGGAACACAGTGGCAGCCTCAGTGTTGATCATGGAGGAAGGAAATATATGGAGACGACGCAAGCGACCTTCACCACGCAATGAGAATCAAGCCGGGCGGAAGAGGAGTGGGGGGGAGTGGGGAGGCATGTACTAACCCATACAGACGGCGTATATGTACAAAAACCTCAAGGGGGCTCTAGGATTAACTAACGTCGCAATCTGCAGATGGATTATTGTGTAACTCGATGAGACAAATAAACAATGAAGAATAATTTTTTTTGATATCATGCTTAGTTTTCGAGATATTCTGTCTCAAATGTGAAATGGTTTTGGTTGAAATTCAGAAGAAAAAATTGGTCAAAGTCAAATTTGATGACGGATTCTTATTTAAAAAGACGAGAGAAATAAAAAATAAAGAATAAAAATTTTCGATATATCGCCTAGTTCTCGAGATATACTGTATCAAAAGTGAGGTGTCTTGAGTTGAAATGCAGAAGAAACATTTCTCAAAAGTCAAATTTAATGATCGATTCTTATATAACACGACGAGACAAATCGAAAATAAAGAATAAAATTTTTCGATATCTTGCTTAGTTTTCGGGATATACTGGCATTGGGTTGATATGCGACCTGGACTAAAAATTAATTCTGCCAAAGCCACAATGAATTACATTGTGGACATGCAGAATGGATATTTCAGTTGTTTTTACTACCACTTGTGGTTAGGTTGAAATGAGGCCTAGACCAGAATAAAAATAGTTATTTTGTTACCATACATCGTAAGCTAAATTGGGAATAGCTGGAAGTGGAAGTAGTTTCCATCGCTATACACGTTTTGTCACTAACTTGGTCCTCATGAAATTACTGACAGTAATAGATAAATTCTTTGTCCCTCATGGAACAACAAAACCATTCTGGTACAGACTGCATTTAGACCTAACTATAATCTCCATTAAATTGCCGTTACAGAATCAAACTATGTAGACATACCCATACACGCGTATTTGAATCGCAAACTGTATTTGCGGTAACTTCATTTTCTTCATCAAGATTCCTAGATTGGATAGCATAATTTAACACATTTAATTTCATCATACAGGATAAACTACAACGTGAAGAAGGAAAGCGCAATACTAAATTAACTGAACCGCGATGTAAAACACACCCCCTTTAAATCTCATTTTCAACACTCGTTAAAAAGTAATGCTAGTCTATTATGTGCAAAATAGCAAGGTATGCTGATTTTCTACATTACACCAACAAAAATTTGAGAACAAAGTCATCCCATTGAGAACTATGACTAAATATTTATAGACATGCGCCAAAGTTTACATTTCCCACTGACCACTTTAACAACAATTATTAGAATACAACTTATCTATGAAATGATATTTCAGGTTCTTTCCTCTCTTGCCTATTTGTGCAACCGTATGCAACACAAGATGGCATTATAAAACACTTATGCACATTACAAAATGAAATAATCATAACATCAGACACAGTGTGAACTCGGAATTTGTTTGGGTTACAATACCGCTGCTGCCGCCATGGGGGAGAGTTTAGAGCCTGCGTCACCGTTTTAACGTCACTTCTCCTCCATATATTTCCTTCCTCCATCGTGTTGATCCACTGCCGTGACTGTCAGTACCGGAAGCCAGCTAAAATGTAACTCCATATCTTTGCCTCTGCACTAATGCTTGCTCTCGCTACAGGGGATGATGTGAAAGTGTAGAAATGTTAGTGGAAGATTTCTATAAACTTTTTTAACGCATATGTGAATTAAAGTAATTATGCCAAGTTAAATTGTTTAAGTGTAGAACTGTTGGTGGTAGATTTATATGAAATTGATTAACTGCATACGTATTCCAGTGTGTAGTACCGAACAGTGTATAAAATTTGACGAAATAGATCAGAATATAATTTGAATTTTGTGTGGTTCATCCATTCAAATTTTATTTTACTGTGACTGTTCCTATCTTTCACCTTGCGATCAAGAAGTGATTTTCATTTTTTTAAAAGTCAGTCTCAGAGAAGAAATCGGATTCATACAAAGCAACAAGAATTATTGGAAGGGAGATAGGAAGCTTACAATGCCTTTCCAAATATTTTAATATTCTGAGAGAAGTGTTTCTGTTTATAGTTTTCTATATGCTGTCACTTTACTTATGAGACGGCGTGATTACAGTTGTAGTTTCTAATTTCAACCTAATTCCTCATTACTGCCTGGATGCTTAATGGTTCCTTACTATTTGATTTTTTTACCAACTCTACAGAAACCATCACTAAAATTTCTAAACAAAAATTTAATGTCGATATTTAAGGACTTCCGTTTCAATGATATTATTTCTTTACTATCGCTTCTTTAATTATTGTTACACATTGTTATTATCTTTTGACTTTTATGAGCAATTTCCTGTAAATATTGGTGCTGACAAACGTTCCAGATTGATTAAACTGAGTGAAAGGGAGAAATGTTGCGGTAAATACTAGTGAAACGTGACGAGCAGGAGGACGTGATATACAACACGCTGCGCACAGCAGATTGCGAGTCAGAGGTACTGCCTCCTGTCACCGCAACGCCGCCCTCGACTCCTCATCAAACTTAATAACACAAGCTGCACCCCAGTATCCAATCACACAGTCGAGGGCGCAGATTGGTGTTTTAATCTGCGGAAAACGGCGGCAGTGTCCAGCGCCGGCACAATCGATAACTTCTGTACACAATCGATAACTACTGTGCACACTGAGAGCCCAGTCAGCGCCGTCCTGCAACACGGCCGAGCTGGCAAAACACGCTTCACTGAAACCGTGCTTTGTCTACGCGTAAGACACATAGGCTGAAAGTAAACAGACTTACTACCTGGTGGCATTCTTAAACGGAAAATTAGACTAATGCAAAACAGGCCTATGTCACGGTGGTAGGCAATCTCTCAGAAACAGTTGTTGGGGAATCCATCCACGATTCAAATGTTAGAGAGAACCCTTTCAATGACATTTTCCCAGTCTTCATTTCCCGACTTATCAATTTTTGTTAAGAACCTTTTTTTTTTTTTTTTGCTGCCTCTGCGGCTGTGATTGAAGTCCCACTACCTTCGGTGTTAGGATAGGGTGTTTATTTTTTGGGACAATTTTATTTCACTTTCAGGGTAAAAACCAGGGCTATGACCATCTAGGATGGTCTTAATGGTGAAAAAACCCCTGCGGAGTTCACGTACTGTGCTGCTCTATGATGGCTGGTATAGAATATTAAGGGGAACTTTATACTTATGCCAACGTCTTGGCATTACCGTTCCAATCGACTCAGTTCTTTCGTCTCTGGCGACGTTCAATTTCTTGTGGAATTTTTCTATTAGATTAATTATTTCGGTATTAATTAAGGGAATATTTGTCTCGTTATGTAGCGTTCCTATTGGTGTGTATATGGGTGCGTTTAGGATCATCCTTAGACATCTGTTCTTGAGTCGCTGGATTTGTTGTAGACTGGTTTGGCTTGCCAGCCCCCATATCTGGCATCCGTAAAGTAAAAATGGGAGAACCATGGGGATTTTTCACTTAATTTAAGATCCATGTTTCGTATGGCTGCGAGTGACAGAACAGGTAGCGGTAAAATTACACCAGTTTCTAATTCAAGTCGATAACAGTTGACTTCACTACCAGCGAAAGGCATCTAATTTCCATCATGAAAGTACCAAGGAGCAAAACATGAGGTCGACAGAAAAAATATTGGATCGCGATCAGATGTTTGAACTGGCGCCATAAGTCGTCAACATTTTCCTTAGTGGTCTGGTGGCTCAGTGGTTAAGGCGTCTCACTGGAGAACCAAGGGCCCCCGGTTCGAATCCCTGTCTCGGCGGGGATTTTGATAGGCACTTAACCCGGCCTTCACCTCTGGCACATCTTGCTGTGTAATGTGAAGTACGTCAGAACACATCCGTTGTTCCGATTCCACGTTAAACTGCAGGTCCCCTGTACCAGGCAGGATTACTGGGCTAGGTTAAGGCGGCTACGACAGTGGCGGAATGCGCAGCCAATAGAAACCCGGTCGCCAGGTCATTACGACCACACGAAATTATTATTGTTATAACATATTCCTTTATAACTGAAATATAGCGTCCGAAAATACTGACAAATGATTGAATCGCTTTCATTAATTTAACTGTACATATAAACCAATTACAGCTTATACTGAAGAACATCCAATTACATTCATAAACGTTATATGGAGTTTTCAAAATATATACTTACACATACAATACGACAAACAAACAAAATTAGAGGATTTTTGAGTTTCAGCTCAAGAAAAAGATCCAACGAAGAAGTCTACAGCAAAATAAAGAAAACAATCCTCAAAAGACGGGCGCCTTAAACGAATGCAGGATAATACAATGACTAAAAATATCTTTAATTCCTTCGATGCAAAATCAAATACCGTAATACCTTTGTTTGAAAATATGAAAATTCCCATAATACTTCCGTGCTTTAAATACCACGATGTCGACGAGCAGTAGAGAACAATAAAATAATTAGAATGGCCGCTAGTCCAGCGTCATTATTTCAACCAGCCCCTGGCATGAAAACGCTTTATTTCTCTGTTGCTGTATCCATCTGATCTTTTTGTCAGCACTGAATAATTGATTGCATCGCTATGCGACAGCCGAGTGCAACTTGTGGTTGTGTCGCACATTAACACGGTTCTGCCGCTTGTTGCTAGTTCGCACAAACAGGAGGAAAAAACCATCCGTGTAATAGTACAGTGTGGTTATACATTTAACTAGCTGTCCTCGAACGAGATGCTACAAAACACAAAATTAATGTGTGTATTAATATTTTCTTCAGAGGCAATATTCCTCCCACATTGTGCTTACTAATTGTTAGAATACAATAATTACAGCAATAATCCTCCTATTTAAGTAAAAATGTTTATAATTTCCTATATTGATTTCCTAAAATACCGTAGAGAAATTTCCAGTACTTGGTTTAGTAATGTTGACATTATTTCTCAAACAAACAACAAATTGTGGTTTTGAACAGTAGTTCCTAAAATAATTATCATACTGGTGTTTAGGTAAAAAAAGTTATTGGTTGCCACTCTTTATTTCCTAAAACATGGAGGAGAAAAAATAATTTTTATCAAAAAGTACGGAAGCTAACTGTGAGAGTGAAACAATGTGGCGCCTTCTACCGTCCACCCGAATCTGACATAGCTATCGCCGAGGAATTAAGAAGTAATGTTAACAGTATAGCTAGCCGTTTTCAGGATCATGCTATGATTCTGGGAGGCGACTTCAATCTGCCTTATATCGACTGGCGAAATTATGTTTACATTACTGGTAGCAGGGATAAGGCAGCTTCTGAAGTAATTCTCGATTTATTCTCCGATAATCATCTCGAGCAGCTAGTGAATGAACCTACGCGGTGTCATAACGGTAGCGAAAACATTTTAGATTTGCTAGTTACTAACAGGCCAGAATTATTCACCGATATTTCAACGACCACTGGAATAAGCGATCACAAAGCGGTAATTGCGACTATCAAATTAATGATCAAGCGAAAAAGGGGAAATGGACGGATTGTATACAGATTCAGTAAGGCCTCAAAGGAGTGTTTTAGAACCTACCTGAGGAATAAATACCATAACTTTAAGTTAACAAAGGACACCGTTGAAGAGATGTGGCATCGATTTATACATATAATCAAGGAAGGTATGGAAGTACATATACCGAAGCGGAAAATAAATGGGGAGAATGATCCACCGTGGTACACATGCGAAGTCAAAAGATTACTAAAAAAACAAAGAAGGATACACGCACGCTACAGAAGGAAGAGGTCTCGCAGCGATTTAGAAACCTTGGCTGAGTTAAGACTACGTGTGAAGAATGTGATGCGTGAGGCCTTCAACGATTTTCATTCAAACACTCTCTCTAAGAGTCTCGCAGAAAACCCAAAGAAATTTTGGTCGTATGTTCGTAAAGTCAGTTGTACCAACAGCAATATTCCAGCACTAGTTCGCGAAGGGTCCGAGGTTATTGAAAGCCGCGATAAAGCTAATGTACTAAATACTGTATTCAAAAATTCATTTACTGACGAAAATAAGGATAGCATTCCCGTTTTCCCACGTCGTGTCGAGTTGGAGATGGAATCATTACGAATAGATACTGCAGGTATCATAAAGCAATTAGAGCTCCTAAAGTGGGGAAAAGCACCTGGCCCGGATGGTATTCCAGTAAGAGTATTTTCAGAGTATGCGGCGGAAATCGGGCCATTTCTGTCTGATATATTCAGTAAATCCCTAGAAGAGCGAAAAGTACCTTCAGACTGGAAAATAGCGCAAGTAACTCCGATTTTCAAGAAAGGTGATCGCAGCGATCCTGGAAACTATCGTCCCATATCTATAACATCTGTTTGTAGTAGAGTTATGGAGCATATTATATGCTCGAACATTATGAATTTCCTAGTTGAAAATAATTTGCTTACAACAAATCAACACGGATTTCGGAAGAAAAGATCATGTGAAACACAGCTGGCCCTATTTACACACGATGTAATGAAAGTTATTGATGCAGGTTCACAAGTAGATGCAATTTTTTTAGATTTTCAGAAAGCCTTTGACTCTGTGCCACACAACCGCCTTTTAGCGAAACTACGAGCGTACGGTATATCGGATCAGCTTTGCGAATGGATAAAGGATTTTCTAACTGGTCGATCGCAGTATGTCGTTGTTGAAGGAGAAAGTTCTTCTAATCTAGATGTCACATCGGGTGTACCTCAAGGAAGTGTAATAGGACCACTTCTTTTTTTAATTTTTATAAACGATCTCGGAGACAAAGTGAAAAGCCTTTTTAGATTGTTTGCTGATGATGCGGTTATTTATAGGGAAGTAAGGAATTTGGCCGATTGTTTAGCAATTCAGCGTGATCTGGATGTTATTTTGGCATGGTGCGCTGAGTGGCAACTCACACTAAATTGTAAAAAGTGTAAGACAGTGAGCATAACTAACAAAAAGAATCCAATTGTTCAGAAATACGAGGTAAACAGTTCAGTTATTGATGTGGTCAATTCTATGAAATATTTGGGGGTAACAGTACAAAGGAACATGAAATGGGACTAACATATTAATACGTTGGTAGGTAGAGCTAATTCTAGGCTGCGGTTCCTAGGTCGAATTTTGAAAAATTGTAATGAACAAACAAAGGAGATAGCGTACAAATCTCTTGTACGTCCACATTTGGACTATTGTTGTGCCATTTGGGATCCGTTTCGTAAGGGGCTGATTGAGAGTACAGAGAAAGTACAGAGAAGAGCCGCTCGATTCGTGACCGCTTGCTACAGTCCTTATGAAAGTGTTACGGAACTGATTAGTAAACTAGGCTGGGAGTCTCTGGTAGATAGACGACGCACGTTTCGTATAAACTTATTGGTAAACATGCGTACTCCCACTTTCACTTACGAGTGTAGTGAAATACTTCGTCCACCAACCTATTTGGGTCGGCATGACAGGAAAGATAAAATTAGAGAAATAAGGTGCCGCACTGATTCTTATATGAATTCCTTTTTTCCTCGTACCATTAGGGATTGGAATGCACAACAAAGAGATTAGGTTTGGTGCTGAGCACCCTCTGCCACCCACAGTTTTGTGATTTGCAGAGTATATATGTAGATGTAGAATGTATTAGGAAGGGGAATAACTAAATTGCAAAACAACAATATGTGATTTATTGATGTTGTTACTTCTCTTATGCCGCAGTCTAGCGGTCTTTTACCCGAATGTTGAGATAACGTATTTCGGGTCTTTGTGTTATTTTTCATGACGAAACATTAGGACGAATATATTGTGCGTCCAACATAAAGGCCGGATTAATTTAAATGATGCTAATTGTGGTGAAATTGCTTTAGGTTGATAGTATACTTTACTCTAAAAAAAGATCTATTTAAATGTGTTTCTCTGCTATACTGAAATCATGTTCTTGAGTTAGAAAGGTAAAAAGGCTATGAAATCAAAATCAGATATTGCAGATTGGAATAGTTATATTATACCAACTGAACATACACAAATTATCCAGTACATGGGCATTACACTGAACATTTAAATAACATCTCGGAAAAACTGCATGGAACGTCGACGCACCAAATAATATCATTCCAGAAATATGGGTGTCTTAAGCTGTCACCTTGAATCATTCGGTTCTTGAAATCATGCACTGTTTTGCGGACTAATTCTCTCTTGTTTGGATGAGTATCAAGCACAATAAGAGCGTGGATACTCCAATTAATACAGTAGAACCATGCGCACATCAAGTCCACACCTACCTACTAGCAGGCAGTCCTGATTCATATAGTTCCACCAAACTCGCTAAGAAAAAATGCGACAGTAAGGTAATAATAAACGAACTTCAGCTCCTCATCAAGTTGGACGTGAATGATCTCCAAACATACAAGCTTCGCTCTAGACGAGCTTCGCTATAACTGGGCAATCACAGTTTAATGGTGGCTTTTATTGACACGAAACACGGAAACAAGATTGGGTTGAGAAATCCCCTGTTTACTGCCACGGTATTCCTAGTATCGATACAGACATCCAGGATTTGAGATCCCACAAGAGATCTGCCGCACTTTAAATTAGCAAATAACTAGATGACCCGTGCGAAAATTTCGCGAATACGATGAATATTATTGGTGATTTGTTATAGGATGAAAGAAGATCCGCCTCGTTTATAACAATTGCGTATTTGTTTAGTGTAATAGGTACGTAACAAAAGTGGACGCGAGTGAAACAGTATATTACTATATCTATGATATGTGCTGCTGCTATCTAGCGACTTAGTTCAGAACTGTCTCATACGCGTAGCCTTCACGGTTATTACTTTTGTCCTTCAAGAATCAAATTTATAACAATTTAGTTCTGAATTTGTAAGGTTCCCAGAGTGGAGACCTTAATATCTTAAATGATACCTCTTAATCGATTTCAGTTAGGTATCAAGGTAGATAAATGGCTCATAACAAATAACCACGTTATGTAAATAATGATTCTTTCGCACTTTAAGGGTCAAATTCCGAAAATTTACTTTCTTAAGATATGATGCGCCAAAGCAGAGACCATTATCTTTAAAATTATACCTGTTCCAGCTATATGTAAAGGGAGATAAATTGCTCGTGATAGAAAAAAGTTATGAAAATAGTAATACTTTTTGCCCTTTTAAGGTCGAATTCTGAAAAACTCCTTTCTTAAAATATGGTGTGACCAAACCGGATACCTTAATCATTAAAATGATACCTCACTTATCGAATTACGTTAGGTATGATGGGAGATAATGTCTTGTGACAGAAATATACCTTTTAGAAATAATATATATGATTGAAACTGTAAGGACATGCTTTAAAAATGGAGTAGGGACAGTGTAACTGTGGTACAGGGCATCAAACAATTCATCACGTCTATACTGGAGGTTTTTCAGCGTTGCTTATACAGGGCGTTCGCCGGGAAACGCTACCCTCCCAGTCTGTTGCCGTCGGCAACTTGCTGGGACAGGGGGCCAGCAACTCCCGCCACACGGCGCCGTGAATCACCGCACTGTAGCTAGTTTGTGACTTCAGTCTCTTATTAATCAGTGTTGTGAATAAACGTTTCTTTGCGCTTTGGCTGGTTTGGGGCTTCATACTCTTACTAATCTGTACCGTGTTTGAGTGTGAGTAAAATTATGGTACGTTACAGTTTGCAACAAAGAATTGTTTCTCTACGATACATATGTGAAGAAGAAGTCGTTTAAAAAGTGTCGCAGTAAATTTCGTCGCGAATATCCTGGCGCTTTACTGCCAGCTAAATCAACAATTCTGCGTCTGGTTAAAAAGTAAGAGAAACGGGTTCACTTTTAACAAAAAGAGACTGTCGGTCAACCGTATTCTCACAGAGGAGAAAATTGACGATATCGCTTTTCGACTAGAACAGTCGCCCAAAAAATCATTAAGTCAGTTAGGGCAGCAGGCAGGCGTATCTAAGACGTCAGCTTGGAAAGTAACAAAGCTAGTTCACTTAAAGCCGTACAAAACAATTGTGGTGCATAAAATTACAGAAATAGACCAGGGGCCTAGGATTAGATTTTGCAACTGGTACCTGCAAGGTGTCCACGATGGCACTGTTGATCCGCAACTGACGTCACATTTAAATGCTTAGCACATACAAGTTTATGAAGCGTAATTATTATGAAATAGTCCGCGGCCGACGGTCGAACAATGACCGCTCGCTCGCCGGGAGCAGTTTCTTCCTTGTAGCGCTAACAGTGGGTAGCGTTTCCCGGCGAACGCCCTGTAGATAAAATTCTCTCGGATAAATAGCCGAGTGAGTCCGTTGGGGAAACGCGACATTTCAGCGGTCATAGGCTCTGCCGCCATTAGAATCACTTGACAATGGCGGCAGAGTCCATGACCGCCGAAACTTCGATTTTCACAAACGTAGTTACTGGACTAGTTACCAGAGAGAATTTCATCTTATTTATCAAGCCGTTTAATTGCGTCATATAAATTATACGAAAGACAAGTGACTGATTTCTTGAATGGGACTGGTAATGCCATAAATTACATTTCTAATTCTAACAGCTTTCTGTGAATTGTTCTAATACAATATAACCTTTCTTTGTATTACGTTAATTTTCTTTGTTATTGCATTCGATACGGGTGAAATAGCTAAATAAAAATTACAAAGTTCATTCATCAAAATCGATACTGATGGCTGACTGGCAGTAATAAACATTTGGTTTCGAATGCTGGCCCGACCACAGCAGACCACCTCCAGAATGTTTCCTCCGTTGAAACCCGTGGCCGTTTTATTTCCGCTTTTTTTTCGATAATTGTTTCATGATTCTAACGAACTTAATCTGTAAGAATGCAAGCGAAATTCTTTTTTTTTTTTTTTTTTTTTTTTTTTTTTTTTTTTTTTGCAGTAGGTTATTTAGCTATCCGTTTTGTAGATTGTCAAAGGTGGTGTTATATCCTGTAAAGACCTATTTTTATCGACATTGAGGTTATAAGGGTTACTCTTCGAGTGGCAATTAGCAATTAGCAATTATGGTTAATTAGAATATCAGCTCACGCTAGTTATAATGTTTAAATATTTCCAATCCTGAGAAAATAGCAGCGTGATATGGACGAATGACCCGATTCACCGCGAACACGTATTAGCTGCCACCCACCTAAATCCATACATAACAAATAGTTAATCAAAACATCAGCCCAAATGAGGGTGCTATTGTTTCTGATTAATTGTAAATATTGCTACTGCACATGCACTTTATTCAATAAAAACTACGTCAACCATCAAAATATTCATAGTGCATTCACATTAACTTTACTTCACTTGACGTAATGATATCACTCATTAATAAGAACATATTGCGGCGCTGTTACAGCCTCTACATTCATTAAACATTTTAATACTACTGATACCGCCATAATACAGAGGACTACTCACTGTGAAGTATTACCATACAAAAACTGAGATTATATACATCAGTATTTTATAAACATGTACAGATTGTAAGGTACTATACGTAGACCTTACTAGATATTTATGCACCTGTTTGTATATATCTATTTGTACAACAGTTATCTCATAGAGTGTATTATTGACCTTGACAATTCAGTTTATACGTCAAAGAAATCAATAGTGACGGTCTGGAGTATCTATGGCAGACGACGAGAAGATATGAAAAAGAATGATGTTTACGAAAGAGGAGACTATAAGAAAAAAGAAACTTATAATGAAATTGTATTTCCCCTTGTAGTTAGCAAGTTTGGGAACCATTATTAAAGAAATATATACAGCCCGAGGCAGTGGCAGATCCAGGATTTTGCTTTGCCGGGTGGGGGGGGGGGGAGAAAGGGGTCGTTGACTAGGGTGAAGGGGAGGCTTTATAGTCTCATCCTCGGATACGGATAATGAGAGCTGAAATAGGTGGGGGAGGCCAAAAAAAAAGTCTGCGCTATCGGGGAGGGGGGAGGGGGGGAGACCTAGATGGATTTTGGGGAGGGGGGACTTGAGTCCCTTAGCACACCCCCCCCCCCCCTCGATCCAACCGAGGGCACAAAGAAAATGAATTGGTAGCCTATATGGCCCGTTTGCCAGTAAAAAATGAAGTATCGATAAACGCGCAGAAAATAAGTATTAACTGTAAATGATATAATTGATGTAAGATTCAAAAATATATTGCATGTTTGATGAGTCAAAGAAAGTTGAAGGAGTTTTTCGAGGAAACATAGAAGTAAATAGTTAATGATATTAAGATTAGGATTTTTCAGATGTTTAAGTGCTGGATCAGTACCAAATATTATAAGCCAGAAAGAAGAATTATGGTGGCAAGAGGAAGAAGGAAAAGATAAAATAAGTAACCATGTGTACGGACAACAGTCGCGTACACTAAAAATGGAAAACTTTTACAATCTAACTAAAATAAGTAATAGGATTGGTGGGGTGTAATATCGAGGTCAGTAGAAACAGAAAAGGATTGACCACCAGGAGCGGGAAGGAATAGGTCTATTGCCTTCTAAAGGAAGCAGCCAATATTGAAGAGAGTTGTTAGCTAGCAAGTGAAATAATTTATTTGCAGGAACAATGTCATAGTCGTTACAGGTGTCCGTGGAAATTTTTAACAGCCAAATTCTCGTGGTTGACAGAGATTCGAACGGTGCCTGCCAGAGGACTGTCCCGATCCGTAAGAATTCTCTTTCGTTAGAAATAAAAGCGGAAAATTCATAGACTTTTTATTCACTGCCTGAACAACGTATTTTGATATTTTAATGTAACAGTTTCAAAACGAAGTAGGGCACCCCGCGAGATATCTAAACTGAAAACTGTGTTACGAACTGATCGACTGCAGTAATATGGTAAACAGAGCGGTGTGCACAGAGCAGAAGATTGGTAGTTACGGCTCAATTCTCTCCGCCGCCGCTGTTCAACTGTCAATAACAGTCGTTATGACGTTTGGGTTCTCCCATTCGTGGGCTATGGCTATGCGGAGTTTAAAGGTCTGGCGAGCCGTTAAAATTCCGCGAATTGTGAAGCGGCATGCCAGTACGGATGCTAATGAGGCATCAGACAGGTTTGATTGCTGCCGTTTATTAGCATTGAACTTTCATTGCTTAGCTGTGGAATGTAAAAGTTAAAGATGTCTGTGAGGCAATTTACTACCTGGCGGTAGAACCCTCCATCTCGCGAGAATATTTTTACGAAGCAATGTCATCTGAATCACGTGGTTGAAATATTTCTTCCCTCTTTTTCTTATATTCCAGAAAAAATTGTCGTTTTGTTACCATCAAGTGACATGCTTCATATTACTATAATAGTATGAGCGATTCATGCCCTAAAATATTTTATTTTATTTTTTCATTCTAAAATGAGTAAATTCCATGTCACAAAATAATTAAACAAATTAAGAATAGCGCAAGATGCACAAATTCTGTAATAATTAATTATTCAACATTTCGCATTTACTACTAGAAATTCACGTAGTAACGTCTATTTTTTCTTATCTAAACGTTCCAGCGAAATTTGTTTCACCTGTTTTTTTTATTTTATTTATTTATCAATTGACATTGTTTCATGGCACTTCTTCAGTTCACTGACTGCTCACTTCTTGTTCATTTATATTTACTGTTCAATGAAGTAATTTTTTCTTTCAATAGTTTTTTATGTATTACATGTATACTATGTGGCTCGTGCCAAACTTTCGCATGTTAGACGATGAATGGCGAGTTTCGTGGCTTGTAGTAGGACTGGAAGTGAACCGGCTCATGTGTATCAAATGTTTATTTGTCAACTGAACTAGTTAGGTACCAAATACAATGGCTTATAAAGCAATTAGAAATGATAAGATACGGTAAATGATTTTTTAGAGCAATAACTGCTGACGCAATATCCATTTGTTGCAATATGTGCTGTAGCCTGATTAGTTGAGACCGGCATTGTCACGTTTGAACAGGTTCTGAGTTGTTAATCAGCTTCCAGAGTCGCTAGAGTGAGGATGTGTTTACGGTATCTGTCGCGCATCATGGATTACGAACAACCAATTAACATTAAGTTTTGTTTCAAGCTGAAAAAAGTGCCAAAGAAAACGTTAAAATCAATGTATGGCTATAATGTGGTAACCATGAAGACTGTTTGCAAGTAGTGTGAGCGATTTAAAAACGGAAATTAGTCGGTCGAAGAAAAACAACTGTCGGCGCATCCATCGGCCACAAAAACAGACGAAAACGTGCAAAAAGTGGCAAACGTGTTCGTTCAAACAGGCGAACGACTATTCGAGAGCTTACCGAAGAACTTTACATTTCGTACGGGTCCGTGCAAAGCATTTTAGCCCATAATTTACAAATGAATGAATACGAAATTTGTTTCTAGACTTCTAACTGATGAATGAAAGGAAATTCGTGTCTCAGTTTGCACAGAATTGAAGGATCGTCTTGCAAGGTTGTTAGATGTAGTCCGAAATGCATTTTGGCCTAGCAACCAAAATGACGTACGATAGCTGCCTTGTTGCTCATAAATTATCTGCTTCACACTAATCAATTCTTCTCACGTTTTCAAACTTTAAAAAAAAAAAAAAAAAAAAAAAAAAAAAAAAATCACCACCGCATTTAACCATTTATAATTACAATCTTTTATGCATTTCATAAAAACAATCTTTAGTCCTCAGACTCAACAAACTTCATCCATAACAGAGAATACACAAACTTTTTCTTATATTAACTCAGCGATAATCTTTTTAAGAGATATTTGTTACAGGTTAGCCAACCTCTATGGTTGTTATCTTAGTCTTCATGCAGATCCGGACTTCATGGCCAAAACTGTAAGTGGAGATGAAAGTTGGGTCTATGGCCATGACTCTGAGACGAACCAGTCTCTCACCTCACCTTAAAAAATACACGTAAGTTAAAATAGATCATCAAGGTCATTCTCATTGGGTTTTTTTCTCGCTAATGAGGGTATAGTGCGATCAGAGTTCGTTACAAGAGGAACAATTGTAAACTCCAAATTTTACAAGGGGGTACTCTAAGGTTTGTGATATACGAAAAAAGAGAACAGAAAAATGGGTCATTGGCTTCGTTCATCATCGTGACAACGCGCCGTGGCACAGGTCGCTTCTTATTGGTGAGGTTTTGGCCAAAAAAAGTATGTTCACATCCGCGTTACTCACCAGATTTGGTAACATGCACCTTCTGGCTCTTCCCAAAAATAAAAAACGTGCAAAAACGGAAACTGTTTGATATCATTCCCCACATTAAGATGACAACGGCACAATAGGTGAACACACTTCCGAAAGAAGTCTCCCAGAAATGCTTCCGGACATGGATTCAACGTTGGGACAAGTGCATCGCTAGTGAAGGACAGTAGTTTGAGTGAGATTAATTCAAATTCTATGTAAGCTTTTTACTTTGTTTGCAATAAAATTATTCGCCGTATTTTTACATAACATCTCGTATGTTGTTAAAATACAGAACGCTACTGTTGAGTTAGTTCCCCTATTTCATATTCTCGAACCCTCGGGACGCAGAGCATCTGTAAATGTGTGTTTTCTTTTTCCCCCCTTATGCGCCTTGTTTTCCAGAAACAGCTCCCAGGCACATTTGCGTTGCGGAGCATAAGTTGCGGCGGCAACGACAGTTTTGTGTGAGTTGTGACAGGTGGCTTGGCTTCATGCACTCTGAGAAATGAGCCTCGGAGACCCAGCTGGGCCAACCATTCCTTTCCCCGCCTGCTCCGTCCCCAGACAGCAACTTCTTGCGACACAACTTAACGGCCGAGCAAAGAGGACGTCTCATATAAACATGAGAGATTTATTCCGGAAATCCTCTGCGGCCAAGTTGGGCAAAGTCTGACATCAAGCTGGCTCTTACATTTGTGTAGTAGAGGAAACCGCAAGTGCGTTCAGTTTGGCGCTGATGGCATTTTATATTTTTTGCACAACTGTGGCTCCGGCAAAAACGAGAGGGGAAAAATCTTACTAAGAAGTTGTTTATTCAGAAATAGAATGCACTTGCAGATTCAGGATCCGTAGTAAAATCACCCGTCAGCGTGTCATGCTCAGTTCATTCCCAAAGATTTCTCTTAGAAGGGGACGCCGCAAATTGTAAAATTCAGATTCGTGTATCATAAAGGCTGTGATGTCCCCTTGTTGACGGGAAATTTATGCGTGTGAATTAGCCAGTTTCGGGCCAAGCCGAAACATTTAACGTTTCTTTGTCATCGGGCAGAGACAAGTGACTCCTACCTGCGCTGAAAGACCAAACGATTTATGGCAGGCCGTAAAGTTAAAAGCTTTACGCATTCACGGAAATTCAATGGACAGTATAGGACCTGTGCCGAAAGAAGGATTCCTGGTAGAGTAGAAAGTTGAAACTAGAGAAACGATACCTCTGAGAAAAAGTCAGGTTGCGGAAAGCCTCTGTTGGGAACCAGCGAATCAAACAGTTTGTTACGAACTTTTATAAACCATAAAGTTTTATGATGTATGAGGAGTGCCAATGGAGATCGAGGACGCCCCGCCAAACGCTCCCACTGGCTGAAATTTCCCACGTCAGCTAAAACTCCGGAGCCTGGAAGTTTTCAACGGGGCCAACAAGCGAGGAGGAAGACATTCTGTTTCTGGCCAGCAAACAATCCGCAACGGCGCACCCCGGGAGATTGCCGGAGAGGTCACTACCTGCGGGAAGCTACCTCGCCAAGTGGACAACACCAATCACCTTGCGCCCAGCTGATCAAGAGGGTCCGTGAAACTCTGTTTTATCCGCATCTCATCTGCTACGGTAAAGAACGCCGGCGATGAACAGACGCTCTTGGGTCATTCAACCGCAGGCAACGCTCTGAGATTTGAATCATGCTCTAAATTGTTCAAAAGAAACGTTTAACTTTGTAAACTCCTTAAATAATCAGTTCTGTTAAATAAATCAACCAATTTTATATTCAAAGTAAATAATATAGGTGTTGTAAACCCTGCTTTCAATAACTTCCTTTCCAATGTATCAGTATATCATTTGAATAGATGAAGATATGTATTTTTAATGGTAATTTCAAAAGTACAGTACAATTGCTTTGATAAAAATTATTTCAGAATTGGAATGTCGCTTCTCTCGGATAGAGAACACTTCTATTCTTGGCGCCTACCCGGGATTAATTTTGCAAATTAACTTATTAATTAATACATCTCATTAGTTTTTAAATTTTAATAACGTCCTAAAAACAAGACACTACAAGGTTTATGGCCAGAGGTGTAATGTTGAAAACAAAGTAATGTTTCAAAAATATAAATATTTTCTGCGGCAGGTATGGATATAATTACAGATACTCAACCGTTACAGTTGAAGGACAGATGTTCCTCGCTGCACAAGGGGAAGGGAGGGTTGAAAAGTGACGTCGAATAATGGCTTAGTTCCCTGCTAATTTCGAAACAATGTAGAGGCGTCGTTAGCACGATTTATAACAGCGTCGAAAACCAGTGTGCATTATTATTGAAACTGATTACCCGGTATCATCTGTATTCACATTTCAATAACTAATTTAAAAAGTAATTGACATCAGCAACATTCAATCCTGTGACGACGGTCTTATGAAGCTGAGAGCTAGCTCGTTGCGTCACGCGTCTCTTGGCCATTCCTAACGCAGAAAGTATTTGAACGCAATGGAATATTTCAATGCTGAAGGAGCGCGTGTTGCTACTTTGCCATCTTTTACTGCACACTGTATGAATCGAATCTGAATTTTACAATTGGTGACCTCCAATTGTCAGTTCCACATCTAGAGATAGGTCTACTAACAGAATGGCCAAAGATTCATCATATCACGTTGTGAATCAACGGACTTTATTTCGTCTCTGTTATGTATTTCCTTTTATCGCCGATGGGTGAGCGGTTACGTTCGGGCCTCGCATTCGGAAGGATCCTAGTTTAAATACCCATAGTGACAACCTGATTTCGTTTTTTTTTTTTTAATTATTATTTCCCGAAATCACACCAGATGAAAGGCTGTGTGGTTTCTTCAAATGACCCCGTTCTTTACTTGCAGTCTTTTGCCTTCCTTAATGACACCGATAAGGCGTAAATCCATAAGAATGAAACCTTGAAGATTAGTAACTGATTTTGTTAACGTTGTTTACCCTCATAATTCATTTCCTTTCAGCCAACCTTCATGTACACGATTAATTTTATTTCTGTGCTTCGAGCCAAGGACCTACCTATTGGGATCTAGAAAAGACGTCTGACAAACCACTACAAATTTAACTGCCACACAACTAATTTTCTTAGGTAAAAAGTCTGAACTACCTGTATACTTGGAGTAGATATATTTCGGAAGTTCCGAATAACGTATACCGTTATTAAAACCAATAATCCAACAAGATAAATGATTAAGCATTACTAAAATATCATTCCAAAACCTCACACAATTACGTGTTGATTACCATTATACAGATCACCATGATAATAACTAAATTCGGTTTTAATTTACAAACACTCTTGCTAGTTATTATGTTTCTACATAATATCCAAAATATCAACAAATCAGTGACTGTGAATAACTTTGGAACCTTCCATAATGTAATGGTCCAAATTACATTTTGATGAACAGAACCGTTGTGTGTAATACAATCTGTCTATGAAGATGCATGATTCATGGTGAAAGGAATGATAAAGGAGAACACAAGTGTGCAGAAATAATATCGGAATTTGTGCCCGCTAGCTTTCGCGGAATGCAGTCTCGGGGAGAGGAATTGGTGCGCACCAGAAATTCCGACAAAGCGGCGCCAGTGTAACGGTTAGGGGAAGACGCTGGTAACCTTAAAAGCCCATTCCCACGGCGCGTGGTAGGCAGTACGCGCCTTTCATCTTTTAGCGCCTGGCGATGGGTCGAGGAGCGCCGTACTTGCTAGTATATGCAGCAAAGGTGCGTTGTTTTTGAAGGACGTGCTACATTAGCCGAAGAGTACGGATCAGCGTGCGCCACAGGATAACCTCGCCGCCTCACCACCACTTTGCCTATTGTCCTTTCAGCTATTCGGGCCTTTCACTTTTACCGACTGGGCGACGGATAGAGGCGCGCCGTCCCTGCAGCACAGACGGGACCCTACCCATTGGCCGCTCCTTGGTAGCTGAATCGGCCCGCCAATGTGCGGATGTGGGAAGCCAGCTTTAGGCGGAAACCCTTCAAACATTCAGAGGGCTGCGCGCAACATGTAGTCCTGCTGCCCACCACCAGCTTAATGCTTTTTTGTTGCCTGCGTGCAGCATGAATCAGATTAGGGAGCAGTTGACGGACTAAGCTTGGTTCTACCTGTGCTTAATAAAGGTATATGCATTTATCGTAACCATTTGCTCACCTGTTTTTACGGAGAGACACGATAGGGATGAGATGAGCATCTCGAGTTTAGTTTTTTTTTTTTTCTTTTTTACTCATGACTTTACGCCTCGTCGACGTTGAGGCCATTAGAGACGGGATAGGATTGGGGACAAGGAATGAAAGGAATTCAGCCATTGCCTTTTGAAGGAAACATCCCGGCATACGCCTGGAGTGATTTGGGGAAACAATGGAAAACCCGTCTGGATGGCTGGATGGGGATTCGAACCGGCGTCCTCCCCGTTAACCGATCACCCACCACGCTCGGTCCAAGTCTAGTACCTGACGCACCTATGGACGCTTTCTGCGTTAAACAGGACACGGCAAACCACACCATTCTACTGTTCAACGAATTATCACGAACAATGACCTTCTCGAGCAACACGGAAACCATAACACGCCCTGAAAGATAATTTAATTGCTATAAATAAAAATCTAAATGCGATCACAGCTTTGGTGTTGCGTGACCACAGTAAGGGCAGAGTGCGCAGCCGCTATCAAACTCTGTTAGTTCATTAAGGCCACACGAAATTAATTAATTAACCTCGCAAAAAAGCGCTATTCACCTGTCGCCTTCGCCGGGATAAATCGATAATCACAAACACAACAATGGCAACAAAAGCAGAGACAACAATAGTAAATTCCAGTTTTAAAGATAAAAGAAGTCAATGTCTGGAATATTTATTAGCACAGAATTAATTATTTCGTTACAATACGTTTAATTACATATCTCATTGTCAGTCAGGATAGCGAGATTTAAAAAGAGATGCAGGTTTTTTGCTAAAAGTATTACAAATGGTGGTTTTTATGGTGTCTATCACTGGTAATGCAGCCAGTTACACTTATTGAAATACAGGTTTCTTTACACTTTTTGATTACAGTTCTAAAACATGTTTCATATTTATAAATATATATCATTTATAATTATCTTACATACTTTGAATGTAAATTCCCCCGTCCATCATCTTTTGCCATTTAGGAATTTTGATTTTAGCTTCTTTAAGCGGTTTTTTTGGTAAATTATTAATCATTTCCCTTCGTAATTTATTTCAATACCGGGCTCCCTTACACAAGAAAATTTAATAAATAACTGAATAAATTTTAGCATTAGTTTTCAAACGAAAATTAGCAGTTTACTTTTGCCAAAACAATTATTCCGCCAAATAAAATACAATGAGAGGTACACTACCCCTAATAAATTCAAAGAGAAAAAGTTTATCATCTTCAGAAATTAAAAATTAAAGTATTTTTTTAAAATGTTTAAGACCATTAAAATATGTTTCAGCAACATTCATAATTGTATGAACTATATCCTTTTGTTTAGAAATATCTATGTACACCAAATTATATCTTATTTATGCATATGGCTTCACTTCTCATCGATGTCGAGTTCATTAGAGGTGGAAAAGGATGGCGCCAAGTAATGAGAAGGAATAGGGCTATGGATTTTTGAAGGAACTATCCCCGCATTAACCTGGAGTGATTTGGGGAAACCATGAAAAACCTAAATCTGTGTGGTAGGATGATAATTTGAATGACAGGATCCACCGGCCTCGGTCGAAGCTATTATTTTGCGAGCAAATCTAGTCTTTAATAAATATGATTCTAACTGAACAATTTAAATAGCCATATAGGTCATCGGGGCAAGGAAATCTAATTGCGTGAGACTCGGTTGAACTTTGTCGGATTTTCTCCTGGTCTAGATTTAATCCTTCTTTTTAATGTGAAGATTCACGATTCTCAGATGGGAAGCCTGCGATTCCCAGAGCAATATAATAGATAAGGTCATTGCTTTGTAAAATTCGATAGAGACAATGCACTTTATACTAGCAATGAAGCATTAGCTTCATGAGAGAGTTTACAAATAAGTGTATGCACGATATTATCTTTATTGCATGTGCCCAGCAAATAGGAACTTTATCCGAGTTATTCTCGTAAACACATGAAACAAATATAAATAAACAAAAAATCAACCAATAAACAGATAAAGCAACTAAAATGCGGGTGCGTGTGTCAGTGTGCAACAATTGCGACTACCCCTTAAATAACTATAACGGGTGAACTCATAACGTGATTTTCAGTGAGTATTAAAACAATTAAGCTTTAAAAAATTTTATACAGTTAGGAAATACTCATGAAACACGTACACCAATCAGCCAGAACATTATGACTACCTACCTATTATCAGTATACACCCGTCCATGAGATAGCAGCGTCACCTAACGAGGAATGACTGCTAGTCAGACACACGCACGGTGCATGCAGTATCAGTGGCGGTGCTATCCGTGTTTAGAACGGGGAAGGCGCGCGATCTATCCGCGTTTGACCGAGGGCAGATTGTGATGGCCCGGAGGCTCGACACTAGCATTTAGCAAACTGCACGACTTTTCGGGTGTTTGTGGAGTACTGTGGTGAGTGTCTTCAACAAGTGGCGAAACCAAGGTGAAACCACATCCAAACGTCGACGGGTTGGGCGGCCACCCCTCATTACAGATCTCGGATGTCGTAGGCTGGGCAGACTGGTAAAACGGGACAGGCGGCAAACTGTGGCGGAACTAACATCAGAATTTAATGCTGGGCAGAGTACATGTGTGTCTCAAGATACAGTGCACCGAAAACTAACACAGCCGACGACCTATGCATGTGCCAATGTTAACACCATGCCATCGGCAACTACGATTGAAATGGGCACGTAACCATCGTCACTGGACGTTGGCGCAATGGCAGAGCGTTGGATGGTCTGATGAAACCCGATACCTTCTTCATCACGCCGATGGGAGGGTGCGAATCCGTCGTTTACTAGGGGAACAGCTTCTTGACACCTGTACTGCGGGACGGAAACAAGCTGGCGACGGCTCAGTTATGCTCTGGGGAACATTCACGTGGGCATCCATGGGTCCAGTGGAGCTCGTGCAAGGCACCATGACGGCCAATAAGTACCGTACACTCGTTGCAGACCACGTACACCCAATCATGACGACCATGTTTCCCAACAGCGAGTGGAATTTTTCAGCGAATTAATGCACAAGGCCAGGAGTGTGATGGTGTGGTTCGAGGAACCCAGTGGCGAGTAGCAATTGATGTGTTAACCCCCAAATCACCAGATCTGAACCCGATCGAACTCTTCTGGGTTGTGATTGAACGTGGCTTCAGAGCTCATCGCCCACCTCACCGGAATTTACGGGAATTAGATGACTAGTGTGTGCAGATGTGTTGCCAACTCCCTCCAGCGACCTACCAAGGCCTCATTGCTTCAATTCCAAGACGCGTCGCCGCTGTTATCCGTGCCAAAGGCGGACATACCGTCTATTAGGTAGGTGGTCACAATGTTCCTGCTGATCAGTGTATATCACACTTATACAAACATGAATAGAAAACGTGACATATGTACAAGTTTCTCTGTAAGCTGTTTAACATGACCTTAAATGACTGCGCACACTATCGTAGCTGACTGCATCACAGAATCGTTATATGCACGTATACAGTACACTTAACGCATAACGCTAGCAAATTTCCCCTACCCTGCCCAAAGGGCAGTGCCGGATCTATTGGGTGGGGGGCCAACCGGGATGGTTTTCCCGGGTGGCAAACTAAGGGGGGCGGCATTTTTTTTTTTTTTTTACTTACGGCTTTACGCCTCGTCGACGGCTAAGGTCATTAGAGGAGGGAGGGGACTGGGGACAAGGAACGGGAAAGAATTCTGTCATGGCCTTTTTGAAGGAAGCATCCCGGCATTCGCCTGGAGCGATTTGGGGAAACCATGGAAAACCAAAATCTGGATGCCTGGACGGGGATTCGAACCGTCGTCCTCCCGAATGCGAGGCCAGAACTTTAACCGTTCACCCACCACGCTCCGTTGCAAAATTGTGGTTGAAAGGCGGCAATTTAAGTGGCGGCGACCAATTCTTTAGCTCTTCTTCTACCCTGGGAGGCGACACCTAGGGGTGGCAACAATGGGGGCGGCAATCTCACAGGTTTTTCCCCGGTTCTGAAAATTCCTAGATCTGCAACTACCAGAGAACAGTCACTTAAAAAAAAAGTGCCATTATACAAATATAACTTTCGAATTGCAGTAAAGTATATGTAAACATATAGTGAGCATATAGTATGTTCGTGGTCTGTTTTCGTCAGTGGATCATTGATTGAAACTATACGCTCCACTTGGTTAAAGCACTGACGAATGGAACCCCACCACACGGCGTATTTATAACAAGAGCTGCCCCAATATTATAATTAAAGGAGATTGGGCTTTGAATATTAACGTGGACGATATACAGTAAATTGAAGAGCGTGATTATGCAGTGACACAATCACGTTAACGCGAACCGCGATGTGTTTGTCAAAGAAGGCGTTACGAGGCTAATTTTCCGGTGGTGCACTCCATTCTCTCCAATCCTGTACCGTGATTACGACTCTGCTATTTCACTTTGCATCCTTTATTCGCTGGTTTATCTCTTCTGGACAGCGTGGTGGGGAATACAAACGCAATGGAGATTCACTGTACACTCTTTGTTCACTGTTGGAATGCACTGAACCGGCTATCGTGTACGCTTTAATCCTGTTTGTTGCTTTTCTCTGAGGTCAACAACATAATGTAGTCTGTGACAGAATAAATGAGTATAGCGGCTTAGTTGTAATAAGCATCTGAGCTTTTCCCGGAAATTACGATGTCGTATTCGATGGACACAAAGGAAGAAAATTGCAAAATGGTAAGGCCATCCAGAAAAGATTAACAGCAATTTTACTGTTTGTTGATATCTCCAACCCTTTAAAAGTAGCATCACGAGTGTATTCAATGTCAAACTGACAACAGAAGCGGCTCCAGCTACCGTCAAATTTTTTTTTTAATAACCTACTTATCAAAAAACTTGAAGGTCTTGATATCAGTTAGTCTTGAACGTTAGCAAGATTCAGTTACATAATAATTTCAGGAATTGTCAAGATGATAAACAAGAAATCAAAAGATAAATGTTTGATAATTTTGCCAAATAATAAGACCAACTTCATGCGAAAAACGATAACGGACCGAAGGTTGACTAGTGCCTGTGAGTTTGCAAACATTTTGCATGCTTGGTGTATCTGGAGTTGGCATACTAAAATGGAGTGTTGTCATTCAGGCTTTCCAGGAATTCCCTATTCAGGCGCAGGTTTGTTTCAATGATTCATTCTAACGTCCAGCAAGTGGTCTACGCATGTACTGTACATTTTGCCCAGGAACATTCTGTCTAGAAAACGTTCATTACAATAAGAAAAGAGATAATTGAAACTGTTCTTTTCTTTAAAGATTCGAAACCACTTTGTCTCAATTCGGTGTGGACTTTTGAACATTAGAAATACACCTTCGCAGCTGTAGCGCTTGGCGACAGTTGCAGCTTATTTCATGCTGCAATGAAATAATTATGATTTCTTGGTTGAAAATAAGTGGACTTTCTAAAAATAATAATAATAATAAAATACGATCTTGAAGTTGCTTATTTACAATTCTAATTCGAACCCGGAAAGGACTTATTTGGGGGGGGGGGGGGGTGAGGAAAGGGAAAGAATTCAGCCATGGTCTTTTTGTAGGAACTATCACAGAATTTCCCAGGAATAATTTGGGGAAACCACTGAAAACTTAAATATGGATAGCTATAATGGCTTGATGAAGCTATCTTAACGGTGAAGATCAATGAGAAATTAAGTTCTATTAAAAACTAGCAATTAATGTTCTCCTCCAAAACTCGTATTCATCTTGGATGTGGAGGAAGCAATTTAGGTGTGAAGGAAATATTCGCCTTGGAATATGCACGCAATTAGCAAACATCAGTAGGATACAACTTTTGAGTGAATTAGAAGGGGAAGTGTATGGAGGATATTTAACTTCAACAAAATATGGGAATTGAAGTTTGAGTAAATTAAAGAGAGAAACGTAGAGTGCAGTAGAAATGATTGCGAAACTATTGAGCTACATGCAAAATTCCAAGCAAGTATTAGCCTTTTTTTTTGGACTGTTCACTTAAAACAGATACAACAAGCAGAGAGAGAATTTTCTTCTCTTTTTTCTTTTTAGAAAAAAAAAGACTATTTACCATTAAATATTTATGTAATAATCCTGTAATCAATTAGTCACAAGAAAGGAAAGTACTATTTGACATATAATGAAGGAATTTAAATGATTAGGAAAGGTTCTGCAAATGACTAAGGATAAAGGTATTGAACAATGTTATATAAACAGGGTTGACGTAGATTACGTTTTTACTAGAGGATACTTTCACAATGAAGAAGTACGCTTGTTGTAGAATTTATTTGGCCATGAAAATAGAGAAAATAGGCAAAGGAGATAGCCAGAAATTTACTGTTTGAGCAGTTACGACCTTCACTAGAACAGAAGCACACAATATTATTAAACTTTATTATAAAAATCGAGATAGTTGTTTTTTGAATGTAAAGGGAGATTAATAGCGTACAGAGCAATGTGAGGAAGTTCGGACCTTTTTGGAAGGGAAAAACTGGAAGGTATTAGGTCCTGAGAGGCAGCGCTGCTGAGTGGAAAGGAGAAGTGGAGTCCCAGGAGATGACCCGAAGAGAAGGAAACGAGAACGAGTTTCCTCCCTCGAGAGGTCGATATCTCCTCCGAGCCACCACCTGTCACACATTTTGAAGTAAACTGCACAGTATCTGCGCTGATACCATCTCGATGAGTAGCGCTGGTATCCCTTTGAGAAGCATTTAAAGTACGCTGAGTTATTGCAGGTACAGCGATACTCACCAGCACTTAAGCCTCTTACTTTTTATAATTCTGTAAATTCGAACCATGTGTTTGGTAATCAGATTGTTTCAGTACAACAATAGGTGACTTTTCAAAAGTTTTGAGATTTATACTCCAAATTTTCTGTCTATATCTGTAAGCGGGCTGCTTCCCTTCGTTGAGGCATCACACAAAAATACCGATCGAATCTGGATTAGGTGTACACACATTAAAAATTTACAGTATATCTTTAAATCTGCTGAATATGTTGCGAGTCGACATGATCTGGGAACGGAGCAAGAAATGATAAATTGTTAGTAACGAGAACATATTTGCGCCACAGATCACACGATTACGAGATAACAACGAAATATCACGCTAGAACACAGATAAACCTTTTAGATTCTGTCAGTACTGTTTTATGAGTAAGTTGGTTATTTATGTCTTCAGTTTTCTGAAATATAGTACGTTAGAATACACGTGAAACGTTAATCAAACCGCTACAACAAAGATTAATATTCCAACAATAGTAAATAAATTGTTGAAGGGTACAGAGACACTTCATTACAAACAATTATGCTTTGCTAGAAGAAGAAAAACAAAAACCAAACGTACTAATACGCATATCCACACGAAGCAGGGGGAAAGTGCTAGTTACATCATAATTTCAAAATACATCCAGTTAGAAGTATACAACTACTCAAGTGATTAGATGTGTCTAATTCCTCAGTAAAAGAACAGCTATCCAAAAGTTGCACATGGACATAGACAAAAATACTGATGATGGAAGAAAATGGAGTCTTTGGATCAGGAAAACAAACTAGCTTGGCAGAAATTGTTTAGATCTCCCTCCTCCCTAGGACGATTATGGTGCTTGATATTTTCCTCATTTCCCTACTCCAACAGTTGTATGGTCTTTTAACATTTTTTCATAAAGAGGATACTGTATTAACCAGGAGATCACCAACGCTTATTCGGCTGCCAAGTGACAGAGTGGGAGCGTGGCGGGTGAGCGGTTAACGTTCTGGCCCCGCATTCCGGAGGACGCCGGGTCGAATTCCCGTCCAGGCATCCAGATTGGGATTTTTTATGGTTTCAACAAATCACTCCAGGCGAATGCCGGGATGCTTCCTTCAAAAGGCCATGGCAGAATTCCTTCCCGTTACTTGTCCCCAATCTCATCCCAGCCTCTATTGGCCTCGACTTCGACGAGGCGTAAAGTCATAACTAAAAAAATAATTAATCTGGTATGGAAGCCTAGGGCTTATTGTGGCATCTGAAACACGGATGGGTTCTGGCGTATTTAACATTATATAGCAAGCTGTGCCAAAGGTGAAGGTCGAGTTAAGTGCCTATCAAAATCTCATCAGAGATCGGGATTCGAAACGGTACCTTCGATTACCAGTCATAGCCTTCAGACCATTTGATTCTCACTGAGAAATTTTACATTAACATAACTTCATTAAAATTTCAAACCGTGAGCGTCGAGTAACATGAAGTGTTGCTCCTTTCTTGGTATGGTGTATCGATTTTTGTTTAGATTTACAACACAGGTTTCATGTATGGTATACGGTTATTTCGGGTTTTCTAAAGAGATCATCCGTATTTTCTCTTGAAAATGGAAAAATACAGCAACCATATTCATTTTTGCCTATGTCAATAACTGTTGGATTTATCAGTTAATTTTTGTCCTTTTTCAGTTGTTCACGCCAGATTTCACTGAATTCCCTACCAACCTACCTGAAGAGCTATTAGTCTGTTTTGAATCAACATTCTCTACACCACTCTCGATAGCTGACGCATTTGATCTCGTGTTGGAGACGATCTTAGATACAAACATCAATGAGTACTGTACTTTTGACATTCTAGGCTCTCGAACACAGCATTAAATATTTTCACAATTTGTCACACTTCGATACTGCAGCAAAAAAATAATATATATATATATATATATATATATATACCGTTCCTGAGATCTGACTATTTTAGACGATTCAAATTATCGCACTTCAACAATGAGCCACTTAACACCCCAGCAGATGAAGCTGAGCTTTATTTGAAGGCATTACTGACAAAAAAAAAAAAAAAAAAAAAAAAAAAAAAAAATCAGTGGCAAATATCGCACAGTTAAAGTAGAAAGGAACTTCCAAACCTTGGAAAACATCAAAGTATCTGTAATTTTTAATTATTACAAATTATATGTAAGGCACACCATTCATATTACTACTCTTATAATTTTGTTGCATTGGTAGACATACTTTTTGATGTAAAAAACATAATGATTTTAAGAAAAACGAGACGTAATAAAACTGAATTAGTTTCTGGAGGATAGATCTGATTTGGAGCGTATCATGCACCAATGTCTGTGATGCAATTATGAAGGAAATAACGATTTACTAGAAATAAGAATGTTCCAAACATGAAAATGAATCAGGAATTCCAATTTAAAACTCTCTGGGACAAATTAATCCTTTACCGTGAGTTTGGGAAGTAAAGCAGAAAATATTTGGAACCAACGTCTACTACATGATACGTTTTTATATTTCTGTAAATGGTTTCTTTCTATTTGCAAAAAAAAAAAAAAAAAAAAAAAAAAAAAAAAAAAAAAAAAAAAAAAACCGGACTTCAAATAACCAATTATAAGGTAACTCGTCCAAATTTCCACCTTCCAACGTTGACAATCAGTGTTAAGCACCTGTCTCAAAGCCGGGTACTTCACTGTCCTCACCCCCTCTTACATCGATACGCGCGGCGTGGTAGAGAATGTATAAAAGTT
Organism: Vandiemenella viatica; assembly: GCA_031002005.1. Classification (NCBI taxonomy): domain Eukaryota; kingdom Metazoa; phylum Arthropoda; class Insecta; order Orthoptera; family Morabidae; genus Vandiemenella; species Vandiemenella viatica. Next base: position 151,237,491 of record JARYHS010008074.1, on the reverse strand, counting down.
TTCAGGCTCATATAACACAGCAATTTGCATAGGAACGCCCTCGTAGTTCCGAACTTTCACCCCCAACGGGCTTCAAAACTCGATTTTATGGGGAGGCTAGGAATAAAAAGTGGCGATAATGAAACACTGAGCAAAGCAACAGAGATCGCGCTGCCGAAATGCGTAAGAAATAACAGCCATAAATATTGGACATAGTTAACTCTCACCAAAAAGAAATTAGCGGGCGTCCCTTAATTAAAGGAACTCAAATAGGGAGGGGGGTACGAAATACCACAAATTCTGATCTAGGGAGTGGGGTTGAGGGTCGACGATAAAATCACGTTAAATTGCAACAGTAGAGCTAACAAAAAAAAAAAAGTCCAATATCACAAGTTCGATCTCACGTTAAGGGGAGGGGTCCCACCAGATCTCACCAAATCATCTCACCACGGGGCAGGGGGTACAGATTTACGAAAAAAAGCACCTCACGTTATTAATGGACGCTCCTTTACATTATACATAAATGCCAGCAGATGATGAAAGTATGATAATATTGAAGTCCTGATCAAACTTTCCATACAGTTCACATAAACAGCTGAAAATAAGTACAGTAGAAGTCCGATTATGCGAGGTAAACGGGACCGGGACCACCTCGGATAACGAAAAACCCGGATAACCGGAGGTCAAGGAAAGAGGTTACAATGAATCAAAAAACGTATTCAAGCTGAAATAATACAATTTATTTATAGTATAAAACTAATTTGTGAAGTTGTTTTGTACATTATTTACGATCACTTGCAAAAAAAGTCTTTAATTGTCTTCAGTGTCATAATTTTGTTTCTCTTCTTAGCAGAAGTACAGCGCCAACGCTGTATCATCATTATGTCGGCTGCTGTGCTTTCTACCTGTTACTCAATATACTCAAGTGCTGCTTCTATTCTTTTTAAACCTTCAGCATGAGAAATTTTTGGAACAGTTTCATTTTTATCTTCTTCGTTTCCTTCTCCTTGTCCGCTGACAACCATATTAACATCATCGTTATGCTGATTTTGATCGTCATCCAACAACCACTCTTGTGTATCTTCATTGTTAATTTCTTTTACGACTGGAATTTGGTTGGCTAACTGTGTCAGTTCATTGACATCTTGTTAAGCAAGATCGTCCTTTTTAGGCTTTTCCATACCAAAAAGTTTCCTCCATGATCTTCGAAGTATTTTCTGTTTTACTTCTTCCCACGCTATGGCTGACCAATAAACTGCACCTTTCACTGATACTATTTTCTTTAGTGAATCTACCTCTCTCTAAGTTGCCTAAAAAAACTTAAAGCAGCCTAGTTGGAAAAATATTCCATATCTTCATAAAAGCTCCCTATCATATTTCAAAAATTTGCCTCGGTTAACCCGGCAGCTCGGATAATCGGAACTCGGATAACCGGACTTTTACTGTACTTCATTGACATCGAAAACGTTTGTTGAGATCAATAAAAAATCGCTCTGCAAATTTCATTACATTCGATGAATAGGAGGTGGATTTACAAGGCTGTGACATCGAATGGACATAACTAAGTTTAAACAGTTCCTTTTATTCTATTTGTGATTATAGCAACAGAGTACAGAGATATATACGATTTACTTGTAATTACATGGTAGAATGCTCCATACACGGAAATTAAACAGGCATACCAATTTAAAACTCTTTGCGAAAAATACAGCACTGACAGCAAAACCAATTTCAGTTCTTTGCTGCGAATTCTGTAAATAAAACAGAAAATATATGCCACTGACATTTAGTACATAATAAGTTTTATGTTTAGTAAAAAATCAGAAGTTGCTTTTAATTTTTTTTTAAATAGTACTGCAGAGGTAATTGTTTTTACACAATTATGATATAAAAGTATTTCAATTGATTTTTTATTAAATATTACAGTTGTGCTTACATACATGAAGAACTGCATCAGTGCTAATTGCGTTGTGTTATAGTCTTTTTTACTTAATGCAATTTAAGCAAAACAAATGGTTGCCTTCTATAAATCATTCTAGTGCATTACTAATCCTTGCAATAAACTAGGAGCGGTTTTTTAAGATAAAATTATGAGTAATTATTTCGGTTTTTGTCCGTACAAATCAAACCTACACAAAAATATGCTCCAAGTGACAAAACTGTAATGTGCAGTAATTGGTTATTCCAGACTACTCATGCTTAACTCCTTCGGTGTGGTATTACAAAAAATCTAATTAATTCCCTGTCCGTCTCTTGTTCCTGTCGTTATTATAAGCACACTTTTATAAGCTGGGTTTAATTGCTGCTCTCATCAGAGAACCGGAAATTTTGCTGATCAAAGAGTAGTCCACTACAAAGGCCTCTTGAATCAGTTAGCTGATCGCACAGACCTGTTCGCGACGTAGACATCACCACGTGCGGAAATTTGCAGCAGACAACAACAAACACACAGAAACTGGAAACTGCCGTTACTCAAAGGAAGTAAAGCAAAAAATGTTTTACAAAATGAAAATACAGAACAAATTAGCAACCTGCAAATATTTTACACTTACAAGTTGATTAACAAGTAGAATCTCAGATAATCCACGCACTTTATGGGGATTTCCGGAAATGTACTTTTAAGTGGCAGAGAAACAGAAACTTTTAGAGTCTACCAATCAAAGTATTCCCTGAAGTCACTCTGTTAGAGGAAGGATATATTTCAGACAAAATAAAGTAGCATTGGTATTATTCCTTGATACTGATAAAGGCGAATAAATTAATAATCAAACATGAACCATTTCTAACCCTCAAACAACCCAAACAATGAATTGGGCCGTCTGTGTCGTTGTAGATGCTGTGGTGTCCCGACCAGCGATTGTACGAAAAATCTCTTTTAGTCCTTTTTTACCTCACGGCGTATAATTAACATCCTGATATTCATGAACGTGACCGAAAATGCCACAAATATGGGGGATATAACTTTATTAATCTGTTCGTCTATATACATAGTGCCAACAACAAACATTCAGCTAACATCTAGAGATTTTTGATATTCTATCCTAAACAGCTAAAACAATTAATTTGATCGTCTGTGTCGTTGCAGACGACCAGCGATTGTATTAAAATTCTTTGGGGTAGTGAAAATCCTAATGATACATGCGTGTGACTCAAAATACAACAAGTATATGGGATATGGTGTTATTTAGCTGTTCGTCTACCGTAAACATAATCAGTGTCAACAACAAATATTCAGCTAACATCTGGAAATTTTTTATGTTGAACTTCTATTGGCGCGCCTTGGGGGTAAAACCGACTCTCGGTACATTTACAGTAGCGAAAATTCAAGGATAATAGGAGATAATTCAGTCGAACTTCCGATGATTTTAACAGGAGATTTTAATGTTAATTTTGTTACAAACGATTGAAACCCTTAGACAACATTCCGTGATCAATAATTTAATTTGAAAATCAATAACCTACGAGGCGTATTTTTTAAGTAAGTACCGTTTTGTCACACCGTGGCCGCAGCGCTACGGTCGGCGTTCCGAGCATGCGCACTGGGTACCTGCATCTCTTGCCTACGCACTGACGCCATTACAGTCTAATTCTTCCTTGTTTACGTTGTTCACTGAGTGTTTAAGATGCCTCCGATAATCGTGAGTCCCGCCGACTGTGAAGTACGGGCTGTTAAAAATTTCTTTGTGCTAAAGGCATAAAACCGATCGATATTCATCGTGAGATCTGTGCAGTTTACGAACAAAACATTATGATCGATGGAATGGTGAGAAAGTGGGTGAGAGCATTAAAAGATGGCCGCACAAATGTGCATGATGAACAACGGAGTGGGCGTCCTTCGGTCGTTAGTGAAAGTTTGGTGCAGAAAGTGGACAATAAGGTGAGAGAAAACAGACGCTTTACGATTTCCTCCTTGTGTGATTACTTTCCTAATGTTTCTCGTAGTGTTTTGTATGGCATTGTGACCGAGCACTTGAATTACCAAAAATTGTGCTCACGTTGGGTACCGAAAATGTTAACGGATGTGCACAAAACCAAACGTTTAGGCAGTGCATTGACTTTCCTTGAGCGGTACCACAACGATGGTGATGATTTCTTAAGCCAAATTGTTACGGGCGATGAGACATTGGTGGCCTACGTCACACCTGGATCAAAGCAACAGTCCATGAAATGGCGGCATTCAGATTCACCCTAAAAAGTGAAGTTGAAGCAAACGATTTCTGCTCGGAAAATTATGTGCACAGTTTATTGGGACAGGAAAGGAGTATTGCTTGTGGAATTTCTGCCTCGTAATGAAACAAACAATGCAGCAGCTTATTGTGAGACATTGAACAATCTGCGCCATTCAATCCAGTACAAAAGACGTGGCAAGTTGAGCAAGGGCATCGTTTTGCTGCATGACAATGCCCGTCCACATGTGGCTAATCAGACCAAAGATATCATCACATCTTTTCGATGGGAAACTCTAGATCCTCCGTACTGCCCTGATCTGGCACCCAGTGACTACCATCTATTCTTGCACTTGAAGAAACACCTGGGCGGTCAGCGTCTTGAAGACGATAACGAAGTCAAAACAGTTGTGATGCAGTGGTTAACAAGTCAGGCGTCAGACTTCTATGAGGAGGGTTTTCAAAAGCTGGTACTACCTTATGACAAGTGCCTCAATATTGAAGGGAATTATGTAGAAAAGTAGAGTAATAAAATTATTGATATATATTTACACGTCTTTTTTAATTTCAAAATGGTACTTACATAAAAAACATGTCTCGTATAACTACATATCGAACAACAATCGATGCCGTATATTCAAGACCCCTCAATCACATCAGGTCTAATACTTTTGTTACGTACTTCAGTTACCATATGTCAATCATTTCATTAATAACATCTAATACATACCAACAATTACTACTCAGAAATCACACAAGATACATGAAATAATATTCCATAACTGCATTGTAAAAAAAAGTCTATACTAAAAATATTCACTTGTATTAATATTCTGTATATATTATTATACTAATAATAACAAGAAAAATATTCTTATTTTACTAACAAAACTCTAAGTTTTAATTTATTTTAGTCCATATTTATTTACTGGTTTCCTTCAATTATAAATTCTTTCAATAACCATTAATTTCGATGTTTCTCTGTGTTCAGTAACAGACTGAATAGATTTTATTTGTTTATATCTCTGCCATACCAAAATACTGTTGGTTCCTTTTCGTTGTTCACATGCTCTACGCTTTCTTTCCGTACGCATTATACACTGATTCTCTACAAATCTCCCATCCAATAAAATCCTACTCGTTTACTTTTATGTTCTATTTTTCATTAAGTACTAGCTCTTACACTAACTGTCGTTTTATTTATTTATTTCAAACTTACATTTTTGTAGCGTTAAAAAATCGTTTTTGATATTACAAATTAACGCTCCTAATCACCGATGACGCAATGAAACGCAACAGACACTGCACGTCACATCTCCGCAGCACGACACACCCAGCTGAAACAAATAACATGATATGAAAAAAAAATAATTAAAATGTCCGCCATGCACACGAAGAGTTCACACGGCCAGCAGAAAAACAAAATAACAACATTGGCGTACGAAATATCGCCGATACGAGAATGGTAACAAAAACGGAAAACAGTGACTACCGTAGTGAAATGAATTGCGACGGAACCATTAATTCATCAGCGTCACGAGAGCAGGGGTGGGGTACAGTTTTTCTGGGCTAGAAATTAGCATTTATTAAATAGCGTTAAAAGCAACTAATAACATAAAATTTATAACTCGAATTTACTACAATAAGTAAAAAACATCAAATAAATATCAAAAGAAAAAGATTTATAACCAGGCAATTTTAAATACAGTTGCAACATTTCCGTGTGTTTTCAGTAGATGTTCTCCCTTAACATCAATAGTAAATTCATCATCCATAAATGAGTTAAAAAGCGAAATTTTAGCGCTACTAAATAACGTAAGATTAACAAACATAGCATATAAAAACACATTATGGATTAAAGTGACAAATATGTGATTTCTTTAATGGCAAGTTGTTTTCAATTGCAATTACCAATGAGCTACCATCACTTACGTTAATCTTATTATTATCAAATTTTCTACCGTTTTTCGTCTTTTTAACACATATTAAAGAAATTACTGAGGTTAAACGATCAATCATCAACTGAATTACTAAAAAAAAAAAGCAAACTTCGTATCAGGCACGAATACCGTAGGATTTAAGGTTGGGACTTTTCTGATGTTATTAAAGCTACTAACACACAGCAGCAGTCCATCCCATTAATGAATATATAAGGTGAAGATAATACCAGAATAATATTGAATAACATTTGTTAAGGCACTTTTATTATAGTTACGTAACTGCAATATAATGTTGCCCAAACGGAGATAAAAAATTATCTATGTTAGTAACAAAATAAAGCGGAGATCTAAAATGTTTTATGAAAAGTCATGTCCATGTTATACATCAATATATTAAAATTAAGTTAGTCAACAAGTATTATAAGAAACAAACATGTATTAAGAATATGTATTGAGTATTGTAAGAAAGTTATGGAATAGAATAAATTACCATTAGAAATGGTGGAGAATTTATCTTAACGAATACAAGATTTTACAAATTACAGTTGGAGAGTAGAGAAACTTCTTCGGAATATTCAGGATCAAAATTCTTGCAACGCAGGTGAAGGAGAAAGGGTAAATTCCCACCTGACAGGTGCTCCATCGCAATTATAAGTTATTTTTTCACGATAATGCCACCTGTGTACCACGTGACACTGGTGCCCTGTTTCTACACAGGCAGCCAGTGTGAATCATGAGAGAGGGGAAGAGTCGCCAGAATTAGAACTGGACTTGTGAGACCCGGAGCACTTAAACTACAGAAGGAATGTTTGCGTTGCCATCTGTCTGTGAAACGTGTAAGTTTTGCTATGTATGATAAGTGTATTTTTGTTTGTGAAATGTGTAGTTTAATATGAGGCGCAAATCTTGGATTTTCCAGTAGTCGCCTGAGCGATTACAATAGAGCATACACTCCGTTGGCAATTCCCTCAGTAACCTAATTACCCCTTCTTAATTTTTGACTGTCCAATTTAATAAAATGCGTTTCGCCTGGAGACTGGGCTCACCTCAATTACTCGGCAACCTTCGGAGAGTTTCGATAATGACCGAAGTATTAGTTACAGTGACTGCAACCACTGCGCTGCTTGGGTAAACAATAAATTTCAAATGAATAACTGCACTGACTTTTTTTAAAAAATGAAGTGTAAATTTCAAATAAATTATTGAAATTGATTTATTTATACGTATATTGTTGAAAGGAAGTGTAATTGTAATGATAACTAAGAGGCAATTGTCTATTATGAAACCGACAGCACAAAAATACCATGTACGAAGATGTAAAAATATAATGCAACGTTCATTTAAATACATGTTGATTCTTATTAATTCAGCACGACTGGATGCAGAAATCCATGTAAGGAGAAAAGTATCCAATGTTTACACTCTATTTTCTATAGCAGTTACTAAACTAAGTCATAACATAACATAAGAATATTTGTGACAGAAGATAAGAAATAGAAAAGTTTATTAACAGCTAGAAAGAGGATTCGAAATGTAGGAAGGTAATCACGAAATTTGCCAATCAAATAAATAATAGTCATCCGTTTTTTTAAAATTAGACTTAACTTAGAAACATTTTCATGACAGTAAACATTTTCGTCAAATAAAATCAATGTGAGTTATTAATCATAGAAAAATATTAATAAAAAACATAATTGACTGTTATTCGGTTTTCTATAGAAACGTTTCCTCAACAAATTCCTATTATCGCCGTAGGTGATGCCCGTCATTTTTGACGAGCATTTAAACTAGTCTTACATGATGTGAGTGTTTAATTCCTTTCCTACCTACTTTTGCAATTTACGAGTTCTAATTTTAAACGCCTTCAGCGTAACCAATCTAAAAACAGCAATTACGACGATCTGTGCACGGGGCAAGAACTCGAACCAGGTCCCGTTGAACCTCCACTATCCAGTGCAGTGGTGCCTCGACGTGCCTAGCAGTATATAATTCTTCGGATTTCAGCCGTTCCGTCCGGCGTTTAGGAGCACGCGGGTTCGAATCCCCGTCCGGCTATCCACATTTCAGTTTTCTGTGATTACCTGAAACCACTCCAGGTGAATTTCGGGATGGCTAAATTCCTTCTCTCCTGTCATTTCCTGCCTCTAATGATAGCGGTCTCAAAGAGGGGTTAGGTGCAAAGATATGAAAGATTATTAAACCTGGAGCAGCTATGTGAATTAAAATCTACTAAAAATAGATAGAGATTTTCCGTCACAAAGCACAAAAAAATGTGATCATTAGATCCGGATAATTTTCCTTATGGTTTTACGCATCGTCTACGTCATACAGGGAGGAAACGACAGAGGGAAAGGAACGAGAAGGAATTCAGTCATGGCTTTCTGATGAAACCATCCTGGCATACGTCTGGAGTGATTCGGGGAAACCATGGAAACCCCAAATCTGGATGGCTAGACGGGGTTTGAATCCGTGTCCTCCAGAATGCGAGACCAAAGCGTCACCGCTCACACACCACACTCGGTATATCAGACTTGGAGTAACTAAGTGAAGAAGAATATATCATGGAGAGACAGAGATAAATGACGTCACAAATGGAGAATGTGGCCTTACGATACTTCATCAATTATAGAATCTCTGAAATGACGATGTAGATACACTGTACTATTTCTATGTTTTTATGTGTGATAGATGAGCAGAATGAAAGAAGCGAATCGTTGAATATAAGAGCGAACAATCGGGAACACACGAGTGCAGTTGACTACTACACACATGGTCTGTCAGCTTAAATTAGTACTTTGTTTCCTTTAAGGTACACTGTAGAAAAGAGCAGTGTTTTAGTGGTTTTGAGGCAGAATGTTGTTTTTGGGCGTGTTATCTTTAGATTTCCTCTTTGTTTCGTTAATGTAAACCGCAGTCGTAGTAACTAAGATCTTTGAATCTCGTGTGCAAACACAGTCGTCGGGGACGCACGAAGCATCGACCAGCGAGGGTGCTCCAAGCAAGCCGTGAAACAAAGACAGGCATCAGCACTCCCCCCGAGCCCTGCAGGCACGTCTCCGCAGTCTACCACACTATTCCAACATTCAATTGGAACACAACGTTTTTTTATTTATTCTATTTCTTTCAGCTGCGTAACAAATGTAGCACATCTTACCTGCACAGCGCAATCGTTTTTTTTCTTTCAAAACTCCATGGTCGGTGGAAAAAAATAACAGACTGGTAACGGTTCTGGTTTACAAGTAGAAGGTTGTAAATTTACCTCACATGTTTTGATAAAATCGCTCAGAAATGTGTAAAGATGTACAATATACCTCGGGAAAAAAATCGAGTTTTTGGTGATAACTGCGGATGCCTCTAAAGTCAAGACGGATCAACATATATTGAGAAAACAAGTAAGGTTTGTTAGCATATGTGTTTTATGTATGTTATTTCTGAGGAATTTGAACATTTCCAATCCAACTTTGGTTACTGATACCCATGGGACTCACAAAATATCAAGTCGCATTGGACGATCTATATGAGAGATATTTGCTTTTGGATTTTATTCTCGGTGTCAACGTTTGTTTTACTTTTTCCAGTTCTGATACTTTTTAAATTTTTATTTCAACTAAGATTGGTAAGAATTTTATTATAACATTATTTTTCGCAGGGATAACATTTTCTGAGAATTTCTATTGCCATGAAAGCATCGAATATACGCATTTCTGGGGAAAATTTTTTTTACAGATTTATTTTTCACTTGTCTTACAGTATACATTTATTCTGTTTCAATTTAATTACATCTGCAAACCAGATCGCATACCAGTGTATTCCACATTATTGAATAACGGAAGAATGCACTTAGCATTCAGAAATGTAGCTCTTCTTGCTTTTAATACAAGGCAAGGCATACCGACATGTCGCCAAATATTGCAATAAGTAGTAGATTACGCATCAAAGAATAAAGATTAATTTCCTCTGTCCGTTCTTTAAGTTATAGTATTCTTCGTAGAGGCAACAGAATGTTTCTAAAATCCAGTATGACACTACAAATTTTCAATGCTTTCATAGTCATAGATACTTTTCAATCGAAATTTGGGCTAAAAAATAACTGTAGTTTCATTTCAGTCATAAAAAATAAAGGAAATTGCTTTGAGAAAAACTTATGAAAAATTAATGCCACGAATCGAACTCCGCCTCTAAATAATTTTCTCCGTTAATCAGAGCCCACTCGAAAAATCTGTGGAGTTATAATCGATATTTTTTTCGAAAGCGAGGGAGAGATACAACTTGCTGCTTTAAAAAGTTTTAATAGTAAAATTTAACTACGCAAAACTCTCATCAAAATTAATGAGATACATTTCTTACATTCTCCTTGTCTGTTTTAAGATCATTCAACTGAGTTTCTTTGAGCAATTCGTTATTTATGTTTTAACATCTTTTACGTGTTTCAGTTATTTTATTACGAAAAATTAACAAAATAACAGAGTTCATATTTAAGATGAGTCACATTGAGCAGCAATCACCAACTTTTTCTGTACCTTTTGCTACAAGTGGTGGCTAATGTTTGAAACACTGATTCTGCTGGAACTATAGTGAGATATGCCATTAAAATAAACTGACCACCTACCTTTTGCTCGCTTCAAGATACATATCAGTTGAATTTTAAATTAAATAAACTGTGTCATTAAGTGGTTTGTTGTTAAGGGTCACCGCATGATAGTTTTTGGTGTAGTTTCATTTGCTTTATACATGTCTGTATTAAAATTTTTAATCCGCAAGCTTCAAGTTTTGGAGAACATATTAGACATTGTCCTTATGTCAGTAACCAATCAGTTTACAGATTTTTGCCTTTACTGCTTATAACACAAGCCTGGAGTTGTAATATTTGACGCAATTGCTTCTAGCAGTATTACATCAATTCTTTGTAAATTCATAACATGAAGGTTGGTGCATTAATATGCCACACACAATAGATTAAGGCCGGTCGTCCACTGCAAGCGTATTTGAGCGACTAACAGGTCTCGCGTTGTCGCGCGTATTGGTGTGACTGATCTCAACACATGGAACGTTACTGAACAGCGTCCACTGCGAGCGATCTTGAGAGACCGATTGTAGCCGACGGCAGGCGACGAGCGACTGATCCTACCGGAATTCGATTACTCGCTTGTAGTAGCCGTTACGTATTCTACGCTCCACGTTCCTTTTCGTGTACCCCGCAGTTTTTGTTCGTTTTACTTATCAATGTGGGCACTGGGAAATTAATTAGTGCAGTAAATGAGAAAACACTGTTGTGATATATGAGAGACAAGCGGTACTACTCACATGATATTCAGCGGATACTGTGGGGAAAAAGTTGCAGAAGAAACGGGTAGTAAAGATGGTAGCTAATATTTACAAGTATACTATCATAGATACATTACAATTTATACCCTGTATACGTACACTTTAATAATACTTTTTGATATTGCGATATTTACGATTACTCTACAGTTATATATAAATTACATATACAGGGCGTTCGCCGGGAAACGCAACCCACTGTTAGCGCTACAAGGAAGAAACTGCTCGCGGCGAGCGAGCGGTCAGCTCCCGGCATTGTTCGACCGTCGGCCGCGGACTATTTCATAATAATTACGCTTCATAAACTTGTATGTGCTAAGCATTTAAATGTGACGTAATTCATTAGCTTACCTTATAAAAGATGCTGGAAGTGTTGACACTCTTGTGTAATGCACATTTCACATCTTCTGAACATATTTCGAGACACACGCTGCCCTAACTGACTTAATGATTTTTTGGGTGACTGTTCTAGTCGAAAAGCGATATCGTCAATTTTCTCGTCTGTGAGAATACGGTTGACCGACAGTCTCTTTTTGTTAAAAAATGAACCCGTTTCTCTTACTTTTTTAACCAGACGCAGAATTGTTGATTTAGCTGGCAGTAAAGCGCCAGGAAATTCGCGACAAAATTTACTGCGACACTTTTTAAACGACTTCTTCTTCACATATGTATCGTAGAGAAATATTCTTTGTTGCAAACTGTAACGTACCATAATTTTACTCACACTCAAACACGGTACAGATTAATAAGAGTATGAAGCCCCAAACCAGCCAAACCGCAAAGAAACGTTTATTCACAACACTGATTAATAAGAGACTGAAGTCACAAACTATCTACAATGCAAAGAAACCGTTCTTAACAATGTAAGGGTCACTGCACTGCACAGTTGGGGCAGCGGAGGTGTTAAACAGTGCGGTGATTCACGGTGCCGCGTGGCGGAAACTGCTGGCTCCACTGACCGAGGAAGTTGCCGACGGCAACAGACTGGGAGGGTAGCGTTTTCCGGCGAACGCCCTGTATAAAGTATACCCAACATCTGCGTTATTACACCAAGTACTCCTGCTAAAAAATATCTATAAAATTTGTATTTCTTGAAAGAATATTTATATTCTTTAGAAAGTTTTTCCGACAAGATTACAGAGTTTACGACTTGATATAATCATTCCGTTCGCATCTATCGCAATCCAGTCTTAATTTATTTTAAGAAGTTGAATTGCATATTGCTGTGTCGTCATGTAACTGTATTCGCATGTACTAACTTTTCTTGCGTGCTATCACAGCGTAGAAGACTGAAAATATATTAAGTACACAGATAAGTATCTAGAATATAAGATGGGATGAAATTTTTTGTTGGTAGCTTTAAGTGTAAATAACTTGGCATAACGTTTGATAATAAACTCAACTGGGCAGATAGTAAGCAAGGGTTAAAAAAAAATCATTCATTTACTGAAGAGGGCGATGAGAGAATGTACCAAAGAAGATAGGGAATTGGATTACAAAATATTAGCACACTGTTGCTTGAATTTGGTGATGTAGTTTGAGATCCAAATTTTGGGTATCAAATACAGGGGTTGGAGAGAGTGAAGAAGAGAGCAGCTAAATTTGTTTGTGTAAATTACCGCAAGACCCAGCCAGTAACTGATGTTATAAAGTTGCTGGATTGGGAGCCATTGGAAGAGAGGAGGTGGGTGAAGAGAGTTCTGGGATTGTACAAGGAATAAGTTGGTGATGAGGCTTGGAAGGATATTGGTCGAAGAAGTATGAATGGTGCATGGAAGGGAAAATATGACCATTAGTACAAGCTGGCACTCGATTTCACGCATAATAGAGTAGGAAAATTTTCTTTTGTGGATACGAGCGTCAGGGGCTGGAATAAATTACCAAGTGAAGAATAATTTACCAAAAACGCTGAAGGAATATAAAATTAAAATTCGTCAATCACAATAGTAGATGGGGAGGAATTTAAACTCTCAAAGGATATAAAATAATAAAAATTACTAAGAAAGTGGTAATTAGATGACTAGGGAAATTGCCATTACACTCAAATACGCTTGCAGTGGACGACCAGCCTAAATTTTTATCCTTCTATCGTGATTAATGTTCGTATTAGCAACTGCAGTGAATTTTACAAGGAGGAATAAAATGTCGGGAACTTCTGTATCCGTTTATGGTACTTAAAGTTATATTAAACAATTTTAACATCCTGAAGCTCGAGCTGAAATTGTTATTATTTTATAATTCAAGTTACTCTTCTTTTATTTTGTTCTTCAAAAACTGTAACTGCTGAAAAAGTTTTGTATATTTGGAAAAAAGCTGAGATGAAAAATTAAAGTAGATGGTTGGAGGAATCGTTTCCGAGTTTATATTTCTCGCTTGCATACAGTTATTTAAGTGTACGTTGGTGGCTGATCAGGCAGATCCTGGCATAAAATAATCGTCCGCACACTTTGCACCTAAATGTGGGTGGCGGACGTGGTATGGTTTGTAGAGTTTTCTGTCTGTTTTGTATCTTAAACGAGCAGTTATTGTATATATTTGAGATCTCTAAAACGGCTCTAACGATATGTGCTAAATTTAATATTTAGATAACGTTTTGTTTTTTAAGTTAACCTAAATAGGTGTCTTCCATGCAAAAGTGTGATTTTACACAGACACACAAAAAATAGCAATTCTTGTATTTGGTATCTCGGAAACGACGCTAACGCCATCTCGTAGACTTTTCAGGTACCAGTAAGCTGGGCTGATGATATAACAGTTCCTTGCTGTAATCAAAGAGAACTTAGCTATCTTTAATCGAATAATTTTTGTACCCTAACTGACCTGTGCGAATAGTATCGTGGTCAGTCACCGAATGAAAATGTAATAATGTGGAAATAAGTAAATGCAAATATTTATTATTGAAAGGTATTTTAATTTTAATTAATTTTGCTGTAAAAATTCGCTATCGTTAAATGTTAACATGTTCAGATGAAAAACATTTTAAAAGTAGATGTTTAAAAAATATTGGCTTTGTCTGATGTCCTGTTTTCATTCTTCTTCATATGAAAACCATATTAGCAGTAAAAATGTGTTCATCGTTGACGTTTTGACCGTATGTGTCTTTAACACAAATATAAATATTAATGAATCTACAAACTCGTAAAACAACCACGTACAGATGTCCATACGAAAAAACAGGTCCTGACAAATACAGTCCTGTACATTGAAGCGTCTGGCCTTGTGATTTATTAATGGTAATAGGAAATGTAACTCTAGATTGGAACTGTTTTCTTATTATTTGGAAAGGCACGGTTGGATCAGAAGGCGTGAGGTTAATGCGAGGTATGAGCATAGTTCTATTGGAGTGAATTAATTTAGCACTGATGATGTACTCATCTAACTGAATTACCACTAATCTTGCACCATTAATTAATCCCTGCTTAGCATTAAGATTTCATTTAACATAATAATAGCAGATTTCTTCAAAAGCAATTTATGGGAAGGTAAATTGGACGATCTTGGAAATGGTTTTACCGATTTGGATGAAATTTCGTATGCAAATAACGTTTTGCTTTTCAAATTTTTAACACGATTTTACAAAAAGGAACAATTCTTGTATTTGGTATCCTGGAAACGGCTCTAACCTCATCTCGTAGAAGTTTCAGGAACCAGTAAGCCTACTGATGTTAGTTAAGCTTCTCTTTGGTTAGAACAAGGAACTATGTGGTTCAAAATACCTAGAAAGCCATCAAACTACACTCAAAATCCTGCATACTTAACAGAAATCGAATGATGCCGAGCGAAGATCGGTCACCCAGGTGCTTACAAATAAAAAGAAAGGAGTAAATAGTTGACAAGAGAAATTTACACCGGATTATTAAAACTAATTTCAGTCGCTGATATGACATACGAGTAAATTAAAAGTTATCAGTATAAAGCAAAACATAACAAATTATAAACATTCAAGTTAAATCTTTTATGCTTGACATTAATTTTTAAATAACAACATGTAACATCTCATAAATCCGAAATTCTTCTCACCTGAGCGGACGGAACGTACGGATATGTGAAACTGCGACCAGTGAAATTTGCGGCCAACCTAAAATCTGTGAAATCTGCGACCAATACCTGTTCTCTTTGTGTCACTGCCGGGCCGTCCTAATCACTCCAAAGGCCATTTTAAGACGACCCGACCTGGTCTCACTAAATCGTGGCCTGGAAGTTTTTAAGTGAACAAATAGAACGGAAACTAGTTAGCGATATTTTACATTACACGGCCGAAACAGCCAAACAAGTTTCTATTTTTTTTTAAAAAATAGACACGCCAATGTTTCGAATAAAAAAAGCATATCACCTTGTTTCGTAAGTTAAGTATTCTTTTTTAGAATTTTTTTCGCAATCGTTACTGAAAGTTGAATTTTTTGCTGATCTGCAACAGTGTTCGGAGACTCCACTGCGGTACTAACCAGATCGGGCTGGCCAAGGTCGTCTAAGGTCACATCTCAATTTTCATGAAGTTTACGGGATAACACAATAATTATATTAAAATTTATTTTTAAAAAAATATTTTTAATGCAACTAATGAAGTAAAATATAATACACTTTAGACGTACATTAAGAATTTATTGTGTAAATTATGTGCTTTCTATAGATTTTAAAGTAACCCGGACATGTGCACTTTTAATAATAAACCAAGGGCAAAAATAAAATATTACTTTTTTCACATTTTGTTTTTAATGTTTGGATATTTTGTTTGTTTGAACAGTACATGTAAACTAAAAGTTTAAAAAGTTATATTATATGAAATTACATTTAATTTACCATAGAAATTACTGTAGTTTTGCACAAAATCCACCAGCTTATATATTTTACTTTACGTAACTAATCATCATCAGAATCATTCTCGGCAGATGGCCACATTATAGCATCATAGAATGGCATATGTTCTTCAGGAACATATTGTAGCACTTTCTTAACGTCATCCTTTTTTTGTCATTGATGGGTTTCATGTCTGCAAAAGCTTTTACGTTGGGAAGCTCAATACCTGTTGCTCCGCTAGGATGCTCTCATTGTCTCCCAAAAGAACTGTTTCAATTTTCCCTTCATTTGCAGACGGTTCATTAATAATTTTTGAATATTGATCAGGTGTGTAGATTCTGTCCACTCTTTTTAATCGTCTCTTGATAACAGTAAAGATACGATCACATGGGAGAAAACTGTGACCCCTCACTGGAAAATATAGCTTGATTGTTACTTTACGTATCAGGGAAAAGCCAAATAGTAATCGTAAAACCATATCATTCTTGTTCTGCCCTGTACATCCGTCGGAAAAGATGGGTTTCTTCTGCAGTTTGGGGGATGAAATGTGATATGAAGTGATTACGGAAAGAGGAAACTTCACTCCCTCCTTTTTTCGCAGTACATTCGTGGTAGGTATAGATTTTGCTTGTTTGGTTTTCAAGTCATAAATACAAAAACAGTTAACCAACAACTAGAGATAGTAGAAAATTTTTTCCTGCACTGGTAATGTGAGGGAAAGGGAGATTTTGTATGAAATCTACTACGAATCCATAAGTATCTGCCTCGTTATGACAATTCTTTTCTACGTCTTTTAAGGCAGAATAAAAATTGTGTTTTAATATCAATTATGAACTACAAAACATCTGTAGTGTTAACAGCTGTTCAGAAACATGGGCTACACACGTAGCAATCCGCTCAGAGCGCCGGTGGGGCGGCTGTTAACAATACAACCAGTTTGAGCCTATTCAATAATAAACACCGATTTCATAACGCTACAGCATTGTTGAGAGTTCTGGTCGCAGATTTCACTGGGCGCAGTTTTCGCGACACCGGAACGTACGTCATGTATTCGATTGTAATAAAATAAACTGATTTCTTGTAGGTCCATTTTGCAATGAAATTATCTGACAGCAATTTTACACATAGTTTCTATAATATGTATCGAACGTCAAATGAATTACTGCTATCATTTTTCCTGAAATGCATGTCGATGAGTATGTTGAGCAAGAGGCCAATGTATTAATTCTTTTATGACCGAGGATGGTTTATTATAAGTTATAACTAAGCAGGAATTATTACGGCGCACTGAAGAAATGGGATCACGTCTGTGACAATGAATTTGCCTAAAGATTCAAATGCTGTGATGTCGTAATTTCTTCTGCTTGCCCGAAACAACCTTGTTTTGTTTGTTTCTAGCCTCAAAGCTGTGTAAAATTTTCGTAACACAAGTATTTAAAGATTCTCAATTTCCGGCGCCGCTTTGATCGAAGCGAGGCAAACTCACGCTCGACTGAGGTTGGTACATTTTTTAAAAAAATCAAAATTTCTGGTTCAATAAAACATCAGTTTTTACAAAGGAAAACTGAATATCACCCGCAGCACAGCCAGTAAAAGAGCTCCAGTCAACCGTGGTTTCATTTCACATGCATTTTAATTCATCCCGAATAAAAGGTAACTCTATTACGGTTGATAAAATTTAAACCAACGAATGCATTACCGTTAGGCAGCCGTTGTTGATACTGTTTTACTCAATTCACCCGACGCGTTTCTAACTTCGTTCTCTCAGAACAACTGTTAAGTTAAGCTCGTCATTTATTGCGTATTAAATCAATCTTTACAGTTTCCCATGCTCTTTTTAACAATCTACAAGTTATTAGGAGTCTGGTTAGATGACAAAAATAATATTAAAGGTAATCAAATAATTGTTCTGCTTACCTTTAATTTGAAACGGTTACAGACTTTCAAAAAAACTATATACAG
The DNA here is from genome assembly GCA_031002005.1 of Vandiemenella viatica. Classification (NCBI taxonomy): domain Eukaryota; kingdom Metazoa; phylum Arthropoda; class Insecta; order Orthoptera; family Morabidae; genus Vandiemenella; species Vandiemenella viatica. The sequence continues at coordinate 151,219,325 of JARYHS010008074.1, read as the reverse complement.
TGGTACCTCAACATATAGTTTAATTCGTTCCGTAACCTTGCTCGCATGTCAAATTGCTCGTTTCTCAAAGCAATTTTCCGCACTGAAAATAATTGAAATGCCATTAAGTGTTTTTGAACAAGAGAAATGTACATATTTACAAGAAGAAACATTTATATATAAATAACAAATACATATTCTATAAAAACATAATAAAATAAAAAGTGAAGAGCTTACGGAAGCGCTTAATTCTCGTCGCTGGTCTTCGCTTTTTTCGTCACACTTTGCTCATTTTTATCTGCAGATCGTTTAAAAAATCTGTCCAAGGAGGTTTGTTTCTTCCTCCTTTTCAGGATATTGCGGAAATGAGTTAGGCAAGTTTCGTTGAACAACTCCAATGCACGACCAGTTACAACTTTTTCGACCGAGCGTGGTGGTGTAACGGCTAGCGTTCTGGCCTCGCATTCAGGAGGACGGCGGTTCGAATCCCCGTCCGGGCATCCAGATTTGGGTTTTCCATGGTTTCCCCAAATCAGTCCAGGTGAATGCCGGGATGCATCCTTCAGAAGGCCATGGCCGAATTCCTTCCCATTCCTTGCCCCCCCACCCTTTCCCGTCTCTAAAGACCTAGTTGTTATAGGAAACGTTAAGCAGTTAAAAAAAAAAAAAACTTTTTCGGGGTGATTTTTATCCACGAACTCTACAAATTTCTCCCACATTCCCATGATCTCTTTTATATCCCTTTTAGAAATAACCTCCTCCATCTTTGACTCCTCTTCAAAACTAATTTTTCGTTGAACCACCGTATGCTGCTGCGAATGTAGATCGTGTAAATCCTCCGTTGTCAGCTCCTGAGATTGTTCCTCGACGAGTTCGTTCACATCTCTCTCATCCACCTCCAGACCCATGGATTTTCTCAGAGAAACAATCTCCTCTACCACTGACACTTCGGGTTCCAATCCTTCGAAGGCTCTTTCAGCTACAGCCTCAGGCCACAGCTTCTTCCATGAAGAGGTTAAGGTCCTCGTTGTAATACCCAGCCAGACCTGATCAATACACCTTAGGCATATCACGAAGTTAAAGTGATCCTTCCAGAACTCTCGAAGGGTAAGGTTTGTGTTCTCCGTCACCTCAAAGCAGCGCCGAAACATGTGTTTGGTCTACAACTTCTTAAAATTAGAAATCACCTGCTGATCCATGGGCTGCAGGATAGGAGTGGTGTTGGGTGGTAGGTAGAGAACCTTTATAAACTTGAACTCTTCGAGTAAATCATCTTCGAGATTTGGTGGGTGAGCAGGGGCATTGTCGAGGAAGAGAAGGGCTTGCATGGGTAGGTCATTTTCCTGTTGATATTTTTTAACAGAAGAGCCAAACACCAGATTTATCTACTACGCAAAGAATTTCCTGGTGACCCACGCCTTCGGATTTGCCCTCCACATAACTTGCAGTTTTTCTTTTAAAATCTTATGTGACTTAAAGGCTCTGGGAATTTCCGAATGGTATACTAGCAGAGGCTTGATTTTGCAGTCGCCACTCGCATTGGCGCAAAGTGCTCGAGTTAATCTATCCTTCATGGGTTTGTGACCTGGCATCGTCTTCTCCTCTGCTTATTATGCTGCTATTATAATGCTGCTCAGAATTTCAATGCTCATTTACTCACAGCGGGTATGCTTTAATCATTGTATATTCCATTTTAACCCCCATTGTTTATTGGAGAGGTGGTAGCGAAAAAGCGCGCAGAGCGGTATTTTAATATGAAGAAAGCTATTTTTTTTTTCAAAATTTATGAGACGGTTATCGGTATTAAGTTTACAAAAAAAAAAAATCATAACCATGCGTGCTTCCCACGAAACGGGATATAGTTTAGTAATAATAATATTTGTGGAAGTTAAATCTTCATTGGTAATCAAGATATTTCGATAGAACCTAACAAAAAGAGTAGTAATACTAAAATTATAATACTAATACGAGTAACATTAATATAACTAATAATATCGCTACAGTTTATTTACTTTATTGCAAAACTGTCTATATACCACTACGTATAGCTACGTAATGATCAGTGGTAACGTATAGTTAAAATCGAATATGTTGCTGTCTGTTTACTGGAAGAAAAGTGTATATTAGGCAGAGTAGGTATGTTACGGTCTGAAAGACCTCCTTACAGCACTTTCACACCGACGGCAAGTGCAAAGCATTACTGCTTGCGGATTATCTAAGCTGTTCTCAACTTTGGTCTTCATAATTTGTTTGTATGGGTGGAGGAGAACTTTGGTCTGGTAACGCAACGTTTTAAGCACTGATGAATAAATAATAGCGCAGTTCGAGACGACAACTTTTTGTTTACTGAAGACCAAGTTTGTCAATGGTAGAGACGTGCGGTCTAGCTCTTTGATATCCACTCATTAACTGACAACGTTGCTGCATGTCTTTGGAACTTACATCAGAATTAACGCGAACATCACAGCAGGATAACTATTCCAAGCTTTAAACTTATTAATTAAATTCATGAATGCATTTTAAACATAATCACAGCAGTATTAAATCATATAATGTATCTTGCACTACGATCTGGCCTTCATCTTTTATGTAGTGTTTCTATTTAGTTAATACAAATTTCTTTAAATGTGTATTGGCTTTGTAATTGATTATAATGTCTCCTGTTTCAGTCAATATAATACTATTTATCTTCTAAGAACGTTAAAGACGAAGGGAAGAAAGTAGTGTTGTTATAAATCATTTCTACCGATTTACTTAGCTTAATACAACTGTTATTAAATTACGCTCATAAACCTGATTTTGTATATTATAAGCCTAATTCTTTAGATCGTAGTTTATACCACGATACAGTTTGGACTACTTAAATGCGTTTGAAATAATAACGTCAGTAATATTGCATCAGTGGAAGCAAAGCAAAATAAATCTTACCGACTTACCTTACGCCACGCAATATTCGTTCCAATTCATGGTCATAGCTGATGAAATAGTGACAAACGTGGAACTACTTTCATCCACCTGAAGTAATGTTTTCAATAACATGGCGCTCATCAAAATAATTTGAATTTTTTTTTTAATATTCAAATTACTCATGATCTCTGCCGTATCGTCAAATGCCATTTGACATTCTGACTCAGAATAAATTTTAATACTTTCGCTAGTGTTGCTGCTCGAAAATTTAAACCTTTCACTTAGCTATCTATGGGCAAAGAATTTAACGAAGAGGTCTAAATCGAACGAATTTAAATTAATCAGAAGCATCTAACAATTAATATGTTCATTTAAACGCAACACACACTTTTCTTCAGTGTTTTGTCAAATAATCTCTTTGCAGATGTTGAACTAAATAAGACCGTTACTAAATAACACGAAAGAGCTGAAGTTTGTAGTAGCTTTTGTGGTCATTGTAGCCCGCCAATGAAGACAGGGAGCGTTATAGATTCGATGACACAGTGACCTAGCATATCTTTTTATTAGTATTGATCATAGCTGGATAACGAAATTCGAACAGCCTGAACAATTAGTATCAAAACTGACTATTAAACAAGTTAGAACTATTGAAATCAACTCACTAAGGACTAATATTATTTTTTTATAAAAGAAAACGCTGCTGCTGGGATGTTTTCCCCCCTGTAAATATCATAAAATAATAGAAAAATATAACCGTCATTTTCCGTATTCTGAGATATCGACCAGGCTTTCCAGTCCAAGTCATATCAATCAGAAGCTATTTTCTTTGTGTATTCCAGAGCTAATTTACTATATTCCAAGTTTCAAGACCCAGCCTACGAAGAGCAGTAAATCTCAGTTGACAATAAATTGGAAACCGCTACAATGAAACTTGTATCAAAGGCCGTTGCACCAGAAAATAGTACATTATTTATATATATAGAGCAAGAAAATTGCAAATATTATTTCACACAGCAGCATATTTTCCTGAAACATTGCGAAATAGCGTTATTGTCTTAATAAAGACGTGTTTAATTATTGTGCTTTCATTCAGTATCGGAGCTTTCTATATAACGATTCTTCGCCCTAAGAACATTGCGTATTATTATTATTATTATGTGAAAGCCTCTTAGGAATCTGAAACTTCACATCGACATTTCGAAAAAAAATGACACAGTGGTTATTAGAATTCAGGGAAGTACTCATTTTGGATGTAATGTGATCTCTGGCGTCTATATGCTCAGTTTACGAAGAGATTGTCATTTATTGCTTCGTCCACCATTTACTTAGTGTCGTAAGAGTTAGCGCAGTTTCTGACTTAAACTTTCAAACTGTGGAAACCCGATCGGTTCATAGCTTTCACATGATGCGCGGACAAAGAAAACCGACGGAAACGATAGCTTACAGATTTGTATTTGTAGTGAGATAGAAACGCTTCGTTACAAATCTTGTCTGATCTGGTGTATATGTTCAGTGTGCTCGCATTGTGCTCGGATGGGACACGAGCACCCCTCTGTTTGGAGTGTCCTGCGCCACATGTTGATCAGGACAAAGGCGGACCAGAACAAGCGCAGGTAACGAACCTGCTGGCCACTCGCTAATTCCGGAGCGTCGGCAAACTGGCTGGCGCCAATTACCTTCAGACTACTGTGCTGTGCCCGGCACCTTTGCAGAACCTAACTGCGGCAAGACCAGACAAAATTCAAACCAGTTTGTGTCCAGGTGAGACTAACTACTGGCCGTATAGATTTCATAAAGTCTCATTAGACCTATTTAATCCGCTGACTACAGTAAGTGAGGAATTCGGAATGGAGCTGAAGTTACTTCTCCCCCAGCTTCTTGCACTGGACCAGGTAGAGATTGCGAAAGAATAAACGAGGACACAGTTTGCCAAGGTTCATGTGAAGAAATCAACTCATCATTGCAATATAAGCGTGAATACCCAAAAGAATGCTTGTATCGCGGACTGAATTCAGATTGCAGCGTTTGAAAATTTTTGCATAATATTTTTTATATATGTCATATTGTTATAAAAGTATTTAGTAATAATTGAAATAATTATGATATTACAAAGTGATAAATGAAAATATATACATCAGTTACATATAGCTAACAAAAGAGATGCAAGAAAGTGATTATTTATTGTGATGTGTTAACTGAAACTTGTGGCTTAGCAGTTTCTAGCATCAGTAAAAGAAACATCACATGGCCATTACATGTCATCAAATGTGACTCGTCAGGTCACTTATACAGTTAATAGGACGCAGGCAATTATTTAACTACGATGTGTTTACCAAGCTTTCGTCTGGATGCGCAGCTGTTTTGTGGGATATGCTGACCGAAAATGACGCTGTTGCTCAGATGAATCAGGTATAGACTCCACTACCAGCCCCAAGTGTTGTTGGTCACCGCGATCAACTGCTGTGACGAGGTGACTATAACATCTGATATGACCAATTCTGTATCCCGCCGTTCTGAGATCTGCTGTCTACCACAGATTGGGAAAAGTCCCTCCCACCCACCAAAATGCAGCTGTAGACTTAGTGCATAGTTGTCAACGAACACTGTAGAAATGAACAGTCTGGTAACTCAGATTAAGACGCCTGCTTTCAGAATTCACGTTTCGTATTTCATCCCACATTAAACTGTGTATCCAGCCACGGTAGAGGCAAAACGAAACTGTCACCAGATCGTAAAACCAGAGCAATTACTTAAATCATTCTGCAATTAATCAATGTGTTCAGCGCACTGTACTGAGTGGGTGTAGCGAATCTTTGGAATGGCCTTTGGGTGAAGATTCCGGATCTCACGTATGTCCATTAAAATTAGCGATTCCCCAAATTTGGCACAGATGGAAATGTTTTTGGTTAAAAACCTTTGGCGATAACATTATTCACTTGCTATATGTGAAATCTGTTGCTATCTAGTATAAAAAGGCACTATTTAATATCAAAGACACATCTGCTTTGGTGGTGAAGGCATGAGGAGGATTAATTCAGGACGGTTATCTCCAAAGGTTTCCATTTTGTCGTGCCATTACATATCATCACATGGAAGAAATAAATCGGAAAAGTGTTTTCCTTCTATTTACGCTCCAGGAGAAAAGATAAACAATGGAAGTTTTTTGTTACATTGTTAGTATTATACCACTGGCCTGGAAATAGAGAGGAGCTTGGTATTCAGCTATCAACAATACTGTTAATAAATAAAAGCTTCGTTCTTAGCACAATATTTTTTTCGTGGCTTAACAAAATCACACTAGGTAGAGTACTTCACTCGAATCACTACCGTATTTGTCCCTGGTCGTTCTGTCAATGACCTTAATTACATTTCACTCGACGAGCCAAAAAGGAATCTTATTCTGTATTTCTAAAGGGCTGTTTTCATTTGTCTGTATCTACCGGCATCACACAAATACTAGTGAACCGATCTATACTGGATTTTCACAGCTTAAAGTTTAGACTCTAAGGTATGTTTCATGAATACCTCGCGCTGGATAAGAAAATTAAAATATGTAATGAACCTTTAACTCATAATCTCGCACAACCTTAAGACTACTGAATCGAATTTGAAAGAGTTAACACGGTTTGAAAGATTTCATCTAAAGCCAGAAGTACGTCTCGGCCCGCTACACTACCTGACAATTCAAATTTCTTCTCAACATTAATTCGTTTATCATAAATTAAAAAGTACTGAACAGATATATAGCGGTTATTCCAATTTGTAGCATACGGAGTTGCCTGAAGGTTTAGGTGCAAATAATCACGTTACTTTATCTTGGCATGGAGCTAAAAATTAATATCTAACCGCCGAGTTAGATTGTTAACGGGTTTTTCAGTTTTAACATGCTATTTATTGTCAAGAAAAATTTTGCTTTTAAAACAATAATATTTTTTGTGCGTCTGAGGATTGAAGATATTATGTTAATTATGAAACTCCGTGTAAAATAGTAACAATTAAAAAGTGAAAGACAGATAAATTTCTTATCGATAACGGTGTCATCAACACTGAGGACTAAAAAGTGTAATACATTTATCATTACTTAACTTAGTTGTTATTTCCGGCATCCAATGCGATATTTATCTTACTGGTTAAAACTGGTACTATTAATTTTGTTACTTCACCAATCGTTGGCACTACCAGTTATGTACATCACGGTTCAATTTTGTTGAACTAAAAATTGCTGAAAATAATAGGTGTCTGAATTACATACCTAGTATTTGAATAAACAAAAAATATAAGTAAATATAAAAGGTGGAAAAATATATTTTAGCAATTAAATTAAACGTAGTTTCACTGGTTCAACAATAAACTGGTCCATGGTGACAAAGTCGTGTGAATATTGTAATAATTTATAAAATCGAGCAATAAACTTTACTCTAAACCTAAATGTTTTTCCGAAAGGAGGCACGAATCCAGAATGTCAGAAATAGGAATAGCATTTCCTTTAGTCAGATACTTGCAGTTTGGTATGGTATCCAAACCAGCACACCTAAATACAGGGTAAAAGGTCCTAACAATTTTAATCCTTGCTGGGAGCTTTCACTTTCCAAGGCAGTCCACTGACAATTTTTAAAAAGAATTAATAAATTTTAAAATATAAAAAAAAAAATAGTAACAAGACGACCGGATTAAAGTTTGACCTATTGATCTGCTGGGTGAAGAAGTATAAACTCTAATTTCCAATCAGGAAAAAATTTCCTTATCTTGGTGGTAGACTGTTTCACATAATGCATTTACCAAATTTGAATCCACTTGAAAAAAAGAAGAAAAAAGTAAGAAAAAAAAAAGAAATAAAGAAAGAAATGCGCTACATATTTATAAAAAGTGAAACAGAAACTTGCAGCTACTTTATTGCTTACACACTTCATGACCAAATATATTAATTCGTGAATAATGCATAAAAAACTAGCGTATATAATTTTTATTTGTATTTCTTGTTCATTCCGTTTGGAAGATCAGAACGGTTTCGTCTGTCACTGAGAATGCATATATTTAAATGTCTCTTTTCGTAATAATTTTAACGACTTGCTTATTTCTGCATTTCCATTAATTAGAAAATTACACAGCTTTTGAGCAATTTAATTTAAATCCTCTACCCCACACGTGTGTCAGATAGAAATGACCCGAATTTACTGAACCGTATCTGCCACCCGGTCTCAAGCATTCGAGGAAAACCCACGTTACGTTGAATTATTAGTTACTTCAAAAATATTTCATATTTTTAAAAACAAATACTGAATCATTTATGCAAATTAAAACAACACTATTTGCTACAGAATTCGAATGGATGCCACATCCATTAAAAAAAAAAAAACATTCAAAATATGCTTGTTAAATTTTTCAGTGACGTCTTTCAAATAGCAGGAAAGAGATTACTGTTATACTGTATAACTAGGCAACCAACCTTTCCAGATCATAACGCTTAAACTTCTACAAGAGAGTGTCTTGGTTTTCCCAGTTCTAATATTTGTTCACTTTTAAAATTTCCGTAGATACACTGGTATCAGTGTCAAGTAAATATCCTATATTTAAACTACACACTTTAATATTTATGATAGTAGGTTCTTTTCCATACATCGTACTTACGAGTTGTTAGTTACGGTTCCAGTGCCTGAAACACAGAACCATATAAAATATATTTTTGTAACTAGGTTCCTACGTTTCGTATATTATTTTTATTAGATTAAACAAATACTAAATAGATCACCGAACATTTCAACAGAACAGAGAACTTCAGATGGGTCTAATTTTTTGCTGATTAATAGCAACTAAGTGATCTCAAATTAGTTACAACTAGGCGGCTCCTGCAAAAATTTTCCGATATACAATGCATACCTAGTTCGGTTGTTTGCAGTAGAAGGAAAGAAAAACTGGGTCATTTGTAGCAATTGTTTCTTTGTCCACACTTACAACAATATGTAACAATTACAAATGATGAAATGATTCCCTAACAAAAACAAAAATATCCGAAAACTTATTCTAGAAGAACAAACAGTTGCTCAGTATCTCTTTGATATGTGGTGTTACTATCTGGCGGTAGTGCGATCACTCCATACCGACGCCAGCGCAGCCTAGCAGGTTGACTCTGAACTATCGCATACCCGTGACCTTAATTGTTCATAATTTTGCCATTTATGGCTTGAATTTCGAAAAAATCCTTCTTTAATTTTTGATGTTACCAAAGTTGAAAAATTAATCTTTAAAATGATGTCTCATTTATCGATTCAGGTTATGTATGAAGGGAGAAAGATGACTAGTCACAAAAAACGCCTTTAGAAATAAAAAGCTATATGGTATACGATTGTGCTTACAACTTGAACAACGTCAATCACAACTTAATTGACTAATTCTGGTCTGATCTAACTGAGAACCCTTGAAAAAAAATGGCCTCTTTGTAAAGATCGATTGCTACTTGATATAGGCGCGTATATTTCTCACCGTTCCAACATTTTTCATTTTTTTATCATGAGAAAGAGTTTAACAACAGAAATTCCAGACATATCATCTAGAAAAATGAAACAACATCCCAGAAGTGAATGTATCACGGAGAAAAAATAATGGTAATAACTCTGTAAATAACATTTATATTCTGTTACAATAAAAAAGAACAAACGATTATTTCCCCCATTCATAGTTAGGGAATTCAAAATCCCCTTGTGTTTGTATTATTAACATACTTCATACAAAAATATATGAAACGGTCAAAGAAAACGTCTTAATAGTTGAACAAAACCCACAGATACGGAAATTTGACCATGCAAAGTGCAGTTACTCAGAAGAAACATAGGAAATATATTACTATTTCTAATTTTTCACTAAATTCTATAACAGAGGTAGATATTAATAGTTAGCATAGTTGGTAAAAGCACAGTTACTGTACGTCAGGTTTCAGATTTACTCATCCAAAAAAATGTTTTTTATGTGTTTACACAATAAAGACATTAATAAATAGTAACTTCTTCCATTAGCTTGGGTTTTTTTTTTTTTTTTTTTTTTTTTTTTTTTTTTTTTTTTTTTTTGTGTAACTGCTTAATGTCTCTCAACAGCGAGTTCTTTAGAGACGGGAAAGGATGGGGCGCAAGGAATGGGAAGGAATTCGGCCATGGCCTTTCTGAAGGAAGCATCCCGGCATTTGCCTGGAGTGATTTGGGAAACCATGGAAAACCCAAATCTGGATGCCCGGACGGGGATTCAAACCGCCGTCCTCCCGAATGCGAGGCCAGAACGCTAGCCGTTATACCACCACGCTCGGTTATTAACATGTCAACGTGAATTTTAGAAACAATTTCTGGTACCGTAAGGTTTAGTACAAGTGATTGTAAATATTTTTGCGACTACGGCATTTTCTGGTACTCAATTAACAACATTATCAGATCATTTGTCGAGTGAAGTATGTATTAAATAGAGTTTAAATAGAAGATTTATTTGAGAAGCTTGAAAGGACCAAGCATATGATCCGACCCCCGAACTATTAGTTAACGACGCAAATAGTTAGTTAACAAACGGCGATTCAACGCTCGTAGAGAGACTTACAGACAGAACCTTGCTCGTTCGCAGAGTGCATTGAGGCACAATAACTTTATTTCGGTTAAAATTTACTAAGATGAACCATTTAAGACCACTCCAAGTTCTATAAAAATATTTAGAACATTTTTGACACTTTGAAAGTAAAAATATTACATGGTAAGAAACTGGAAACAGAATCAGAGGCAAACACTATTGGTAATGCGTAGATATGCCAGCTTTACCAACTGAGGAAAAAGCCGACTGAAAGAAAGCCAAGTGTGTCACGGCCTCTGCAGGACCCAGTTGTGCGGGAGATGGAGTTACAACTACAGAACCACCTCCGATGTGTATGTACTGCCCTGACGAATACAATGATACCACGGTCGATCAGTCCGGGCTCTTATACTTGTGTAAACCTCCTGCAACACACGTATTGTAGAAGTTAAGTACTAGACACTCATCTGAACCGACAAAAAATGTTTAACTATTAGCTGCCTTAAAAAAAAACTAAAAAAATAAAAAAATCTCGCTTTAATACTTCCGTTCGTATTTCCGACTACAATATACCTCCAATTTTTTTTATTTAGGATAATTACCCTGCTTAAATCCGTTAAATAAGTTTATGCCATTCTCCGTGTTAGTCAAAATGCATATAGCGGGTCTCGCAACAGGAAGCATGGTTGCAACAAATTATCTGTATTAGCGCAACAGATGTATGTTATTTTCTGTGTTTGTCCTACACGTTGGCTCAGGAGCGCGCGCTGCCGAATGGTGGTATGAAGGTATGGAGGTCACGCGCCGACAGTTCGTCTGTCCGCTGCGGTCTCAAGGGAAAAGCGAGAGTAAGCTTTCTGCACGCTGCTCCAACGTTCCTCCTCAAGTTCGACCGAAACACAAAATATACGTGCGATGAAAGTGGACACAGTTAGTGTTGAGTTGGCAGCTAACTCTATGAACTACTGTGCGTTTTTTTTTTTTTTTTTTTTACTTAACTATGTTTTACTCCACTTTCGACGTTTAGACACTAGTCTCAGGCCTTCTTTAGGGATCAAGTCTACCGCTTTGTATGTATTAGACCAGTGTTTCCTAACGTGGGGCCCACGCCCCACAGGGGGGCAATTTGGTTTTTTCAGGGGGGCAATTTAGAAATTGACTTGATACGACTTTACCGCTTTCTCTTCGGTTTATTTAAATGCAATGCTAGATATAGATACAAAATATAGCAAAAAAGCAAATTCTTAAAACAGTGCTGTAAATAATTATTAGGTATAGTTTCGTTTGATGTTAGCAAATTATTTTTTTTAATTAAAAATTAGATATGGGGGGCAAAAAAATATTAAAAGTGGGACATGACCCAAAAAAGGTTGGGATACACTGTATTAGACTCAGCTGGTGGCTCGACCCATAATAACGTCTCAAGCAGAATCAGTTAACAGTTTTACACGGAACAAGTCTCTCGTATATTGAGCAGGCAGTTTGACCCGCGGACTAGTCTTCAGTAGACTAAGCAGGTGGTTTGAGACCTGAAAAAGTCTCTAGTACACTAGGCAAGTTGCTTGAAGAAGTCTCGTGTAGACTCAGCAGGCAGCTTGACACCTGAAGACGACCGGAGATCAGAGTCGAAACGTAGGAAGGGAGAGGAGTGATTCGTAGACGCAACCTCAATCTCGGGAATGAGTGGTAACGAAACTGTTGTAGCCTCCACTTTCTTCTCTAAGGCTTGCAAAAATATTTATTGTACGACACAAAATGTTTCAACTGTATTAAACTGTTTATTTGCTTCGTTCCAACATTCTGTTTCTTATCTCCATTATATTTTTGTAAAATTCATTGTCTTTCATTTCTGCATCTTTGAACAGCTACATCGTTTACCACATGACTTTTTTTACTGTCTGCGCAATAGTGAAAAGTTGCTGTCAACTGGATAAATTACCAAACAGTCAGCATAAAAAGTTCCATCAAACACATTCGATATCTAAATTTTGTCTTTTATATCTTAGTTCACCCATTGTGACGTTAAATTCATCTAAAATCTTATTGCTAACATACGCCTTCATATAAATGAGTTGTATTCATGAGGTTAACAAAAATTAAGGAATGAAATGCAATATTATGCAATCACACACAATGCACACGAATAGGCAATATTATTAATTCATTTGATTGGGCACTAATGGTAAACGTGCTTAGCATGTATTTACAAGTTGGACCGAATTACTCTGTAGCATTTATCAAATTATTAACACTTCGTGTGCTATATTAAATTTTTAATGATTTTGGGATGAGTTCCTTGTGGTTAGAAAGAGGATTAATATACGTGAAATGATAAATTCAACTTCGCAAAGTCATAAATTGTAGTTTAACTGATTTCTCCCAACCGAAATATTCCGCTGAAATTTAATCCCACTTTGTTCTTCAAAAATTAAAATGTTGCAATCGAATAAGGAGCTCTGACCCGTCAAACATATATTGTAATATTGCCTGTAGGATTGATAAAATCGCTGTGTTTACGTATTTCATCGTCCGTAACAAAGCAAAATTGTAGTTTAGTGCCATGTTAAAGAAAATTGCGTCACTGCTGTATTAAGCTTGGTTTGTCCTTCAAATTAATACCAATCAAGCATACTACCTTCTGCTGTGATGTAAATTTGGTTCTGTAAAAAAAAAGAGGACAAAAGAAAAAGTTTGCTCACAGTTTGCAGCGCAATATATTTAGCCGAAAGCCACATGTATTGGTTCCGTGAGCGGTATTTGCAGTGCAGTATTTGAACGGCTTACAGATGACAAGTGTGCTAAGCTGCGTTGTGCTTGGCTCAAATTAACGCAGCCTATCTGCTTTAAACACGTAGATAGTTCAACCGTTACAATCAACACGAGTTACAGTTTAAGAAACCGATTTGAGCTTCAAATCGTGTTGGACACATCAGCTCCTAGAGGATTCATCAGATAAAGTTTTTTGTCATTCGTAGGGTTTGTCAGATAGCAAAGTTATCTTGCTGTTTATTTTATATATTTAATAAGTAATAATAAATAATGTTTGTATGGTCTATGTAAGTTGACGTGGATAGATGAAGTGACCAAAGAGTTTGTTGTGGAGTGTTGGCAGAAAGAAACCAGAGAAAAAGGTTGAACATTACTGTGTGTTTACGCAGTAAATTGTGAGACAACTGACAAATTGTTTTTAAATGAACATCGGTACATATTGTTACAAGTGCTATTGTGAGTTACTGTGTTGTGAAATAAATGAAAATTCATAACTTCAACTAAATACATTATTAATAATTATTCAGTGAGTTAAGTGAATTGTAAAGCTATATCGAATACGAAATAAATGAAAATCCATAGCTTCATCTAAATACATTTGAATAATTCAGTGATTTACGTGAATTGTAAAGCTATATCGAATCTTTTTTTTAAAATGGTATTCTATATCGAAGCCTATTCTATACTCCCATCTACAACTTAATTATATTCGTAGAATACCAACAACAAGTGAAAAATTAGTTTATTGGAACCTGGGCCGCAACGAAAAGATAGCCGAATGTGAGGTCCGAATGTTACCATTCACCTTCTAGGCTTGCTATACGAGATTACTCGTAATTCACTGATAAAAAATTCAAGACAGACCCGAACATTTTGTAAATATCCAGACACGAAATGTTTTTTGTTCTACTTCTTCACAGATTAGATACCTAAATTTCATAATATTGTACCGAAAACAGCATTACGTATGCAATCAGTGTACTGCGTATTTAGGACAAATAAAATTCAGTCATTAGATTGGCCTATGCAGCCACTACAACAGCGGGATAATTCGTTGGTTGGCGATGGTGACCAAATATAGTGGATCCCCCCCTCCTTTTCACCACAGTTTTTGTTACTTAAGTGGTAAATGCCTATTTCTCAATACTAACACTGACATCTCAGAGAAAACTCACTAAGTATGTTATGTTAGAATAAAGGCTTTCAACTGTAAGATGCTGTAAAGTAGACACAATACTAGCGACAGGGTATAGGTACGGCGGCGAAGATAACTCCGACCACCCCCTCCCCCCCCCCCTCCCCGGATTGGGGACATATAGAATGTAGCGTAGTCTATGCAGTCACGAGGCGGAAAGAGAGCTGAAGATGTTGCTCTAGATACATGGTATAGTAGAATCTTTGATTTTAGTTAGTTCATTTATGTAGAAACAAATCAGTATTAAATAACATGAACTTGGAATGAGCGCACATTCAATGAAATGAAAGTTATCGATGGCATTGGAAAAACGATAGCGCCTTAAGCCTCGTATCCACTTGAGCACACTCAGGCGAATAAGCCGCTCATTCATTTGAGCACGCTCGTTCGAGCGTGCTCAAGGAAAAAGGAAATTTTGGTCGAACGATCCTGATGCCAGTGCTCAGAAAACGCTCGGCTATTGAGGTGTCGTCAGGCGTAGTTGCGGCCTTTATTATTATCCACACGATGTCAAAACAGAGAAGTTTACCAAGTTGATGGATTAGAGAAAGTCATCGTCAGCGAAGAAATTATCTTAATAATTTAATTCGCGAATTGACTTTAGAAAAACACAATGAGATATTTCAGAACTTCACGAGATCGATTTCGAACATTTGCTTTCATTAGTTGGACCTCATATTAAAATGCACGATACGCCTATGCGTGAGGCGATACCACGAGAAGATAAAATTTATAATAACTTTAAGATTCCTAGCCTCAGGAAGTCCCTACACAAGCCTGCAGTATATGTTCAAAGTATATAAACAAAGCATCATCCGTTTACTACGGGTAGTCTGTGATGGCACTATTGAGTCATTCCAAAATTAAATGAAGGCTGGTACCTATTTTTAATTTGTGTTTACAAATATAGATTTAAAGGTTATTTTTATGTTTTTTTTTTTTAAATTATGGCATTGATTTCAAGTTTTTAATAAAAATTCGTAAAAGAATTATATTGCCTGGCACAAAATCAATATGATTTTAGGCACTTAGGATCTGAATTTCTTAACACCAAATCCAATCAATCCGTTCAGCTGTGAGAAATACTATTAAAATAGACTTACCACTTCCCGTTATAGAAGTTCTCTTCTGCTTTGATCGTTCTCGCCTGAATGACCCTAGAAGGCTTGTTATTTTTTTCTTTACATCATTAATACTAAAGTTTAATATCTCGCTGATTTCACGCCATGCACCTTATTTTTAAGTTCGATTATAATACTGGAGCTATCCCATAACACCCTCTTTGATTCATACGCATCAATTAAGAGTTAAGCAAGTTTAATTGTCCCACGTGCTCGCGCTCATTGTAGAAACCGCCAAATACCGTCTACACTGAGCGCCGAACAAACACTGGCTCGCCTTTGAGCATTCCAAAATACCGACAACCGATCGGCTCGCCCCGAGCGCGCTCGCTGTCGTTCGTTGCGAGCGTGCTCAGGCGTCTACACTTGAGCCGCTCCCTTCACTGAGCGGCCCATTCGCCTGAGCGTGCTCAAGTGGATACGAGGCCTTACGACTAATAGAAAACTGAAACCATGCCTCATTGTCAACCTCACCTAATAACTGAAACAAAGATCTCACAAACACTAACTCAATGGGACGGTTCGTCGAGTGTGGGACCCCGGACTAGTAAATATCTGCGAACAGTTGCTATTTTTCGCACAATCAAGACCAAACTTGACTTTGCCAGGCTGCTATATACTGAGAATGATTTCATCACCAGGTATTGTCTTCACGACAGCTGAGCCAAATAGCTATGGGAATTCTCTCTCCTCCCATACTTTAGACGTTACGTAAACTTCCTAACCTATACACAATATCTTTACACACGCTTTCGACTTACATATTTTGTTGGATTATAACACTGATAAACTTTATCTGCAGCATTTATGGCTAAGTTATACAGGCAACGTGTAGTTGACAGGTTACACAAGAGTCAACCCACCACAACAAGATGAAGAAAAAAATTCCATGATAAATGGTGTACAGAAATTTTATTTCGGATAATGTTACCAAAAGTAATCTCTAGCTGCTGTCTGAATATCCTTTTGTGCTTCCCTGGTATATCGTAATGAACTAAAGGTAATTACTAGCTGCGGATTCTATATTATTTAAATTTCTTCTGGATAGAAATTCGTATTGTTGGGGAATATGTTGAGTGAGACAGCCACTTCAAGGTGAAAAATGATTGAGAACTGCTCTCTGGATCTTTTTTAAAACATTGTACCATTGGAATCAGTCACATTTGTTGGGAGTGGTCATCGTGATATAAACTGATTGAAGCTGGTAGCCCACTCAAGAAATTGAGACCACACGCCAACTTTCTTTGACGAGAAGCCAGCGTGGTTCCGTTTTGCAGGGGTCGCGAGCTGTTGCGTCGTGGTGACAGGTGGGGCTGTAGTTGTGGTTATCGATCAGAAGCTCGTCCGCCACAGAGGCGAGCGGAACACCATCAGATACCGCTCCAGTGTTGACCTTGCGATAAGAGTTTTCTCAATTAATTTTTCGCTTTTCCTTCTGAGCCATTATTTTCATCTAAGTGTTTAGGAGCAGGAAGGGAGCTTCCATAAATTACGTGGCACCTTTTTGGCTTCCTCTGCACCCTCAGCCCCCCTCCCCCCTCCACGTAACCTTTTGCCTCTATACTTCCAGCCCCCTCACGCCTGGAATGTAACTTTTCTCCCTACTGATTCCAGAAGACATTTTGTGCTGTTTTCTCTTGTCACACTATCGTAAGTTACATTCGGAGATAATTAAATGACGGAAATAAATATTCACATGCTGTTGTGTGTTCTGTACTTTATTTTAATTGTGACAAATAATACGAATGAAAAGCTACGTGGCTTGGTTCCGAAACCCCATCCCCCCACGTAACCCAGCGTAACTTTCTACCCAACCCCTCCCCTTATGGACCGAAGCTTGTAGCTTATCGCTCACAGAGAAGTTCCATAAGACCGGGCGTAATAATTCAGTAATAAGCGCTCTATTCTAGAATTCCCTAGGACGAATGTTCTAATTCCGCTTCATCCATCCAGATTTCGGTTTTTCCAATGCCGGGATGGTTCCTTCAAACCACCAAGACACAGTTTTTTCCCCGTTTCTTAAGCCAGTCCTTTCTCGCGGTCAATTTCCTCGACGTCGACGAGGCGTAAAGTCACGAGAGAAAAAATGCCATGAGGCGAGAGAAAGGACAGATAAAGTAGAACCACAACTTACAAAATGTGACTGCAGGAGGAATGTAGGGGGGGGGGGGTTATAGCGGGGGGAAAGAGGAGGGGAAGGATTAGGTGGAGGCGCAGACAAAAAAAAAAAAAAAAAAAAATCTAAAAGAGTAATAGTTGCCTGAATAATTAAATGAATCACCTGTCAGTACAGAAGGATGATACTACAGTGAATCCTGCCACTCAAATGAACTAAGCTTTGAATTCAGAGAAGACGTCTTGCTCCCGGCGCTACCTTTCTTAATAAGCCAGTGACAGATAGAAACAAGGAAATGAATGTACTTGCAGTTGGATGACAGGGGTTTACTTAAAAGGGCATTGCAAAAAATGTGATGCGTGCGAGTCCATTATGATAGTCCGGTAAAAAGGATCGATAAATTTAACAATTTGACTAACAAATACGTGGCTTTGTTTTAATTTAGTTTATTATTAACTGTCTTGAGCTTGTTATTAACCCCATACCCACTTAAATAAGTCTTGAAAGTTCATAGAAGTTATATTCTTTACGTAACAGAGTATAAATATTCTGTTGAGAAGTAGAAACAGTGCTATAGGTTTTATTTCTAATAACACTAAAATAGCTGAACAAACGCATTCAATCGGCCAGTGAATAATAAAAGAAAAAGATTAATTAAATAATTCATTTGGATTATTAAAGTTTACGGAGAGAAATATGTAAATTACCTTACATAAACAGAGATGAAAAACAAAAACGGAACGAGTGAAACTATGTCATTTACGATTTCGATAGATAATGGCCAAAGTAAAATGGATGATGAAAGGATACTTGTATTCGGTATCAAGAAGAAAAGAAGAAAAGGCTAAACTGGACTGAGCACCATAACGATTTAAAAATAATCTTTAATAAGAAGCTAAAGTATAAAGCGTGGAGAAAAATGCTTGGAGAAAACATGAATGAAGAAACAGGAATAAAGTGAGATCATACCTGCCTACTGGCACAACAACATTTAATTAGCAGAGAGACGAAACAAGCTCCAAAGTAGTTTCCTAGGAGAAGTGTCACATACTACACCAACTTTTCTTAAGTTTGTTCTTATTTTACGCCAATAACAACAATGTTTTACTACACACTGTAACTACTTGTGGACTACCCAAATATCTAATGAGATCGGTTCAACTAGATCATTTCCTCTGCTTTGTTATTCAATCCTATTTATTATATGACAATTATCAAATGATGCTGACGTTTATTCGTTATATGTCTGAGTTTAATTTAAATCTAGCAGTAAATTTTAAACTGATTTTCCTGCTAGCGATTGTAAAGAGGCAAGTACCTGCTGAGACCAATTTCCCGAGGGGCCGTGTTGTGTCCCGAGGTAATGAAGTTGCGGCTTGTGGTTTTAAGGCCTTCCCGTATCGCAGGAGTTTACCGAGTGCTCAAGCAAGCTCGCTTGTGGAGGGTTCTCTCGTGTGGTCACTGGACTGTACAGAGCGGTTTAACACACACCTTAGTGGATTCAACACGAGGAGCAAGACAACGGACAGGGGGTCGAGGACTTCCTAGCAGCTAGTACAAAAACAAACAAACTAATTCGTGCTTATAGACGAAAAACACGGGTTATATAACTGAGTGGGGAACAGAACTGTGAAAAACTAATTCTATCTGTCATTTGAATCCTAAAAGGCAGAGGTAGGTTCAGCAAGATTTGTGTTTAGGACCTTAATAAAATAGAGTTTACAAGATCAGTTCAAATTTAAATTTCATCTTGAATTTAATAAATAATTTTAAAAAATCTCTGCCTCGCATGAGAACAAGTAGTGACATTTTAATACCTTGAGTATTCAGCGTCATTGTTGTTTACTAGTAAGTTACGAATAAAATGAAACATATTAAATTTCTTACAGTCGTTATCATGGAGACTTGTGAATCACATCAAATATAATTTGATTAATGAATTTTATGTATGTGTGTTAAATGGAATAAAGCTCTCAGAGATAGAATGACTGGTGGTTTAGACTTCGTAAAACAAAGTCAATCAAAGAGATTTTAATAAATTACTCATTGAGACTATCAAGTCCATCAACCATTAAAGTATAAAATCGATGTTAATCAGCGAATGTTATTTAACAAGTGTTGGAGGAAATTAGCGCCTATTTTCTTCAGATTAATACCAAAAATATGTTCTAATTTTTCTAGATATTTACTATTACTATTACTCCGCCATTCATTAAAAGTGTATGGCGGAGGGTGCATTGCACCTATCCGGGAAGGTAATGGTTTAGAAGGGATATTCGGGATATGGCAGGAGGCGCCCATGGGCTATTGTGAGAAACCATCCCAGCATTCGCATGGAGCGATCTGGGGAAACCATGGAAAACCCAGATCAGGATGGCCGGTGTGCTTTATCGAAAGCTACTCCTGTCGGAATTTATGTTTTATGTTTATCAAAATGAGTAACTATGGACTGTCTCGTAACAACCAGTCACATTTCCGGGGCCTAAATCGTATTTCTCTATCCCGCTTTGATATTTTGTTAATACTTTGCATTATCTTACTACCATCATCTTAAAGGAAAAGGAAAATTTTATCATCTGTTCCCATACAATTATAATAAAGTCACAAATGTCTTCTGTACCCAGTAGTCTATCCATTGTTATTTAAATGGGTTCTTAATTATATTACCAGAAGCTGAATTCAGTGTCATGTGAAAACTTATAAAATTTATTTGGGAAACCGATATTTTAAAATTTAATCAAAAACTTAAAACAAGTTTTTTTCTCAGTTCATTTGCGGTCAAAAAATAAAACATAACTGCTCAGTGGAGCATTATTATTAATAATTGTTGCAATCTTCATCGTCATGAGATGCAGGGGGTGACTGCTCCATGTAAAGGTATCCTGCAACTACCGTAGACAGTGTCTTCACTAAAAGGAGGAGAGCCTTTATGCCAGGCGAACAGCAAGAAAGTTTTTATCGTGAAACCAAGCGTGCGGACAGCTTGGAATCTTAGAAAAGATTTTCTGTCATTGTAGGGTGGGAACAGAATTGCTTGTTGAAAATCTTAACTGTAAATATCTTGACATAACTTTTGATAGTAAACTCAGTTCAGCAGAACAAATTTGGCAGGTGGTAGTAAGAGGATTAAAAATCATTCATTTATTGGAGATGGAGATGAGGGGAAGTACCAGGAAAGAGAGAGAACTGGGTTACAAAACCTTGGTGAGACCTCTGCTTAAGTATTGAGAGTAAATTTTGTGATGAGCTGATCGATACACCCAAATGTTACTGTGGTTAGTTAATTTAATATTATTGTGAAAGATAAAACGTTATATTATTAGCATGAGAAAATTTCACACGGATTAAGTAATTTGATTGAAAGGGATAAATGAACAAGTCAATACGAATGTAATGACATAGGCCAGAGTTTTATTGCTAACTTAAACATAATTAAACAAATGATTTATACAGGGTCCGGCAATAAAACCTCCCACATTTCACGTAGCCGGCGTGCGGGTTGTAGTGAGGATACTGATGTGGAATGTGTTTTGTTTTAAAGAGGTGTACGGTACCTGCCATTTTCAGTGTGCGCCATGTCATGGCTTGGTGAGCATCGTGCGTTTGTTGTGGACGAATTTATTCGTAACAGTTGTTCTCAGACTTTCGGAGACGATTCGAACTTGGCCTACATGATCGTGTCCCGGATAGAAAAACTATTCAACTGTGGGTGTCAAACTTTAGAAAGACAGGTTCAGCACTAAAAAAAAAACCTATAGGCCGTCCTCGGACTGCAACAACGCCGGAAAATTTGGCGCGCGTGAGTGTGTCTATGCAACATCCACCAATCTTTGGGGACACTTAAAGCCTATAGTGTACAAACATCGTACCACAACACTGCAAGCACTTAAAGAGGTCATTACCCAAGAATTGGCAGCCATTCCAAGAGAAATGACGCGAAAACGTATGGAGAACTTTCTGGATAGACTTTGTCAATGTGTCAACAATGGAGGGCAGATATAATTTTTAAAACCAAATAATTAAAAATGGCAAAGTATGGATTTTTCATAAATAAAAGTAATTATTCTCTATCATATTTAGTTTTTATGTGGCAACACATTAAAATGAGGGAGGTTTTATTGCCGGACCCTGTACAATACAATGTAAATGAACTTGCAAACATCGATTTTAATAGGACATCAGACTCATATCTTAAGCTAGTGAAAGTGGTTGTTACGCTTCGTTATATGTCGCGGCCAATACTTCACTTGTTAAGATGGGTTTACCAGATTTCAGGCGAGGTTAGCAGCAGTCTTTTTCTCAAGAGGCTGGACGTCCGCCGTCTGCAGGTAGAGGCAGGTCCGCTGAATTCCAAGAAGTCCTCTCGTGATGAATGGCAGCCACTGCACAGTCGCGGACCCAGACTCCAAGCCTCGCCATTGAAATTCGTCACCAAATCTTGACTCGAACCGCCGTGGAACTGGAATCAGAATGCCGTCTCCACCGCAACTGGAAGATCAAACCCGCTTATCTTCCGTCGTACTCTCGTGTCAGGGAAAATCTTCCGCGTCGATGTGGGTTTCCATAGGATTATGAAACAGGTAACGTAAATGTTTTATCTATTTTTGCTTATGGCTTTACGTCTCGTCGACGTTGCGGTCATTAAAGCAGGAAAAGAGAGGGGGGTATGGAGTTAAGGAACAGGAAGCTATTCAGCCGTGGTATTTTGTAGGAACCATCTCGGTTTTAACGTGAAGTCATTTGGAGAAACCATGGAAAACCGAAATCTGGATGGCCGGATGGGGATTTGAACCAGCATCCCAGAGAGTTACAACTCAACGACCACGTTTTTTTTGTAAATTTTTAGTTCCTGCGTACAGATGTAACTACTATGATTGGTTCAATCAATTTGCGCGTTTTCGAGTTATTCCGAAGCACCATAGGAAAATAGATTTCTATAGAAGAAGCGTGATCCGTTCTCAGTTTTTTAGGTTCAACATCGCCACGTACAATAAAATTGGCAATGGTTCTCTTTTAAGGGTATATCGGCAGGTACCAAGCCAAGGATGCATTTGATCAAATTGTTTGTAATATTAATATCTGTGGAGACCTTGAAACGTTAAACAATAATAAATTTGATTGGTACTTAACGATTGCGCTAGCAGCGCCAGCGGCAACCTGACTTGGTATTGGGGAGTCGTCGATTTTTTTTTTTAACTGTTTAACGTCTCTTAACAGCGAGGTCTTTAGAGACGGGAAAGGATGGGGGGCAAGGAATGGGAAGGAATACAGCCATGGCCTTTTTTGAAGGAAGTATCCCGGCATTCGCCTGGAGTGATCTGGGAAACCATGGAAAACCAAAATCTGGATGTAGGGCCGGGGATTCGAACCGGCGTCCTCCCGAATGCGAGGCGAGAACGCTAACCGTTACACCACCATTCTCGGTGAGAGTCGTGGAGCAGAATCCACTACCTAACGCCACTGACAAACGACTGCCTTCTAAACTATCACACACGAATTATCTGTTAAGGTCATTCTAATAGGGAATCGTAATTTCTGGTGGATCTACTCGCACTTGCCCGGTTTTTAATGAATATACACTTTCCAGTAACTTTGTCATTAATTCAGATTTTTTTAATTGACCTATCCGAAAGTTGATGATTCTGGTTCTTCTCAGCCACATTAGAAAATTATAATACATTTATGGAGCATTATATTTGACAATATTTTAACTCCAAACTATTTTTTAAAACTCTCATACTTCTCGGTTAGATTCAAGTTTTATTTCGTAAGAACTCAATTCAACATCACTGATACCTATCAAACAACGACTCAGACGATTGAAATAGAATAATACTTGTTTAGTCCCATCATTCAGTACTACTAACTTCCGCATTTGCTACTTCTGTAACACGCTGAATCCAAATTACAATCTGAAAACGCCTTTTGTACGATATCGTTT
Source organism: Vandiemenella viatica (assembly GCA_031002005.1). NCBI lineage: Eukaryota > Metazoa > Arthropoda > Insecta > Orthoptera > Morabidae > Vandiemenella > Vandiemenella viatica. The sequence continues at coordinate 151,195,755 of JARYHS010008074.1, read as the reverse complement.
TGGCTACGATAGACTCGAACACAAAGAATTCTTCGATAAATGATAACACATTTCTGATAAACTTCATCATCATTCCTGTTGCCATCTGCAATGTTGTGGCATAATTCACCACCAAAATTTATCAAATATGCTCTAAGCAAAAATATTTTTTCAAAGTAGCAGCTCTGTCGACGCAAAGTGGTATATATTTACACTTAAGTACTTAATTTCTTAGCCGATTTTAATGATAAGGCAACTTCTTAAATGATGAAAATTTGTGGTTAACTTTCAGTTCATATTCATCCAGCATGGCGATAAAAACGATACATCAAAATTCTTTCCGCACTAAGCATAGCAGATTGAGAGACTATTTGATATCCAGTATTGTGGGACTCCGTCCTGAATATTATTTGGGAAAATTCGCTCAGCTCTCGCATTTCGCAGTCTATATTTAAGTGCATAAAATTATTGGAACACTGCAAAGACAAAAGCGGTTAGAGACAACTAAACAAATCTTACATGCGAGCACAGATTATGAAAATACCCTTCTAACAATCTATTCTAATTGTTAGTTTCATTCCAAATAAACAATAATGATTTCAGAAATACATGGTATATACCAAAAGTAGTAGGACTGATTTTTTTAAAAAAAAATTTATTGAAGATATCTTTACAATTCCTTAATCCTCTTCGAAATAGCACCCTTAGGCAGCTACATGCCAAAAATTACGCAGCTGCCATTGGCCATACGCCATCTGGAAGTCAGTTTCTGGGACGCTGTTGAGAGCCCTCGTCGATGCTGCTTCAACGTCCTGGATTGAGTCAAACCGCTGTTCCTTCAGCTGCTTTTTCATCCGTGTGAGTAAGAAAAGTCAGATGGAGCCAAATCAGGACTGTAGGCGGGGTGCAGCAACGCGGCAATGTCAATTCAGGCCAACAGTTGTCTCATGATGGCGCGCCTTGGCACGGCGCATTGTCGTGATGCAGAGTCCAGTTGGCGGAGATGACTTGTCGGACGCGATTCACTCGGTCTCGCAGGCGGTTTAGCACTTGCACGTAAAAGTTCGAATTGACAGTTTCCCCAGGGGAAACGAACTCCTTATGAATCACCCCGCGACGGTAAAAAAAAAACACGATCAGCATTGTCTTGATCTTTGATTTGCTCATGCGAGCCTTCATTGGATGGGAGGCTGAAGAAGACAACTGTTGGCCCGATTCAGCGTTGCCACGTTGCTGCACCCCGCCTACAGTCCCAATTTGGCTCCAACTGACTTTTTTTTTATTCCCACGGATGAAAAAGCAGCTGAAGGAACAGCGGTTTGACTCAATCCAGGACGTTGAAGCAGCATCGACGAGGGCTCTCAACAGCGTCCCCGAAACTAACTTCCAGATGGCGTATGGCCAATGGAAGCAGCGTAATTTTTGGCGTGTAGCTGCCTAAGGGTGCTATTTCGAAGAGGATTAAGGAATTGTAAAGATATCTTCAATAATTTTTTTTTTAAATCAGTCCTACTACTTTTGGTATAATACCTGCCATTTTGGATAAGCAGGGTAAGGCGGCACTTCAATGAGTCGGGAAAGTACACGCAGACCAGGATCAAGTCCGGATTGCAGTTTTAAGCGGATTCGCTTAGTCATCAAGGTGACTCCTGCTATTGTCCCCAATCTCAGCCTCATGAGCTACACATTTCGTAAACAAAAGTATAAAGAACGTACGAGGGTGGTTCAAAAAATAAGGTCTCCTATTTTTGTATACATAGAAAATCACATTTATTCACCACTTGTGATACATCGTTGGAAAGCTTGAAGTTTTAGCTATTTTTATATGTAATCGCCTCCCCGTTCGATGACCTTCCGCATCCACGCCACGAGGTTTTTGATCTCGTCGTCGACCCAGTCTCCCGCCTCGTCACGAAGAAATCGAGTGACTGCGACCTGCACTTCCTCGTCTGACAGGAACTTCCGGCCTCACAGGTGTTTTTAAGTGCAGGAAACATGTGATAGTCGCTTGGGGCAATGTCCGGGCTATAGGGAGGAGGTTCAACGAGATACCAACCAGGGAGGTCGTTTGATGTGAGACATGTGGACGCGTGTTGTCATGGTGCAAAGACACTCTCTTCTTGAGCATTGTTCTTCTTTTGTTCTGGATAGCTCGCCGTAGTTTCTTCAGAGTTTCGCTGTAGCGGTCCGAGTTAATTGCTGTTCCTTTTGGCTTGAAATCTAACAACTATACCCCCTTACGGTCCAAAAACAGTGGCCATAACCTTACCGGCTGACTTCTCTGTCTTGAACATTTTGGGCTTCAGCGAAGATGGCTGACGCCATTGTTTGGACTGCTCCCCAGTCACTATCGAATCCAGGAAGTCTTATCCTTCCTCTTCAAAGCGACGAACAAATTCTTTGGCACATTCCACGCGCTTTCATTTTTGTTCGTCCGTGAGATGTCTAGAAACCCACCTGGCGGACACTTTACTGTATCCTAGAGTTTCTGAAAAAATTGTGCGTATGGAGATTTTGCCACACTCTCCATTAAGTCTCTCCGTTATCTCATCAAGAGTTATCCTTCGTTTACTGCGCACCATTTCATCAATTCTGGTCACCGTTTCGTCGGATACGCTCGATCACGTTTTTAATGTCCATACACTTTTCCCCGTACACTTCCACTAACTGACGATGGATTTCTGTCAGCGTAACTTTTTTAGCGTTCAAAAATCGTATCACTGAGCGCAGTTTGCTCCTGGAGGGTGAGCTAAGCGGCTGCTCCATCGCGGACGGCTGTCAAGCAGCGACTGATGGTCCGATTGAGCTCGAACCTGTACCATTCGGCGGTGGGAGAACCAAGGAACAAAGCATTGTTGTCGGATTTCGCCTAGCATTGTTGGTTTTGACGCGGCGTCATTGGAGCCCTTATTTTTTTAACTGCCCTCGTAGTCACAAATGGGAACACAACATTCCTCCAACAGAGTAAATGCTCCGAAACTGACAAATCAGGTTCTATCTCGGGCAAGGCACATGTCATCCCACCTTCACAATCACACACAACACGCCTGTGTACAACTGGCGGTGTCCCGATATGAAAAAGAGGCAGTTTAGAAGGTCTTGGATATTACTTACATCATCGTTACAGGGTTTTTAATTACTGGAAGACAGCCAAAGTATAGTAGCCATAACTAGCACCCGCGACAATAAGGTTCAACTACTTTATTTAGCATCAGTAACAACAATTAATTAACTTCAAACACTTACCAATAATTTAAATCATCTTCAGAGCATAATCTCACATATTAATAAAAAAAATTGCAGTAATTGGGGACAGCCGACACGAGTGAAAACTTGAAACAATAAATATCATACGCGCAACACTTCATAGTTACAGATATACTAAATAATAACAATTCCGAGTAGTTGTAATGACCTGGTGGCTGCGCTTTCCTCCCCTAGCCCGGTAGCGCTACCAGGAACACGGAGCCTACAGTTTAACGTGATCTCAGAACCATGGAACGTCCCGGCCGAGCTCATATAATCAAATACAACTCCTGAAAAGAGAGAAACTATGGGAAGTAAGCGCCTTACCCGCTGGGCTACCAGACCGCCTCATTTTGAAGTACGTGTGCTATGTAGGCCTACTATCAAAATCGGATACAACTTAGGGTTTATATGAATAACGCTGACAGAAATTAAGGTGGGGGGGGGGGGTTGGAGGAAGGAGGAGAGGGTTTATGTTTCTGTAAATCAAACATAAACAGTATTTTTCTATTTGTTTTGAACTATACGGACGCAAAGTTCCATCAAAATCGGATAAAAACTGCGCCTTCGGATGAAGGACGTTGGTAAAAAAAAAAAAAAAAAAAAAACCATTCATTCTTATCAGACAGATACAAGTATAACCTATACTTTCATTTCTGTCGAAGCGCAACACTACATATTTGTAGCTACAGATATACTGCTATTATAGCATGTTGGTGATGTGGACTCATAACGTTTTACCCATCCAGAAGCGTCTAACGCGCATATCATTCGCGTAACACATCATAGCGTGACGGTGATGGGAAGTCGCGAAATGATAGATTTACCCCCATCCATACATCACCTTACGCGCCTATAGAAGTTGTTACTTCAAAAATATTTAGATAAAACTTTGAATTGTTCTCTTCAGCCACATAAAACTAATCAAAAGATTGGCAAATAAGGTGTATAAAAAGATCAATGTTATTTAACAAGGTGTGAACTAGTCCACTATGGTTATTTCCTATAGTTTTTAGTATCATGAAAAGCCCAGAGTTGGGTTACAATTTACTCGTCACCTCTCTCCCGTTGAGATCAATGTCAGTCAAGTCTGGAGTGGACAGAAAAGTAGCGTGTCTCATAAACTGCGAACCCTGTGGGTGCCGGAAATTAAGCCCAGTCTACTACAGCTACCCCCTACAAGCTTCATGCTATACTGCCTGTTGCGTTGGACATAACGACCACGAAAGTAGACTGATCTAATTCAAGACAGTAATAATGATTTCGCGTGCCCTTAATGGCATGGTGACAGATTTCGCAGATAAAGATCATTACACTTTCGTCTTGGCTTATCTACATTACCAATTATACCGTAACGAGGTCAAGGAATTTTACTAGGAATGCTAACCACACGCATTCTTAACGAGGTTCGCATAGAAAACCAAGCTTTACATGAAGCTAATATACCAGCGGAGCCATAGATAAAGGTATAACGTTTCCAATAGGAAGAGTTCGCGAACATCTGTTTGGCAGAAACGATTGCTGCTGTTAACAGGGAGAAGGGAGTACATGGTTGTAGGTAATATATGTCTATAGCGAATCGATTTTCTAGTTTGTACACAGAGTTATATCAGAATTACTGATATAAAGTTGCACAATGAAAACGTTGTAAAGTATAGTCTAGAAATGAAAACAGGCTTACAGAGCGAAACGAAAGGATTATACATGGTAAGAAGCAGATAATAGCAATGGATGGAAACGATGGCAGAATTACTGACAGAGATAAAATTTTTGAATTCATCAGAAGGTTTTAGAGCAACCTATATATCAGCTTAGAGGAAACTCCGATATTCTCTGCCCCCTCCAATGTATCTACAGTGCCAGATATAGTTCCATCTGAAGTCAGTTATGTTATAGATAACATGGAAAAACCGTTGGCGACAACGGTCTCTCCGTTGATATTTTGAAGCTAGTTAGAGAACAAACTATCAATCACTTCGCTGAAGTCTTCCCATACTGCCTACACAATGCATCCATCCCTTCTTCATGGAATAAAGCTAAAATCATTCTGTTACACAAAAAGGGAAGTACAGATATTCATAACATCAAAAACTACAGACCTGGATGCTTGTTGGCTGTTTTGTACAAAGTTTTTACAAAGATCTTGTTGAACCGAATCAGTTCCACGCTTGATTCTGCCCAACCAATTGAGCAAGCAGGATTCCACAGGAGCTTTAGCACAATCGACCACACTCTTGCCCTGCGAGAACTAATTATTCGCGCAAACGAATACCAGATGCCTCTTTGTGTAGCCTTTGTAGATTTCGAAAAGGCATTTACATCAGTAAGTCACAAGGCTGTCCTGCAAACCTTAACCGAACATGGCGTGGATACAGCTTATATTAGAGTGCTCCATAATATTCTCAGCCTTTTTCAATGTTAGAGAACCAATCACTGAGTTCCGCACCGAAAGAGGTGTTAAGCAACGTGATCCCATCTCCCCAAAATTATTTTCAGCTGTTTTGGAGATGGCAATTTCAAAGTTAGAATGGACGGAAAGGGAATTAGAATCAATGGCAGAAGACTTAACAACTTGAGATTTGGTGATGACATTGCGCTTGTTGCTAATGACCTTGATGAACTCGAAACCTTGGTTACCGACCTCGCCTCCGAGTGTAAAGCAGTTGGCCTAAGAATGAATCTTTCAAAAACAAAAATTATGTCTGACAAATGGGCCACATAGGGTAGTGTACAACTAAATAATGAAACTTTAGAAAATGCACATTTATCTTGGCCAGCTAGTAAATATGAGAGGTGATGTAAGACCAGAAATTTTCCGTCACTTCAAGCTGGGATGGCAAGCATTTCGGAGGCATTCTATTATCCTGAAATCTACAATGCCTACAAATCTAAAGCAAATAGTATATGACCAGTGAATTCTTTCTGTGAGACCTGGACTCTAAGTGAATTTACAAAAAAGAAACTAAGAACTGCCCAAAGAGCTATGGAGAGGTCAATGCTAGGCTTAACTAGAAAAGACAATAGAGTAACAGATATTAGGTCAGTTACAAAGGTCACAGACATCTTAGAGTATACAGCACACCTGAAGTGGTAATGGGCCGGCCATATTGCACGGAGAAAAGACCAGAGGTGGAAAAAAAAGTGTTAGAATGGAGCCCAAGAGATCACCACAGATCGAGAGGAAGACAACCAAACCGACGGGACAAGGACATACGCAGGGTTGTCGGAGTTAACTGGCAGAGGATCGCCCAAGATCGTTCGTCCTGGAGTTATATCTGAAAAAATCATGACTTTAAGAGGGAACATCAGAAAATGATTGAACTGGCAGATAATGATAATGATACAGACTGATTTTAATTAAGTGTAGGTTTCTTCTCGGCTTGTAAGTAATATTAACGAAACTTGGATTCCTAATACATCTTAATAACAAAGACATATGCATAGACAAAAATAAAAAAATGTCAATTGTAAGAAAACTATTTCACGTGAATTAATTCCTCCAGAGTCTGTAAAACCGGAAGTTAAATATATATATGAATAATGGCGAATGAGAACGTCAGCATTTATTTACAATACTCTTCCGCGTAACTGATGATCAAACCACGTTACTAGTCTCGACTAAAAGTGACTCAACGAAATTTAAGAATTTTCATTGAGTTAACACCAATGGCACATACCTCAAATAAGTAGTATTAGTGCCACTAAGAGCGGATAAAATTATAAATTGCTTAACAAATGATTCATCAGTAACATTGACATAGATCTTCGAATTTAATTCTTTTCGAAACTCAAGAGCTTTCGAAACAGTCTAATAAAAAAGTCGACTATATCAAAAATTTTAACAAAAATAAAATCTTAAAAAAATCACTTCTGATACAGTATTTTCCACTAGAATATTGAAATCAACACATGAAGAACCACACGTTTTACTTGAAGGTTCATTCCTTTGAAGCAAAATTTCTAGTCTAGTGCTCTGCGTACTTGTATGCTGCAACTGGGGAAATATAAACTTGCAGCTGGGAAAATGGGAATATTACCCATCTTTTATCTGTTTCCTGGAAAATCCTATAGCCATTACAGTTCAAAAAATAATTCATTTAAAATTTTCACTAAGAAATTTCTTTTTAATAGTCAGACTCAACACGTAGCCAAATGTTTGAATAAGCGTGTAACTAATTCATGTTAAATGAGATAAAGTAATCACTAACTATAATGTGAATTAAGTGCATTTTACTTTGAACAGGTCATACTTATTGTATATATTCATCACGTACGTACTATACTACTAAAGCAGCAATTGCAGAGTAAAAATCAGTGATAACCGAAATCAAGGTGGTCGGACGGGGTACAGACACACGTCCTTCGGAATACCAGAGCTACCGTTACCGCTCACCCTCCGGATTCGTGGACTTAACTAACCCGGTAGTACCGCCGGGTAAAGAAGATCCCCAGTTTAAGTTGGAACCAGAACAATAGAGCGTCCTAGCAGACTTTATCGCATTTGAACAAAGGGATGATTTTCCACTAATGAAGGTCAGTTAAATGCCCCCTGAAAATTCGTGCCGAGAGTAATATTTGAAAAGGGACCTTCTTGATCCTCACTCTGATAAGCGGCTATCACCACAACACAGAGGCCGAGGAGCTAGATGAGAAGTTGTCGGAGCAATGCGATACAACTCACTCCAGGATGGGTCCGCCTACCTCACGTATTGCCAGCTGAATTTGCAGGAATTCCAGTCGGCATCTTTAAGCATTTAGATAAGTAAAAGAGAGACTTAACAATTCTTAACTACGGTTCCGTGGGCAACTCCTTTAGAATGTGTGGAAAAAAATGTAGTTAAGTTGGATTTATTGTGGAAAATTTGATGAGAGTCATGTAGTACAAGCTACACAAAAATGCTACAGGTATTAGAAGAACCGAGATAGTGAAAAATAGTAGATAATTCGATGTAAAGTATTAGTAGTTATATTTCTGAGCCAGAGACGGATTACACCATGATTACTGAACTACTATCCAAAATTACACGTTACCAACTGCTCTTAATACTGTGTTTCAAACTGGCTTCTCTTTTGTTGTGGTGGGTAAAGGAAGTCTGTCGTTGGCTAGATTGCAAGGTGAATGCTGCGTGATCTTTACATGTCCTCTGCGTGTACCCGTGCTGGTATCGGGATTCCAATAGAAAACTGCACATGCAGTCTTGTCATTGGAGCTGGCGTCCGCAAACACTGGTGTAATGTTGTTTGGTTGGCTTGGCTCAGAAAATAAAATTGCCTCTTGACTATAAAATAAATACGACAAAGTGTTCAGATATCGATGAAGTTGTAGATATTATCCTCTGAGTTACACCCCCAACATAGAACCAATATTGTTTTCAGTTATTATCAAATGAGTGATAACGACCAGGAATACAGTCCTCACGACACCGTCTTCTTTAAGGGGAATACAGATTTTAAGTATTAATACAATTTTTTTCCTTCGAATTATTTTTTGTTACTAGTTATGAAATTGAATTGGATATTGGGTTTTAAAGTAAATCGATACAGATAAATTCGAGCGTGGTGGGTGGTAGGTTAGCGTTCTGGCTTCACATTCTGCGAGACGTGGATCTGAATCCCTGTTCGGCCATACAGATTTGGGTTTTACATGGTTTACCCAAATCACACCAGGTGAATGCCGGGATGGTTCATTCAAAAGGCCATGGGTAAATTCCTTCCAAGTCCTTTCCTGCCTCTAATGACCTCGATATCGATGAGGTGTAAAGCCACAAACATAAAAAAAATGATACAGTTAAGATCACAAAGAGAAATACTAATGGAGGGTGTCTGTGGTTGATGAAAACACCGCTACCGTACCAATGTAAGTAATTGTACGCTCAGACAGATGGGCTGAATTAACTACGAAGCTGTTTCATCTGCCCTACAGATTACCAGCCGCAGTGTTAATACCTCGAACATTAAATTGCCATTTCCGTTTTCTCATTATGCTCGCCGTAAATCCTGCTGAATGACTGGTGGTTTAGTCGCCTTATAAGATAATTACTAATTACGAGAATACCCTCGTCGTACAGACAGTAATTCAGTCCACTCTGAGCGAGATCAGCTTACCTCCCGTTGCTCTGCAATTCCTTAAGAGAACGGTAAAAGCCGCTGCGAACAAACGGGACCAGGTTCTGGTTGGAGGTTTCATATGCAAAGTCTCTTGTTATTCCGTCAATGCTAGAAACCAGTAACAACTGTGGTATCAGGTTTCGTAACGAGTTGCGTGCGCAATTAAACATACCGACCGGCTAACGTTCTGGTCTCGCATTCGGGAGGAAGGCGGTTCGAATCCCCGTCCGGGCATCCAGATTTGGGTTTTCCACGGTTTCCTCAAATCACTCTAGGCGAATGTCGGGATGCTTCCTACAAAAGGTCATGAACGAATTGCTTCCCATTCCTTGTCCCCAGTTCCATACCGCCTCTAATGATCTCGACGTCGACGAGGCGTAAAGCCATTACTAAAACAAAAAAACTGAAAAGAAAAAACAATATAAAGAATGTGGTGAGGAAAATATGATTGTTGGCTTCGTTATTTCATATATTTCACTGAAGATCACATACTTTGTAGAACTTGTAGTTTCACTCGCCTGCAACGTAATGCTGTCAGGAGGGGGAAACTAGCACTAGAAAATATGTTCCACTTATTTAGGTTTCGACTAAATTTCAAAATGTAATGACAATGGAAACTGATATTCCCTTTAACGCATATACGTAAAACCACCACCACAAAAAAACACGATTTTGGTAGGAATAATACAGAGTTACTTACCCACCTAAAGATTACAAACATGAGCAATATTTTTTTTAAATGGTAAAAAATTCCTAAACAAGTATTAATTGGCAGAATTGGGCAAATATTTCTGTGTGGATGGAATAGAAAGAAATTTGATAAAAGACCTTAAAGGAGACTGTAATGACAAATTAAAGGAAGAGTTCCAAAATATTGTGGATTTTTCATTTTTGCAAAGATTTAACGAACTGCTGTCGTATTTGTTAAGTGCAGTCTTTGGTCACTCGCAAAATGCTTCTTCTTTAAATAACATAATGTTTTACCACGTACTGTCGACATGGCACTTGATAGTTTGACGTGAAATTAATGTCACCGTTGCAACCAGCACAATGGAGATGGCGTTAAAAAAATTATTGTAGCTATATGGAAGACCTCTCAGTTCACATACATACAATACAGTTATATAATAACTAAAAGGAAGCTTTGGCTTGTAGCTTTTGTTGTATTTTTGTCCTATCACAGTCGCCATATTGTATTTTTTTTTTTCCAGACTTCGTATTTCTCTATAGCCTTGATTTTGGTCGCCCGGGATACATGTCCCGTTTTAACTCGTTCATAACTTTAATCTTAAAACTTATTAACTTAATTTTTCATATTTGAATAACAGCAAACTTTCATATGATTCATTGCCATTTATTCAATCTGCACTCAAAAATAAGGTATCCGAAGATATAAGGTCCTTTGTTAACAGTAACCTTCTGACTTGCATCGACTCATACGCACACTAACGATATACATCGCTCGCTCAGTTTTTGTTACTCTGTTGTCCCCATGACAACGAACTCTTCTCGGAATAACCTAAAGTCTTTCATATTTTTTCTATGAATCTCGTGGTGCAACACGATATCTACTTTCAGAGGTCAGAGCGCACAAACCACGCGTCAAATACCAGCTGATATCTGACTGCTGATCCAGGAAAAGACACAGACAAGTTTCGAAGATTAAAAGAGGCGATTAGTGTTGTGACGTGAAATTCATATTCGCTAATATTCTTTAAGCGTATTGTTTTACGCGCCTACAAACTGTAAGTTAAGCAATGTTTTCAGAATATTCAGCTTATGACGCTATTTATTGCATGTATGTAATATTTGTATGACAATGAAATGCTTCTTACTGAATGATCTTGTGATTTAATACGGAAGTAAAAGGCAACAACTTGAAATGTATGACTGTGTGACATGTGGATCATGTTTTGATTATTACTAATAATGGAATTAAGTTATTACATAAATAATTGCAAAAAACTTAATCTATTGTTAGTTTTCAAGTCTTTATAACTGTGCCTTAATTTTAGAAAACAGGAATCGCGAGGTTTGCAATGGCTTTTTACATATCGGAGCATTAGTTTTAATGCAACATATTGTTATCTGTCTTAGTTTATTTCTGCAGCAGCTTATAATAATTATAGAACTTACATCAAAACCTGTAGTTTCGAGGTACAGAAAAACTGTCATCTATAAAGGGAATTATTATATTGGGTCCCATAGAAATTTTAAAATTTGTCCTAAACCAAAGGAAAGGATCTTTATCTTAAAGTGGTGTATGTGATGTAACTTTATAGCAATTCGCGATCTTGCAAACGTATTTAACTCTCCCAAATAAATCACCTACTAGTTCTCACGTTTAGACTCTTTGTCGTATATGATTTATTAGAACAAAAATTGTTCTCTTAAGCAAGCACTCGAGATAGTATCTTTGAAATGGTTAACTTCTCTCAGTTTTCACCACTAATACCACGGGAGTTTCTACATCTACATATATACTCTGCAATTCACAAAATTGTGGGTGGCAGAGGGTGCTCAGTACCAAAGCTAATCTCTTTGTTGTGCATTCCAATCCCTAATGGTACGAGAGAAAAAAGAATTCATATAAGAATCATTGCGGCACCTTATTTCTCTAATCTTATCTATCCTGTCATTCCGGCTCAAATAGGTTGGTGGACGAAGTATTTCACTACACTCAAAAGTTTGCTTTGTTAAGTTAAGATCAACTCGAAGTGAAGTAAAGAGACCAGAAATTTTATAAATTTCAGGATACGGTAAGTCCATTGAATGATTGTACTGTAGTGTAGTCATATTAATTATAATAAAAGAAATTACAGTCAACTATGAAAGCTCTAGTTGGAAGAAATGAAGGATTACGTGAAACCGTTTTCTTTATTTTCTGTTTGTCTGTGACGTATTAGTTGAAATGACAACTTTGATAACAGTGTCTTTAATTTTTGAAAACTCTGAATTTCTGGTTCTGTTTGTAACTACTTTCTGGGATTAAGTATTCGTTTTGGGTTACATGTAGCATCACATAGGCTAATAAGGTGAATCTTTTGCGATATTTCGTTGCAAACGTAAATCGTATTATTAAAATTAGCAAATTCATAATAATTTCCTAAATGGATATATCTTTTTCTATAAAACTCACCTAATATTGATGTGATTTTCATAGAAACTTAAGTTTAAACAGTTAAATTTCAACCTTTGGATTTAAATAACCCTTTATTAAATTTAGTAGATTCAGAATAATTTGATAAATGGATATATCTTTTCCTATAACACTCACGTAATATTGATGTGATTTTCGTAGCAACTTGAGTTTAAACAGTTAAATTTCAACCTTTGGATTTAAATAACTCTTTGTATAATCTGATTTACAGGTTCATGATTTTATGATACAAAGTAGTATAATTCATTTTGCATTCAAGTAAGTGTGAATACCATGAAATAACGAGAGTCCTATGGTCAATTATTTAGTAACTTATTTCTAGTTTCTGTCCGAGAATTTTCGTGGTTGGAAAGAATAAAATGACGAAATTTATATGCACATTTAAATTGTATATTTTACATTAAATTTAGAGTGCAGACACAACAAGTTTTATTACTATATAGATTACACAATATGGATTAATGAATTGAGACGCCTCGTTGGCAATTTCCATACTCGCCAATAGACGTATTTTATTTTAAAATGTTTTCACTATTTGAAGTAACTTGTTCAAGTAACATAATCCTTGACACTTCTTTAGTCTCGATACCATTATCGACAAACCAAAATTTACCTTTGAGGTGTTATTTCTTTTCTCTTTAAAATGTTTAAAAAAAAATCAAAATTTATTCATTATTAGCCGTGTCCTCCATTTCGCCTGACCGGAATTTGAAATTTGTGCTGTTAATTCATAGATTAACTATCAAAGAAATATTTGCTGTATAGTAAAAAGGCGAGGAGGAACCTATTTTTTTCTACTTTCTTGTATCTCCTCCCTTCTTTCTGAATTTAGGTTCGGTGTAACTGTTTTAAACATGTTTGTGCACGTCAGTTGATTCTATCACCCCTTCAAACTACCACCAATTCCGAAGATTGTATGATCATGGATGACCCTCAAACAAATTTTAGTAATCTTTACAAAGCTTTTCCGTTAAAAAAAATTAAAGTGGTCTGGTCTAGTGAGTGTAGGAACAAAATAATTTGTTTACGTGTATGGTTAACTATCACAAAAAATCGTTTGTTAAAACGCACAGTGAATCTACTATAGTTTGTACGATTAAAAGTGTACACCGTGTGTAAGCAAGTATTGGAAACATTTCAACGTATGTAGAAACTATACATATCTAGATATAAGTAAAACGGCCACTGTGACTCTCTCTTCTACTGAAAGCAATCCAGACTAAAACAATTTATTTTAGAACAACGGACATTTCGTAAAAGTATGAACAAAATCGGCACAAGTGTTTGAATGAAATATAGCTGAAAATCTTAATCGCAACCTGAAAAACAAATTGAGTGAATATCGCATGAATGTATTCAGTGGTTTATCGCGCGCAACGGATTTAATGTATAATGATTTAGGATCAGGTCGATTATGATGTATGTAGTATATTGCCTGCGCCATGTTCCTGAGCAGTAATCTAAATGGATAACCTTTGGAAATCTGATAGAAAGGCAGCCCGAGTCAGCGCACTTGCCGGTATTCCTGTTGGCGTAATTAAAATTAATTCTGTGAAACCCGTCCCGGCCGAAGCCGTACGACACAATGGAGCCGGGCGCGGCGGATTGGATGGAGTCGGCCGGTGGGCGCGGGGTGGAGGAGGAGCTCTTTAACAATTTCCTCCGCTAGCAGACGAGGCCATTAAGACGATCCGGAGTGACCCCGCCGGATCCCTTTGACAGTCTGCGAGGCTCGTAATGGGCCACCACGGCCGTTACGTCCCGAACAAGTGCCCTTCTGTTTCCTGTTCCGGCTATACTGTATGCTCAGCCAGCGCGGATAATGGCAGTAGTGGCTGCGACAGTGCTCATTGTCGAGAGGCTCTAAGGACGGAACAGGAAGGAATGGCTCTGCGCAGAATGGAGCTCTGCACTTCCACACAATTAGTGTAGCTCTCTTGCTATATTTAAAATACGCCGCGGTGAGATATTATTATTACTACAACTAATAATACAGGAGTTCATTATTAGCTAAGTTCTTCGTCAAGACAAAAAAAAAAAAAAAAAAAAAAAAAAAAAAAAAAAAAAAAATGGGGGTGGGCGCCGTAACAGAAAAAGATGAATTCACCTTATGCTTATATTGTCTACACCCGTAAGTGTTGGGTTGTGGAAAATGTGATAATGTCTGGCCGTTGTGGATCATTTTCCTCAATGGCTAATAATCCTTTTGAACCGGTTGTATAGATCTACTGGGAATGCCAGGCATCGCTGCTTTAATATCTGGACGTTGTGGATCGTTTTCTTGAGTTGCTGATAATTATAAATATACGAACAAATATTCAATCGCTTAGGCTGTATTTATTTATTGATGATTCCAAAATTTGTCCCTATAGAGTTCCTGAATTCAGAAAACATTTTTAACAGACATCAGATCCAGCCATTTAAGAATTTTAATTTTAGGAATTACGGTAAGTGTAAAGAGATGGAAGTGATATAATGTGAATTTGCATATTTTTCATCTGAATGAATATTGTTGTTATGCAAAGAGACTGTGTAATATGATTAGTAGATGTATTATGTGCAAAGTATTGACTGAAAGATTGTAATTACAAATGTTACAAAAGCCAAGTTATTTTGGAGAATATTTTCAGCTACTTTGAGTGTCGTATGTCACCCATTTTATGTTTAAATGCCTGTACTGTAAATAGTTTAATTCCCATTTTTTAAAGTGTTTCATAATGATTGTAAATGATTCTGGATTAGTGCTAATTGTTGTAGTATGATTTTTGATTGTCAGTGAGATTGTTGGAGCTCTAGATAGGTCTGTCGGCACTGTTTGTTGTGTCCGGGATGTTTCTATGGCGCTTATTTAAACGCGCGGAGATGGCGAACAAAGTAATTCGCTGTCAGAAGTTTTGGTATTTGTTTTTGAGTCGTCAAGCAGTTTTGCTGGATGAATAGCTGGAATTGTTTTGTAATGTGCTTTAGCGGCTTTGGAGGTAGTTATTGCCTTATCGTTATATGTTTATTATTGAAGATTTCGACGGAATATAAGTGAGATGAAAACTGATTCGACGGTCTTGACTCCAAAATCAGTTCTGAAGATGGGTCAGTTATCATCTTTTTGTGAAAACAGAAAAAAAATTCACCTCGGTAAGAACTAATTAATGAAGTTGCAATCATGATCATCTGAAAGGATTATTCAGCGAGAATCTTGACACATTGTTGCCCTAATTTTGTGAAAGAAAAAAGTTCATGATTTAAAAAATATTTAAATTTTATTAGCTCTAGGCAGCTCATGCTAAATATTCGTGAATGATACTTGATGATTAGCGAGGTTGGTGGTTTGTTGAAGGATGAAAGAAGATCATTTCATGGCCGGTAGAGCAAGCGGGGGGTGGGGGGGGGGAAGTCGCTTATCTAGCATTTGCTACCTCCTGCTACATGGTTAATCCGGTACTGGATCATTTGTAGCAATTGTTTATTTTCCAACAGAAATATTTAACGGCAATGCGATCACAGGCAGTGCGAAAATTTCTATATGTAGTGTTGCTATGTAGTGTGGTGGGTGCCTTGGTGGGCAAACCACGTTACAATTATCTTTCATACCTTTATGATTAATAATTGTGGATTTTTAATTTTAATTT
The DNA here is from genome assembly GCA_031002005.1 of Vandiemenella viatica. Classification (NCBI taxonomy): domain Eukaryota; kingdom Metazoa; phylum Arthropoda; class Insecta; order Orthoptera; family Morabidae; genus Vandiemenella; species Vandiemenella viatica. The sequence goes on along the minus strand of JARYHS010008074.1, from coordinate 151,179,636 downwards.
ATATGAAGGATTGGAAATTTATTAATTTAGCAAGAATCTCGACGTTGGTTGGAATTTAGGAAAAATTGTCACAATATGACATTTATTTCTTATCACTGGCGATTACAAGTCTGAGCGAATTTACCGTTAACATTAACACAAATTGGCAAAATCATAAAAGCAACGCTCAGAGTTACAATTAGCCGTCATGGGCAAGCAAACAATTGTATATTTACTTTTAAATATCTCAGAATCAAAATGCAAGAAATAATGACAACTGGAAACAATGAAAAATACAAGTTATGACTACCTCAGACAAAGGCATCATAATACTGTGACTTTACAGTTAAAAAGAAAATCATGGGCGCCAGAATGAACAATATATCATTCGAAAATAACTAGTTCTGGCAAATTATGCCGCTAGCTCAGGGGTTTTTACAATTACAAAGTGAGAACATGGACCTATCCTCTCAAAGTCGCTTACGGGTTCTGTTTCACGGAATGCACAATCACATGGCTTGGTCGTAATAAATTACCATTGTAGTTCTGCGTCTGATGTCTGTGATGAGTGTAGCGGACCCACGATATGTGAGATTATCTCACAAGTCGGCTATAGGCATCTCTGGTCTGGCAATGCGCATCATCGCATTACCGGCTGTGTTGCGGTGATAACCTTGCTCCAGCAAGGCAAGCTGCGGTTAGCGAAAGAAGTCAACTTTCCAAGTCAACCTCAGACTGGTGCGATCGAAGTTAGAATGTCAGCTCCTCGCTCTTCGGTCCACGAGGAAACTTCTTGCTCCGCCCATTTGTAGTCTCGAAGCTCACATACAACAAAAATTCCCAGGATTTTGAGTTATACGCTCATTTTGATTGGACCTTCAGGTCGGCACCTAATGTCACGTGATATCCTCGATATGTGATTTGGCCAAAGAATCCAACAGAGGTCGGACATATTCGGCTAAGTTCGCCGGGGCGAGAGAACATTCGGGTTTCGGACGGCAGGCTTTTCCCGCTCGGTGAGTGACCCATCCCCAGGGAGCAGTGTGTGTGGTCTGGCAAATCCCAAATCTGCGACGTCCTGTCGCCATGGCTCGGAAAGACCAAGATTAGCTTCAAGCCTACATAGCTCAATAACTCTTTAATATTCGCTTTGCTACGATACACTGTATAAGTTCACCATTTCATTACAGTCCTCACTTGGAATCTTGCGTACTTTATAAAATTACAACAAAAATCTATTCACGTGGTCGCCCAAGATTTATGTAAATTACTCTTATATTATTACATATATAATAAAAATGCACCTTGTAACGTGGCGACAGCGCGGCTCGTTACAGTAGCGACAAAGCGATTACTCTATATCGACTCCAACGAAGTCTAGCAGCTTGAATTCATGTACCCGTGACCTTAATTGCTCATAATTTTGCCATTTACAGATTGAATTTCGAAAAATTCCTTCCTTTAAAAATGATGTTACTAAAGTGGGGAATTTAATTTTTAAAATGATAGTCATTTATCGATTTTGGCTAAGTATAAAGGGAGAAGGATGGCTCGTAACAAAAAAAAAAAATCACAGAATATATATATGATAAAACTTGTGTTATTTTTTAGTTCAGAATTCGTTCAGTTAAATTTCTATTTTCATGGTGCTGAAGCGAAGCAGCAAAACAGTTAGCGCAAATAAAAAGGTGTTCCAAGCTAGCTTACAGATACAATGTAAAATTCAGAATTTTCCTGTTCAGTAGTCGAGAGATGGAAGGACGAATTATTTATTGACGAAGACCCAATTCCTTTCGGGAGGAGCTCTTAGCTGCGCAATCAGCTGATGGACAAAGCAGTATGAAGCTATCAGACGAGTGGCGTGGCATAGCGCAAAGCTAGTGTAGTGATGTCCTCCATACACGACACAGAACACCGTCTCTATTTAACGTTGAATTTTGGAGAAGACTGACAAATTTAATTTGGAATGATACAGACTACCGTAAGTAAAAATTAGTACTCGATTTCGGGTATGCGGAAAGAGGATGCTTTTGTTGGTTAAGGTATCAGGCACTAGACTATTTTACCGGTAATAAGCTGACAAAATCCCTCAAAGAGCAAATGAATTTAAACGACAAATTTGCATACAACCCTATAGGAGATCACCATGATGCTTCCTTCAAAAGGCCTTGGATAAATTCCTTCCCGTTTCTTTCCCCCTCGCTTTCCGGCTTAACGTCGACGAGACATAAACTACTTTAAAAGAATGCAGTGTACTCAATCTATTTTCCCCTTTGAGAGAGTTAGTTTTGACTCGGAAGCAGTAGCCAGGCTTTGGATGTTGGAACCTTTTTCTGGACACCGACATAGAGTAATTCGAAATGCAGGTCCTTATTTTTTTATTATTTATATCCTGGTACATAATAGCCCAGCACCTAGTTTCTACTCTGGGCCCATATTTCCAATATATTACAAGAGGTACATAAGATAAATTATAGTTTGCAGGTAATAGCTAAATATTGTTCAGGATGTAAAACTAGTTTGTAACGCATAAACTTATCAAATTTCAAAAAATTTAGTTACATAATTAAATTAACAATGTGTAGGAATGTATATGACATGTGTTAGTGGTTTTTTTTTATTTATATATATACATATATACTGTAAATTTGAATAACATACGTTCACACACGTAGATAAGAAAGTTGACGATCAACCTTTATCCACATATATTCAAAAACATTACCATGCACACAATAATATATCTGAATTCTTTCCGAAACAAACGAGGCACAAACAAAACTATTTGCTACACTCTGGGCGCTACTGTGCTCAGCCTTAGTACACGAACAGCGAAGCATCTATAAAACTAAAATGGCGATCATCAAATAGCTATGAATGTTCCAGAAGGCGACAAATGGCTAAAGACCAGCTCAAATAATCAACTATGTATACTTGGTAAAGGTAAAGACAGTGCATTTTCTCAGTTTTAAAGCCGTGTTCCCATAGGATTAGCGGAGGTAAAGTTCCGCATTCCTATTTTCTGACCGTAGCACTTAAGTGTACGCGCCGTGGTCAGCGACACAGTCCGACCATTTTTCTTTTTATCTTCCCGCGGGGTTACCTCCACGGTACTCACTGGATAGCAGGCTGAGTGTGCCTGTGCAGCCGTTCCGACGTTCAGCTTCGAGGAAAAATCCTCGGCTTAGTCGGGGATCGAACCCCAGGCATCCGGCCCGTAGTCAGGCGCTCTATCACTTGAGCTACTTAAATTACTTTAAGGATATGTATATTTTGAATTCCGTTCAAATTTGTGTGTTAATAATTTTAAAGAGAATAGATAGTTTAAAAAGTTTTAATATCATTTTAAATGTAATATTCATTTTTAAATTATTTAAATATACCAGAAACTTAGTTTACACAGTTTTAGCACCTGATAATATCTACTTTACGAAGTATTCACCATTAAAAACAATTTTTAATTATTGATTACACTACTCTCACTACTTGACATTGTATTTAATACACATTTTACCAATACAATCTTATGTACACAGCGGTAAAGTGTTTATTTCTTTTTTTAAGGAAGAAGAAGGAGGAGGAGGAGGAATATTTAAAAAGAGGGTTGCTAAATTTAAAGAGTTAATCAGTGCTAGGAAAGTTTATTCCTAGAAACCTTTGATCAGGAGAAAGTTGTGTGGTCTATTTCAAGGTGAACTACGTTTCAAACTCTCCCTATTTTCATATCTTCTACATACGGAAACAACACATTTCCACTCATAAAGTAACACTTAGAGTACTTTCATATGCGAAAATAATTTTTTTATGGTTTTACGCCTCGTTGACTTCGAGGTCCTTAGAGGCAGGAAAGGACTGGGAAATAGGAACTGGAAGGAATTCGGCAATGGCATTTTGAAGTAAGCATCCCGGCATTCGCCGGGAGTCATTTTGGGAAATCCAGATGTGGATGTCTGGACGGGGATTCGAACCAGCGTTCTCCCGAACTTGAGGCAGGAGCGTTACTGCTCATCCACAACTCTCGGTGCGAAAATGTAAGTGGAATCGATACTAGTTACTTTCTCCTGGAACGGAAACTAATCAAACTTCTCGTTAAGGAGGAGAAGAAGGAGGAAAACTGAATTTAAACTGTAATTGTAATGAGTTCTACTGTACGTAGTGCTGTCGTTGCTATTGCATTCTGTTTTTGATTAGTCAGAGAGTAATAAGGTCCCTGATGGAGGTTAATCATGCCGGTTTGTCGTCGGAAGCTTCAATGCATTCATAGCAAATCCAGTCCTGCGGTTTCCTTGAGTGCCGACGTGACAGGAACGTGTTATGCGCTGACGGCATACATTATTCAACAGCGGGAGCAGACAACTAGATCTGTACCGTAGTCGGCGTCTCCTACATTAGTACCTCTTGGCAGGTAACGAGCTGTTAGCTACAGGTGAGTAATTATGAGAGAAGCAATTATGACGTGAGAATGTATATTATGAAGCGGTAAGTGTCTGTTACTTTCCATTAAGTCTAGCACCGTTCCACTGCCGCGGCAGGTAGTACTATATTAAGCTGTTAGAGTACGCAATGCATCTGTATAATGTTGACAAAAATGTTGTACGTAAAAACTTGTTTTATTCTGCCGCTTAGTCTGTAAGACGTCTTTTGTAGACTCACATTCTTTCTGCTACAAGGTGTGAGACGTATCTTTATATTCTGACTGAGTGGATCTGTTAAATGATGCTAGTCGTATTGATTTTGACTATTATTTTACGATACATTATGCGACTTTGTTCCCAATTTTTACATTTTCACAATATCAAAACATTATGTTTTTCTCCTTATGATATCACACCCGATTACCATGAAGGATGAACTGCTGCGTGGGATCTCTCTTGGGAACAAGACCTGAGGTGATCTCCCAGTGTCTCTTCGTATGAGTTATTGTAGGTTTGGATGACTGAGACGGTGTAAGTTCCGTATAGAGTGTTTTGTGCTGTTTGAAATGAGAGATGAAGAAGGGAGAAGGCAAACTCCGGTGCCAGTGCATTGTGGCACACTCTTCTCCAAGATACCGAGGGGAACGCCAGGCTTAACGTCCCCATCCAACTGACCAATCAACATCAACAGCGTTGTATGCCCTCACTCCATATGCACTGCGGAGAGGGTTGGGATTTAACCCAGGACAATCTAGTGATTAGGAATCGTGCAACATCAGCTCTGCTACCCAACTGGCGAAGTTCTGATTATATAAATTTCTTCCACCACTAGGATTCGAACCAGCTATCCCCGTGTCAGCTACCAAAACCATCACGATGCCACAAACGTGGTGGAAAATCTCTACCTTTTCTTCAAAAAAAAAAAAAAAAAAAAAAAAAAAATGGCATTCGGCAATTTAGCCATTCAGCCGGCATCATCTTTGTTTCGTTTTCCTCCAATCTGTTAGACTCCTCAAGTGTTGCTGATAATCTCAGGTGAAAGGACAAGACAGGATGAACACAACACTTAATTAAAACCATCCATGCACGACTCGAACCTCTGCAACGCGAAGCCAGCTCACTAGGCCCACTCTCCTCCCCCCCCCCTAGGCCCACTCTCCTCCCCCCCCCCCCCCCAGAGCATTTTCTGCTTGTTTCATTATAAGCAGCTTTAAATAGGGGGTTTTGTCCGAGACATTTCCTCCAGGAGTTGTAGAAGGGATGTCTTTACTTTTGGTGTGTCATTGCTGTTGCTATGTCTGACCCGTTCTACCTAGGCCATAAAAAAATCTACTATTCCACTAGGTCTATGTTCAAAGTAAATCTGTACAATATGAACTATCGATTGACACTTGATTTGCGAAGATCTTATCACACAGTCGTTCACAGTTACTAACGTAGCTACCCTGGTTCACTATAACAACAGCCAATTATTTTTTCTATACATGAAATCGACGGAATTAAATGACAGACGTTAGTTAAGTTCCCGAGAGGCAAAGTTCTGCCTATGGCCCAACGTTGAAGAGGCCCCTGGGCCGGGGACGAAACGGTACACGTTGACGGAAAATATAGTGGACTATGCTGAGGCCATCCGACATTCGCAGAGAAGACATTTCGTCCCGTCTGATGATGATGACAAATACTAAAAAATTGTAATGTGTACAAAAGCACGTTAGGAACTTGTGTTATTTAATTTCTTAGTTGATTCTCTATTACGTAAAATCAATGTATGGCGAATAAAAACATTTTTTTAAGAGCCTGGAGCTCACTGCCAGCGCTGAAGCGTTATAAACATCTAAGTACGCTGTCCGAAAGCTTCCAGACACGTTTATTAATTTTCACACGTGCATCATAGCCCGGCACCTAGAATTCAATCTAACGTATCAGCTTCTCTAAAATTTAATTAAGAATAATTAAAATTTAAATACCAATATCAGAGCTATTACTGGCTAAATTTACGACTATATTACAGGTGGTGCTACTAGTAATAATGCATCTTTTACAAACAAGAATTGTTACAGTCAAGAAGATATTCCATTAGCGTTCGATAATTCACAGTATCGACTGCTCTCTAGAACCGGCCTCGCAGTGTACCACTCAGGCCTTCGAGAAGAAATACCAGGAATATCAGGAGGATGGCAGAAGCGGCAAAACGGTCGCAAAGGTCAGAAACTGGAGATTGCGTGACCTTGACTGGTCTATTTTTGTGTTGCGTGATATAGCGCCATTGTTGTGCAGGATGGTTCTTTCCAAAACTATAAGGAGCACCCTTCTTTGTTTCTTGACACATCATTCCTACTATGATTCGTGAAACTCTCACTACGGGTGATATTTCTGATGCGCTGGATACCATGAGTGTTTTAGAATATCAGGTAAATACAAGTACTGATCATTTTTCTTACTTATTACCTCTAGTTTTGTTTTTTTTTTTAACTTTTATTAGTAGGTGTATCTTGCGGTATTTGACGCTGCAAGCTTGGTTACGTAGCGCAATAAGCTTTCTAGTTTCATATATTTTTACGTCAATATTCATCCTCTATGTATGATACTTTTTAGCTGGTCATATTTATCCCAACTTTCAATAAATGACACATACGAAAGAACTCGCCCCCAATTGTATAACAGAAATGGCAACCATTAGACAATTATTCGAAACCATCTGTCATATTTTTATGTTACTTCAAACAACTGAAGGTATTTGTCAGAAGTTTTAAGACTATATCTATCCAGGCAGTTAGCTTGTATTCACTTCTGTTAGCCACAGATTTGCATTTCTAACGGGAATAGTGCACACTGGTATATCTGTATTACCACTCACATAATAAGTTCTTGTATTATATATACCGTTTTATCTGATTATAGTAGTATATTTTTAGGCGAACTCTAGTTGATATTTGAACATAATCTAAGCGATCGTGAATACCAACATAGTATTATAAATACAAGATGTTACATAGATTTCGTATGATGTGCTTTTAACGCAGCCTGTAGAAATACTGTAGCTTAAGATCTAGCGGAAGACATATTTCAAGCTTTCAGTATAGGAATGTTCCATGATCTACGGATAATTTCAGTGACGCGCGTCATTTTGCGTAATGCATGTTGGACCTTGCAATAATACACAGTTCGAATCCCTCCTCGCTTCACTGTTTAAGGCTACTCAATCAAACTCCAGCGTGATTTAAAAAAAAAAAAAAAAAAAAAAAAAAAAAAAAAAAAAAAAAAAAAAAAACAGAATTCCCAGTGATAGGATAGTTAAAACCTTCATGACTTTTAGTAGGGAGAGTGAACGATGTATTCGCCACTATTATGGAGGACCAGTGTTCGTGTCTCGGTTCGGCAATTGAGTTACTGAAATCGCACCAATGAAGGCGTGAAGGCGGAGACAAAGACGTAGGGTTAATAATTGAAGATCCATTCCCTTTCTCTCTCGTCACGGCTGGTCCATTCCGCGTATGGTTATGGTCTTCTCTATTATACCGACTAGCACACAGATTGACATAATACACATTTCCTAATGATAGATATTCGAACGATCTGAAGTAGTTATTGGTATGCGGGAATGAGCGTGCATGATTTTCCTCGCATCTCCTCGCTTCCTTCCGCCGTTGAAGGGCTGAATGGTATGAGAAGTGGAGTAATGAAACTTGGTCGGGGACTGGACCCGAGTCAGAAGAAATACGTAGGAGTGGGGTGGAGTGAGATCGAGTTACGTCGCACAGATTGAATGCGCAGGCGTATCTGGACGGCCTCACGGACAATGTATCACTGCGGCCAATTGTCTCCGTGTTCCCTCTTGGGGACCTTATTTGGGGGTTCAATAGCTACGTCTCTCAACTCCTCCTTACATGCTCGTAAACCATTCCCAAATACGTATGTTCGCAAGTGCAAGGATTGTTTAGTGGCCTGCTAGGTGCTTAAATATTTACTTCCATGGACTAGTAACTGTGTTTTTCTTATGGTCACGGGTCTAGAATAGTTCCCAAATACGGATTTGACCAATGTTTTATCCCGAGGGTTATAAAATAACACCTTATATCTGGTGCTCATATAAATTGTAAGTGAATAATTCTTGTGCAACTGGTTTTAATAGAGAAGCTGTTTTTTCTTTGATAATATAAATAATTGCTGGATGTCAAGTTAAAGATGGTATGAGATGGTTGAAATGATTGACATGAAATGGACTGCGTGTTTTGTGGAAACTAATAAGACCGACATTTTTTTTAATTTAATTTAAATTCTTTATTGGCATTCGGCAACTAAAGCCACACAGCCAGCTGATTGTGAATCAGTTTCTCCAGTATATTTAGCTTCTAACTTTCTAAGTATGGACACAACATGACGGACATGATATTCACATACACAACACTTAAACATCCATGTCCTCGGCTGGACTCGAAGCGGCGACCTTCGGCACTAAGAGGAACGTGGTCATTACGTAAAAAGCAAATAAACAGTAATGAATTATTTGGTCAAGAATTAAATTTAAATCTAGCCTAGGCTGGGCTTTGTTACAGCAAAGAACTTGAGTAGTTTTAAGAATTTTATGTTGATTTAACTAGCAAAAGTGGTTCCAAGTGTTTTCAGCTGCAAAGTTTTCCATATTTCTTAAGACTGAAATGCTACGAACAGAAAACGTAATGAATATATACTAATATACTAAAAGAACGCTGAGACAATCAACAAGCTCCTCCTCAAAAATTAATAAAATGTTACTAAACGAACACAATGTAACTTGTACTGTTAATGCAACGTTCACCAAGAAGACAATCCGGAGAACCATTGTAGTATTAATTCCCACAAAATACAGTCATGCACACTACTTTTCAAGCTAGCGTCAAAGACAGACAAATAACACGCAAAAAAATCCACTGTACTTTTCACCAGTAGTAATATGAAAACTGGTTCGTTTGCCTTAACAGAGAGAAATTTACGTACACATAATGACTGTTTGATTATCCTGTTGTTAGGTTTTATGTGTCATCGACACTTGGGTTATTACACATGGAAAAAGACTGAATTATTGACAAAGAAAGCGAATCGTTCGTAACTTTTAGCATAGAAATACTGAGAAATTCACCCATTTTCGGGGATACTTAAAAACTCACCCACTAGTCTTCGTAATTACATAGTTATCGAGGAACAAAAACCTCAACTGTTCATCAATCACCATAACCAACTAAGCCATGTTGTTCCAATTTGTTTCTCTGTTTTTACTGTTACACTTATTAAAGTCACATCCAGTAGATATGTGTGTATCTTAAGTGAACGTTTTGTGGTTTTGTGTTTGGTATGTCACATAGATAAACAAAGTACCTTTTTTGTCTCAACTGCCTCTAAACTGGTCTAACCCTTCTCCATCTATTCCGTATCCTGAGCTAATCTCTTCATACTCTAATACCCCTTACAACCTAAATCTCCAGTCTTCTGCTTCATACTGTCTAATATTTAATTTCGTTCATTGGTGTTTCTTTTCGCTGTTACCTTCACTAAAAAAATAATCAAATCCAGACGTCTTAATACGTTACTCACCATCTTGTCTATTGGTTCTGTGCGACTATTCGATAAAATTCTTTCTACATTCACCTATTCCAGGCAGTGTTTATTTTTACTTTATCCAGCTGCTTGATTTACATTATCGTAATAGAGCACCGCTTTGTGAATGATTTAACATACTTCTTTTTGGTATTCCTAAATTTAAAACTCGACTTCCATAAATCGCTTAACTCCATTAACACATTGGTGTATATGTCTTTCTGAGTCTGATTTCAATGTTCATTATCAAACGGTTTGTGTTTACGAAGAGTGATTGTTTCACTAGTGCAATCTACTTTATATTTCAACCTTTCTTCGGTCATTAGTGATAGTTTTCAACGCCGATTGACAAAATTCTCTTAATCCTGCGTCTTATCTTAATTTAATTGCCATACTATATTTAAGTTAAAATTAATTCTATCTGTACATTGAATTTACAATTCCTTGATACTTTCAATAAGCAATGAGAGAAACTTTACGCAAAATTTAGCATTTTCTACGATCAGCACACTAGTCTTGTATGTGTAGACATTTAGGAATAATGTAACAACTATCCTGAAACGTAACGTATTATACTTTGACTCCTCCATATAGATCAAAGACTATATTGGTTTCGAAGCTAAAAACCACCTTGAGAGTACGTAAGCCGTAACCAGAAGACTAAATGCAATTTTCCTTAATTAAAAATCGTCGTCTGAAAATATCTTCAGGACTTAGTGTTTCACTTAGTTTTTTTTTTTTTTTTTTTTGTAAAAAATCTTTTATACTGAATGACACGTTAAGGTAAACATCATCAACAATCATAAAACGAGACAAATCAAGCTATTCGAGTTTTTCTTTATTTTTACAGAGCATTCATTTACAATGTACACAATATTAAGATATTATCGTACTAAACTTATCACTTCATATCTAATTACTGGGGTCAATATTCTTATATCCTCAGCATTATATTATTCGGCATACTCCATTCACAATGCACCCGTCCTTCAAGGTATTGTTCATTCGTTTGTTCACAAACTATATTCTGCAATGCTGAATGAATAAATTCAACTTCATTACACTGCATCGATCATTGACATACACTTCCCAATACACCTATTTTGTTCCTACTTGCTGCACCATTGAACGCAACTTTACGCGGGTCTAGCCAGGATTAATAGTGTAAGTAATGGAGGAATGCATAAAACAGCAGAGACCTAAAAGCGCAGGGTCACCGTTAGTAGCTGGATGAAGCGAGTGACCTCGTAGCGTTTGTCGAGCTCCATTACTGGACGCGATCTTTTTTACAACGCTCTGCACTTTCCTGCACACCTGCTGCCTCCATTCCATTAGCTTCACGTCCCTGTCTCTCCGTAATTACCATCCCTTTAACCGACTAACCCTTTACAAGGGAAAAAACTGAATTAAGTGGCTGGTTACTGCACGAGAGTACTAACACCGTTTCCTTAGTTAAAAACTTAATTATGCTACTTAGTGGTTGGTGTCGAAATGTGACACCATGAAGGAAAAGCTCTTGAAACGTTTTTATACCCCTTAAAAAAAATCCCCCTTTTTTTAACGCCTGCCTTGAAAAGACGACTCATTATCAGCGTTTCGCAACCAAAATACCAAGAATGGACCTCTTATAATATCTTAAAGTCTTTCCGTACGTATTTCATAGCTTATAAACCGCACGCCGAATTTATCAATCCCTGGAAATTCAAAATCACATATCCCACAACATCAGTATCTAGAACACGTCATACCAAAGTTTAATATTATGTTTACTGTTTTTCTCAAAGTAGCGAGTAAACATTAGAAACCTAAGATGTAAACTATTATCATTACCTTTGTAGACTACTTTCTGTGTAGGAAAAACCTTCCACCTATAGTATAAAGTAACGAAAAAAAATCTATTAAGAGAGATGCACATAGTTTTTTGAAGTGGAATAAAAGTTTTTCATAGAATTATGTGGTGTGTGTATTTTTATTTATCACCACTAAACTTTTTTAATTCTGATGTGCTATCCCGGTTTATTATTAAATATTATGTACTTTTGTATTAGCAGTAATATTGTGCTTATTTCTGCCTACCCAGGGAGAATTGGATGACATGATCCACTTACCAATGAGATACTATGTGTGAAATGACCAAAATACAACATTTCAGAACTTTTATAAATCCAGCTATGTAGATATTTTCGCTTTCCCCTACCATGTGTTTGAACTGTATTAAAGGTTGAAAAGCTATCGCAGATAAATAAAAGTCTTCAATATGTTAATAATAGCTCTGAAATCTCTAATGTGTGACATTCTGATGTCCCAGTAGTTAAGGCGTCCCCGATTTGAATCCCGATCTTGGGTGGGATTTTGAAAAGCCGTTAACGTGACCTTCATATCTGACATAGCTTGCCGTGTAATGTGAAGTACTCCAGAACGCTTCTGTGCTTTGGATTTCACTTTAAACTGTAGGTTCTCTGTGCCCGGTGGATTCCTGAGTTCGGTTAGGCGTCTACGATAAGAGAGGATTGCGCAGCCAATAAAAACTCTGTCACCAGGCGGTTACAGCCACACGAACCTCTATTTTTAATGTAAACTAGGTTGTAAAACCGTTTGTTATATACCGAAGTAGTTCTGTTTTGCTTATCTGTTGAAATGGGTGAAGTAACATTTGTGTTTTTAAGTAATATACGGTGATGGAATACTTACGTAAAGTTAGATAAGTTGATTAGACTGTACAACGTTTTTCTAAACACGGAATTATTAAAAGATATGTGTAGGAAGTTTTAATTAATTAGGATACATTTAAATGGATTACTTGAGTCACTTAAATTTTCGGGCTTAGTAAGGTCACATCGCGATTAGTGAAGTTAATGCAATAGGCTTGCTTTATTTCGATTCTCGTTTCCACAGATTGATTAATGCGGTTTCAAGTGTAACACACCAAAATTCTTAATGATTAGTGCACGATATCTTTGAAACCGTGGGAAGAGGATTTTGGTATCAAGTAACCTGCTAATCCGAACCGACGAATTCTACTGTTTCACAAGTACTACGGTCTGACTCAAAAGCAACCACTCAAATTAGAAGATCGGCGTTCTCTTATTCCTGCATTTATGATGTTTCGTTTAACAATATTAGTCATATGATGGTGTCTTTGCGAAGGATTTATCCGTTCATTATGCTCCCATTCGGCTTTGGATAATATATTGGCCCCTGTGTTGACAAGACACTACCGTTTCTTTTGTTCTTTTTAATTCATGCCTGAATTGCATTTGTCACTATATTTTCAATTAAATGATGTCACAAAATTTGGATCCCCATTTGATATTCGTCAGTTAAGATCATCCTTCTTTGGTCCTGTATAGTACCGTATGTGATAGTGAAACTAATTGAGAAATACTGTTGGATGGGTACTGCGCTTAGAGGAAGACTCATCAGCCGCAAGCGTTTTCGCATGTTGAGCGCTGCAGGTGCGAGACCGTGGATTGTCCATAAATCCCGTGGCAGTACCGCCGCTGACAGCAATAGCCGGGGCGCGGGGGTAAATCCGAATTACGGCCGGTGGGCTTCCGTAGCATTACGGCCGCAAAGCGTGACCGGCATATTGCGCGTCGCCTGGTATCCTGGCTCACAGGCGCGCAACAACAGTCTATTCGCGGAGCCATAGAAAATTGCATGTCCAATTTCAACTAGTTATTATTTTAATCGCTAGTTTGCCATAAATGTCCCACAAATGTTTTCGTTAAACGCATAGAGGTATGAATATAATGATACGTACAATCAATCGATCAGCAAGTGCAACCTTTTCCAGTTCCTGTAGGTTGAGTCTGTGTAGTTCAATTCGAATTTTCTATTTGATTGCGACAATGACCTTGTGTCTCATGTCTTCTCATTATACCACACGTAATGTTATATACTTGTAATTTGTGAAATTTTCTTTGGTAGTTGGCCACGCCGCATTATTTTAAAATACCCATACACCGTGAGCGTGTGTGGGGTTTCTTAAAGCAGAACTTCATAGATGTGTGGTGAAATTGACAGGGATTAAATGTAATGGAAGTCGCTAGGATCGTATTAGACACTGCCTGACAAAAAAAAAAAAGTGAGGCACCCAGAAGGAAAGGAAAAAGAATATGAATATTCACTGGTTGTGGGGTTATGGGGTGGTTTCAGTGATTACAAAATCGAATCAGATCTTGCAAAGAACATGGCAGTATAACTCCACTTATCGGTATGACGTTGCACCCCCTGTAGCATGGATACAGACACTAATTCGGTAGGAAAGGGTTTAATAACGACGTTGTATCCCCTCCATTGGCGAGCTGAACCATAACTGTTGAAACTGGTTCTTGATACTGGCACTGGAATTGAGTTGTTGTCCGAGTTGGTCCCACACGTTCTATCGGGTGCAGATATGGAGATCTTGCTGGCCACGGGAGTGCGACAACAGCACGCAGACAGTTCATGCAGACACGTACCGTGTGCGGACAAGCATCGAACAGTTGTAAAATGGTACCAAGACCCTGTCACAAGAGAGGTAACATGGCGCAAAATCGCTGAACGCAAAGAATAGCGTCGCATTTTTTCAGCGATAAATCGCTGTTCTTCACAACCTCGGATGACCATCGTCGGTGACTATGATGGCGATCTGATGAGAGATCCTAGCATTAAATTGTTTTGGAGAGGCACCGTTGGTTACTCCTGGTGTGGGGAGCACAATGGTACGTCACGGACAGCCTACATCAGCATGTGCTGATGTGCAACATTATCGTGGAGCCACTTTTCGAAGAAGGGACAGTGGTCGTCCACACACGGCACGGCGTGATGTTGAGATGCTCCTGTAGCCAGCAAGATCCCGAGAACTGTATTATATATAATAAGTGTGGAGCTAGTTAGAACGTCAATTCTGTAACATTTCTGCGCCAGCCAGCGTCAGTAGAGGATGCAACAGCATTAAATCACCCTTCCAAACCGAATCAGTGCACGCATACAGGCCAGAGAGGATGCAACGTTGTACTAATAAGTGGGCTCACACCGGAAATTTCTTTGTAAAATAGACTCGATTTAGTAGTCACTTAAATAGCATATCAACCCTCAAAATTCATTTCGTGTCCTCCCCCCCTCTGGATGCTTCAATTTTTTTTCTTTCAGGAAGTATATATTGAAATATAGATTTGTTTCTATTTGCTCAGCTAAGAAGCAGAGAGAGTTCATCCACAGTGTGTTACTCAAGGATTGCATTCTACCACTGTTCGTGTCGGAGGTATCTTTGCCTTCAAACTTAAATACAGACAACTGTCATCGTTTGAAACAAATCATCTGTGGACGGGTGCCTTCAGTTTTGTTTAGTCGCTGAAATGTACAAGTTGGAGGTGAAAGTGAGCTTAGAAAACTAGCTTAGACCAACCCGAAGTTTGATTGAATTCTTCAGAAGGCAGACTAAGCCATTGTGTCAGAGCTAGGAATGCCGGTTTCTTTCCTCTGTGACCTACGATTTAACGTGTAAACAGAACAGTGGAACGTCTTGACGTAGCTCATATGATCAAACACAATTCTTAAACATTTCTAGCCCCACCGAGATTTGAAGCAGAACTTCTGAAGGAAAACACCTTACCCACGTAGCTACCACACCACTTTAAGTGGAAGGTATGGCTCAAAAATCCTGTATTATTGCTTCTAATGACAGAGTTCAGTTCTGTTCAATTATATCTCTACCTTGATGAAATCATTCTTTTATGTTTTTTCTCTGTCATCAGTCTCTAGACCAGTGTTTCCCAACGTGGGGCCCACTCCCCACATGGGGGCAATTTGGTTTTTTTAAGGGGGGCAATTTAGAAATTGACATGAAACGACTTTACCGCTTTCTCTTCGGGTTATTTAAATGCAGTGTTAGATATAGGTACAAAATATAGCAAAAAAGCAAATTCTTAAAAGGATCACACTAAATTGCCATAATAAATCTTTATTAAAAATCTTTTGAATTTGAATTTTAGTATTTCATTATATGTTTTTTAATTTTACTTACTGTGTTTTATGACAATATTAAAGTGTTTTCTTTCAAAAACCATCCTATATGAGTTTCTTTAATAACAAATAATTTTTTATTAACAATTATGTATGGAGGGCAAAAAACAAATGTTAAAAGTGGGACATGACCCAAAAAAGGTTGGGAAACACTGCTCTAGACTGATTTGATGTAATTCTCCATTCCTTCCTGTTTTGCACTAATCTCTTTATCTCAACATACTCCGTACAACCCACGTCCTTAATTATCTGCTTCATATATTCTAAACTCTATCCTCATCCACAGTTCTTAGCTTCAACTGTTCCCTCCACTAAAAAATCAACCAATCCCTTTTGTCTCAACAGGCATAGGATACCTGTTAAAATTCAATGAGAGGAGAATGTCGTACGAAAACCAGAACCTAAAATTGGGTAATCACCTTAGACATTACAAGCATTCTGCAGAATGCGGGTTTCCCGTGGTTAACCGGTATCACTCCAAGCAAGTGCATGGATTGTTCCTTCAAAAGGCAATTTTCAATTACCTTTCGGTTCCTGAACACCTGTCCTCATCCAGCTATAACAACTTGATGGCCTACAGAAGGTAAAGCAATAACCAGAGAAAGAAAACATTATTTGTGGAGGGTATGCAACCGGTCCCTAGATGAGTCGATAACGCCTGAATGGCAGCTGTACCTGTATGCCTTACACGTGTTCCATCTCCGCCAGTGCTTATATCCTGTCAGAGCGAAACCCAAACAAGATTTAACATCGTGAACAATTACGAACAATAACATCCGTTGTGGTGTAACAAATATGGTACCACAATCTGTTTTTTAATTGGAGTTAATGCAACATTAGAAAGCATTGGCCCGTAGTTAAAATAATGACTTTATTTTTAACATCTGTATCACAAGTAATAATAACTAAATGACCTGTAGCTTCAACACATTCTGTTTTAGTCTGATCACTTCTTTCTTTATAAGCAACGGGCAGTTCAAAACAGGATGCGAAGAGATGTTTATTGCATTTTTATAACTATTTTTGCATCTATGCGGGTCTGCTACAGTTACCATTCTTGTAAATATCAAGAACAAATAATCAGAGAGATTATATAAATATTGTTCTCGCGTGACTAGTCACCCGAGAACAATATTTATATTGCCAACGCCGAGAATGATTGCGTTCTTAAAAATCAGAGAAATTAATTTTTTTTTTAAAGGCTTGGAAGTATATTTATCTTTTGCATATTTTTTGGTCGTATTAAAACGCTCTTCACTTTTATTTTGATTTACAAAACATTTTTGACGTCTCTGATACATTTTCGCATATTTTCTGTATTTGTCATTAAGGAATAGCTGGTGCATCTGGGTGACAGCCACATGTGCCACGTGAACATGTCATAGAAAACACTGGTGTTCCGAATTAGCTGTTCTAATTATTATTAATTATTTTACGGGCTATTTCCCAGAATCATTTAGGCAAAATGCTTTAATTGTTCTCAGTTTTCGCGAAGAAAGTACGCAGTTCTCGAACGAAACAGCACAACAATCACAGGTTTTACAAATTATATGGCAACGATCACTGCTTTTGTAAGCATCCTCTTTCGAGATTTTATTGTTCTACGGGAAAATAGCTTACAGTATAAACACAAAATTTATTGTAACCGTTATAACCCATTGTAACAAATGGAAAAGATTTTTAGTTGACACAATATAGAATCTACTTGTACGCTATCGGCTTCTCGTTATGAAGAATTCTGTGTTCTATTTGTTCGAGAGTGTAGTTTTATATTTTAGATAAATATTTTCCTCATACGTTATGTCATAAAAGAACGAATGCTTTATTTTTAATCGATTTCATCCACCTTCAGGTTTTAAATTAATTCAGTAAGGAAAATCAAACAACTGTATGAGATTCGACAGTAGATAAATAGTGCTTAGTTACAGTCAAGTGTTAAAGATTTTCTCTATAGGTTTATGTATACTTTCCGTTGCGCATATAAAATATTAGACCGTATTTATCAGTCTTCACCTATCTCGTAGTAGGTGACTTGATATGAATGAGTGAAGTCGTCGATCTCGCGAACACAACGTAAAACTGCGTTTGCATCAAGTCACTGTTACATAATTCCTTGCACACCCCTATAACTGCATTGCAGCAGTAGTTAAAAATGAGCGCTATGAAATATATTCTTGCTAACGATAGTAGAAATAAACACACTAAAAGATCCACTGTTAAAACAAAACAAAAAATTACGTACACATTTTTTCCATAGGAAAAGTCACATCGTATATATTATTTCTATAAGATGTTTTTTTTTGTCATAAGCCATTATCTCCTAACCGAAATCGATAAATGAAGATTATGGTGTACGCTTTGGTCACATCATATTTTAATAAAATAATTTTTCTACATTAAGGTAAAAAATGTCAATATTTCTAAAATGTGGTTTTTTGCACCAGGAACCAATTATCTCACTGTATTCCTAACCGAAATATATAAAAAGTATTATTTTAAATATTACGATCTCCGCTTTGGTCACTTCATATATTAAGACAGGAATTATTGGTATTTGACCCTTAAAGGGCAAAAATATTAATATTTCTACAACGTGTTTTTGTGTCACAAGCCTTTACCTCGCTTCATATCTAATCGACATACATATATGACCTATCATTTTAAATATTAAGAACCCCGCTGTGGTCGCAATATATTTAAGACAGGAATTTTTTGCAATTTGTTCGTTAAAGGGCAAAAGTATCATTATTTCCATAACTTTCTTTTTTAAAAATTACGAGCCATTTATCTCCCTTAACACCTAACCGAAATCGATTAGTGGAGTATCATTTAAAAGATTAAGTGGCTCCACTCAGGCAAGGAGAAACGTAATAACTGTGAAAGTCGCGCGTATGAGACAGTTTAAAGCCAAGATGCTAGATAGCAGTAGCACATATCACAGATATATTAATAAACTGCTTCATTGGCGGCATCTTTTGTTACGTACCAATCACACTAAAAAAAAAACAATTGGTATAAATGAGGCGGTTCTTCTTTCATCCGGTTACAAACCAACTACCTTACGATTCTTCGTATTCGCGAAATTATCGTACATGTCATATAGTTAGTTAAATCTTGAGAGTGTAGATTTTATCGCTAACGGTGTGTATTAAATTTTATGTTTCAGGGTTTGAGTGCAGTGTGAAGCTGAGGTGCCGCCTCCTGACTGCTAACAATAACATCGAACTTGGAGCAACTTCGTCTTGTAACAACATGGTGAGTGACAGTAATTGTTTACCGTGCTTTCACTGCGTTGTTTTGCAGCTATGTTTGGGCGACACAGTTCCGGTGGTGATATTTGTTGACGAAGTCGTTTCCCCTCTGGCGTGAATTCATCGGTCGGCGAGCTTAACGATCGGGTGTCGCTCATCAGGTGCCTCTTCACGGCTGACTGATCGCCAAAGGCAGCGTCGGCAAAGCGCGTCGACCCTCACAACAAAAACTACTCCCGACAAATGGAATCACTGCCTCAGGGGCACCGCTGTTGTTCTGGAAGGGTGGATCTAATCAAAATCGGTTGAACTAGATGACTTTTAAAGAGATTTTAACAAACAAGCAGGAACATTTTTAGTGCTTTTTTTTTTACGCCTCGTCGACGGCTAAGGTCATTAGAGGCGGGATGGGACTGGGGACAAGGAACGGGAAGGAATTCGGACATGGACTTTTTGAATGAAGCATCCCGACATTCTCCTGATTTGGGGAAACCATGGAAAACCCAAATCTGGATACCCGGACGGGGATTCGAACCCGCGTCCTCCCGAATGCGAGGCCAGAACGTTTGCCGTTCACCCACCATGCTCGGTTTTTTTTAGTTTTTCGTCATTAATAACAGACATTTGTAACTAGGCAGCATCGTATTTAATAGTATACGATGAAGCTGAGGCTGCTAGCTCAGTAACATCCCTACGTTTAACAAGTTTTACATTTCAGGAAACTGTTATTAGCCCCTATTACAACTAATAAATTAGTTAATTACTAATTGAAAAGATAACGCCAATGCAACTGCTTAGTTTGTTTGTTGTTGTGTCGACATAACAATAAACAGACTAAACGCTTACATTGGTGCTATCCTTTCAATTAGTAATTAACTACGCAAGTGCCCTGCAACAAAATTGCATTGAATGAATTAGTTTTGTGTGTGTCAGTACCTTCAGCGACTATGTATGGTATAAAGCCCCATTGAGATTTTTTTTATTTTTTGAACACTTTTTATAGATCTCTTGCAAGGAAAAATCATAATATTAGGTGTTCGTGTGTTGCTTTCTTTATTTATAATAGTTGGTAGTGCTGAGGGGCACTTTAGACTTCTGACGTTCCATTGGTACAGTTTCCGATGGTTCCACTTCTGTCGCCCCTTGTTTCATGCAGTTTTCTAAGGATGTTTCCGTTGTCCTGCATATTTCTGTGTTTATCATTTGAATGTCGGCTTGATTGTGTAGTGCGGCTATGGGTTTGTGTGTCTTAGCGGAGCGTTGAACATCATTTGTTGTCATGAATGATCGGACGGAGATTTGAACTCGCGTCCTCCCAAATGCTATGCCAGAGCGTTACCGCTCACCATCGACAATTTGTAAACTATTACAGAGAATTCTGTCAGAAATATAAAGTCAGCACAAAAGTGCATCAAATTTTGTAAGAATGTGTGAAGTTAATTAATTCAAGAGTACCGTATGGAAATGGAAAGAACGATGAGGAAACTGAAGTCTTGATTTTTTTCGATTAGAGTATTTCGTGACCGTATTTATCACTTGTAGTACTCACGGAAATGAAACGTTAGCTACCTAAATATTGTTAGGATCCTCACCCATACCGGGGTACGTATCGGCTTGTACACCTAAACTTGAAGTCTTCCAAAAATGTTACCAAAGTTCGGGAAAAGTTCTATAACCGTGAGAAACCTTGGAGAATGCTAACTGTAATGATGAAGACGGCCGCCACTTACAGAATTAACCCCCTGTTAGTAAGGTACTAAAACAGAAATGAAAGTCGAAGTCCGAATCACTGAAGTATATATTTTTAAAATTTTTCACAGAATTTACATAAAGTCACAGTTAGCAATGGTAGTCGGAGAAAATCACTTGCAGAAGATCACAAGTCATGAAACAGAACAGACCGCTACACCCCGAAATGAAAGTAAAAGTTCACATCGTTGAAAACATGTCGGAAAAGTTCAAGATTCTAAAGTTGCCTATCCTGTTAGTCAGCCATGTTGTCAAAGTTCCGGTTTCCCATCAGCCACCGCGAGCCGGTCTCACTCAAATCCGCTTAACAACGAACTACATGTTACCTCGACCAGATGCTTCAACGAACTGTTCCGACCGACTGGGGTGAAACCATATCCGGGCCTACTTTTATCAAAATGGCCTACTGACCTAGACATCAGTCTATCTAGAAAAAATTTTGTTAACTGAGGAGCTACCAGAAAATCACAAGATGTAGAGCGTACCGAGACAAGTGTGGTGATGTGGTTGGTTTTGTTTTCAGAGCTTCCAGACCGGTGTAAATGAATTTTGAAAGTTGGTTAATCGGAAAGCTCACATGTTTATAGTATTGCCGAACGTCACGTCCGGAATATGAATCTGCTAAAGTTTAAAATATCCAGTTTATACTGTGTTTAAAGTGTTCCCCAGCTTCTGCTGAGTTTAGTGGTGTAAAAATCTTTTAAATCGGTGAAGGATGTCAAAAGTTATTGAATTTCTAAAATTTAGTGATATTTTGATGTTGAAAGATTTTCTTCACTTTTTATTTAAAGTCTGTTGTTGCCTGAAACTATTTTTAAAACGTACCTTTATTTTATTTAAGTGCTTTAGAAAAGTTTTTATTTCGTGAAATATGCTCGACAGAAAGAAATTCAAATTGCAAATTGGTTTCTACGACGTCACCAAAAAACGGATTTTCATTTATTTATATCTTCTGATTATTAGTTGATGGCTATTGGAAACTTAAGAATATTTGTCTGCCGGTTATTTAGCTTATTTAAATCTACTTTTGAGGCTCTGAAATTACATAGATGTGCTGGAATTTATTATTGAAATTAACCCATGTGGTGATGCTCTAAAAATCATATTTACTGCTTTAAATTAGTCTAGAACTGCGAGTTATTGGTGAACTTAAGATCAAATGGTGAAATTATTATTATTAAAGTGCTTTACAGTGGTCAATTATGTGAAATATTAGTGATATGGTTGTTTAACCAAACCTGTTTATTTTACTTCAGAATTATTATGGATTACGCCCATTTAGGTAAGTTTATGGTTTTTATTCTGCTAGAAACTTCTTATTTATGGTTGTTATGTGTTGTTTATTTACTTTTCTGAACCTAAAGTGTTGTTATCTCGATTTTCAACTATGGTATCATGTATTGAATGTTAACCTCAAACATTAACTGAATATAAAAAATAAAGAGTAAGGTAGCTTACATGCCCCTGGAAGATTGAAGTCATTTTTTGAAATGCAAAAAACTGGCTGAAATCTTAAAGAAAAGAAAGAAAAACCCAAAATTAAAGTTAAAATCCTCAAAAATTACAGAAAAAAATCCCCGAAATTTAGAAAATTCCCAAAAACTAACCTATACCTAAATCTCAACGGTCGTTCTGTTTCCTCATTCACACCAAAAGTTACTACAAAAATATGAAATTATTCACTCTTTAAATTATTATAAGTTTAAAATACTGAAAAGAACACTGAAAAGTTATTAATGTAAGAGTGTTATAAAACTTCAAAATATGTATCAAAAGTTCTAAATATGAAACAGAGATTATAAATGTCAAATAGAAATTACAAATATTAGAGAAAAAATATTACAAAGAAAAATGAGAAGTCTTAAACCTAAACATTCAAGAAATTATTACATGTACAACAAAAAATATTCTAAACACGAAAGAAAACATCATATTATAAAAGAAAAATGCCTTAACTCTAAAAATTCTCATAATGTGTTAATAGAGAAGTTACAATGTTTCACCAAAATGGTGATTTTTCACAAAAAATAGAAGTATTTCACAGAACAAATGAGTCTTTGCTTGTTTCTGTCTTTCGTTTAATAAACGTCTTTTTTAACTTATTTGTTAGTTTTGTTATTACTTACTACCTTAATATCACTGTTTCTCACACACTCCTTACTTACAATGGGTAAGATCCCCAAGTCCTGTTCGGTCGCAGATCGTAGTGCTAGAATTATATAAAACAAAAATCCCTAACAGCTGTACTGCTGAGAAATGGTCATGTCCCAGGCTCCTGACACAGCAGTAGAACCTCTGCGACCTCGGTCAGTCAGACAGTCTGCGAACAGTAAACCAAAACAAAAACACTTGTGTGAGACACTATGGTGACGGGAATAGCTGAGTTACATATATGTATACATAAAGATTATAACCTAAACAAAAGAATATACTAAACATGGAAAAATACATAAAATCCCAAACAGATATAATCGAAAAAAAAGAATAGTAGTGGTAAATGAAAATATTCACTTAGGAACCTTACAATGTAGATAAATATTATAAAAGTAAAGACTGGTGTCATTAAAAAACTAAACAAGTGCACCCGAGTATATCATACAGGGTGGTGAGATAATAAGTGTAACATAACTTAATCCTAAGGGAGTACATAGAAAACAAATATACACAGAAAAACGTCTCTTAAAATCTAAGGGAAACGAAGTTTCCTACTCAGCAGTATACTGCTGCTACAATGGGATTAGTTAGGGCAACAGAGTTGCGAGTGACCAGTACACTGGTCTGCATTGTAAATAGGGTAATGTGTCTTTAATATAGGGAATCCTTCATCGGATGGTCAGCGCATGGCTGTAAATATCATGATATAAGGATCAAAGGCATCACAAAAAAACTATTCTTCTTAAATAAGGCCATTCTAGGAACCATAATAGGGCACTCTACAAAATCCTCAATCGCTATCGGTCAAATAAGACAATATCGATTTATTCCCATCCCGAAGCCCCAATTCTTTCCGCTTGCACTGACTTACATATCGATGAGGCGTGAAGTTATAGCGGAAAAAAAGTTAGATGTAGATAGTAGTCGGAGCTACTAGTACAATCTAAACGTGAATATATCTTTCCTAAGACAAATAGCCAGTGAAACAACTTCTACCTTAACATTGTATTCAGTCACACAACAGAAACTATCGCTCAGTAATTAAACTCTAGAACACGTTGTAAGGTACAGAATCCTTACTACAAATTATTTTCCTGTTTTGTATAAAATTAAGGCCATAGCGTGTAATATTAACCTTGGAAATTTAGCTGATAGGTCAAAAAAATCAATTTGACGGTCTGGAGTATGAAGAGAAGATATGAAAAAGAATAGTTTGATGAAAGCTCCAACATGCATCGCTTTATACGAAAAACAAGAAGAGGCTTCAAGAAAGAAGAAAAAAAAAAAGCTTAAAATGGAATTGGATCTGTCTGTCGTTGAAGTTGAACAGTTGTTAATAAAATGTATACAGCCCAAGGGAAAAGAAAAAAAGGATTAGTTTGTGACCTGTGAATATTATATATCAGTAGGAAATGACAAATTTATAAAATGACTCAAGATAAGTATTCATTGAGTACTTCAAAATTAACTCAAAAATAAATTGTAGATATGATGATTCAAGGAAAATTCACTGAATTATTTGAGAAAATATTTAATTAAATATCTAACGACATTAAAATTAGGATTTTTCTGATGTTAAGTTGTAGGATGAGTACCAGATATTGAAAGCCAGAAAGAAGTAATTCAAAGTATGGTAAACATCTGGTAAGTGTAAAAAGGAAAAGATAACACAAAATCAAAATACAGGAGCGTGTCTACGGATAACCATCACGTACATTACAAAAAAGAAAAAACGTTTACCATGTGTTTCAGGAGAGATTTAAAGAAATAAAAGTAATGTTTATATTTTATTTTCCTACACAAAAAAACTACTGCTAGATACTTAAATGCTAAACATTTTACTTTGGAACGCCACAGAAACTTTTACTCAGTACTTAATTGGTACAACACGTGTTACAGAAGTGAAAATACTCGGGTTGAGTTCCTCCTAGGCAGTTTCATTGTTGTCAACTCCTTCCCCCGCACCGCTGGGTCTCACGACTTTCTTTTGCATGGCTTTCTTTCTCAATCGGCAGAGCGACACCTCTCCATACTTACAAGCGGTTTGATTCAATTCTACTTGCATTTTACTGGTTCTGCTTCCACTTTCACATTCAAAGTGTCACAATTTTTCAAAATTTATTTTTACCGACTCTGAAATGGTCTTAAACTGTCGGCCTTGGGTTATTTAATAGGAAATTCTTTTAAAAAAAAACTTGATTCGTGCAACAAACGATTTTTTTTTTTTACCTATTGGTTTGCGCCTCGTCGACGGCTGAGGTCATTAGAGGTGGGATGGGGATGGGGTTGGGGACAAGGAACGGGAAGGAATTCGGCCATGGAATTTTTGAAGGAAGCATCCCGGCATTCGCCTGGTGTGATTTGGGGCAACCATGGAAAACCCAAATCTGGATACCCGGACGGGGATTCGAACCCGCGTTCTCCCGAATGCGAGGCCAGAACGTTAACCGTTCACCCACCACGCTCGGTGCAACAAACGAGTTGAGCACTGTCTCAAAGACCACTCGATGTGCACTGAGTCGCGGTTTCGTTATATGACCAACTGCATCCCTTTCGGCGATGTGTGTGGTGCGGGACAGATGCCAGATAATATAATTGACTCTTTAAAGCTTTCTTTGTCGGATGTTTTCCATCCCTTTGCTGTCCGTTCATTAGTCTTTGAGTACTAGCGGCTCCAAGATGTATAGTTTTCATGTCTCTCGTAATTCTTGATGCCACACAGTCCCGAACTTGGAAGACCTAATCGTCATAATCATAAAGAACAGTTTCCAGCTACTGGCTAGGTCTGCTTTCTGTACAATCCGCTCTATTTTCTCCTTTCCTCCAGTGCTCTGCTCTCTTCTGTGCACACTTCTCTCATCCATCCATCCCTAATTCTCCCTTTGGGTTGTTTACCATGCATCTTCATTTCGTGGATTATTCTTGGAATATTCTGCTCCTCCAATCTCTATACATGTCCATACCCTCTTAGGCTGGCCTTTTCTATAGTTTCATTTAGACACACATTTTAGTTTCTTTTACTGTGTGTGTAATCGCCTGGTTTCTTATCCCGTCCATTCTAGTAACACTCGTTCTACCTCCTAGGAATTCCATGTCTCTCTTTCCTGTATCCTGTTGTCTACGTTGTCCACGTTTTAGCAACGTGTGTCAGGATAGGCACATAGTGTGTGTGATAAATCACACTCCTTGAGACTTCCTTATTACATATCAGGATTCTAATGTTTTGCTTTTTTTATTTTAAATGCCTCTGTCTGTCTCTCTCTATCACTTATTCTGTGATACCACACAGACCCGAACATGGAAGAACGTCACCCCAATTGTGATGCGAAATCGCAACTTTTGTAGGGTGTTTCCTACTGCGTATACGGTGTGCGGGATTGGAGAGGCAGCTTTGAAAGCGAGGTGGTGCGTAATGCTCTTTAGCAGCCACCCTGCCGTGAACCCCGGGGGACACCAACTCGCAGGAGCTACGCTGATTACTGTCGCAAGCACCAGGGGAGTGTGATTAAGCTCCGCAACCGCCTTACAGGCGCCCCCCTTTGGCTTGCTTACTCCGCCAGCTCAACGCCTAACCACTGTGCTTCATTCGGTATATTCTTGTAACTCACTATAAGATGGTTACTCAACACATAGTGAAATTTCAATTTAGCCCGTTCCTTTCTATCAATTTTCTACCTCCATAGCTTTATATCACAGGGTAGTATCTTTATTTCAACATACCGATGACAACCTATGTCGCCAGTTATTGTTATTTGCGAATGGACTCTACGTGATCGCGTGAAGTCCTGATTCTCATCGTGGTTTGCAATTAATGAATTGTCTAGTGCAGGGGTGGCCAACCCGCGGCCCGCGATATTCATCACACTTTTACAAAATATTTATAATATTTCATTTTTAGTGTTATACATTTCTTTACAACGTCCGTTTAGTATCATTATTATTATATTATCTATGTTTACATGTAAGAATAATACTAAACACAATAATAACTCATGTTTCAATTTTTCACTCCAAAAAAATGCCTGTAGTGGGGGTATATAATTTTATATGCGGCGTACGGAGTTATGATGCACTTCCAAAGTGGCCCGCAAGATCATTTGGGTTGGCCACCTCTGGTCTAGTGTTTCCACTGGATAGTTGGAACCAGAGATGGTCAGTTTCTGAAGCAATGAGAGGAGCTTAAGTATTGCCATCTGTCTGCGATTCGTGTAACTTAAGTTTACTATGGTATGGGTATTTTTGTTTGTAAAATGTGTAGTTTATGAGGCAAAGATTGGGGACCGTCCCAGCATTCACCTAGGTGACTGCAGAAAATCACCTAAAAACCGCAACCAGGACAGCCGGTATCTGAAGTATAGATTCAAATCTGGTCCCTTTGTACAACACCGATACAATTTGGCGGCCCATTAACGCCTGTAACCACATAGTCGGGTTACTATCTGATTTATGTATTCTACTCTTTGTTTTCCTTCTGTTCTTATCTTCAACTCTAATAAAAAAAGTGTCAAAGTGATATCACTGTCTGATATGCAAGACTCACTACTGGAGCAACGAATCATTTATCACAGAAGAAAACGGTGAATTCTCAGAAATTTGACGTAATTGAATACAGTTTAAAGAAGGAATCGACGAAGGATATGAACAGTGTACAAATTTCCTAGATGCCCTTTTTTTTTTATTAAAGGAATACGAGACGTTCTTAAAAGAGGACACTAGCATATTAAAGAGGACGTAAACTGGAATAAAAAATTATGACTTCTAAGTTATTTAAGCGACTTTTGAGCAAATAATACCCTTAGTCCCACCTTCATCTCTGGCACAGCTTGCTGTGTAATGCGAAGTACGCCAGAAGGCTTGCGTGGTTCGGATTCTACTTTAAACTGTAGTTTCCTTATACAGGGTGTCCAGAAAAGGACTCTCTGATTTCAAAATTAAATATCTCGAAAACAAAGATCGTTAGAGGAGTGCAGTAAACGGTATGTTTATTGTGACAGCTGTAAGAAGTGTATTCAGCAGTGTGAAATAATAGTTACAAAAGCTGCTAACAGATGGCGCTGTACGCTGTGCAGCTCATATCAGCATACATAAGTGAAATAATCGTATGAAAAACAATCTTTGCAAACAATCACATCACAATGTTTTCAAAATGTTCACCATTGGCACTACCCTGAGCTTCGGATCACTATTTAGGCATTACGTATGGCGATTACAGCGCCATCTGTTAGCAGCTTTTGTAACTATTATTTCACACAGCTGTATACACTTCTTACAGCTGTCACGATAAACATACCGTTTATTGCATTCCTCTATCGATCTTTGTTTTCGAGATATTTAATTTTGAAATCAGGGAGTCCTTTTCTGGACACCCTGTAGATGGTATGGTTATCGATTTGGTTTACGAAGAGACACACCCGCGGTAAATCGAAACTCCGTCAATTGACTGCCGATTTCTTCTGGGATAACCCGACTAATAATTCCAAATTAAATAATAATAAAGTTAAATCAATGTAATATGATATATGCCGAAGTACTTGATCGCCATTCTGCAAAACAAGCCGAAAATATTGTGCAAATACTGACTTTTTTTTTTAAAAAAATTGCGGTAGCTACTGTATCTGAGTATGAACTCACACAACATGTGGGAGAGGACAAGGCCATGATTATTTTATGTTTCTTTTTAATATTAAAGCTTGATAGCATGCAACTGATCTGAAAATTCATTAGAGTGAGATTTTCAAAGATAGAACTCGGTATTCCTTCTAAAAAAATGACGTGATTTGGCGTCATTTTGCCAGTAGTAGATTCCTGTTGTGTTTGATAGGAGGATTGGGAAAGGATAGGTTCTAGGAGGAGGTTCGGGATTTTCATTTTAAAGGAAGAATCTTTAGGTTCATAGGTATTTCAACTCCAAATCCGCATTTAGTTGATCTATCTACTGAGTTACTTGGCTGCCCAATGAGTCATAACAGAGCAAGCTAAATGCCACCTTTGTCCGACTAGCGTCACTACTGATTTATCTGTACACCAAAGCTATTGATCAACAGCCGCAGTTCGCAGTAACTGTTTTGTGTCTGCATCTCCGAGGCGCTGTAGATGCTCTGTTCCAGCACAGCCATCTCCCTGTGGTGTGGGACAAACAACAGCACTACAGTCCTATCATCATTCTCTGCTACTACTGTATGCACTCACGCAGGACTCGGGGGAGACTCATTCCTATTTATGAATCCATTAATATCTTAACACGCTGTTACACGTACGACAATCAGCAAGCACTACGGGTATTTCAGTTGCTGGGAGTTGTCCGTACATGATGCGTACAACGGCGCGGTGAGAGGCGACCAGGCATTCCAGCTATGAGACTAGCTACTTTTTATTCCAAACACCATAGAAACCAGTTCCTTCAAAAGACAATGGCTGAAGCTCTTCCTTTTCCTTGTCTCCATTCCTTTCCCGCCGCCTTTAATTACCTCGACTCGACGAGACGTAAAGCCAATAAACAAAATGAAAAGACTTAGTAATAACGCAAAAAATATGCATTAAAAAAAAAGGCCTTATTTCATAGAATTACCAACAGAAGGCTATCTGCCAAAGAATGATCAGTAAACTGGAATGAAGAAAAAGGTTTAAAACTTACTAAACAGAACTTATTTGATATATTTGTAGGATCCATCCGGGAAAGATTAGGAATTGGGCGGGTTGGACGGAGTTCTCGGTTATAGGCAGATGGCTCGTCAGCGAAGGTAGGCTGTGGATATCCCTCGGACAGTGGAGAGTAACTACGCGAACACAGCGGGTACAAGGATCCGGTTTATTAGACTCAGTCTCGCAATACACAGTGATAGATAGCGGAGTGATGTCGCCTCGGCGGTCAGGCCGGAAGAGAGCTCCGTGTGCTGTGCACCGCCCTTAAGTAGCCCCTCGTAGATATCACTGTGGCGCTGCTCGCTGCGTCTGTGGCGCCCTCTAGTAGCTAGCCCCATATTCCAGACCCGACATATTTATATATAGTATCGCTTCAATAATATTTCAGAAGCGTATGTAGGAAATTTATACTACATAAAGATCTTAAATAGACTGCTGTGCAAAACTTAAGGACGAGGTAGATAAGGTAACATAATGATTTAACTACTAGGTGAAAATGAATGAAAGTGTGGGAACATGTTGCTAGAGGTCTCTCAAACATGCACAGAAAGATGGACATTACATGGCGTGAGATAGGCGCGACTATAGAACCAAATGTATCTGGTCCCATAACTGGAGGCAGTTAAAACAACGTCACAAGACGGTGTTTGTCACTCAGCAAGAGGCTATGGTGCACTGTGATGTTATTCTTCTTTACAACATGTCCTGGAGACAACATATGGATGACTTCACACGGGAAATAATCATCGGGAAACTGGTAGACGAACGAGTGTGACGAGTGTAATGGCCCGTTCCCACGATCCCTTGTAAGGAAGGCGAGACGAGACGGGACGGGACGAATACTCGGCCACTCGCCATGGGAACAGGGCCGCCTCTGTTAGCGGAGACGAGACGCAGCTACCCACTCTGAGTCGGTAAACATCACAGGCGTGTGTAGCGGTGCGCTGTTGCCATCGGTTTGCAGCAGCGGTGCGCACCCCCTTCTGTTGCTGTGAAGTGCTCTGTGCCAAACGACACTAGGCAACGTGGTGGGGAGGTGGCAGCCAGTTAAGCTAGGACTAACCTGCGGCGCGCGGTCGTCCCTACACTTCGGCTAATGAGGTCCCGTCTCGTCTCGCCTTCGTTACAAGGGATCGTGGGAATGCGCCTTAACACAGGAGTTTGGTATTTACTCACAGCGTTGCTTCAGGTGCCTGCGCGAACCACGTCAACTATAGCAGCAGATGACCGCTACATTTTGCAACAGGCAAGAAGGGACAGCGGGTGCAGCTTAATAGAACTGTAAGTCACACAATCACATGTTACACACTTACATGGGGATGGTATCTTTGCCAGACGACGATTACGTTGTGTTCCGTTGACACCCGCAACATCGGCGACGCTGTTTGCGATGTTACTAATAGCATCAGGACTGGAATGACGAGGAGTGGAGTCGTGTGCTCTATTCAGATGAGAACAGATTCTGGACGCACCCTCATCTGGTGAGAGGATGAAACACGTAATACACGCAGAAACATTGTCGAACATGATTCTTTTGGTGGTCCAAGTGTTACTGTGTGGAGAGGCATAATGTTGCATGGGCGTGCCGACTTCCAACTCGGTACACGTTATCGTGCCACTGAACTTCTTCCCGTCGTGCATCTTTTCAGGGCTGCATTCGGACATGACGTCATTTTTATTGATGGCAATCCGCGACCGTGCAGAACAGCGTAGTTGGAGGAACTCTTGGAACGACAGGTAATTCGGCGAATGGACTGGCCTGCCCGTTCCGCCGATTTAATTCCTCTTCAGCACGTGTGTGACGCGTTGGGGAGATTAATTTCATCACCTCCACATTTGCCTACGGCCATCCACCAGTGGTTATCACTGCTGGTGGAGGAATGAAACACCCTACCAAGAACTCCTTACCAACTTTATGGCCAGCATCCAGTGCGTAGCAGACTGTTGATAATATATCGATATCATTTTTAAAATATCGATATTTTTAGGGCGATATATTGTTACTGAAATCTGGATTTCGACGTCAATATTTTTAAAATAACTTGAAATTTCCGTTTTCCTGTTAGATAGTGTCTATTTTTGGGAAATACAAAACTATTAACTGTGATCCACGCACAATAAATTTAATCATAGACACAATTTTAAGAAAAAAACACACATTTTTAAAGCTGGCTGAGCAAATAAAATCTATTGCAACGTGTTTTAAACATCTGATTAGTGCTTCTGTTCTATAATCTGAGTAATAAGCAGAATAAAAAATGGTCAAACATTACTCATAATTCTCATTCATACATTTACAGTCGTTGGAATTATTACCTGAACATGACTGATTTTTTAAAATTGATTTTCAATTATTCCGAAATAACTAACTTCCAAAACCAGTCATAATGTACCACATATGATAGCTACTTAACAGTAACGTTTCTTGTTACATAGCAACAGAAGAAATGGACGGAAAAATATTTGTCACAGCCATTTTAGCTATACCACTAACGAATTTATATGACAA
Source organism: Vandiemenella viatica (assembly GCA_031002005.1). Classification (NCBI taxonomy): domain Eukaryota; kingdom Metazoa; phylum Arthropoda; class Insecta; order Orthoptera; family Morabidae; genus Vandiemenella; species Vandiemenella viatica. The sequence continues at coordinate 151,147,354 of JARYHS010008074.1, read as the reverse complement.
GATATTGAACAGAACAAACCCTATACTTCTTTTCAGTACCAACGCTTTGTTGAAAGGTATTAGTGACAGTTGGTGCCCTTAGAACACAACCATCTTGGACGCCGCTTCATAAAAATTGCTTTTTGGTTCAGCATTGATCTTTCCTAACGTAATATCAAATTTTTCAAAAGTTATTACTTTCGAGTATAAAAGAAGATGCAATATTTTCTTTAATGTAGGAGCTTACCCATGTTGAGCAGAAAAAATTACATCTGTTTAGGACAGATAATCTATTAAAAATATGCACAAATGAAGCTTCTGGTAAGAGTTTTGGCACAATGACAGCTACATTAAAACAATATTTAGGGCAGCCGAATGTTTCAATATAATCAAATGACCAAAAATTCTGGATACGTAGGAGTCATTTTATGCTTATACTATCAGAACTTGTTTCAACATATTTGATACCTTCTGACACCCCCGCACCATTTGAACGAGTTGCATCAACAATTAATCTTCTGGTATCTAATAATCGCAGTAGTCTACCAGCAGAAAAAAATTAGTATATTAGTACATACAACTTTATCTTTTTTATTAATAATTGCTGAAAGCACAGAGTCCTGACCATTCCATTAATTTGTCACTTACTTTGCGCAATAAATTTACTTAATTAATAAAAAAACTGTATAGCTTATTTCTGAACTGAGCCATGTCACGGCTGGTACGGCCTACCCATTTACCAAAGTGATTTGAGTCCTTTGTGCTCCTTAATATTTTCGGTCTGGATGAAGCTACGTGCTTCAGATGCATAAATATAAGAAAGTTAAGAAAACACATTCAATTTTATTTTGTTCCTCTTCTTAGTTTGGAAGTTATTCGCGTTAAAATTTCACCGATTTTCTTATTTACTCACGGCAGATGATACTTACAATTATAAAGTAATTCCTGTATCTACAGAAAACTGAAATTTTGTACTCAGATAAAGTTTCATCCACAAAATCAGAAGAAAAGTCTGAAAATCGTGAATTTCCTTCTACTTACTCTTTATCTGTTCCATCGTGGATCCGTTTTCAATCCTAATTTCTTCGTCTGACAGAAAATTTTATTTATAAACGGAGCTTATTGAGCGTAAATAATGTCTTAGATTTTACTTCGTTCCTTTCCTTACATTACAGATTAGAGAAATTTTTAGTTCTTATCCGCCTATGACACACTGTTTTCATAATTCCACAGCACAACCTGTGATCCTTGGTAATTTGGTAGACATGTAAATAATAATAAAAATTTAATATTGATGATTTAGAAATATTTATCCAGTGGCAACCCCAAACATGAAGCGTTTCGGTGCAAATTTGTACGTTAATTGCTTTTATCTGGATGACACTATGTCCCTCAAATCTCTGTTATGGATAAAGATCAACAAGGATAAGTAACGGTTTAACTCGTTCTACGTTTCTATATTTAATTTGGAAGTTATAGGCAAGCCGTCTACTCAGATGATGACAGTAATGTTGACACGGCATCGCTCGCACAGAACGAATCTGACACAATGAGCGTGCGAATCGTCCAGAGAAGTCTAACTTGAAAACAGTGTGTTAGTATGATTAGCAGGGCCGCATTTCAGCATAGGCTACCTAGCCTGCATGGGGGCCCGCACCACGAAGAGGGGGGCCTGCATCAAGAAGATTGAGGCCCGCACCACAGCCGGAGGGGGTGCCGATGTCCGGTGAGAGGAGCCCCCGCCTACCCCAGTAGCAGAGCTAAAAAAATGGTACTCCTTAAATTGGTACGCCACTGCTGACAGGACCTGCACGACATGTATAGCCTATATGCCCATATAGCCTAAATGCGGCCCTGATGAATACTGGGACGGGTAAATAACAAATAGTTGCTAATATGCAAAAAATTAGAGCTATGAAAGTAATACAACTCGGAATATGTTATCAACATACAAAAGGATACGAAATACCTCAAAAAAAAATCTTCTAATGAAGTAAGTGACTTGGCCGCTACGCAAGCTGTGATAATTAAAACTCTGCCTAAATAAATGCCTCAACTGTGTTGCTTATCAGTATCACAAAAATCAATGTTTCTCTCACCCTCTTTTGTGTATAAATTTTATTAATTTTTATGAAAATTGTCGCATGCATAATGGCCAGTCATAATTCTTTTTTTCTAAAAAAAAATCAACAAGCATCATCAACGAGAAAAGGCATTCTTTTTCAGAAAGTGAAAACTTGCTTAAAAACAATATCTTAAATATTTTTATTTGTTTCTATGATATTTTACTAATGTCGGTGACGATATATCGATACTTTTTTTAGATATATCGACAGCCGATATCGATACCATTTAAAATATCGATATATCAGAAATCCTATATTTTTTAAAACATCTACAGACCTAGAGCATGCATCGCTGTCAGTATTGATCACACAGTCTTTTAAGAAACATGTACCGCCTTTTAGTAATGTCCAGGGGAACTTAATGAGTCAGTGCATCTAATTGTGCTGTATAACAGTGTAATTTCTGTTCGTCTCATCGCATATCTCTTTCAGTGGCTTACTGTACGGTGCTGTAGCAGTTCTTTCTACGTATGGTTCGAGATTAAGCGAGCTATTTTACTTGCCAGTGACACGGCAAAACTTAAGGATGAAAATATTTTCTACTGTTTGACATGATCTAAAACATATGAAGGGCCACGGGTATGGACGATCATAGTCCCAAATATCACAATTTCCGAGATTCAATTTTCGAAGTTCCAAGTCGAATAAATTACTGAAAAATAGGTATACAAATATTTTTTAAATTTCGTTTATATTACTACATGGTTTATTTTATAATCAGCAATAAAAATGACAATAAATGCATGGAACATGAACAGAATATTTTCAAAACAAGAGGATCTTTGATCGTTTTTGCCAGTTATGGGGTAGTATCAATTGGTGGGTCGTCTGCGTACTCAGTATCAACTTCGTCTGGTTCATCCAAATCAAGGGCAGGAACCAGCGAATCGTTGAATGCTTGAGAATCGGGATTGGTCAAGAACTATTTTAAATATAATAGGTCCTTCAATTTTGCTGGTTTCAGGGGCAGTTGTCTCTGAGTATGGTTGGTTCACTTTGTTTCGACGATTTTCTTGGTTTCTTGCTTCCTGTGCCTTGTTTCCCTACAAAAATAGTAAGTAGCTTCCAAGATAGTTTGCCTTGTGGATAACGAATCTAGTCTCCTTTTCGTCAACCTATAAAATTCTTATTGGCCGTGTATGCATAGGGCACATTTTAACATAAGTCCCACATAAATAGTCTGTCCAAGTTTCAAATTTGACGTCTGTGGCACAATTGATGACCGTGTAAGGTGTTGGTTTGACTCTGCTATTTCTGATGACGTCCATCCCGTCAGTGGGTGTCTTGGTGCAAGATTTAGCATTGAGAAGACTCATATCCTCGTCACCCTCCATATAGGAGTGACCTCTTATTAGAAAAACTACGTCATTGACCATGAGACTTTGATCATTCTTGCCAGACGGTGCATGGACAATGATCGTTGTTCCCCGTCAGTTCCAATCTTTTCGCTCTTATAACTCAGGCAGTATGCTCTTTCTTGCATGAATGGCATGGGCGCTGACAGAATTACTTTAAGAGAGGTGCATAACTAAGGATACTGAATTTATTGACAAGGTGTTGAACAAATTTGGATAACAACTTAAGCGCCTTAAGATTTAACACTCAATACAATATATTATTATTATTATTATTTTTTATTATTATTTGCTGCCTCTACGGCTGTGGTTGAAGTACCCTTACCTTTGGTAGGTCGGAAATGTCTCAAGCGGAAGACTCATCGTGGATGTCATGGTCAACACCGACATCCGAATTGGTCGATGCCGAGCACTTCAAAAACATCGAGACTGTCATTTATTTCCACTGGGAGGGCGGAGGCAACAAGTACAATTTCAGACTGCTCACACCGGAAAAGTGGGAGAAGTTTTACTTCGCCGAGGATATCCCGCTCCAAGTGCAACTCCGAGTAAAAACAGGGAAGAAACTGTTTGTATGGGAAATCCCTAGCAAGAACTTCAGGAAACTGATGCAAACACTCTCCGATCCAGCGAATGCACCTAACGCCAAGCCCATCATCTCGGAAAAGGAAGATTGGTCCCGAAATGTTCAACTACCTCTCGTCTTTTCCAAGAACTTCAAGGAGGATGAGTATTTCGACGATCCTCATCGAACGCTCTACATCCGTCACCGAAACTCAAGCAGCAACGTAGAACCAGCGATGGAGCAAGAGACACTGGCTTCATCTAACCGTGAGAACATCGAGCAACAACCAAACTCAACCAAGCTACAGGACAGCAGTCACGACGATCAGAAACGTCCCGCATCAAGGAAATCCCATCAGGAAGAGACAATAATGGCGCATGCATGTTCATCGCCAACTCAGCTGCTTGTCACCTGTATGAGCCAAGAAGATCTCGAAGACGTCAAGAAATTCCTAGAAACTAGGAATATAAAATACAGCATGGACTCCCAAGAGAATACTAGGCACACAGCAATGACCATACACGCAGAATCATCTCCAGAAGACTCCATCGAAACACCTCAAAACAGAAATTTCACAACACGCCCAGCACCAGGCAGGAGCGTGCCCACAAAAGCCAAGCACATCGACCTGGCCAGCAACCAAGACACGAACAGGAGCGGAAGGAACTTCAAAAATCAACCAAAGAGGAGGAAACCGATGGCAGCGATACAACAATGCTTCCGCTGCCAAGGATTCGGGCACAAGGCCTCGGACTGCAACAAGCAAGTGTGTTGCGTCCGCTGCGGCGGGAACCACAGCAACCTGGTATGCTCACGTCCGAGAGAAGCAACGCCGAGATGTGCTAACTGCGGTTCTGACCACGCCGCCAGCTACGGGGGATGTCCTGTGAAGAGAAGGCTCCAAGCCGCCATCGGAAGACGTCAACATCAATCCAGCCATGCCCGAACAGTCGGAGGACCGGGCGGCCCACAGAAAAGGGCGTCAAGCCACGGAAAATACCATCCGCCGACCGACAAAAGTGACCAGCGCGTGCATCAATGCTACATCCATGAACCAAAACGTGAAAATCAGTTGGGGAAATTCGTCCAGTTGCTAACGCAACTTATTACGGCGATGATCCCCAACTGACAACACGAACCCAGTAGGGGGTTTTAATATAAGGACGCCTACGGCGTCCATAGCCATTTTCCCTCAAAAGTGAAATAAAAATGTGTCCCCAAAACAACACCCAACTGACAATATATTATTTTTCAATTATTGAACTTTTAAGTATTAATTAGAATTATAACTGCGAGAAATGTTTTTAAAAAGTAAAATTATTGCTGAAGGGGTTCATGCTTAGACTAATTCGGGTAATGTTGCACGAACTAAAGAATGTTACAATTAGACGTCATTATGTAAAAGTATCTGGTTTTGTATCAAACCAGAAAAAAATCACTTCAAGTTTCTCTGATGTTTGTAGCGCTAAATCATGCTGAATGCCCTTCTGATCAACACGAAACAACACCGAGTCTATTCCTGGTGGTGAAGCCACGATTTCACTTTTAACACAAAATAATTAATGAGTTGCGAAGCTATCTGAGGCTGCGTGGTGGGAACAAGTGCAACGGTGTCCACCCACTCACTAGCATCAAAGTCTAATGGTTCGACTTGTCTATAATTCAGCTGTGGAGTTCACTTGATCCAAGTAAAAAATCAATATCCAGATTGGGTACAAACTGAAAATCTCTAGACTAATTTCAGTAATTATGAAATGTAATCTCTTCGAATACAAAATTTCATTAGTTAAATTCTAAGGCAAAAAGAAATCAAAATTGAAAATGATAAAGAAGCTGGGTTGGGAGTTATTGGCAGACAGGAGGAGCGTAAAGAGAGTTCTGCATATGTTGGTGATGGGGTTTGGAAGGATATTAGTCGAAGAATTTGGAATTGTACATTGAATTGAAAATTTTAACCATGACGCAAAGCTGGCACTCGATTTCAAGCATTAGGGAGTGGGGAAATTTTCTTTTGTGGGTAAGGATGTCATAGATTGGAACAAATTACTAAGTTTATTGATGAATAATTTACCAAAAACACTGAATAAATTTAAATTCGCAAATCGCAAAAGTAGATGGGGGTGGAATTTAACTCTCAAATTATACAAGATATTTAAAAAAAAAAATTAAAACGGATAATTGGATGACTGAGTGAATTGTCACCGGAGCTTCTGCTCCATCCCATTTAAATTAATAATAATACTAATAAGTGTGGGTTGAGCATGCCACATGGTTTTAGTATAGGTAGATAATTTCATAACCGGTTAATACGAGTTTTTTTGGTGTCCCATGTTTAAATAAATAAAGGAAATTCAAGTGGCCTTCCGACATGGTGACAGATTTTACAGTTTCTGCGAATCTTGCCTCTGTCAGCACTGAAGTAACACTGTAAGGTCGTGCATATTAGAGTGCTTGGTGTTACCAAAGCAAGACTTTATCCAGAGGTGAAGCTCAGATTAAATGCCTTCAAAAATTCCAATGCAGAACTGAGTTTCCTAAATTTTCAGTGTGTGCACCAAATAATTGACCTACCTGACCACTGATTTAAAATTATTGCTTAGACAAAAAAATAATTTAATGAACAGCAAAGCTAAGTTTTTTTTCGCAACAAAATGACCTTAAAAAGAACTGCCAAAGTATTTTATGTAAAACAATTTTCGTTGGAAATATTAATAAGTGACATCTTGAGTTTAAGCAGGTTTCTCACTCATATGGCTGAAAAATTTGAAGAGGGACACACATCATTAATCACTTAGGGAATCAGTACCTACGAAAATACACAAATCAAAATATCACTTAAAACAACACTGACAGCATTTTTTAATATAGTATTCAATGCTAAATGTGAAAAAAAATCCGTTCCTCTCTTATATGGAAAGGGAGGTACCCCAATAAGTATTTTTACATCTATTCTTATGGAGGTTCGTAAAACCCATCTCCGTGTCAAATTTCATCGCAAAAAATGCAGATGTGGAATTATGAGGATATTTGCTGGCGGTAGAATAATGTGAAATTCTTTTTTTTTTTTTTTTTAAATCTACCACTTCTTAAACGAATCAATTTTCAATGAAAGTCCTATTAAGTACCAATATTGTTTTAGATTTTTGGTTGTATCTTTGGAAAAATTGAGTAAGGGGATACAGCTAATTAAAATGTTCCAAAACAACCATTATTGAAATTGTCAATACCTCTCCAACTATACCACTGTACTCTAAATTAAGCAAAAAATAAATCTATCTATTCTTCGGCGAGATGTATCATATTTTTTATTATTTGTATATGTAACTGTTTTGCAATTAACAAAATATATCTTCTAGCGAAGTTATATCATATGAGATTCAAAGCCCGCTACTTTAGATGGTTGCAACATACGAAAGGACAGACGTAACGAAATTATAAGATGACAGCCCGTTCAGGTCTACTTTTATGAAGGACTTAGTAACATTCGTCGCCAAATTTTACATCCCCATCAAATAGGATGGAGCAACAACAACTATTTAGTTTGCCCTCGATCCACTTTGAACACTTGGACAGGTAATAGGGAAAGCGTTCAAAGTCCTTCACCTGTTCGAAAGAGTGATGAGGGGATACACTAGAGAGGTAAAGGAACTGGGGTACAAACTTTAGTCAGACCACTGCTGGAATATGATGGTGTAGTTTGGGATCCACATTTTGGGTATCAATAAAGGAGTTGGAGGGGGTGCAGAAGGGGGTTGCCAGATTTGTCTTTGGAAATTACCACACAATCTGTAACTAATATGATAAAGGAGCTGGAGTGGGATTCATTGTAGAATAAAAGAAGGGTGAAGTGAATCATGGGAGTGGACAAGTCCTATACTGGTGATGAAGCATGGAAAGATAGTGGTGGGAAAATTAAGAGAGGTGCTTGGAAGGGTAAGGTTGACCATGACTACAACCAGGCACTTGTTTTCAGGCATAAGGGTGTGGGAAAATTTTCTTTCGTTGGAAAGGGTGTAAGGCACTGGAATAAATTGCCAAGAGAAGTGATGAATAATTTACCGGGAACACAGAAGGCAAAAGTAGGTTGGAAGAGGAAAGGAGAAAGTGGTATGATCGGAAGCTCCATCGCAATTTTATAAATAATTATTATTGTACCATATATGATATTTATTCTCGGAATTCGGTACCCGATTTGTTCGTTAGTAATTTGACAGAACTGGCTCTCCATTACAATAGGTTCAATATTTTTCTATAAACGCAAACAAAAATGTTATGTATACATGTAAATATGATTCTATCAGTTATCGCTACTGCCAATGTTGACCATATTACATCTGCCTTCTTCTGGTTTCTTGTTACAGTAATCTACTGTTCATTTTTGTAGCAGGGAAAATTATTTCAATACAGAGATAAAAGTTAGTATTGTTTGTGGTGTACGTTGTTGTGATTGACGTATCTCACCTTTTGATCTGATTCATATGATATAAATATATATTAAAATGAGCACATTATAACAAAAGAAATGTATCAAGAGAGGCCAAACTTAGACATTACAACACAGTTAAACACGTTAAAAAGAGCAGTATGCATCAGAAACGACCAAGATTGGGTCGTCAGGTATCGTAGAGGGGGAAAACGTTGAATGGAAAATCATGATAAATATTTTTGGAGCATTAAATAAAGAAAGCATATGAATGAAACTTTATGAACATACAGATCGATACACAGGCATAATCAGACAGCGCAATTACAACTCTACGGATATTTACAGAAAACAACAGTATACTCTGTAACGTCTTGTTTATGACGTTATTAAAATTTATTTAAAATAATGAGATGCATTAATTAATAAGTTAATTTGCAAAATTAATCCCGGGTAGGCGCCAAGAATGGACGTGTTCTCTATCCGAGAGAAGCGACATTCCAATTCTGAAATACTTTTAATCAAAGCAATTGTAATTTTTAAATACCATTAAAAAACACAAATCTTCATCTAATCAAATGATATACTGGTACATTGGAAAGGAGGTTATTGAAAGCAGTGTTTACAACACCTATTATTTTCTTTGAATATAAAATTGATTGGTTTATTGAACAGAACTGAATATTAAAAGTTTCTTTTGAACAATTTAGAGCATGATTCTCATCTCAGAGCGTTGCCTAGGGTTGAATGACGCAAGAGTGTCTATACATCGTCGGCGTTCTTTACCGTAGTGGATGGCGTGCAGATAAAACAGAGTCTCATAGACCCTGTCGACCAGCTGGGCGAAGGTCACTTGGCGAGGTAGCTCCCCGCAGCTCTCCGGCAATCACCCGTGGTGCGCCGGTGTGGATTGTTTGCTGGCCAGAAACAGAATGTCTTCCCTCCAGCTTGTTCGCTCCGTTGTAAACTTGCAGGCTCCCGAGTTCTAGCAGACGCGGGAAATTTCAGCGAGTCGCAGCGTTTGGCGCGTCGTCCATGATCTCCATTGGCGCTCCTCAAGCAACATGGTTTCTAAAAGTTCGTAACACAGTTTGATTCTCTGGTTCCCAGCAGAGGTGTTCCGCAACCTGACTTTTTCTCCAAAGCATCGTTTCTCTAGTTTCAACTTTCCACTGTACCAGGAAATCCTCATTTCGGCACAGTCCGTATACTGTCCTATAAATTTTATTGAATGCGTAAAGCTTTTAACTTTACGGCCTGCCATAAATCGTTCGGTCTTTCAGCGCAGGTATGAGTCACCTGGCTCTCGCCGATGCCAAAGAAACGTGGAATTCACACGCATACATTTCCCGTCACCAAGGGACATTACAACTCGCAAACAGGATCTTTTAGATGGTAAATGGTTCAGTTAAGAAAAATAATTGGTTCCATGAAATAGAAGAATACCTAAATCTTTCAGTAATCAGTAAAGAAATGATACAAAACAGAGGATAATTCAGGAAGAAAATTGTAAGACGGAATTGAAAATATAGAGAAAAAAATGTGGGAGAGAAGAAAGGAAACAGGAAGAGATTTTGGGAAGGGAAAAGGAAGAAGACAAGTAAAGAAAGAAACTGAATAATCATGAAAAATTTGAGTGCAACAATGACTAATATGAAATTTAATTTCTATTACGATCGCTATGTGAATTAAACTCTCATTATTCCAATAGAGTTATCGTACAGTTATACATAATTTATTTGAATGTATAACAACTACCACAAACAATAATTGACCAAAAGAAAATATGTACACAAAAACACATTCTAGCATAAGCTTCACAATTACAACACATAAATTATTAAAGTTCAACTTTGTATGAATATGATCGTCCGCCACGTTACCAAGTTTTCAGTTGGATTGAGAAACATAAGTCACAATCTCTTATAGATTTTTCTACCAGGGCGTTTCTTGTTATTCAAGGGCAGGGTTTCTCAAAAAAGGGTACGCGAACCCTTAGGGGTTCGCCAACTGAATGTAGGGGGTTCGCGATAAGATTTTCGTTATGGCGGCTGACTGGGTATCTCGAGAGTGTAACACTCCACATTGTGAACTAAGATTGAAAACGATCAAAATTGCTGCTAAATTTGACTCAACTTGCGACAAGGAAAAAGCGCATCCCTCAAATTAATTAATAACATATGGCTCTTTGCGATTATAACTTTTGTTAGACAAAGATTATTATTTAAAAAATAAAAATCCAGCTTTTTAAAAAATAAAGGGGGGGCGGGGGCTCGCCATTGCTTCGGAAACATGACAAGGGTACGTGGAATTATGAGCTTGAGAAACCCTGTTCCAGGGGTAACTGAAAACAAAATACTTTCCACTTGTTCTGAGACCATAGTAATGCATTAATACTGCAGTATCTGGTTGCGGCCATTTTTGAGGAGACTTTCTAAGACTAAGGAGCTGGGTACAGACTTAACTCAGGAAATGAAATGAAGAGAGCGGGCAGTTAACATAATTCAGCAGTCGCCCCTCAATGCAGCATTCACCATGCGACTCGCGACCTTGTACAAAAAACTGAGTCTGTTGGCACTGCCTCACTGAAACTCCAGAGTAAAAAAAAAAAAAGCGTCAGCCACGTGTAATTGGTGGGCGGGGCGCTTAAAGTGATATCCTACCCTCCCGCTTCTCCACCCAGCTAAATCCCCTTCCCCCACGCTAATGTTAAGACGACCTTTAGGCTCTTAATGGGACTCGAGTAGCGTCAAAGAGCGCGCCGCTACAACGGATAATTAAATGTATTCACTCAGCTCCGAAAGCTCGGGTCACTCGGGAGAAGGCAGGAAGTGCGAGTAGAATAAAAAAAATAGTGAAGTGCTGTGCATCGCCAAAGAGCTGGACAGCCACCTGGGCCCACCAGCGGTAACCTCTTTACTAATTTCACTGGAGTCTGTCAGCCTAATAACATTACTTTGAAACTGAACTGCATGTGAGAGTATTAGTTTGGTGTGGTAGGGCACAGCTTCATAAAAGTAAATACGAGAATTGGCAGACATCTCACAGTAAGGAACGGAATATCTGTTAATATGCAGTAGTATGGAGGGTATATAATATCTGCCAAGGATGTAAAGGAAAAATAATTGCGTATGAAATTTGTCAAACAGGAGACCCCGATGGCCAAAACAGATACCGAGTGACAAAGTTTCGCCTTGCCGCGCATCCGTGTTTGTCGTGGATGGATACTGTTGTTTTTCAACAGGATGGTGCACCACCCCATTTTGCCCTCGTTGTTCGGGATTATCTGAATCAATCATTTCCCGGCAGATGGATTGGTCGTGCCTCTCCACGGACGAGGACACGCCGCTCTCCTGACTTGACACCCTTAGACTTTTTTGCATGGGGGTTTATCAAGTCTAAGGTATAGCAGGTGAAGATCAGCAGCACTGAACACTTAACACAGCGGATTCGAGCCGCAGCTGCTGAGATTACACCAGATGTGCTTGGGCAGGTTTTTCGGTCTACAGTGGAGCGCTGAGGGGTGTGCCTAGACATTCAAGGTGGTCACGTTCAAATGTACTGAAATTATGTCCTATTGTGACATACGTTTCAGTGCCATTACATATTGGTTAATAAAATTTGTATAAGTACAAAATGTATAGTGACTTTAGAATCACCCTGTATAATAGCCACAAAAGAGTCCACGTTTTTAGGCGGTTTTCCGCAACCTCAAGGTGAATGCTGGGTGGCTTCCAATCCTAACCTTATACACTTAACACACGCTGAACATACACACACGTATCACAGAGGAATGGCAACACTACATTCGCGCCATTATCACGACTGTGCAGTATGTATGATAAACTTGGCGTCAGCAAGGACATAGGGCCATATCTCCAAATTTTACCATGCCAAAGATGAGGAACACTAGTCGTAGGGATCAGACAGCTACCAGCAACATTCATATCTCGGAATGACCGCGAAAATAAGATAAGAGAAATCAGGGCCAGAACTGATTCATTTCTCTACTCATTTTTTCCACGAGCGATTAGGGAATGGAATAGAATGGATTTACCGGGCAAGTAAACACAAAATCGGACAGGAGTAGCTTCCGATAAAGCACTCCGGCCATCCTGATCTGGGTTTTCCATGGTTTCCCTAGATCGCTCCAGGCGAATGCTGGGATGGTTCCTCACAATAGCCCATGGGCGCCACCTGCCATATCCCGTATATCCCTTCCAAACCATTACCTTTCCTGATAGGTGCAATGCACCCTCCGCCAAACACTTTTAGTGAATCGCGGAGTAATAGTAATAGTAATAGTAATAGTAGACCATAAAATAATTGGGAAAAAGGCGGTGAAGAAGAAGAAGGAAAGGAGGAATAATTTACTCATATGTAATCAAGTTTCAGTATCGATATTAAGTAGAACCTGGTTAGAATTCTGAGGTTTGTTAACATATCACCTTTTCTAATCTTAACTGTAAAGTAAATATAATAGATTTTTGGAGTGTTAATTTTTGATGCAGTAGTGTGATTTACGCTCTTCACGTGTAGGCCTATATCTATAAAATAAAAATTAAAAGATTCTCGTTGATAAGCGAATCTCTCGAGAATGGCTGGACCAATTTGGCTGTTTCATTTTAAAAATTTCGTAATAGTCCGAATAAGGTTTTAGGGAAAGAAAAATTGGAAAAATTTCCCTTAAAATTGGAAAATTCTGGAAAAACTGAAAATGCGTTTTGCTATGACATTTTGTTCGTTCATCTTCTATACGTTACCACACCATGTATCCGAAAGTATAAAATTTACCGTCTATTGACACTGAACTGGCTCCGGTTAGACAATTAGTGCTCGAGAAATTCAATTTCAAATTAAAGGAAGTGTGCCATACAAATCCACAGTTATTATCCGATCTTGATGGAACTTTAAATACAAGTACTTTAAAACAAAAAGAAAAATACTGTCTACATTTGGTTTACAAAAACTCAACCCTGCTACTCCATCACACCCCTTTAAATAAAATTTGTGTGTGAAACTAATCAGTTTTTTGCGTGTATCTCGAAAACGGTAGCGTATAGTGAAAGGTGATGGAGCATGTTTGTGACAATCAGATCAAACGAGAACTTTCATATCCAGCCACCGAGCAATGCTGGATACTCTACCAGTACTGCCATATTTCAGAAAACTGAGAAAGTAAATAAGTAGATCTACATAATCACAAACCATATTAACATAATTTAAAGAGAGCTGTATCTTGTATGTAGTGTAATGTTTGGTGGGTACTTTTTAGGTTAAGAGAGAAATGTCTACCTTAGATTATGTATGTTCTGCGTTACCCGTCTATTCTCTTTACAGACAGATTATTATTTCTTGCTCAGTTCCAAGGTCACGTTGAGTGATAAAATATACCGCAGTTTTTAAGTTAAACCATACGCTTTCAAATTTTTAAATCACGTCCAAGACGTTTTTGTAGTTTTTGCGTGATGTTCACACAAAGAATCACTCCCGATAGTGGTGTATATATATATATATATATATATATATATATATATATATAGAGAGAGAGAGAGAGAGAGAGAGATGTATTCATGATTAATACCAGGATGGACATAATTACTAATTAAAAAAGCATAATTACAATGGAGATATATGGCAGAGATATCTGAGCCGCCCTACTTGCTAGGGTACCTCCTCTACTAGCGTAGAACTGCAAAAGAATCTTTAATCATACCAACCAAATGGCAGATGACTAATAAGTTATTCCACTGTGTCATACCTTCACAGTGTACTTTATAAAGCACCTTAAATCAAACTAGAAACTCAGATAAGTGGGTCTATCTTTGCAAAATCAAATAATGATTTTGGTTTGCGCAATGATATCAAAAAATTAAAGAGATAGATGTAGTAAATTTAGTTGTACGATTAACATAATTTCTTATTCTAAACTGGAATCAACTTACTAAAAATATACCGTACTCAAGTTGTAATAATTCCTATTAGTTTGCATTCTTTTTCCCTCGATCTGTCCTTCTTAGGTCTAACTGCCAAGGGCCACCGTTGCTCACAGGTGCCCAGTGAGAATCATGAGAGAAGGGAAAGACCGCGTTTGTTATACCCGGTTACTTAATCTCAAGTAGGTATGTCTATATTGCCATATAACTACGAAACGTGTAACATTTGAGTCCTGTATGGTTACTATATTTTTGTTTGTAAATTGTGTAGTTTACGAGGCGAAGAGTCTTCTAATACACGAGCCAGGGTCTATTTTTGCACTTGATTACTATCAAGTTAATTTTCCTTGAGTGGCTTCATTTTGATGAGACGCCCAACAATTTCCTCTTCGAAAATCCTTGATTGTGGCAGCTAACAGGGATAAAATATGTCGATTTGATGATTCTCACAAATTGATTACTACCTAGTTTGTTTTTTTTTGTTTTTTTTTTTTTTTTTTTTTTTTTGTTAAATCTCAAGAATTAATCGAAAAAATATTTGTCCTACAAAATGTATGGTTATATCAAAGAGTCCCCTTCTTCCAAGATGTATCGATAACAAGGTCATCAAATTGATTACTAACCAGCTGATTTTTTTTCTATTGCTTAGTTAATATTTATATAATTTGACAGTCACATTGTCCTACAAATTGCGTGGTACGTTTGCCGGTCCTACGCTCAAAAGTTGTTAATACCACAATACCATTTTTCTCATCACTAACTGTAGGTTAGTGTGTTTTCTGTCCAAATGAAACAGTGTCCTACAAGAAAACAAGTATTTATCTTTAGTCCGACAAGAATTGTCATTGTTTCGTTTTCCTATTCGTATCATGACATAAATACGTTTTATGGTGAAAACATCTTTTTCTAAATTTAAATAACTTTATTTTCCAATAAACTAGGTACAAAAATTTCCGTTTTTTCATCTAAAAACAAACTTAATCTTCATCAAATTCATCTGATAAACCTTCATCATCTTCGCTACTACCATCACTCTCATCTTCATCTCCTTCATTTTCCTCATTCGTGACATCTGACTCTCCAATAAAATGAAAAAATTAAATAAATAGTTGAATACTCAATCAATAAATAACAATAGTATTAAGTCAGTAGATAATTCTTCAAAAGATGGATTATGGGGACCATCAAACCAGTAAAATTCATATTTGCCATCAATTATTGTCCATCCATAATTTTCTGGCAATTCGGTGGGGCAGGCACCGCATGTGTGCATTACACCATACATTGGAGATGAATGCTGTCCTTTTAATTTGTTGCAAAAATTCTTGTTTTGTTGGTGGCAAACTCGAAGGATCATATCCTACGATTTAAAAAAAAAAAAAAAAGCTTCATTATCATTTTTCGATTTTTACCCTTTTTCAAATAACTCATACCGTCCTTTACCGTTATCATTTTTTGTTTTTAATGAGTACACTCTGTATACATACTCTTCAATAGTTCCAACTACCGCATTCGATGTTGTGAAAAAATATTCGATCGACTTACCTTTCATAAGACAAATATTTAGATTTCACTCGAAATTCTTTGTAACAAGAGGAATGATAAACTGTTATTTCATCATTCCAATTCTCAGGCAGTACAACATTTTGATAAGCAAAGAAAAAAAAAGAAACTCACGTCTTACTTCACCAGACACTCCCTCTGGTGTCGGGTTAAAGTTCCTTGTTCGTTTTCTCACTGGTGCTGGAGTAGAAGTAACTTTTCTCTTCTCTTTAATCGTTCGTGAAAACTCTGCATTTCTTAATGGAAGGTATGGTTTTTAGTTTCAAAGGTAAATGACCTGTTGTCACAATCTGTATTAAATACAAACTGAACCTCTATGTGACCATAAAGATGTTATCTGAAAAGTTTTGTTGCTTTTGAAAAGGATCATAGTGCGTGAAGGCAGAGATTTTGCGTAGACAAATATAGATTATGATCTGGTCAATCGTGGGATTTTTCAAGTGACGTATCTTTTTTATGGCTTTACGCCTCGTCGACATTGAGGTTATTAGAGGCAGTAAAGGACTGGAAAGAAGAAACGGAAAGGAATTCGGCTATGGCCTTTTTAGAGGAAGCATCCCGGCATTCGTCTGAAGCGATTTCGGGGAAACCAAGGAAAACCCAAATCTGGATGCCTGGACGTGGGTTCGTACCGGCGTCCTCATGAATGCGAGGCCAGAGAGTTACTGCTCATCAACCACGCTCGGTGTAGCGTATCTATTCGAGTTGAGCCAGACGGAACGGCCAAATGCGCCGTTCATGTTCTTATGCAAATGATATCCTTGTCGGAGACCTCCGTCTTAGTCACATTTTGACTAGGATCTCGGCCCTCAGCCAATGTTAGTTAACAACTATCTTCCGTGCGTCAAAATTCCGGTCCACTGTCACAGGCGAATATGGCGTATTTAAGCCGGCGACTGCCACTTAAGTTCGTTCCTTTTCTCATCAGCTACAGGCAATAGAAAAAGATTCTTTTCATTTTTCTCATCACTTGCCGTCCTTGGGTAGTTGTGTAGAACAGTCTTTAGAGGAAGCGCAGCCATGGAGTATTATACTATCCATCACTAGGCCCTTAGCAGGCTTCAAGGCGCCTATCCTTATAATGTTGGAGCAGTAAAACACTTAATCAACGACCTGAATGTTCGTTTGGCGCTCCTGAAGCAGGCACACTAAACCATCGTTCCAGAGGTTGGACGGCCACTTCCTTTCTTCTGGGACCTACAGTTTAAGGTGGAAGCCGAACCACGGTACGATCTGGCGCAGCTCATACAATCAAATATTAATGTTAAAAATACCTGGCTCCAATAGGACTCAAACTCATCGGACCACGAACTTTTGAAATTTAACCATTACCTGAGCACTAAAGGATCCCTAATTTTGGATAACTAGCGTTTTTGTTAAGCATTACAGGTGCGTTAGTATGATCACGTAAATAACGCCGGCGGTGACTCTTCAAGGCTGCAAGGGAGAGCCTTGCTACCAAGATAACAAAGAATAAGTTTGGTGGAGAAACCTTTTATAGCCACATAACCGCGTAGGGCAGTTGCTTGAGATGTCGGAGCTTACCAGGTGTGTGGTTTGGTGTTCCTGAAGGAGGCATAGTACACCATTGTTCGAGCGGTAGGACGGCCAGTTCCTTTCTTCTGGGACCTACAGTTTAAGTTGGAAGCCGAACCATGGGACGATCTCGCGCAGCTTATACGATCAAACATTAGTCTTAAAAATACCTGGCTCCAATAGGACTCAAACTCATCGGACCGCGAACTTTTAAAACTTAATCACTACCTGAGCACTAACCGATCCCTAATTTTGGGTAACGAGCGTTTTTGGTAAGCAATACAAGTGCGTTCATATGATCACGTAAATAACGCCGGCGGTGACTCTTCAAGGCTGCAAGGGAAGCCTTGCTACCAAGATAACAAAGAACAACTTTGGTGGAGAAACCTTTTATAGCCACATAACCGCGTAGGGCAGTTGCTTGAGGTGTCGCACCTTACCAGGTGTGCCTGGTCCTATTGTCCGAGACCAGCCCTCGGCTGACTACACAGCGTTTACCCTTAAAAATACTCGTGGAATACCCAGTTCCACGTCTGTGGGTAACGGGCGTTACCTGAAGCACGAGATGGGTCATGTGGGCGTCACACAAGTGACCCCAACGGTAACTCTACAAACATTGCGAGGATTATTTGTAAACAAGAGGGGATAGCTGTTCCGCGATGCGACGATTTGGTTTACAGTAACCGCTTTATTTTAAGATCACTAAAAAAAAACTCAGTACGTTTTTTTTTATAGACACTGTTACATAATATTTTTCGTATACACCATTGAATATTGATTTTTACTACTATATTTATTGCAATTTTTTTTGTGATGTGAGAAACCAGTCTACCTTTTACAAACGTTGCGCATACTGATACGGAATTTTAGCAATACAGATTATTAAGTCATAAACCCTTATCGGAACACCTGAAATTAATAAAAAAAATATTTAAACAAATGACAATCTTTGGGAACTGCAGAAAGAAGTGAAAACTTGAAACTATGAGCATCATACGCACAGCACGTCATATTTATAGCTACACATATACTAAATAATCATAATTCCGTGAGGTCGTAATTACCTGGTGACAGGGTTTCTATTGGCTGCGCATTTCGACTCTGTCTTAGCCGCCTTAGCCTCACCCCGAGAAGTACACGGGGCCTACAGTTTAACGTGGAATCCGCACCACGGAACGTCACTCGTAGCTCATAAGATGAAATACAACTCCTAAAAATTCCTGCTCACTATGGGATTTGAACCCGTGATCGAAGAGACAAACTTTCTGAAGTAAGCGTCTTAACCGATGAGCTACCAGACCGCCTCGTTGAGAAGTATACTTGTGCTAAGTACTACCAAAATCGAATAATAAAATGTGGATTTGTACGAACATAGTTACAGAAATTAAGGTGAGGTGGGAAAGGAGGAGCGGGTTTAGATTTTTGTAAATCAAACGTAACCAGTGTTTTTCTATTTGGTTTAAAGTATATGATATCCGATAAATACTGTCTTGTTTAACCATCCAAAAAGCGTCATACGCGCATATCAACGCGTCTTAGGATATCGGTGATGGGGAGTCATGAACTCATAGATTTAACCCCGTCTAAACATCGCTTAACACGCCTATAGAAGTTTCATCTTAAAAAAATTCACGGAGACCTCAGCTGGTATTATTATTTAACTGTCTTAACTAAGAGAGAGCATCTGCTCCCGAGGCAATTTCCCGATATCCCTACTTTTTAATATAAGAATTTTCAACTTATACTCTTTCAGCATTAATTGGAAATTGCTTCCCAAATCTCACTGTGATTTATTCTTCCCTTTGGCTCGTTCATCTAAAAAAAGAAAATATATTCAGTCTCTTATACGTGAAATCAAGAGCCAGTTTATGACCATAGCCGTGTTCTCCTATCCACGAACTACTCCTACCTTATGGTTTCCCAAATCACTCCAGGTAAATGTCGGGATGCTTCCTTTAAAAGGCCATGGCAGAATTCCTTCCCATTCCTTGCCCCCCATCCTTTCCTGTCTCTAAAGACCTCGCTGTTAAGAGACGTTACACAGTTAAAAAAAAATACTCCTGCCTCTGATGCTATTATCCATCCAGGTGTAACCATCAATGCATGCTTTATACACTCCCAAACCAGATCCTGCATCTTACCATTCACTTATTGAGTTCTATAGTAATTTCCACATATTTAGCTGCAGTTCTTTACTTCTTCCTTCTCTTATGTTGATATTGTAAGGTGGGTCCCACACGACTCCACCGTTGTCAACTAATGCTCTGACAAAATTCTGTAATCCAATTCCCTCACTTACCTGGTACATCCCGTCATTACTCGTTCCAATAAATGCAAGACTTTTAAACCACTCTATCATTTTCTAAATATGATACTAGGACTATCGAAATATCCAGTCGCAATGACTATCGCCAGTTAAAAATTATAAACATCTGTTAACTTGGACAGTTTATTGAACAACGATATGCGAGGTTTAAAATAAGAGACCAATTTATTTTATATCTTCCACCCTGGAGATTGGGTGTTGGGATATGACACAATTCGGGTTACATTCTAGGTCCTTCCATCCACATTTCGTCAATAGTTTGTAGTAATCAGCTTTGGCGAATGCCGGGATTGTTCAGTTCCAAGATCCAACGTACGATTCCCTCCTTTTGGCTACAATAACACTACCATTAAAAATGTTATGTAAAACTTTAAGCAAGTTACTTTACTTTGTAAGATAATTATCATGGTCAGTTTACGAAAAAAATGGCATCTGAGGCTTAAATAAGTGACCAATTTATTTTAAAATTTCGTCCTGGAGATTGAGCACTGGGTTTCATCATAACCCGGGTAAGATTCTAGGTTTTTTTTTTTCATCCACATTTCTTCCATAGTATCTAGAAAATTTGCTTTGGGGAAGCTGGGATAGTTCTGTCTGAATAGCCAAGTTACTTTTCCTTCCAGTTGCTTGCCGCCATCTTCTTCTGGATCTAATAAAATTGCAAAAAAAAAATATAGATATGTTATAAAGCTCCAAGCAAGTTCTTTCACTTTGTAATACAATTATCGGCAGACCTTAAGTCAGCAAGAAAATTTATAAAATGCCTCGCAATCCAGGATACCTGATAAGACTGGTTGATAATAAGCTAAGATATCAGATTGGCTAGTTGAGAAATGGGCGCGACAATTTATGAATTGGCGGTTGGTTGTCAGGCTTACTGGCGTGGGAGGAAACACTGGGCAAATAAATAGAAACGGCAGTCGGGGATGAGCTGGCTTGAGTTATTGTGGTGTCCGCCAAGAACGGGCGCGCGCATATTTTACAGCAGCTCCGCAATTTCTCTCTTAAGAACGGCGGCACGTTTCCTCCGTCCACGAGAGGTATTTTGGAATTCTGAGAACAAATGCAGCATAGTTACGGCCAGGCATACGACGTTTCATGGGAGTCCCAAGGCAAAGAAAGAGTTACAGGGCTCCTACGCAATGTTAGTGTCGGTTTATCAACAAAAGAGGCATCAATAATAGTAATCGAAAACGAATCCGTCTTCCCTGCCTCTTTACATCTTTACCTTTTATGTGGAACCAATAAACTATTCATCTTGCTTACACATCGCAAGAAGAATAGGGTTACTTGTCGTTTATCCATAAATTTTGTTTTGGCGATATTCAAAACATATATAGAACCGTTCATTTAAAGGTCCATTTGAACAGCGACAATGCTCTGGCATTGCATTCGGTAGGACGCTGGTTTGAATCCCCGTCCGTGCATCCAGATTTAGATTTTCCATGGTTTCCCCGAATTACACCAGGCGAATGCCGGTATGCTTCCTTCAAAAGTCCATGGCCAAATTCCTTCCTGTTCCTTGCCTCCAGTCATTTCCCGTTTCTAATGACGTTGACAAGGCATCATGCCGTAAGCTAAAAAAATGCCGTAAAGTTAAAAAAGCTATACTCATAACATAAATGATTGGCCTAATATTGACCTGACGAAAACGAGTTAAACGATGGGTTGTGGCCCATTCTTCCATTTCATTCCCTCTGCGGTCCACACATTTCTTCCAACTATGTCCCAATGCTTCTATGCCATCCTCATGAAGGAATTTCTCGAAAGGGTCAAAAAATTGATTTGTCAGCATACATGGAGTGCTAATATTACTTGAAATGGAATCCAGAGAGTAACTTTTTAAGGTATGGAAATAGGTGAAGTGTGAGGAGGAACCAATTCGAGCGAACAAATGTGGAGTGCCGATAAGAGATTTCCTTTTTTCTTAGAATATTTGGGACAGTTAACAGATAAGAATTCAGCAATGGTGTTTTTAGAGAAGAAATCGAACATTGGAAATCCATGGAATACACTAATCAAAATAGCCGAAACGAAAACCGAACCAGCGACCTCCAGAATGCCAGAATTAACTAGAGGATCATCGTGATGAAATAGCACCTTTCCCATTCTTGTTTATTTTTGAACCTGTTCGCAGTTTTTTCAGAGGGTTACCACAATAACTCCCCATGACGAATTTACCCTTTACTAGTAGATCTAAAAACTGTACGTCATTGGGATCCCTCCCTCGCTAAAAAAAAAAAAAAAAAATTAGAATCAATAAGTTTTCCGGCAGAAGGAACAGCCTTCGTCTTCAATAGAGAGAAAGAGCTAGCGGGCAATGATATGCGGAAAAATGAGAAAGCTTTTTATTTTACTCATTTTTCAGGTGTTTTTCTTTCTTTTGTTTAAAATTGTAACAGGATTTTAAAGATATCTCTTCTGGAAAATTTATACACTGTCATTTCAGTCTCTCGGTTGGAATCTAGATTTCTAATAGAATTTTGTGAACTCTTAAGCTGTTCTTCTCAATTTGGAAACACTGCTTTCTTCATCCAGGTATTAAGGCCAATTTAATCGTTAGTATTACCGAATTACGTTATTGTGATATATATGAGAACAAATTAAATTATTTTTGTACTTGTGTGCCAGTCATGCCTTGAAGAATTATATACTGTATTCATAGAGTCTTTCAACATCAGGATTTTTTAGCATTGAGACATACGTCGCGCAGAGTTAATATTATATAGAAAAAGAATTCGTAGTAAGCTCCTAACAGTTACTCCTGGTTTTTGCAATTTTGTAACTTCTTTCTACATTTCTTTAGTCCTCTAGTCTAGATTTATACAGCATTTACGGAAATCTATTGCTATTAATCCTTTTGATATCATTAGAAGTTCCTTCCTTATACCGGATGGGGGAGGACACAAAAACCTTGGTAGGCCTATATACATCTGCGACTTCCTCTTAGCAGCTCTGTCAACAAACTCTCTTTCCACGTCTACGAAATCGAATGCCGTATGTTACATGGACGACTTAAAACTATGGCATTCCAACTAGCGGAGAAAATCAGGCCTCGAGTAGATAGCCCCACCTCCAGAAAGGGGCTGCTAACGTTTCATTGGCGAATATATACGACCCTTATAACATTACAAATACGGGAAAGAAATTTGCCAGTTTTTTTTTTTTTTTTTTTTTTTTTTTTTTTTTTTTTTTTTTTTTTTTTTTTTTTAATGGCATTTGGCCAAATTAGCCATACAGCCAGCTCAATGTATTCGTGATCTTCCAATATGTACATATTGTATCCTCTTCAGTATTATCGTTCTCTATCTGGTAAGGACAATACAAACGGACACGACACATAGTTAAAACCACTCATGCCTTAGACCAGACTCGAACCAGCAACCCTTTCAACGCGAAGCAAGCTCACTACCAATACGTTACAGGGGTCGGCCAATTTGCCAGGTTAAAATGTGAGAGTAATTCTCACTTATTAAATTAATTCTAACAGTTTTATTGACGTATAACACGCTTTTGAGCCCTTGCAGATGTTGTTCCAACCTATAAGTACTGTTCCCTCTATGCAGTAGGAAGTACAGTGTTAAATTTAATCCACTTCTGTACTCCACATTCAAAGTCGAGGCAATAAGAATAATCATTGTTATTACTACCCACGTAACTTCTTAAATTTGAATACAGTATATTGTGTTAACATTTATTACATTTAATTCAGTCGAATCGAAGTAGGAAGCTATTTGAGTTGGAACTCAGAATGTTTACCTCTCTGGTATTCAGTACTGGAAGTGATGTATTGGCATATTTGCCAATTTCACCCGTCACTGTACTTAATTAAACAGGGGTACCACCACCACCATAGATAATAAATGCATCATAGCTGGGAAATTTCAAATTGTAAATTAAATTACTGTAGCCTCCAAACCACAAACGGCTTACCTGAAATATGATTCGAGGTAATTGAGCACAGCGGCAAATAAATTACTACACCGCACGATGTACTGTGGGTACATTCGGAAAGCCAAACACGGAATGTGGATTGATATTGACAGCCATACCGTAATAATTACGAGCTCGGCAAGAGAGAGTTGTAAAATGACTCGCTTTCTTGTCAGCATGTATAGTTTTCCTATTTACAAGTTGCTGTTAAAGATCTATAGAGTATATCAAATTCTTTGATGTTGCATTTGATATCATGGATTTAACTAAAACAAATCCTTATACTTTTGTTTAGTGAAATTGTTTTCCGGACTTCTATTATTAACCTGATTTGAAAATACATGGAACCAGTTGTTTAAATGACTCAACCTCCCAACAGGATGACACAGGTTTGGGTACCCACCACAACTCCCAGAAAATTTCCCAAGTACACACTGTGAGCAAACGTTTTTCGTATGGAGATTCTATTAGAACCACTCTCTGCTGGGAGTATTCGACCATTCTCTTTCAAACAGAATAATATTTTTAAAAAAATGGAGGCCACCAAATGCAAAATTCTGATTCCAATCATACTGCGTGAAATAAAAGCTCATTTCCACAGGTGTAATCCGGCAAAGCAGTTGTCGAAAATCTCATTGAAATATTTCGCTGCACTCAAATACTTTCTAGGTTCTGGAGATCTGAAGGGGCGTGTGGCGCAACGATTACGCGCTTTGCCTCATAATCCCATTGTCGTTGGATCGAATCTCGCTCATGGCAACTTTTATATTTATTCAAAAGTGTTTACAGGTAATTCGAGGCAATAAGTTTCAACAGCATGTATGGTATATGATAAGTTTTTTTAGATTCCATTTGTTGTGAAAAAACAAACGTTTTCGAATTTCATTATGTTATTCTCAAACAACGTTATATTTCACAAATTAGAAGTATTTGCTGCGGCAGGTGTGTAACACAAATGAGTTATTCGATTGTTGCAGTTAGAGACAGATGTTCATTCCCGCACCAGGGAAAGGGAAGGTCAAAACGAGACGCTGTTGGTTTTTCCACAGCGAAAGACATCTGAAAAACTTATTATATGCATTATTGTTGAAACTTACTTCCTGTATACACATTTGAATAAATAAAAAAGTTGCCAACAGCGGGATTCAATCCAGCGACGTCGGGTTAATGAGGTAGAGTGCTGCGCCCCTTAAAATCTATGTAACGTAGAAGTACGAGATTTGCACGCAACGGAATATTTCAATGCCGCTTTTCTCGACAACGACGAAGAAACGCATGTTTCATCTTTACCACATTACACCTCTGGCCATGATCTTTTAGCACACATAGTATGAACTGAATTTTCCAAGTACGGCCGATTTGAACCTTATTATTCTTGCCTAGAGTTATAAGACATGCCATAATTTCAGAACTAAGTCAAGTACAGTTCCTAGCGACTGAGAAGAGAATGTCGCTCCGATTCTGATAGTCACTGCTTTATCTCGTATCTTATTTCTTATTTATAATCCTAAAGCTTTGTTTGAAATGCAGTAGCGGATGTGAACCTAATTTTATAGTCTCAATATAATTTCTCAATAAAAATGGATCAGTAAAGATCTAATTGACATTTATATCTCAAAACATCGTGGCACCTACCAACATACCGGCTGAATTTCAAGTCAACATCAGAAGTAAGAGCATGAATTAGAATGAGAATATAACGGAATTGTCACCGCTTCTAAGTGAAAACGTTAGAAAATTGTAGACCACAGTACTCTCTGGACTAAGGAATACCGTGCTGAAATGTATGGTATCAAGCTGAATTGATTTTCGCTCCATTTTATCATTAAAAATCATTCTTTTTGAAATCGGCTCCTCTGTTAAATTGATTCTGTACTTGGAAAAATAATATAAATAGGTGTCCATTCCCTGAAACGAAAGTGATCATAAATTACTCCAGGAATAGATGAATTAAGATCTAAATAACTAAACCGTTTGAGAGAACTACTATCTGAAATGTAAATTTTTCTCATCTGTTGAAGTACAGTATCAGTAAACTATTAAGAAAATAACGTGTGTCCAGTATTAATCTGAAGGCATTTCATGTTAACTGTCGCGGGTCTCAACCTCTGTTCTCTGCGGTCTGCCCCGTCACTTCACTCTGGTTAACATTGCAGGCGCGCTCAAACTTTAAACGGTTCCTGCCCACACGCTACACGCATCACGCGTCACACTGCTGCTACGTCGGTTGCGCACCACGCGAGGGTGAGCCTGGACAACGAATATCACGGGCTTAAAAGACTGTACTTCGTATGTAAGATTCGCTCATTAACATGATCGTTTTTGTCTTTTTCAAAAATTCATAACGATTCGCCAGCCCCGATTGTTGAGGTTATTGCGGAATCTTGATTGCGTGCTTAAGGATGAGATGATTAGAAAAAATTTTGCTCAATCGGGACCTGGGCAGGAGAACAGTAATGCAAGATTTTTCATCACACCAATTCGTGGGTAATATATAAATTAATAACGCTGCACTATACCACGCTTCTAAGTGCTTCTGTTTTACTTGTGCCTCACTTTTTTGGCTTTACTCCTTATCGACGTCAGATCATTACGGAGACAGGAGAAGACTAGCGACAAGGAACGGTAAGGAATTCATCCACGCCCATTTGTAAGAACCATCCAGGCATTCGGCTGGAGTGAATTGAGGAAACAATGGAAAACCTAAATCTGGAAGGCCGGACGGGGATTCGAAACCACGTCCATCTGATTGCGAGGCCAGAGCATTACCGCTCGTCCATCACGTTCGGAAACTGATGACGATTCACGCTGATTGTTGAATTATTTAAAAACAGTTATTTACTGTTACCAGCAGTCAGACAATTGCTAAAGATTCTTCGTATTTGGTACATTTTTTATAATTACTAAATTTATTATTCAACGTCCTTTGTAATTTTCAGTCATAATACGTAAGATATTTTTATTTAAATACGAGTTACATGACGTTATGTGGTAACATAATGTTTAAAGACCTGTAATTTGTATTTGAGATTACCTATAAGTCTGTTGTACCTAACCAACCAGACGCGTCTCTAAAAACCTCATTTCTTGCTGTTTTTATTTATTTTGCTTGTACCATTTTCGCCTTGTGGACACCGAGATCATTGCAGACGGAAAAGGACTGGGGACAAGGAATTATGCCATGGCTTTTTGAAGGAACCATCCCGCCATTCTGCTAGAGCAGTTTCGGGAAAACCGAAATCCCAATGGCCGGACCAGGATTTGAATTCGCGTCCTTCCGAATGCGCAGCAAGAGTGTTATTGCTCACCCAGCGCGCTATGTTTCACGCTGCTGGAGGCAAATGTATTGTCGGGTAATACTTACACTATCTGCGGTCCTTTTAAGTTATCAGAAACATAAAAACAAGCGCCAGTGGTCGGACATAAACAGCCTGTTAGGGTGGTACCTCGAGGTATTCTGGGCGGACGACAGGCAGGCTGCGATTGCATCTCCGGGGGAGACACTATTTCGGAGGGTCGGGGTGAGCAGAGAGGCCATTACAACGCGTAGCACGCGATAAACCAGAGCCAGTCGTGTCGGCGCATTTCGCAGCTGATTCAAGGCCCAATTAGGCCCATCTGATTTACGAACAGCCAACATGAACGCACTCACACTCACTCTTCGCTGTTACTGGACTCATATCTTCAACGGCAGAGCTGCGTATAGGGACCAAGCGTGATGGTAAGAGGTAACACTCTGGCCTCGCTGTCGGGAGGACGCGGGTTTGAATCTCTGTCCAGCCATTCATATTTGGGGCTTCCATGGGTTCCCCAAATCACTGCTGGCGAAAGCCGGGATGCTTGCTTCAAAATACCATGGCCGAATTCTTCCCATTCCTAGCCGCAGTCCTCGACGTCAAACGAGGCCTAAAGCAAAAAAAAGGTAAAAATACACCTAGGACGAAAAAAATTTCAATGAAGTGAAACTGCATGACGGCTTGATCAGAAGTTCTGAACTCATTCTTCAGAAAAATTTCTTCAATTAGGTGTGAATTTCTTAAATACAATTAATTAATATTATTCAGAAACGGGATTTCAAACTCTTAAAAGTTTGTTTTCTTAAGAAATTTCGCCCAGAATAGGCGTCTATAACCAGATGAGCAAGAACTCTCAACGTTTTGAAACACCTAAAACCATCAGAATTTTTATGCCAAATAACATTGAAACTACTAAATAAATAGGACTAATGTATTGAATAGGGGGAAAAGTAAACTGGAAAAATATAGGTAAATTGTATTGTTATAATTTAACATTGAGCACCCCTTATTACACACTTAACATTATTAAATGTTAAAAATGTAAATGGGCAGAAATAACTCATTGAAACTTTGGTGAACAACTAAACACTGCTACGGGCCATTAGTTTTACTTTTGGATTCCACTGAAACTCCTTAACTTGTTTGAATGCAAGTATGCGCTGGCCGCAATGAAAAAATAACTTGACCTCTTAAGAGGAAAATTACGTGACTAGGAAGTGTGATTTGTTATCAGCACGTTGAATGTAAAGCGTGCTTACTCCAATCGTGACAACAGCCGCGATTATTTTCAAATCTAAATTAACGATCTGGGTAAAGTCATGCGACAGCAGACAACGTATTTACGGAGACTCAGAAACTGGTACCGAATTAGTACAGAAACCAGAACCAAGCAACTGCCGGGTAAACAATGTTATCCTTAGCAACTGAATTCGATTGAGTCAGTATGTAATAACCTACAGGTCTATTATCTTCTGTCCGTGTGTATGTTACTGAACTCCTAAACGGCTGGACTAATTTTTATAAAATTTTGTGTGAGTAATTGTTGATTCTAGAATGGTTTAGATTCACAATTTTATTTGCAAAAACCCATCCCTCTCCCCTTTTACCCCTCCCCTTCTAATTTCCTATTATCATTATAGAAACCCACAGTTTTTATCAGATTTCGATAAAACTTTGCATATGTATACTTTAAAACAAGGAGAAAAATAACATCTACAATTGGTTTATAAAAACTATCCCCTTTCCACCCCCATAATTTTTGTCAATGTTCTTTACACATAGCCACATTCGACACCGTTTGACCGATCACCATGAAAGTTGGCACATATATGTATTTTTTCATGGAGAGGGTTTCTGAACAGAAAATTTCAAAAACCCTACCCTCTTCCCTTATAAACCCCTTTATATTCATGTAAACCAATAGTTTTTATCCCATTTCGATGGAACTTTGCAAATATAAGCTCTAAAATAAAGAGAAAAATACTGTCAACATTAATTTTACAAAAAAAGAATCTCTCTCCCCCTTTAAATCCCGTAATTATTTTCATT
The DNA here is from genome assembly GCA_031002005.1 of Vandiemenella viatica. Taxonomy (NCBI): domain Eukaryota; kingdom Metazoa; phylum Arthropoda; class Insecta; order Orthoptera; family Morabidae; genus Vandiemenella; species Vandiemenella viatica. The sequence goes on along the minus strand of JARYHS010008074.1, from coordinate 151,118,267 downwards.
GTTCTTTATACAAAGATACAGTTTCTATCCAATTTTGAAGGAATTTTGGAGACGTATACTTTAAAACAAGCAGAAAAATACTGTGTACATTAGGTTTACAAAAGCCAAAGCACGTTCCCCCTTTACACCCACCTATTTTGAATTTCAGTGTTCTTTATAGAAACTCACAGTTTTAAATCCCGTCAAAATATTTCCAGCTTTTTTAAGTTACGCCAGAATATTCATAAAATGTCCTAATGTTTTAACATGTACATTAGATTGTAGCTTGGACCCCAAGCTTAAATTTTATGAAAATCCTTATTTTCTGCATTATGCAGGAACAAACGGATATATTCCATATACAGATTTATGTATGTGGTATGTATTAATGCGCGGATGGTAGGTGTGTTGATTATCAAGCAGCAACTTTAACAGATGATATGGTTAGGTTAAAATGCAGCCTAGACCAAAATGTAAACTGATATTCTGAATAACAGCATCCAATTCACTCCGTTTTGGGAATTATTTTGGTACATCAGTGTTTCGATTACTTCTACAAATGGCTGGTGCCGAATTAATGAAACTTGGTACGCATGATTTACATGGGAAATATAAAAATAGTGTACAGGTAAATCAATGCCGATTAGACCGTGCAGCGCCAGGTACTCTGCCAGTATTATCATATTGATTCTGTAGCATGAACGTTATTAATCATAATGCTAAAATAAATTATGGTACTTGTCAAAGCGGTAACACAAATAATCTCTAATGGTTTTATTGGCCGGGATATATCATAAGGGTTCGGCCACGCATGCACTTCTGACATTTCTTTAATATGGGTTCCCCACGGAAACGTACATTACACAGTAAGTTCTGCCAGACGTGAATGTGGGGTTAAGGGCATTTGAAAATCCTCGCCGAGACAGAAATTTGAACCGGGAACCTATTGATCACCACTGAGTTACAGACCGCTAGATATGAGACAAAACCTATATCCTGAGATATGTTTTGACCTATGTGCAGGGTCCTTACAAAAAAAATTGGAAGATGGAACCAGCGATAACTTCAAGTTCGAAATGTGTGGCTATCTTGTACGACCACGTATCTGTCAACATGAACAAATTCCTACCAAAAGATAAGGACTGCCCACAGAACTATGGAGAGGTTAATGCTAGGATTCACTAGAAAAGACAAGAAAAGAGCAACTTACATTAGGTCAGTTACGAAGCTCACCGACATCCTAGAGAATACAGCATCTTTGATGTGGCAATAGGCCGGCCATATTACTCCGAGAAAAGACCAGAGATGGATAAAAACAGTGTTAGAATGGAGCCCTAGAGATCTCCTCGGACCGAAAGGAAGACCATAAGACCGAAGGGACAAGGACAGACGCAGGGTTGTCGGAGTTAACTGGCAGAGTATCGCCCAAGATCGTTGGAACTGAAGAAAACTGAAGTTCTACCTGAAATCATGACTCTAAGAGGCCATATCAGTAAAACATTGAAAGAGCTGACAATAATAAATAGTTGTTAGTTGGTATCGAGACTGGCAAATATGAAGAACAGCCATTACTGGCTTGAAGTATTCATAGCTCAATACACCTCTGGTGGCTCTTATAGTTATCTAACTGCTACATCAGTGTTGAGAGCAGCACTGTTTTGCTGCTGTTGATTCGGTATTCGTATGTGTCAGAATATCAGTGGTAGTCATAGCCAATGCACTCTGCTATACTGTCCTTATGTTTCTGTCATACATATAGAGCAATGGGTCAAAAATCAGACAAACGTCGGAGCCACAAACAGCACCTAGAGGACAGTGAACACTCTTCTAACTCTACTATCCAACGACAGGGATCATCAACCTAATGACAGCACAGACATCGAATGGGATTTTCGGTGCAAAGTCGACAGGATTGAAAAGCTCTGACATTCGGCATACCGATTATCTTAGCGAAATAATAAGGATTAATTTTTTGCCATTTTTCCCACTGAACCCTTTTAAAAGAGACGAAGCTTATCCGAAACTAAAATTAAGAAGTTTTGTTAGCATAAATGAAGGAAAGAAAAAAATATTTCAACAAAATCAGAAATAATCATCTACATTGTTAATTCGCTACACACCCTTTAACAACGGGACAAAACACAAGTTATAATAACATAAAACATTATATAATACACAGTTTTCTACATGGTTGCCAACTTTATTCTGGAGTGCGTCTTACATTGTCTCTTACGTGACTCAGGAGTTACACAAAATGCTGGGTGTATCTTGTACTCGTTTTGTGTTTGTCCCTTTCACCAAGCTACTTTGAATGTAATGGAAACACACATTCACAGTTCTGTAATTTTAAGGTAAGGAAATAGTACTAGTATGATACCGTTTGTCTGCCTTTGTAATAATTTGCGGAATAAATAAGGTTGTTTTGGTAGTAAACGCCGTACAGTACTTGGTGGGGAACCTCAAAGATAGTTTCGTGGAAGGCTGCTAAGATGTTGGTAAACAGTGTCGTAGTGGTCTGCGGCGTTCAGACTAATTGCGCCTGTTTGCCAGGTCAGCTCCTCTCGCCTGCTGGATCTCTGATTGCTACTGGTCGGCTGGACAAACACCCAACGTGTCTACCAATCCGTTTACAGTCAGTGCGCTGTCTGTTATATCAGCCAAAGCGAAACATTTACAACTAACAGCAAGAGTCATCATTCATATATATGAGAAGCAAAGAGCATTACCCCACGCGTCTCTAAGAAGCAAATATCCGTACTAGTACCCACTGGGATTCTTACAGTTTTACGCCTGGGGAGAGTTCCGTATGTCTGCCCCGACTAATTGTCGCGTTGATATGTTGTGTTGCAGGCTGGTATTTTCTGCTTCTCTCGTATCCTGTCCGATATGGGATTCCCAGACCCACGTTGAGGAACATTGGCCAGTGTCGACGTGAATCGAATCGAGCTAGAGACTCTCACCTACATGCACGCGCCCTTCTTTTCGGTTCGGGGATTGTTTCTTAAATTGTTTTTGCAATTATGTTGTGGCATAGGCATTTAACTTTCCGTAGAACTATAGAAAAGAAGACTTCCGCCAGAGGATATACACATTCCAAATTTAAATCTAAACACTAACGGCTTTTGGCTGATTAATACAATGTTTCCTTTGTGCAAATCGGAAGAAAACCACATATTAAAACAATAATTTATGCAAGAGCACAGAATGATAAAAAATATGAAAAGTGGAAACTCGCCAGTCGCCACAATAACATTAGGAAAAGACCGAGCAAGATAGGTGAGCGGTAACGCTCTGGGTTCGCATTCGGGAGGATGTGGGTTCGAATCCCGTCCGGGCATCCAGATTTGGGTTTCCCATGGTTTCCCCAAATCACTCCAGGCCGAATGCCAGGATGCTTCCTTCAAAGAATATGGCCGAGTTCCTTCCCGTTCCTTGTCCCAGTCTTTTCGCCTCTAATGATCTTGACGTCAACGAGGGGTAAAGTCATAAGGAAAAAATTACTTTCAGTTACATTTTACAAACTTACATCAGGTGTTTCTCTAATACCAAATTTTTATTTTGTATCTTATGCTTATTTTCTTGCTTTTATTTTTCTGTAAACCGTAAATAGTGCATTAAAAACTTTATCAACATTGTATCCTGTGATGTTGTCGCAGAACAACTTAGTTGGTGGCGTGAGGCATTATGAAATAGCACTGCTGTGTGTTTCAAAGTTGAATTTAGTAGCAAACCACAGAAAAGGATCCACACCATCACCCACACTTTTGTTAATTAACTGAAACGTGCAAATAATAACATCAGAGTTGCTTTCCCGAAGATTACAAGTTCTCGCCACACTTAGACTTCGCCGACACGGCCGACACTTTGCCAAAGTGTTCCACATCCTTTGCACTGCACTTCTGAATAACTTTTACTAGACTGCAAGATATTTTTCCAAACTTTTTAGCCTAAAAGTAGCGCACGCTTGCGATCTCACTAGCCAGTGCTCAAGAGGCAAGACGTTTCATAGAGCACCAGCGGGACCCGACATTGCTTGTCGAAGTTACCTTGGTTGTTCGGTTGAAACCGCGTAAATTTATGCTTGTAGAATTCTCGAGATTTTGAAAACAATTTATCTAATTGTAAATATTTCTTTAAACTACAGGAATGCCTCTCAATCATTTCTTAAAATATATGAATCATTTAAATTTATATTCAAACCTAAAGTATCGAAATATTTTAATCTGTTCTAAAATGAACATTCTTCTTGCTAACTTCTTCGTCGTCGGCCAATATTCGCTTCAGAGTTTATGTTTCTCCCTTACAGATACTTATTTATGTGTGCGTCGTTGATGGCACACTTGGCACATAGTTGTTGGTGGCGCGCTAACACTGAGTCAGGAAAAAAGAAAATACTTTAAATCCTAAAAATGTTTTTCCTTTTCCGAATAATTCCTAAACTTGATAAACGTACTGATTATACTCCTCCAATACCGTTTCGAGTGACTACATCAACAAATTATTTACACTTCACAAAGTGTTCTCTCAAAGAACAGTATATGTCCTCGCACACCTCTGGAAGAAAAAGAGATATTGATTACTTCAAAATCTTGAAAGTGTACATGACGCTTGTTTATTAGTCTCCACTAGCTAAAAATCGAAGATTGGCAGTTAATCCGTTGGCTAGGGAGGTAGATTCTCTAAAATTGTTATTTTTCTTGCAAATTTCATTGCCAACTTTAAATAAAATAGTATCAAAATCGGTTTCTTACAAAATTTCTAAGCCCTGTGCTGTCTTCCATTTTTAAGGTTTCCAAAATTATTTCCGCATTTATTCCCGTCATGAAATACTCTGCAAACCCATCATCTTTCTTGCCGTTTTTAATTGCGCTTATTATTATTATAATTACACACAAAAGCACTAGATAAATTATCGAGAGCACCCCCCCCTCCCCCTCCGTCACTGTCGCAAAGGACTGAATCTCAACATGAATCTTGGTGTGGGCACGGTTCTTTTTGCGGAGTAGAGTTCGAACAATGAATGGACGCAGCGTGGAACATTCTGAACCGAAACATGAGTAGTTTCAAAGAGTCCCTGTGTGTAATAGGCTTTTAATAACATCATTGTTGTGGGTAGCAACAAAGAACGGCCTGTTTACCTCCGAGGAACTTCCTCCATGGTACTCACTGATCAGCAGGATGATTTGGCTCTGGAGCTGCTCTAGAATTCCAGCTTCTGAGAACGTTCTGTTCAAAAATATATTATTTCGTCATTTCCTAATATTCTTATTTTATTTAATGAGCTATCGTTCTTTTGCTTTGTCTTCTTTTCCATTTCGTCTTCCTCCTTATACTTTACACTTTATCGTTTCCGCTTCGTAACTTAAATAACATTTGCAAATAAATTATATCTACCATATAATTTCGTAATTTCACTCATTCACTCAGCTCGATAGCTATTGGCTGGAGAACAGTGTCACGTGTCAGCCTTCGCTCGCAAAACAGCGACCAGAGATATCTTTGGAAGAAATTCGAGGTTGTGTCCACAATTTAATAGATAAGCAACTGCCAAATTGTCATAATACATTCATTAAGTTTGATTGTAATAGAATTTCATAGTTAAAAAAACATATCGATAACCTTTACGGTTAAAAAAACGTGGAACAACTTCCCAGTAAGATGTAAACTTTATGACCAAAGTTTATACACGTTTCAGCTATTAAATGAGTGATAGCTTACCTTTTATATAGATTTAAATCATCGAGAATATGACTGTATAAACGCGAAGTGAAACTCATTAATTCACTTGATTTTTGCATTTGGCCTCTGTATTTAGCATTTAAAACACGTAAATAAAATATTTTCTTACTCTTCTTTTTACAAGAAAATACAGCACTTACTTTAACTAATTTAAAGCAGCTTTTTACTTATGAAATCAGAATTCAACAACCATATTCTTACTGGAAATTAACAGCAAGCAGAGATATTAGAATGTGCACTGTTTAATACCTAATCAACTCCTATGAAATTAATTACCATAAACAGTCATTAATTTTGCTTTTCTTAGCATTTCATAAGTAACAAATATCGGTAGAATTTACTTTAAAAAAACGTGGGACTGCTTTTCATTAACATGTCGACTTGAAGAAACTTAAATTACTCATGGTCTCTGCTATAACAGCGAACATGTTAGCTATTAAATGAGCATAAAGCTTACCTTGTTATATACATTCAAATCATCGAGGATATGACTACATATAAGCAATGTGAAACTCTTTAATTCAGTTCATTTTTTAGGTTCTTAGCTACAGCATTTAGTATTTACAACAAGTAAAGTGGAAACTTCATTGCAAGTAAAAATAATCTTTTTTCCTTTTCTTATTTCAAGAAAATACAGTACATACTTTATTTAACCAATTTACGTTTTCATTTGTTTATCGTAATTTAACAATTATATTCTTGCCATTGGAATAATTATTCGTGGCATTTTATTCTTGAAAAATATTGAAAAATCTTATGGCTAAATAAACGTGTAACTACTTTTCAGTAATATGTTGACTTTAAGAAACTTAAATTACTCATGGTACAGGTTATTTAAAATGGAAAACAGACTTCAGATATGTGACCCAAGCTCAAGAGACTTTATTCACCCTGAAACACAGGTTTAGTATCTATTTGGTCAAATCAAGTCAACCTGACATAATCTTTCAACCTAAAAACTGAAACCATATTAGACCCGTGACGATACGCAAAAAACGATCACGGGCTCACACTGGTTTTTAAATAAAAATGATTCCAATTAATAAAAAAAAATTGAAAACGTGGATAAGCCTTTCTTATTCAAGTTCTAATTAAACACACTTTCGTTTACTTATTTACTAGTAAAACACGTTGAATAACGAACTGGTATACAGCTATGTTAAACAAAACTCAGCTAGTATATTCATACCTCTGTCACGTGGTGTGGATGTGCAAGTAACTGCACGTGAAAAAATTTCGCGAATGAAATGTTTACATAGGAATTGTATAGCAAAACAGAAATGTTTCTGTAACAGAGAAAAATATAATGACAGCTACATATTGTACAAAAAACAAACAGTTTATTAACATCTCTGTGATATGTAGTGTAGCGAAGCAGTTTACTGGTATCTCTGTAATATGTGCTGCTACCATCTAGCGGCTTAGAACCCAACTGTCTCATACGCGTTACCTTGATAGTTAATACTTTCGCCCTTTAAGAGCACAAAGCCAAGAAATTTCTTTCGTAATTTTTGATGCTGACATGCGGCGACAATAATCATTAGAATGAAACCTCATTTATCGATATTGGTTGCGTATTAAGAACATGTTTCAGAAATAATGATACTCTTGCCTTTTAAGGGTCCAATTGTAAAAAATTACTTTTTTTAATTTATGGTGTGACCAAAGCGGTGACCCAAACCTTTAAAGTGACATCCCATTTATCGATTTTGATTATGTATGAATCGAGAGAAATAGCTGGTGACAAAAAAACACACTTTGGCCCTTTTAGGGACGAATTCCGAAAAATTCCTTTCTTAAAATATGATTTTAGAGACTGGAAATCGGTGAGTAGTGTTATGATCTATGGTGGTAACGATTTTAAACAGCTGGGCGCGTCGATTGTAATGAAAGAGTCTTTGACTATGGAGAGTTAAAAAGTTTATAATCTGTGTTTGCAATTAACTCAAAAATTGTTGTTAGGAATGTTAAAGTATTGATTTTGTTAACAGATTCAGTGAAAAATTAATGGAGTAGTTCTTTTGATACAGTGATTACCATTTCGTCCTAGAAGTAGTTCTCAACATTTTTGATGCATCTAAATTAATTAACAATATTCGACTTTAAAATTTAAATGAACAGCAGCTTGAAATTGTTGGTAATGAGATGAGCCTTTTCATCCATAACACGCTCTATTTTGCTGTAGAGTAGAAATGTTACTAAACCGTTTAACTCTTCGAGAGTTAAGCTATGGATTTTAGATAACTGATTATCTACACTAATTAAGGAGAGTTCATAAGAACTTAAACTTAAATGCAGCACCTTTTAATCGATCTTTGTCGAATATCAGGAGTAGGGATGGGCAAAATACATCGATGTATCGATACATCGATATTTTTTCTAAAAAATATCGATATTTATCGCCGATATTTTTATTTTCGATATATCGATACATCGATATTGTATTTAGAGTATCGATTTTAAGCACCATTTCGATATTTTTTCTACGAACAAAATTCAGTATCCAATTTAATCGTTACATATATGTAGGATAAATATACATACATAACCAATCTTCTGAAAGTGTCTTAAAAAGTGAATTCGTCGAAATATAACAGCTTCATCAGCGGTTGAGAGGTTAAAAAAAGCTATTAAATTTTAGCAACTTTACGTTAACGTCATTTTTATGTTAGCATGTAAGCGATTATTTTATGTTTGTAGTTGAAATATTATCTTTTCAATTGTTTTTTTTTTTTTTTTTGTTTCATTTACGAATAACAATTAATGGGTTGATGAACCACAAGTCATTATGGATGACTGTTAATTCACTTAAATGTCTACAATCTAGTCTACAGTTAAAACTCCTTAATCGCAAGGAATGCGTTCCGTAAATTAGCCGCAAATACGAAAATCTTGAATACGGAAATCTTGAATACGGAAATCTTGAATACGGAAACCTTGAATACAGAATGTTAGTTTATATAGGATTATAGGGAATACGTTCCAAGTATTCAGAAAATTTTTGATTTAATGGAGTGATTATCGCACTTTGAACTTAATAAACCAGTTCTGGGTTGCTTTAAAACCTCTATCCTAAAGTTCATTGTTATGCTCTTTAAAATATGCATTAAGACATATAGCTTTCCCGTGAATTACAGCCCCACTAAAGAATACTTTCTTGTGATTGCTGAATTGGATTGATGTAGTGAGAGCGGTTTTTAGTTTTTTAATCACTGAGACACCAATAGTTTTTACTGATAGTAAGATCCTCTTCGATCACCTCTTCCGTGTCAGGTTGTAGGCGATTACCATGGGTGATGTATATCCCTCCAAGGAAAGTCCTAAGAAGATGAACTGGGGTGGTTTCCCGTTTCACCGAACATGGTGGTGTAATGGTTAGCTTTCTGGGCTCACATTCTGGAGGAGGGTGGGTCGAATCCCCGTCCGGGCATCCAGATTTGGGTTTTCCATGGTTTCCCAAATCACTCGAGGCAAATGCCGGGATGCTTCCTTCAGAAGGCCATGGCCGAATTCCTTCCCATTCCTTGCCCCCTATCCTTTCCCGTCTCTAAAGACCTCGCTGTTAAGAGACGTTAAGCAGTAAAAAAAAATCCCCGTTTCCTTCCTCAGTGTGACAGTGCTCCTAAGTGTGTATGACTGTGACACTGTGTGGTTCAGTATAGAGTGTTGTGGATGAGAGATGAAAGAAGGGAGAGGGTGGAAGCCGGTGTCGGCATATTCAGGCCTACTTTTGCGAAACATTCTAAAGGGGGCGTCAAGCTTAACATTCCCATCCGACGGATGAATCACCATCAACAACATCATATGCCCTCGCACCATACGCAATGCAGAGAGGTTTGGTGATTAGAAATTGCAACTTACTGGTCAAGCCCTGATGATGAAAATCGTTGATGGAGTGTTAAGTGAAAATAATTGATTTGCAGCACTCTGCGATCACGTAAAAAGTATTGTGACTTATTTTAAGCAGTCTGTCAATGCTATGGATCTATTAAGATCTGAACAAGAAGCATCTGGGGAAAAGGAAGGAGAGTGTTAACTATAACTCAAGCTGTTAGCACCAGATGGAACTCCTGCTTTAATATGTTAGAACGATTTGTTAGACTCTCTGCAATTGTAGCTAAAATATTAGCTACAAAAAGTCAGTCAAATATAAACACACTTGATATGGTTGCAACTTAACAGCTTAATGTATTACGTGACCTCATTGTTCTGCTTGGTCCTTTCAAAGAAGCCACTGAAGAGGTTAGTGGTACAAATTATGTGACTGCTAGCTTAGCCATTCCTGTTAAAAATCTGAACAAGCTACTCCTTCGACCACTTCAGGATTCACGGTAAAAGAGGTTTTACTCCAAAGATTTCAAGAGAAATTAAGTCCTTTAGAAAGAAATACATTCCTTGCAGCAGCTACCATTTTGGACCCTCGTTTCAAACGTATACACTTCACTTCTCCAATCTGTGTGTCAAATGCGATATCTTAAATAAGTAATGATATTCGCTTGGAACTTAGACGACGAGGACCTCATTCTCCAGAAGTAAGGTCTACAGCAGCAACACAATATATCGCAGATAATGCATTAATTTGGTCCGCACATGAAAAGCTATCATCCCTTAGCACTACTGTTATGCAAGAGGTTCCAAGCTCTGGCTATGTTCCTAATGAGCTTAAGCAGTATTTGGACCATTAATACCATTAATAGACAGAAAATCAGATCCAGTAAAGTTTTGGGTGAATTGCCACTGCTCCAGCGCGCTGAAATACCTTATATGTCAAGCTTCTTTTGTGTCGTCCTGCAGTCAACTTAGCTGTACCGAGCAACAGGAGGAGATTGACGGGGGAGCACATAAAACAGAGAGTCCTTTTGATGTTCATATCAGACGAATACTGGTTTTATTGATTGAAAAAAAATTAAATTATTAAAAGTTTGTATAATTTCTACCTGTGTCTTTAATATTCAGAATTCTCTTATATATTTTGATGTATTTTATGATTTTTTTAGATAATTACTCTCTTTAGCCAAAAATATCGAAATATCGATATTTTTCCCCCGATATTTATCGATAGCGTTTGTAAATATCGTTTCGATATTTATCGATATATTTTTTTAAATGCCCATCCCTAATCAGGAGAGAAATGGATTCATATTAATAAGTTCTATCCGGATTAACTAACAGTACTTATAAGAGAAATTTTACATACTGCCTGCGAGAGAAATGAAGCTTATCACAAAACGTTCCTGTCTTATGCATAAAATAAATACCAGTATACAACGAAAATTGGTATAGTATTTGCTGCAGTCGTGGTTTAACACATGCGGCACTTCTTACCCTAGTATATGACATTAAAATGACCAGTCTTCCTCTTACCGCAGTTTCGTCTACTTTTCCATTTCCAAAATGAAATCGTAATTCACATTTACTGCTTCCCAGCGAACACTTTATAATTCTCACTGAACGCAATAACTATTACAATCACAATTTATTAATATTTACACATTTAATATTACCATGATTTACCAATTCTCTTGCCGTCCGAATAAATTGAGCTCTCACAACAATTTTCTTCAGCAACAATATCGTTCTCTGAGCCTCTGCCAGAAATTCTCTGCAACACAGATACCAAGAAGTTATTGTTGGCTTCATTCCGAAGAATAATTATTAGTAATTAGTTTTTTAAAAAAAATTAGCTTTGATTATTCTCGTCTGTTACCTCGCAAGCCAAGATTCATAGTTTTTCAAACTGGTGTCAAACACAATTAACGAATTCAATTGCTTTGTTCCTACCTGCTGGGAAGGCGCCTGCCATTTAGCTGGAAGCATGCTGCCATTTGAAGGTCTTTTATCGTGTCAGAAAAATTTGCTCTGAGCTTCGGATAACATTGTTCTACAGATAAATATTTTCTGATATGTGAATTGTTCTTCTACAACATTTTTGCATGAAGAATTCAAATTTGAAATCAGAAATTAGCCAAGAGGAACAGTTTTTTATCTATATGAAAAAAAAAATATTTTAAGTTTCAGATAAATTTTTCTCTATACAAAGTATAATTTTCAAAAAAAAACATGTTGCAACTTCTGCTTTTCACTTGTTATAGTATTCAAATGGTGATACCCTCTTTATTTACTTCTGATACATATTGTAATGCACAAGTTTATTTATTTATTGTATGATTATTTAAAAAGGTACACAATAGGATATGTACATATCACAAGCTTGTACAATTTCATTTCTCTAGATCTAATGTTTTAATCCAGTCAACTGCACTGATCGACGCATCATGTATTTCCGCCATTGTTCCCTTGTAGGCCCGAAGAGGACAGTCAGAAACGATGTGATTGATTGTCTGTAAGGTGGCTCCATAGTCACAATTTACAGAATCTACCCAGCCCCATTTGTATAATAAGTAGGCGCATCTGCCTTGTCCTGTTCGAATCCGATTGATGATTCTCCACTGCCGCCTGGGGAGACCGAAACCTTGTAACCTTACTGAGGGGTCCTCCACTAGATTTTTATTGGTTACTGATGACTGCTCCCATTGAGTTGTCCACAGCTTACTGATGTTGAAAGAGGACTCTATAAGGTTGATTGCTGCGCGCCATGGTGGTTTTCTTGATTCCAAGCGTTGGTGTTTTGCTTGAATCATGTCTTGATGTATAGGCAGCTGAGAGTTCTTCAGAATATTTTTACAGATTTTTAAAAGAGTTTCTGATCTTCTTAGTGCTGGGGGTGAGATGTTGCATAGCACTGAACATATGGTGTTCGTACTGTGAATACATCCCGTAATTATCCTCAGTGCCTGATTGAGTTGCACATCATTTAGTATAAATATTCTGAGTATATCTGAAAGTTTGTGTTAGACTGATTGCAAAGGCCGGAGACTTTTTATAGATACATCCAAAATTAGTTTAAAGACAGTTCTACTCCACAATGGGAACGTAATTTCTTCCATCCCAGTTGTCTACGCTTGTCTGACTAAAGATTCTTCTGATATTTTCGAATAAATATATGTCTCAATGAACGTATTTGGAGGATGTATGGCGACCTCAAAATTATTGCGATAATATTCGATATGTAACAATACTACACCAACTATGAATGTTTAATATATGGGTGGGATAGTCGTGACAAAAAAAAAGACTTCGTCGGAAATAGAAACTGGGAGCTAGTGAAAATGCACTTCTTCGTAAACCTCACATCAAATTAGGGTTGATGAAGCAATTTGTTAAGGCCCTGGATAAAATTAGAAGAGGATCTATGTACCTCTTAAACAAATTTTCTCTTCCTACATCAGAAAAGGCAAAAACATATGTGTTTCTTGACCCCCAGATTAGACGTATTCGGAGAGACCCAAAGTTTTAAAAAAAAACACTGAAAAACAAAAATGAGCATGGATATGTTTTAAGAATCCCAGCAATAACTGCCTGTGAAAACGAAGAGGTCACAACTATAAAGATTTGCTAAATTACATGATTGCTGAATACAAAAAATTGCAGCGACGTGTCTGATGAACACGGTGAAAGGTTCCATAAGGATTTTAGAACAGCGGTACGAACGGAAGTGGATACCTGTCTAATTATTGCTGGTATATTATTTGGGACTGCAAAGATATTCACCATAAAAGGAAGAAATACGACTATGAATAGTACGAATATACACATTTTTGGATGATGTTTCTCATTTTTTTAAATCTACATACAATGTTAGATGTATTTGGTGGTTCATCTATTGATTTAAATTTGTTTTAAATAACTTTTAGAATGACCAAACTTTAACGTTTTCCAGTAAATAGAAACAGTTTAAAAATTAAAATTCCCATTAGTAAAAAACTGTGCCTGATAGATGAAATCTGAATGTAAATATGAGTTCAGTGCATTGAGTTCCATATGAACCAAAACAAATATCTTCAAAGAAAATGAAACAAGATTTTTTTGTGTAGATCAGTGTAATTTATAATAAACCAGGCTTAAATATAGATGTTCGGTTTGATTGATGGTTGATTATATTCTTCAAACACAATTACAAAGAAGTAATAGAGTGATTATTAACATAATGCATTGTGGATTAGCGACAGGTAAATAAAACACTAAATGGCGTGACACATTATTTATGTTCAATTTTGAACATTTAAAAATATGGAGTTATTAAAAATCGCTGTTGCGGATTCTAACATCAGTGCACATAGTAAAACTGAGATGGAAATAAGACTCCCAGCTTATTACGTAGGAAAACTGTCAAAGTTTTTTTTTTCACATTTAAAAGTATTTGATACCTGTGCCCTTAGTCACTCTACATAATAGTCGATTTCTCTACAAAGACATTGCAGCATGTCAACATTGACAAGGTTTCACTGTCAGGCACTTTCGTACCACTTCCAAAACTGTGGATTAGGGTATGCCCAGTTTCCAGGTAGGGGTTAAAAGATTAACGGCCACTAAAGTATTCGTTTTGCTCCATAGGTTTTTAATCCTGGACGAATATTAGCGAAATAAGTGTCGTGGGGATAAACTCAATGTAAGTGCTTGCCAAAGTTCATCTTACTTGTCTAAATTTATTTCGTGTATTTTTCTTGATCACTAATTAAAATCAGGTTCTTATGTTCAAGTTAATCTCGCCTGCATCTGTAACGGTTTCGTTAAATAATTAACATACCGTCCACCGCTGTGTTTGCGTAGAGTGTAAACCAAACCATTAACAATCTCAGAAAACTTTTTGTCGTATTAGGAACTGTGCACATTCTCATGTCTATTGTAATAGAATCTAACAGAAAACAGGTTGTAATAAAATTATTCCATGCTGTGATGGATGTATTCGACTACATTTCATGAGCCATCGCTGTCTACATCAAAATAGTGCACGTAAGCATTGTGTGATAGACGAAAACATTGATGGTTGTGGGGCAATTTTTTTCAAACAGCACAGAAAATTTATTGTTTCACTATTATACATTCTGTAACCCGCCAGTGTGGCTATAAAGCGCTGAGGCGCCGCACATTGGATTTGAGAGGTACAACGGGGCAGAGCACGAGTACCGTCTGTTTTGACTGCAGTTATTAAGCGGTTTTCCAGAGCCATCAAGGTGAATGTCGAGACGATCTTCAATCTCCGCTTGATAAACTACACATTTCACAAACGAAAAATGCACTTATTTCAGACAGAACACAGTGATACATTTTGCTGACAGATGGCAACGCTCCAGTTCTTCCATTAGTACGTAGTATGACCTGGCAGTAGGATTGTCCAATCTCTCTGTCCAGATGTAGGAGTCATAAACAGCTGGATATTATGTCGTAATCGTAAACGTATTATCAATGATTCAGATTCAAAACCGGTGCAGTGATCCACATTACGAATTTACATTATTTCGGATGCCAGTTTAAGTGAATTGCAGAATGGAACGAACTGCAGCCCATAGTCACAGTTAGCTTAAATCTAGAACCAACGACAACAGTGTCATATCTTAGAAGCTACCACCATGTAATCGAATGGTGATGCCATGTAATAGGACAACAGGATCTTGTAACAAGTCACTCATCAATATCATCATTAGATGTTTCCGCTTTTTCGGGTCATCCTGCACAACTTCTTCCGAACCCGGCGGTCATTCCAAGACGTTTCCTCCATCATTTTTCTCCACACGACTTCTTTAGCCTCTGCATCATTCTTCGCTTGGTCCATCCATCTTCCCTGAGGTCTTCCAACTGGGCTCCTTCCGTTCCTGCTGTGCAGCAGTGTTACTTTCGGCATCCTCCCTTCCTCCATCCTCATAACATGACCCAACCACAGCAGTCTTTTCGTTGTTAGCATCTGTCCCATAAGTCCAACCCCCCTTCCCCTCTCCACATGGTGGAAGACGGGCAACGGTACGGAGTAGGGGACTGCCTGTGATACGGTAGCTGTGAAGGCCGTACAGGATTCCTGAAAAATGGCGGCCAACGGGACTCTGGTGAAGCTACGACAGGCCTAGCAAGTCAGTAGTGGATGAAGCATGCTTTCAAAACTAAGCGCAGCCTCGGAAAGAATGGATGTAACATGTCACTACATGTTGGAATTGTGTATTGATAATTTAAAGCGTCAATATTTAATATTAGGGAGATGAGAGAGAGGATATGACTGGACAGACGTCTTGTTTGTTTGCAGGACTGGTGGCTCAGACAGTTGGCGCCAAGGCGTCAGAACGACTGTGGAAAACCAAAAACAAGACAGGTAGTCCGTAGACTTAAAGATTATCATTGACCTGTCTACAGAAGCTTTCACACTGTTTTCCAGGTCGTACTACATACTAATGGAGGGAATGAAGCATTGCTGCACGTCTGCGAAAAGTGTAACTGTGTACTGTCTGTGATAAATGCATTTTTTGTTTTGTGAATTATGTAGTTTATGAGGCGGAGATTGGAGACCGTCCCGGCATTTGCCTTCATGGTTCCAGAAAATCTTTTAAAACTTTTTGTGAACCTCTCGACTTAAAATGCTTGGTAACATGAGAGACACCTGAAACTAAGATCCAGTTAGTTTGAACCTATAAAGAACCCTCCAGAACAAGGTGGCATGTTCCTGTTTGTTGCTGTTGAAGTAACCTTTGTCAGTGTGTTAGTGCCTGTGGCACCACAAGGAGACATTACAGCATAATGGGACTAGTGGGTTAAACAATTTTATATATATATCTTACCTACATGGAACAGATTTTTTTTTTTGTTACGACTTTACGTCTCGTCGACGTCATTTAGAGGAGGCAAAGGGCTGGAGACAAGGAACGGGAAGGAATTCGGCCATGACCTTTTGAAGGAAGCATCCCGGCATTCGCCTGGAGTGATCTGGGAAAACCATGGGAAATCCAAATGTGGATGCCCGGACGGGGATTCAAACCGGTGTCCTCCCGAATGCGAGGCCAGAGCGTTACTGCTCACCCACCACGCTCGGTGGGATGAAACTCAAATTTAAAGAACAATATGTATTTAAGGGAACTGATTGCGAGTGTATAATACTCTAAAGGTACTGAACAACTGAGTTGTGCAGTATTCGAGAAACAGTATTTGTGAGTAATGTTTTATTGTGCTCTCGTGCTATATTAATGTTATATATATAGACGTGTGTTTCCTATATTTCACTTTTCAGCCACCACTACCTAGCACAGATCACTGGTATATTTGTGTGTAGTGTAGAAGTAGCATGGAGCTTCCTATCGTGCACAACGTTGGCCGAATGTCGATAGCTGTTGGGATGTAGGAGATATGATAGTTAAAAGTGGTCAATGCGGGGCATTTTCGTATTTCGACCACAGACGTGTGTCTCCGTATATGTCACTCTGTTGTCACAACTACATAGCATAGACCATTGGTGTTTTTGTGTGGTAGTGGTAACGTGGCTCCTATCGTGTACTATGGTGGTTAGATGTCGGTAGCTATAGGGGTGTGGGAGATATGGTGGTTGAAAGTGGTCGACCCGCGGCACTTTCATATTTCTACCAAAAAACGTATGTGTCATGGTGTATCACTTTTCAGCCAAAACTATCTAGCGCAGATCCCTGGTGTTTATGTGTGGTAGTAGCACAGAGTCACCCGACGATAACAACGTTGGCCGAATTTCGGTAACTGTGGTAGTGTGGGAGAAATGGTGATTGAAAGTGGCCGATCAAGGATATTTTCGTATTTCGACCAAAGACATGTGTGTCCGTATATTTTACTTTGCTTCCTGAACTACATAGCGCAGATGACTGGCGTTTGTGTGTGGTAATAGCATCGAGTCTCCCATCGTGCACTATGGTTGTTAGATGTCGGTAGCTGTCAATCCAAATTCTTTACAATCACGAACGAAGTCGTGGGTACCAGCTAGTTTTATACTAAAAATGTAAATTATTTGTAATCTTGTGCCAATCTGCTTCTGATTTTATTGATACGACACATCTTCCCAATCTAGACAATCTTTGATAATGCTTCTGATGAATGAACAGAAATAAATAAGGGGAAATTGGTCTAAATTAGGTTGGTAAAATTAACAGCAAAAGTAGGAGAAGTAGAATGTTACAACTTCTAGGTTTTAAATCTAGTTGAAAGGCGTCATGTGGCTATCTTTGATTATTACTAGTCGACATTATGGTGGTTAGAGATAGGATGTGTTAGTGGAATCAAGGTTCCATAATTCCGTTCGGTGACAGCCGTATGAAACGACTACTGAGCTACGTGTCGGGCTGTGTTTACGGACAGTGAGTTGAGGCAGCAGTGTGGGAGACAGGAAGGCCTCTATTAGGCAGGCGGGCAGGCGGTCGGCTGGTCGAGGACGTCAGTCGAGCGAGTGTGTGCGGGAGTGTGAAGTGCGGATACAGCACAGCGGGAGTGACTACGACAACGCATGAGGCGACCAGCATCGGACAGCAGGAGCCGCGACATAGCTCCCACTCAGGTGAGGTGCAGAGCAGCGTGCTGCTTGCACTCAAGACACAACCTCAGACAATCGGAAGTAGATTGCCTCTGAAAAACCGAGCGTGGTGGTGTAACGGTTCTCGCATTCGGCACGACGGCGGTTCGAATCCCCGTCCGGGCATCCAGATTTGGGTTTTCCATGGTTTCCCAAATCACTCCAGGCAAATGCCGGGATGCTTCCCTCAAAAGGCCATGGCCGAATTCCTTCCCATTCATTGCCCCCCCATCCTTTCCCGTCTCTAAAGACCTCGCTGTTAGAGAGACGTTAAGCAGATTAAAAAAAAAGGCTCTGAAAATTATTTACATTACTTAAATAATCAAGAACTTCCGTATCCTAGCTCAAAGCCATGTCCCAGTAAGATCGGTAAAAAACTATTCCCATAGCATGGTCACGAGTAGTAAAATAAATATTTGTACAATATTGCATTTCTTTTTGTGTTACCCCTTATGAGTGGGTTAGAGAACCTGGTTTCGAAATTCTGACAAGATTTTTTTAAATTTTTTACTTATGCCTTTAGGCCTCGTCATCGTCGAGGTCATTAGAGGCGGGATGGGATTGGGGACAAGGAACGGGAAGGAATTCAGCCATGGCCTTTTGAAGGAAGGATCCCGGAATTCGTCTGGAGTAATTTGGGGAAACCCAGATTTGGATACCCGGACGGGGATTCGAATCCGCGTACACCGGAATGAGAGGCCAGAACGTTACTGCTCATCCACCATGGTCGATTTTTTTTTTTTTTTAAATCACTCTCTTGACAGAGGTGATACAATCTTCTATCACTTTCTATCTTGCGCTAATCTCTTAGATGTTACAATTATTTTCTTAAAATTTTGTTGAAGAATTCTGTCGTGTGCACATTTTTTGTCAATAGTGAAGCGCACTGCCATTATTTGAACACTTTTATGTGTTGTATATAAAACAATAATACCGTTAAATACATCCTTTTGCACTAGAGTCTCTGTTCAGCAGTGAAATTAATTCAGATAGCACGTGCTACTATTTTATCACTGATAGTCGTTCCCGTAAAATTTATTCTTATAACAGATTTCAACGGCATATGACCTTTCACGTATTCGCGTACCGTCTTGTTCATTCCTTGTGTAATACTGACTAAAGCAAATGAAAAATGATTTTAAAGACGGGTGAACCGTGGGTTAGTTTTGTGTTTGCCGACAATGATTTTAGCTTCTAGCAATTCTTTTTCACTAAATTCTGATGGTACCTGGGACTACTACACAAGCAGGCAGAAATAATCACGTCACAATAATTCCTAGCCAATATCGATGTGTCTGTCAATTCGCATTAATCTTGAACATTTTTACTCCACAGGGCGCTTCGCCTTACAGTATTTGAGGGTTCATTGTATCTTTATAAGGTAGACAGAACAGGACTAAAGTCGTCTTTAGGATGACACTGTGAATAATGTAATTTTCAGGAAACTTTCATTGTATTTAAATTGAAAATCTTGAAGAATGTTCTCATTCTAGGAAGAGATATCCACAATTCATCTAAACCCTCGTATTATGTTGAAACTCGTAACCAAACCTAGATAGACACACCGGAGAATGCCATTCCAACAATATTACAATTCTTGCGTTTCTCTTGGTTACAAGGTTAGTGTTCTTAACAATAATCAGAAAGTGGTTTTGTCTCAAAGAGATGAATTAACGCCAGTAAACACCATTAAATTTATCACTGCCGACATGTGTCTCTAAATCATCGGAAACCGCCTAAGATTTGCACTAAAACTAGAAAGTTCTAGTGTACAGAAAGCTCCGTCGCAACACAAATAACGCTTTAAAAAGTGAGCAGCTTGCTGGTACTGTGATCCAGACTCTCACAACTGATCCTCTCACGATCAGCATGGCGGCTTTAACACCTAAAACGCTCCGTCATTGTTTAAGTTTTTTCAGAGCATCACACTTTAAAATTCCTACGAATTTTGTGTTTCGATTCTTTGCAATCATACCTGGTGTAGGTCATTCTCACCGCTGATTACCTCAGCCACGTAACCTGGTTCCTTTGGTGCTATATTTTCGTGGTCCTATTTTTAAATTGTTTTTCGAATATTTTCACAGTCCACCTGAATTATTGATAAGATATAGATTTTTAAACGTTTCTAACTACAGGGCAGTTGTATCACTCTAATAGGTCGAGTTTTAGCAATACCTATTTTATTATAATATAACACAGCTAATATTTTAACTAATATATGTCTATAAAACAAAAACCGGATATATTGGTCTTATAAAAACTCGGAAACTACGGAGCAGATTTCGATGGGTTCTTCACCGTTTTAAAGCTTAGAATCTTAATTCAGTTGTTTGGCATGTCTTATGCTTCAACGTTAAATAACGCAAGAGCATTAAATGAAATTCTGAACGTAAGATGACAAATTCCAAAGATGGAAGGGTTAGATGTTCCATACTTCACACTAAACACACAACTAAATGTCTCCGACTATAGACTTTAATGAAAGCAATAAGATAACTATACAATAATAACTATTTTGCACACTAAACAAAACTTTGTGGTTACAGTGGTCTTTTACTTTGTGGACGTATTATGACGTTATTAGATTGAGCAACTATGAAGTGGTAAGATCAATGTAGAATTATATTGAATTGTCAGTCTGACACCAGGCGAGTTTAAGTGACGCAGAATCGCCAACTGCGTTATTTGGTAATCAATGAAAGCTATCATTACTCTTAGCAAATAGATAAAATATGTACTTCTTACCTTAGGGACATATTACTCACATCATATACATTATACCTGAAACAACTGGGTAACTTACTCTAACTACTGATAAATGATTTGTGAACACCAGCAGAATGGATTGAATGAGAGTATTTATTCATTAGATGCCGGAACATAATACATGCGTCCGCATTTCCAACTAAGTTACGTTGAGAGGAATAACACGCACAGTAGCTCCCAGATTTACCAATATGGTATCGACAATAATGGAACTAAGTCTTCTTCAGACGTGAGATACTGATTTAACTATAGCATGATTTGGAAACAATGATAACTGTTAAGACTGTGAATAGCCAATTAACACCCAACTCGAACATCACAAAACAGTGATGCAAGAGACTCAAGTTATAAGTTAAACTATGAATTTAGGAATGCATAATAATTCTGGAACGAGCTATAGAACAGAATGAAATACTAATACTACAAGAAGACTAAAAAGGCCATGTGGCAGCAGACCGACTCGCAACTATTACCCTGCTACATGGTGTCAGTCTGTTCCTCAACTGTGCTGCAGAGAGGGAGGAAAGATGACGTCTCTCTTTAAGTAGTCTCAAGTTACTGATGCTAGCCAGGGCAATGATCCATGGGATGTGTACGGAATTTGTGACTCAGCGCCTGATGTCGCAGTGGCTGTGCGTTTAAGTGGAGCAGTTCTCTCGAATGTTCACGAATCAATCTTACAACATTTATACTCACACCCATAATAATATTTGGACCTTTACAATTTGAAATATTCTTTCCTTTAATTCGGGACATTCCATTTTTAAATGCCATAGATAGCCGTAAAAACAACAGAGATTTTCTTTAAGCACGATCTGAACAATGTCTTTGGCCATCAGCATTAGTCTTCTGTTTACGATAATATTATTCCGGATTCACTTTCGATATTTGTATAAAAGGCTGAATCAGCGGAGTTAAAGTGTCTGGCGTTTCGAGCAAAATGTATATCCATTCACTTCGCAATTCAATAAAATGTTAGTTTCTAACATAATCAAGCGTTGTTCAGTAATGTAGTAACGCAGTTTCTTAACCAAATTAAGGAAGCTTGATATACATGAATATTTTCGAACGAATGAAAATAGTGTTCGTTCAAATAAACTTCAACCCACCCATTTCTTGGTAGGTGGGCGGGTGAATGTAAGTTTGCTTTGAATCCGAAAAAAGTTGCCACGAATTTTATGAAACTTTGTACAAATGTTTTTCATTGCGGAAATAAAAATAGGGTACGGGTAACTCTAAGTCAACTATACAGGACAACTCCGGGAACTCCGTTAGTAATATTATGAATGCGAAAGTAACTCCTCCTCTCCGTCTGTTTGTTACGTTTTTACGACTAAACGAATAAAACGATCTTGATCAAATTTGACAAGGATATACTACCTATCACTAGCAAGGACACAAGATACTTTTTTATGGATAAATAACATATTTCTTCATGAAATTTTGAAAACTAACCAAACTGCGAGACAGATGGAAATCGTGTGTTTGTCTCTGTAATGTTATCGGTTGGTCAGTCTTCGTTTCTCTCGCAGTCAGTAGTTTAAAAGTCTACAATTCACACTAAAATTAGCCTTTACATTGACTATCAATAAAGCTCAGTGACAGACACTGAAAGTAGCAAGGGTACCCTTAGAAAAGACGTATTTTTGATGATCAGTTATTTTTAGCTAGCTCACGGAATTCCAACGACCAAAGGCTATATACGTATCTTATGAAAAGACGGCAAATTCAAATATGTTGTGTACAAAACGGTAGAGACATAAAATGTCCCCAGAAAATGGCATAATTTTAAACCACAAGCAAAAATCTGCCAGTCTCCTACAGTGCTATTATTGTCAAAGATGTTGCCAATTGGTTCTCTTCATGAGAGAGGTTGAGTGTTATAATGGCATGGTGATTGCTTCTCCGTCATATTACCCGGGCATTTTTTACATAGCTTGTAGCTTTCTATATCCAATTCTGGTAATAAAATTTTAAGTTCACGCGTATGAAGTCGCTGGTAACAAGTGGTATAACACGTTTAATTTTTTTTTCAGGTATCGGGTTAGTCGTTATTTCCACATCGCTGACTTCACACGTTCGCTGAAATTTTTGTTCCGAGAAGTGATCTATTTGCGGTTCACATTGTCACTTTCTATCCATTACCAACTAATAGACCGGAACATTTTTTATTCTGTTATGCACGAAAGCCATATTTTGTTTCCACGAGATCTCTTTATTTAACTTTTATAATTTCTCCCTTTTGGTAGGTACTGTGTGTCGGTGAATAATATGTATGTTTGCTGAGGCTGAGGTAGTTGTCAATGTTGAACACTGTTTTACACGAGCAGCTATTCACAGTACTGAAACCCTGACCGTTCCTACCGGCGGTGATTTGTGGCCACTTGAATGGAGTGAACACTCCTATTGTCGATTCGACGCGTGACCGTGGATGTGGGCTATGCTGGGAATAACGAATAGCCGTCGGTACGCCAGCAAGAAACATGCGTTGCAAGCAGAGCGGAATGTAATTTGCATCATAAGCGAAGCGATTACGCTCATGTTGCCCTCTATTTCTGCTCCCCGCGGGACTGTTCTTCGCTAGAAAGTGTAGCAGGTCACCTTCAACGTGACCAGAATTACTAACTACTACAAAAAAGTTCTCGCTATTCACTCCCGCATTATATGAAATCTCGATTTCTTACGAGTAAAATTATTATTTAAATTAGTGATTTATTCGACAGGAACTGACTTGCTTCCTCCTACTTATTTCATCTAAAAACTATCAAATATTTTATTACATATTCTGAACGATAGCCACGAAGATTAAAACATTTCTCGAGGCAAATGCAACAGAAACTTTTTTTATCAACTAGAAAATTTTGTTGTTAATAACTGTGTTGCTTGCATTTCTGATACATAGCGCAACTTATTTATCGCATTCGAACAAAGTTAAAAGTAGGCATACAACAACAAAATCTTCTCGTGTGTCCAGCCGGATGGTGGTACAAAACCACGACGTTTCGACAGCTGACTCTGCTGTCTGCATCAGGTATCTTGTACTTGTACTTGTTCTCAGCTGACTGTCTCTGCCACTCACACACATGCATTCAACGATTCTCAAATGAAAAATTGTATAAAATATCCGTATTACTGAGATGTACGAAACAGGTAAACTGGCAAAGATAGAGCTGTAATTTAACATGCAATCCGCAGTAGCGTATGAGAAAATACAATTAAAGTGATGTTACTATTGTCTCGACTATTTATTGTATCGGTAAACCCGTCAATCTAGGATCTGTTCCTTTAAAAACTGCAGATCTTAGTGTTTTCAAACATCTTTTTTATTTAATGTGAACAACTTATTTAAGACTAATTGCTTTGCTCACACAACTATTACGTCATCAGCTGTCAGAAAGGCGAAAGTGTTTTCGAAACAGGGAATCTCAAGTATACCAAAAACTATAATATTGAAAATGTTTAAATACAACAGGTATTATAGTTTGCATTCTATATGTTCTTACTTTTTCCACATATGATAGTAAAATAATTGTGGAAATATTATTCTGAGAATTTCGCTGGAACGTTAAGTTCCAGATAACTCATGAAACATTTCCGGTATTATACCTTTGTGTTCGAAATTGTGTTTGCAGCACATTTTTGCCAACACAATCGATCATGTATTCGTTTTAGTAAATACACAAAAAACTTACTTTCAACTGTCTAGATATATTAGAATATCTTTTGTCTTAAGATAGCTGAACCAGATCTCTTCTTGAACCTACTTGTAACATCTAGCAGACCGTATATACGTTTGACACTTCATATGCCTAACCCACTTAACAAGAGTACCATTTGTGAGAGCAAAATTTTGTTTCACCATTGTTTACTGTGTAAGCTAACTGCTAGTTTTTATTAACAACACTAGTAACACAGTAACAAATCTGAAATAATTTCATATTTATGTCATCTCTACTGCATAGTAGACTAGTATTTAAATTTGGGCATCACTACATTTGTGTTACGTAGTATTTTTACTGTAAGTTTTTAATAAACCTAGTCAGAGTTTAAAACTGTAAGCTCAATTCATCTGCCAAAATAGAGTGCGGCTAAGATTTAATTAATAATTGGAATTTAGCGTCTAATAGTAAGATCAAAAGTCTATAACCCTATTTGATGTGCGGGATACGTTATCAGTTTTATTTGTTTGTAAAATATCAGTTAATGTTTTTGAGGTCATCAGATCCCGGAGAGGATAGAGAATCAAGGGACGGGAAAGAATACGAGTATGATCTTTTGAAGAAACCACCCTGTTATTCGTCTAGAGTGATTTCATAGCACAATGGAAAACCGAAATCAGGATGGTCGGACGTGGATTTGACCCAAGCCTTACCTCTCACCCACCCGACTAGATCCCGTGTCACAGGAAATCTCATTGTTATTATGTTGATCACAAAAATGAAAGCGTGCCATTTTTGAAAGACGTTAGTCGAAAAGACGATTTGAGAAATACGAAAGCAATTCTTTGTGACATGAAACATATAGAAAATCAACCACATTTTCAACATTTAAAAAAAAAAAAAATGTATAGCAGAAAGAGTTTTGCATCCTCATTAAATTCGCAAAGTACCGGATACGCCGAGATCCTAGAACACAGCATTAAAACTGAGAAGCGTGTAAATTAATTGTTTTAAACTAATTTCTGAATAGATGATTCTGAATAGTAAATCTCACCGTACGTCAAAATAAGTGGAATACTATTCGTTACAGTCAGTATTGTCTTGATAACAACAAAATTGAGAGGAATTATGTGTTTAAACGATAAATTACCATTTTCAGCGTATACATATTTTTGTTACTTTTTATATCAAAACAAATATCACTTACTAGGCTATATGGAAGATATCTCAGATTAAATGTAGAGGGAAGGCCAAACTGATAACGTAGCACTAGATCTTCAAAATCCTTTTGACAGAGGAAGCCATAACGTGCTGCTAAATAAGTTAAAAAAATTTGTTGCGATTGAAAAAGTGATTTGCTGGTTAGACGAATTGTTAAAAGGTAGAAAACAAAAAGTTAGGCTAGGACACTTAGTATAAAGAGAAGTGGAAGTGAAATTGGGAGTGCTGCATGGTATCGTATTGGGACTACTGCAGTTCGTTAATGTAATAAATAATGCTGTTGATGGTTTATTATCAGAAGCTGTTTGCAGTTGATACAATACTATATAATAGGATCAAAACGGTAGAATACTGTGAACCGCTGCACGGTGGTATGCACAGGATATCTAGCTGGATAGCTCAACATCGGATGAAGATAAATCCAAAGAAGAGTCACCTTATTAGGTAAATTATTATCATAAGGTGAGGAAACAATTGCTAATTGAATACTTGAAATTTAAATACATTGGCATTTCATCTGATAGCAAACTCAACTGTGTAGGATACATTTGACAGGTCGTAGTAGCCTAAATGGCTTCAAAATCTTTCACTTGTCGGAGAAAGTTATGAGGGAATTCGGTTACACAACTTTTTGTCACACAATAGCTTGGTTTAGTATGAGACCAACATTTTGCGTATCAAATACAGGAGTTGGAGGGGTGCAGAGAAAGGCCGCAAGATTTATCTCTGGAAATTATCGCAGAACACAAAGTGATATAATAAATGAGCTGAAATGGGATTCATTGGAAGACGGGAGGACGATAAAGAGAGTTTTAGGAGTGTAGTACAAGACATATATTGGTGATGAAGCGTGGAATGATATTGGTGGAAGAATGAAGAGAGGTTCATTGAAGGGAAAACAAACCATGACCACAAGATAGCTCTCGATTTTTTGCTTAAGGGTTTTGGAAGATTTTCTTTCGTCGGTAAGGGGATAAATTATATAGAGAAATTATGCATGATTTACCAAACACGCTGAAAGAATTTAAAGTTGAAATCTGTAAAAGAGGAAAAATGGGTTTGGGGGAAATTGCCACCGGAGCGTGCACTTCATCGCAATTAAATTAGAGTAAATCAAAGTAACGAAATTCAGATAGAAGCAGTAAGTGATTGCATGTACGTAGACGGAAGAACTTATATAGATTAACCACTTGCTGCTTTGACTGTGTTAATCTTCTAGTATATCAGCTTTAACATATCAGTAAAAAGAAATAGGTTCAGCATGTGTGGTTGAGTTAAGTCAAGATAAGTATTAGAGTTGATTGTTGCATGTGGAGAGAAGAGGGTGGAAAGTTAACAATTAACACATTTTCGAAGTCACGGGCTCAATCCATTGTCTACCATCCAGCTTTAAGATTTCACTCGTAGCAAATGTCCTTCAAAAGGACAGAGGTGGGCATTGATGGAAAATTGCATCACTAAATGGTATGTTTTTGTGGTCACTGTGAAATGTAGACATCGAGTCTTGCGGCTGACAACAGCTAACATAGCGCTTACTGTGTAACAATTGGGCGCTAATAAAGACGGGCAAGCAAACGTTTTACAACTGGAACCAATTGACTGAGAAGTGGTGGGGATGAATGAATGCGTAACTGAGTAACTTCAACGGGCTTAACTTCACCCGACTGCTCTGACCAGACGTTGAAATTGTATGAGTTGAACGTGTGGTTGTCTATATTTCTCGCAGTCATTTTATTTATATGATTAAATATTTAGAATAACTGGTAAAATCATTATAACACCGAGATGGGAGGAGGCCAATATTGGCCTCCTACCTATCATTCGGGAGGACCGGGGTTAAACTCGGTTCGGCCATCCTGTCTGAGGTTTTCCGTGGTTTCCCTCAGACAATTAGGCGAATGCTGGGATGGTTCCCTAGAAGGCCACGGCCGACCTTCCATCCCCCTTCCCTCCCCGTAGTAGTAGATTGGCTGAAAAGAGTCCCCTATGACTCTCCAGCAGCCCGCCTCCCAGCCTTCTGCTGGGAGGAATGAAATTTAAAAAAAAAAAAAAAAAAAAAAAAAAAAAAAAAAAAAAATCATTATAATGAAATGTTTTAGGTATCTTATTCTTACGCCTAATTGCTTACGAGATTAACACTGCATCGATATGTTCCTTCTGCTTCTTCCTGACGTTTCGACCAGGGCTTTAGTCGTCTTCAGGAGATAAGCCGCCTACTGAATCTGCCAGAAACTGGCGTGGCTGGTTGTTTTCGTATTTGTTCTGTGGAGACTGTCGATTCTCTGACAATATCGATTTTTGAGAGATATGATGTTTACGATCTGAGGGTCCAGAGTTATTTATTTAACAGACATTTCCAAGCCTGACTGAGACCATAACCACCATCTTTGTTAAGGTCGTTTGCCTGTTTGAATATCTCAACAGCCTCGCTTACTTTTCTTTGTAGATAACCTTCTGTTCTAGCTGACACTCTTGTATATTCTCACAATATTTTATGTTCTTCTTCCAGTTGGTGTTCGGCAATAGCTGATTTTGTTGGATGCCTCATACCGGTGTGACTCATATGTTCACGTATCCTTACGGCTTCGGCTCGTTCGGTTTCGCCTATATATACCTCGCGCAATTACAGGGTACTTCACAAAACCCACTGCTTTGTAAGGGAGACCCTTCATCTTTGGCCATTCGCAGTTTTTCTTTCACTTTGTTTCGACTGCTAAATATGGGCAGAATATTAACTTTCGTTAAAATTCTCCCAATTTTTTCAGAGACTCCTTTCACGTATAGCAGCACAGTTTTTTGTTTCCGGTCTTTATCAAGACAGTTTTTCTTCTGCTTAAATGTCATTGCCTTTATTAACATTTTAGACCCACAGTCATTTTGTTTGAGTGCACGTTTAAGATGTTATTTTTCGTTCATTAAATGTTCCTTGTCCGCGATTCTTTGTTCCCTGAAGAACAACGTTTTAATCAAGAATCGTTTTTGTGATGAGTGATCAAGTGACAAAGCGTTGAGGTATTTGTCTGTGTGGGTTGGTTTTCTGAATACCGTATGTCCAAGCCTGCATCCTGGGTGCTTTTTCACTAAAACAGCTAGGAAAGCCAGCTGACCGTTCTCTTCGAGTTCTATTGTAAACTTGATTTTTGGATCGATACTTCTGATGTGTTCAAAGAACTGCTTCAAATCTTCTTCTTCCCCATGAGGCCATATCACAAATGTATCGTCTACATATCTCAACCAAAGGTATGGTTTCTTGGATGCAGTCTCAATGACCTCCTTTTCAAATTTTTCCATAAACAAGTCTTCTAGGATGAGCCATTGGTACTCCTTCTTGTTGTTTGTAAAACTCATTGTTCCACTGAAAGAAGGTAGAGGTCAGACAATGTTTGAAGATGGGCCACCATTCCTCAATGAATTCTTTATCTATTATTTCCATCAGGTCGTTCAGAGGTATGTTTGTGAACAATGACGTAACGTCAAATCTTATTACATGTCGTTGTCAGATAAATTAATCTATTACAAGATTCGAAACTTTAACGGCGTATAATTGCAATGAAGTCTTCACGAGTGTACCGACGGATTGTGTTTAAAAACCATCATATTTCGACGGCTAGGTCCGCTGTCTTCTTCAAGTGGGATATCATCTGTATTGGTCTGCTAAACGACGGCTAATTAGGTCAATTGTCGGACGGAGAAGCTAGCCATAAAACTACCGTATTTTTACAACACACTCTGGCGACACACCTATGAATACTTCATTACACCCGTGGTATAATCAGCGAAGGGTAGTTACAGCTGTATGAGAGATACATTCTGAATGGGAGACGCAATCTGCCTCTATTGTTATCATTTAACATTAGGCATTAACCATCTTCTACAGTCAGTACACATTAGAGGGTCCATGCCAAATCACAAAAGCGTTCTTTAGAAAAAGGAATGTATCGGTTCATGGTCCATGAAAATTCTGGCTGGTAAGAGTATTCGATAGTGGAACTTCGCTGTCGACAATCAGATACAACAGGGCACAAAAAAAGTGATAAACTGTGCATGACCCATAAACTGAACACAAAGATATATTCAAAATTGAAAATGCAAAGATTTTGACTGTAAACTGATAAATGTTGAGAAACAGGTTTATCTCCTTTTAAACCCCAGCAATTATATGCCATCATCACAGTATCCCCTGCTACCAAGTTTTCACCTCCATGATGTCTTGTTGGATAGTTCACTTCGTTCATTGCTGCGATCTCCAAGATATTCAGAAAAGCGAACAAGATGACTAAAAAGAAAACGCATTTTGATGCATATAGTCATGCCAATCTCACGAAAAGTTGGCCCATGTTACCGAAAAGATCTTTGTAGTTTTCACTTTTGGGTTTCCCAAGGAAAGTTTTTGCTACTCCTACAAAGTTCGCCAAGATAATGTTTCATTCTCGTGCATCGTTTTCGTGAAACATGTGTCATTTATGGGCTTACGGATAATTGGTCCATAAAAAATCCCTGCTTTAAGGTTCTCAAATGTTTTTTGGAAGCACACCGCATGACAAATTGTTTTATCAGTCCAAGTTTGATGGGAAAAGGTGGGAAGATGGTTTTTTGTTTTTGCTCAGCTAAAGGTTCTTCCAATATACTGTCTCTACTAGGAGCTATAACTATTTGAGGGGTCAGTCTTTCTTAAGATAGTTATCGTCACGATCTCTACTATTCGTCATGTAAAGGAAGTAAGGGTATCTGCTATAACCCAATTGTTGTCTTGAAAGAAAGTTGACCAATTGAAATGTTGGCATCTGAAGGGATTATAACAAATTAAAAGTAGAATATGTGACAAATCAACAAAGTAGGCATACAAACATACATAATAACCTTAAAAACATACGGACTGGGAGTGAAGTTCGTAGCTTTGGGTAGTGACAGTTTAAATGTGGTAAATCATGATGAAAACTGAATTCCGACATGCAGTAAAATTAAATACGATTCCAATCGAATACCACGCGCACCATTTGCCCATGTTAGAATGAAAAGAAACATATGGACTTTCACTCACATGCATACATGCTTTTTTCTTTTTCTTTTACTTATTGCTTTACGCCTCGTTGACGTCGAGGTCATTAGAGACGGGATGGGACTAGTGACAAGGAACGATAAGGAATTCGGCCATGGCCTTTTTGAAGGAAGCGTCCCAGCATTCGCCTGGGGTGATTTGGGGAAACCATGGAAAACCGAAATCTGGATGCCCAGACAGAGATTTGAACCGGCGCGGCGTCCTCCCGAATGCGAGGTCAGAACGTTAACCACTCACCCACCACTCTCGATCACATGCATACACTTAGAAACATTGTTCACTTTGACTGACACGTAATATAGAACAGATGGATGTTAAATAGCTCAAAATATAGACCTGATATTTCAAAATGAAGGTCAGTTTTGGAATCAGGGGACCAATTTCTTATAGAAATGCTGTTTATTTCCGAATTGCGAAAATCGTTGCTGACCTAGAAGAACTACGAATAATTAATATATCATTTAACATAGAGGGATTTCAGCACGTTGCTAGTGAATGTTGTGAATTTCACCCCACATTAAAACTCATTTTTTACCCACACACACAAGATATTGTTTGTTGCCCCACAGCGCCCGTATGAGTGACTTAATGTACAAATCTCCATGTTTTTTTACTAGCAACGGATTTCAATAAAAGTTTTCCAAATCCTTTCGACACATTTTTGATCAATTAATCTCAAAATCTAACCTATCACATTCTGTTAATGATAGTTCAAAGTGTATCAGTTATGATACCTAGCGTGGCTTTGTATTTGGGAGGATACGGGTTTTGTATATCCGTCCGGCAATGCAGATTTCGACTATCCATGGTATCCCGAAATCGACCCATTCTTGGTTCCTTCAGACAGCCAGGACCGAATGCTTTCAGTTTGTTGCCCCCTTCTCTACTGACCTCAACATCGATGAGGCGTAAAGCCATAAGAAAAAAAATTCTTGCTATGCTGTGTCATCTTCCGTCGACAGTGTCGAGCTGTGATTCACAACGATAGATTTCAGAATGAGGAAGGAATATCAGCACGTGCATTCATGTATTAGGATTAGAATTCAATCATCATAAGACCTTCAGGCTTTCTCTTGTGTTTTTCTAGTGTGTGTAAACACAAAAGACAACACATTACAATGGAAGATTGTGAACATTACAGGTCAGTGGTAAATCTCACAACTAAACGTACTACTACCAGCGCCATTGGTTGATTATCTTTCCCGCTTTCAGAATGTTAGTCATACTGATTGGCTGTCTACAGTCAATCTGAGATATTAAATTTTATACTATATTTGTCATTATTCTCTAAATTACTTCAGTAAACAATTTTTTAGTGTATTTTTCATTTTCATTCTTTGCTTTGGTATAATAATGTTGCTTAGGAAATAAATTCTGTCTTAAAAAGAAAAATTTCTAATCGTTTCGGTAAAAATTAAGTATCTGAAGATTAAATTATGAATACGTTTTTTTCTCTTATGTCGGGTTTTCAAAATACGTTGTTATTGAATAAAAAACAAAATTACTGATCATCGAAACTGGAATTTAGTAGTCTGTCACAAGAATACAAAAATTGTTCTTAATTTTTACCTGTGTTGATTTCTGTGTTTTTAATTTTTAACT
Source organism: Vandiemenella viatica (assembly GCA_031002005.1). Taxonomy (NCBI): domain Eukaryota; kingdom Metazoa; phylum Arthropoda; class Insecta; order Orthoptera; family Morabidae; genus Vandiemenella; species Vandiemenella viatica. Next base: position 151,085,833 of record JARYHS010008074.1, on the reverse strand, counting down.
CATAGTTTTTTTGCTAAAGAAGAATATTAAATTATAAAGCAATAGATAATGAAAAATTGTAGAAAGAAAGTAGGGAATAACGTAAATTTAATCTTGTAGGCACTGAGATACCCTATTCATCTTTTTAATTTCTGACGACAACCTCCAGGCTATCCTGCACGAACGTGGAGTACATCACCCAGTGAAACTGAAAAAAAGTCTTACAAACTAACAATAAGGGACAAGTTCATTAAAATCTGCATAATCAGAGGCTTTAAAATCACCTGACCTGATCAGATCTCGCCAGTCACACCCTGCCTTGAAAATTCGATCATACACTTACCGAGAAATAAAAAAGTACCAAGAAGAAATTGTCGGATGTCAAAACTTTGTACGCCTATCCACCATCGGCAGGTATGTAAATACGTAAATAACTAGAGTTGCAACTCTCTGTGAAAGGTAGAACGACCACCATAGTGCATTTGTATTGTTCGTGTTGTTGCCACGCCTGGTAAAATACTAAAGAGGCGTGACTAGCGTTAGATGCTGAGTGATCACTATGAAGGACACGGATATGCTACGTACTCATGTGAGACAACAGTATGGGCACCTGACAGAGTTTGAAACCGACCTCATTGTGAGTCTCTATTTGGCCGGCTGGTCTAATCACGCAATATCTAGATTTGTGGTACATTCGGATTTGGTAGTGGCGCGATGTTGGACTGCATGATAACGTAAGGAGATGCATACTTGTCCTCATTTATCCGGTCGACCACGTCTGACCACCAAAAGAGGGAGGATCCCCGTATTGTGCACCAAGCACACCGTAACACCTTCACACCTATGCCTGCCATCAGAGAACAAGTAATGCGCTCACTGCAACATTCTGCATCATTCTGCACTACTGATCGCAGGCCAGTAGCAGCCGGACTATGCATATGATGTGGTTAAAACCACAACACAAACTGCTGCGCTTGGAGTCGTGCCATGACCGGGAAGCTTGGACTGCTGATGAATGGTATCGCATAGTGCTCAGCGAATTTCGAATGCCCATCGTTGGCGAGATCTGGAGAGAGGTCCCATTCCTGCGATGTTTTGGAGAGACACAGTGGTGTTACTCCTGGCGTCATGGTGGGAAGAGCTATCGTGTTTGATTTCAGATCACGGCTGGTAGTGATTGAGAGAACTACAACGGCACAACGATATTTCACAGACATTCTGCAAACTCATGCGTAACCTCTCGTACAACAGTATTGGGGTTCTATTAGGAAAAAGAACAATGGTCCTCAACACACAGCATGTTTCTCTTTGCACTGTCTGGATGAAGTGAGATACACTCGTTGCCAGCATGATCCCCAGATCTGTCACTGGTAGAATATGTTTCGAACCAACTTGGACGTTAACCTCGCAACTCCTGATGTCAAGGACCATTTACAACAGTTGTTCGTTAGCATGCATCAAAAGAAAATGTAAAGACTTTATCATATCATTTCCAACCGAATCAATGCGTGCATCCTGGCCAGAGGGAGTGCTACGTGATGCTGACGATTTCAGGATCACTGAGATAATATCACATACCCTCTCAAACCATAAAGTTTCATTTTGTTTCCTCCTTACCTTTTGGGCGCTTCACTTTCTTGTCAGGCAGTGTAAATGTGAATGTAAAATGATTCACTTTCCATATGAATCCGTAGTGGTGATTGATACATTTAGGTGATGATGCCGTGCTTTCTAAGATTATGTTTTGTCGTTTGTAGTTTTGGTTGGCGATGGACCTGTGCTGATTGTGGGCCGCTGACACTGCACTGCACTGACACTCCTGTGTGTGTCGATGTTGCAGATTTGGATGGCGATAGCCTAGCCATGGAGATGACATTGCTCTTAATCTTGTGTTTGGTTTTGCTGACTTGGTTGGTGACGGCCTAGCCATGGTGGTGACATTGTGCTAACAATCCTGTTCGTTGTGGGTTTGCAGACTTGGTTGACTATAGCCTAGACATAGAGGTGACACTGTACTTACACTCCTGTGTGGTGGTGTTGCAGATTTGGTTGTGACGGCCTAACCATGGTGGTGGCATTGTGCTAACAATCCTGTTCGTTGTGAGTTTGCAGCCTTGGTTGACTATAGCCTAGCCATAGTGCTGACACTGTACTTACACTCCTGTGTGGTGGTGTTGCAGATTTGGTTGTGATGGCCTAACCATGGTGGTGGCATTGTGCTAACAATCCTGTTCGTTGTGAGTTTGCAGCCTTGGTTGACTATAGCCTAGCCATAGTGCTGACACTGTACTTACACTCCTGTGTGGTGGTGTTGCAGATTTGGTTGTGACGGCCTAGCCATGGTGGTGGCATTGTGCTAACAATCCTGTTCGTTGTGAGTTTGCAGCCTTGGTTGACTATAGCCTAGCCATAGTGCTGACACTGTACTTACACTCCTGTGTGGTGGTGTTGCAGATTTGGTTGTGACGGCCTAGCCATGGTGGTGATATTGTGCTTACAATCCTGTTCGTTGTGGGTTTGCAGACATGGTTGACTATAGCCTAGCCATAGTTGACACTGTACTTACACTCCTGTGCATTGTGGTGGTGCAGACTTGGTTGGTGACGGCCTAGCCATGGTGGTGACATTGTGCTTATAATCCTGTTCGTTGTGGGTTTGCAGACTTGGTTGACTATAGCCTAGCCATAGTGGTGACACTGTACTTACACTCCTGTGTGGTGGTGTTGCAGATTTGGTTGTAACGGCCTAGCCATGGTGGTGACATTGTGCTTACAATCCTGTTCGTTGCGGTTATTCAGACTTAGTTGATGATGGCCTAACCATGGAGGTGACATTGCAATTACACTCCCGTGCGTTGTGGTGTTGCAGACTTGGTTGGCGATGGCCTAGCCATGGAGGTGACGTTGCGCTTACAGTCCTGTGCGTTGTGTGGTTGCGGACTTGCTTGACTATGGCCTAGCCATGGTGGTGACATTTCAATTACATTCCTGTGCGTTGTGGTGTTGCAGACTTGGTTGGCGATGGCCTAGCCATGGAGGTGACGTTGCGCTTACAGTCCTGTGCGTTGTGTGGTTGCGGACTTGCTTGACTATGGCCTAGCCATGGTGGTGACATTTCACTTACATTCCTGTGCGTTGTGGTGTTGCAGACTTGGTTGGCGATGGCCTAGCCATGGAGGTGACGTTGCGCTTACAGTCCTGTGCGTTGTGTGGTTGCGGACTTGCTTGACTATGGCCTAGCCATGGTGGTGACATTTCACTTACATTCCTGTGCGTTGTGGTGTTGCAGACTTGGTCGGCGATGGCCTAGCCATGGAGGTGTCGCTGCGAGTGGTGGTGTTGGCGCTGTGGTGCGTGGGGGCGGCTTGGGCCCAGTCGGCCCCCCCTGCAGTGCCCACCGCCGTACGACATCACGCCGTGCGCCTGCGGCGTCAAGAAGAACGGACTCGACCTGCTGTGCGAGTACACTGACAGCCAGCACATCAACAAGGCCATGGCCCTGCTCAAGGAGCGGCCCTCCACCGTCATCTTCTACCTCAAGCTGCGCCACAACAACCTGCCCAAGCTGCCCCGCTTCGTCTTCCTCGGCCTCGACATCCGCCACCTCACCATCCACAACAGCAGTCTCGCCGTCATTGAGGAGTCCTCGCTCAGCTCCATTGGTGAGTACAACGTCTCATTACTTACTGACGTCATCAAGTGCCGTGTCTAATGGAGACTCAGTGGTCGCAACGTGAGACGCAATTGGAAGCATAATATTCTCATGAAACATTTGATAGTAAAATGATGTCTGTGCAATCTGCTAAGTCTTTTATGTATAAATATTCTTAATGATCGTCTAAACCATGTCGATGAAGTCAATTACAACTAACCTGCAGATTTTATAGTATTTCCAATCACTGCTCGTTTTACATCAGAAATATCTATATGGGGTGCAAAGTTCCAGAAATTTTACTCTCTTCAGCCGTAACGGTACATAAAACGTCAGTTTTTTGAAGCATGACCATACTCTTGAAACCTTGCATATTGATTTGTGTTTTCGGAGGTAACGTCGAGTAACATACGTAACCACCAGGTTACGATTCTCCTCCTAGGGCAACTATAGATTAAAAATATCAATTAAGTTATTAAATAACAAATGGATCAAGTTAGCTTTGTTCATATCACATCCATATTCAGCGAAATATTGTGAAGATAAGTTGATAGGTAGAAAACATGGTGTCCAAGTTATCGTCATTGGTGAAGAAGAAGATAGTCAGACCGACGGGAAAAAGATATATTCATGGTTAGTTAACTGAGAAGTATACACGACATGTGAAGCTGTAAAAAAAACTGTTGAAGTTCTGTTTGGGCTCATGACTCTCAGAGGCTCCATTATTTTACAACTGAATTGGCTTATGATGATGATTCTCAATCCATTGCAGCGATATTCCAGTGCCTAAAATGTAAATTTCTTTTTTAGTTCTCTACTCATCTTCTGTTTCCCAATTTACCTTCGCAGAACATACAATCTTAATAACATTTCATTAGATATATGCGCTAGCTACTTTTAACATTATCGAAAAAATTATTTAGAAAAAATGTTTTTATACTTTGGAGTTAAGCTCATATTGTTGTATCTACAAGATAGAATCCGCTTTAACGTTTCCTTCATCCACCTCGTGGGATGTCGCAATAGTACTTAGTCTTCATATTTTATTAATAATAATTCAAAATTCGTGCTGTATAAGCTATTAGACAAATCTTTCTCGTGTCTCGCAACTAGCATGTTCTCATTCTGAGGCTCTTCCTAAAATTTATTTAGATGTATAAACTGTGACGTTCTATGGGCGCGATAAATTATTATTAGCACATAAAATAAAGAAGAACATATCCAGGTAAATTCTCGTTTCTTCTTTTAATATTTGCTGATTGAATAAAACATTCTACTCATTTTTCGTGTAAAATTTTCTGTACACCAATTTCTTTACTTTCCCCAATCCCTGCAGTATATTCAGTTACATCGAATCAACTTTTCTCAAAGATCGACGATGGCTCAGAATACAAGATTAAAACGATATTCATGTTACTTCTTTGCACCAAATTTAATATTTCTTTCGTAATCATCTCGTTGCGACTATAAGTCTTCTGTGCAAGTAAATACTTTTGCGGCTTTGATAAGATGGAGTTTTCTCTAATAACTTTTGAGATTGATTTTTCTGTGTCTCCTAATAGAATTACAAATTAAATCTTACTTTCTTCGTAAGACACTGACTGAAACTTCATCAAATCTCTTACTCGATTCGAAAATTTGAATGAAAGGCAAAGGGGCACACTTAATTTCAGCTCCAGGAGTATTAGTTTATCTTCAACGAAGCCTAGGTCTCCTACTTTAAATTATTTGGAAACTTTGAAGCAAATTTAAGTCCGTAATTGACTGAAGAAATTCATATATCTTAAGTAAACACGTTTTAGTCAAGGCCCTTCTTTAAACTCGCCACTACATGTAAACTAAACTGGGCAAATATTTACCCCCTTTACCCATAACATTCACCGGCTGATGTAAGAAAGCAGAATTTATCAAACATTAAAATAATTAGAAGTACTACAAAACTAATGTACGGTGGAATATTTTCGTAAAGTGATATCGCTTAGTCATTAAGGTGGTAGGACGTCAAACGGGCCGACTTAGAGCAAGAGAAGCACCACAGGACATTTTAATCTCCATTGTCTATACTTTTACAAGTAAATTCATAAAAATTTGTCAGCATGGCCAGGAAGTATTCAGGATTCACACTAATAGCAGTGGACATTCAAAAACATAACAAAACCATTTTTCTTTTTTACATGTGAAATTCCACCATTTTTCACTTACTATTAGTTACATTAATTGCTATTGGTTGCATTAATTGCTATAGGTACACTTTTCTTCATAAGTAAGAGAGATTTTTCAATGAATTTTGCACAGCATACAAACCATGCCTACAGTTGTATGAAACTCTAGAATTTATTTAATTTATGAAAAAATGAATGAGCTATTACATTTTAAACTTCATCTTTAGAAAAAGCTCAATTTTATAGTAAATTACATCAATTTTTACCACAATTTTTAATAGAATTGGAAAATTCTAGAGTTTTGCATTAAGGAGATTGTGTTTAATAAGCATACCAAGTTTGAAAGTAATAGGATGTTTATTTTGGATGCTACATGTACCTAAGTACAGGAATATGTGTTTTGCGGAAAATGGCTGTTAAAGTTTCTGCTTGTATGACAGAAGAATGCTGTGCAAAGGGGCTGGCGCTGCACCTTCATACACTTAAGATCAAATTACGTACCTCATAATCCCTCAAATATAAATGTTTTATACATCAAATTATTCAGGAAGATGTGTGCTACAAAATAGGCACATTTTTTTAAAATCGATTTTTTTAAAAAAAAATCGTAAATATTTTGTAGGTGGTCATTTAAATTTTTTTATTTACATATTTATATCTTAAGGTTGCAAAATAAATATTTCGTTAAAAGGAAACACATAACGTCCTTAAGAATCACTATGAACCTGTAATTTTTAGGCTACGTTGCTTGGGTTCTTTTAATATCCTTGTGTTTCTATTCATGTTTGCAAAGAAAACTAGCTGCATATTTTGTTATGCAAATTCTGTTGATTTTCTATTTTCTGCTACTTTAGTGCCTTGCTCTTGTCTTGCTTTTTTATTTAATTTTATTTTTTTGTCGTTGTTTTGCTATTGTATATGAAAAGAGGAAAGGAAGAGTTGACCAACCACCAAAGAAAACAACCAGGTACTCTCCTAAATTCTACAGAGACAAACAACAACAATTTTGATGACAAAACCCCGTTTGTGCATACAAATGTTGACCTTCCGTGATGAAAACAAAACATACAGTTTAATCCATCCCATTAGAAGGGAGATGCGTAATACTGAATGAAATTCATTTAGAGGCAATATGATGATGATAAAACAGCAGAACATCTGCGGTGATAAAACTAGTGACCTGTGACTCGGGATTAAGATGCTAAGCACGGTCTAAGCGAGAGTTACAGTGTCATGATAAAGTAAAACCCCCCCCCCTCTGCGATGATATTCAGTTTCACTTGGATTTGTTTTTAATGCCGGTAATAAATTTATGGCTATTTTTAACAAGCTGCGGTTGGGGATTAAAAAGCGATGATTTTTTTTATACGTGGCTGGTTTTAAATAAAACCTGCGGATTTCCCTTTTTTGCGTTTGTTGTTTGATGGGCTTATTTCACACTACAGGATAGATCCTTTGTTTGTCATTTCCTCCACACGCCAATATTAAATATATCGTTCGAGTACAGCACATATCACACGTTACGTATTTTTCACTGATTGTAATCCACTTCCTGCTGCTTACGTAGGTGGTAGAATATTCTGTATTTCTGACGTTTCGTTTGATAAAGTACTGCTGCGGACATCCGTTCGAAATAATTACTGTTTCGCTTGTTCATAAATTCCGATAGAGATTAAAATATTGCAACCGTATCTTTCAGATCATGAACAAAGCTTTCCCTGCTGTACTCTGATAATATTCGGTGTACCAGTTATTGTCAGAGAGATTGTATGAAAACTCCTACGCCACACAACATGTAAGACATCCTATAAATCTCTTTTTGCTTTAAATATGAACTTACCAAAATGTATTTTAAACCGGAAGGTATTTCATCAGGTCGTAACTGTTATAAATTTGAAATAAAACTTCAGGTAACTGTATAAATGAACAATTAATAATTTTATGGCCGAACTCGAACCGGCGACCCTTGCAACGTGAAGCTAACTATCACCTCCACCCTCCCACCTCCCGAGCTATCATGTCCGGCTATTAATATTTTACCGAGCGTGGTGGTGTAACGGCTAGCGTTCTGGCCTCGCATTCGGGAGGACGGCGGTTCGAAACCCCGTCCGGGCATCCAGATTTGTGTTTCCCATGGTTTCCCTAATCACTCCAGGCAAATGCCGGGATGCTTCCTTCAAAAGGCCATGGCCAAATTCCCTCCCGTTCTTGCCCCCATTCTTTTCCGTCTCTAAAGACCTCGCTATTAGAGAGACATTAAGCAGATAAAAAAAATATATATTAACATTTTCATGTGTTTTGTCTTTCCGTATAATACATCGAACTGGACTATCACAGTGGATGACGTCATTTCCTCGTGCGGCGTTAAGTAGTACTAACCTCATTGACATTGAGTTCATTAGGTGCGGAAGAGGAGTGTAGACAAGAAACAGCAACGAATTCGTCCGTGACCTATTTGAAGCACACATCCCGTTGTTCGGCTCAAGTGATTTTGGGAAATCTTGAGTAACCGAAATCTGTGGAGAAGGATTTGAACCCCTGTCCTCCCAAATTCCAGACCCTGCTGACCCAGCACGCTTGATAAATTCGTCTTGTCACTGAAAAACTGAGCGTAGATCATCTTTAATCGTATTACATACAAGAACATATTAAACTTGTTTCCATCATATGGTGCATAAAACATCAGTACCAATATTCAAAGCACTACACTGTAGTGCATAGAACTGCATTAAAACTATGCAACCTGTTTAAGCAGTTACCAGGCTTCTTGCTTTTTGCTTTTTCAGTTGCTATGACGCCAACATCTACCTTCAGTTCTCCTCATGTTTCCCTCTGTCGACCTGTGCTTATTATTTCGTTACATAAAAGGTCCTCATATTGTTTTTTAACTATGAATACTTTCGGCTTTGCGGATTAAGGCTAAACGCTGTAAGTACGAAAGCTGGGTTCAAATTACGGACTCAGTCCATGTCAGACCACAGAACTGCTTGTTTCTTGCAGTTCTTGTAAATTGCTGCGGCCTGAGTGTGTCGTTGTGCTAGGAGTGGTGGTCATTTAAGACTCTGTCCCCCCTCCGTTCTAATTTCCAAGCCCTGTGCACCGTGGTCTTGTGGTAGCAGAAATAGTCAGCTTCTTCTTAATAAAATTCCTTGTGCACAAAGAAGTTTAAGATCAGACTAGTAAAAACTAATGCAAATCGTAAAACAATTTTTAATATCAGTGCCAAGAAAAGTTTTTGTGTTGTATTAACGTTGTTTTAATCAACACTTGACAAATTGTTCTGAAATGAAAATTCCGTTGTTACATTAATCACAGCCAACAGTGTACATCTGTGTGTGATCACGTGGTTAATACCACACGTGAAGAGCCATAAACAATACAAAACAAAATTCTGTCACAGTGTTAACTGCTATGATCATGGTCATAGTTTATGTACACCTTTTAGATGAATACTTCATTGGAATCTTCTTACACCACTAAAAATTGCATCCTAAAAGCACACCTGATAGCTGGAAACTGCTAGTGCATGTATAAATCATTTTATGTCTTGCAGTTGTTTTTCTGGGAACACCACTATCTAAACTGAACTTGGCAAGGGGAAAGGTCCAAGCAAAACCGTTGTTTATCATGTTACATTCAAGAATTATGATTAGAAATGTTTTTACCATTGAAATCATCCACCAAATTAACAGTAGTGGAAAGTTTGCACTTCTCAGGCATTATTAGGCAGGAATAACAAAATCATCTGAACACACATCATTTAAGTATTGAACATGTTGATCATTCGCAAGACGTGAATTGGTGATGTGGAAGTACTACATTGATGAACATGGTTTAATTTGCCTCTCATCAACAAATTGCAAACATATTAAAACATTATTATTATTAATTTACAAACTTGATAGATATACTATGTAGTAGTTTGACGGTGATTTAAGATTATGTTCCGCTACCAAGTAATAAAGTGTTCTAATACACACCAAAATGTAGCCTAAGATTTCAAATTGTGAAATCACTGTGTTAATCTGTTTATTAACTTTCTAAAGATGCAGGAAAAGGCAAACATTGTAAAAAAAATTGGATTTAGGAATCACTATTTCTTAGTTTTAAATGATTTTTTAGAAATCGCTTCAGAATCGCGATTCATAGCAGAATAAATATTTCAGTAGCAGGGTAGAACTGAATACAAAATGTATACTTCATAATTCGAAGTATTTCTTCGTAAGTGCTGACTATATTAAGTAATATGGGTAAAACTGTTTTTAATGAATTCCATTGGTAAAATTAATAAGATTTAATCTTACGTTCAACGTTGACTCTGGTGCATCAGAAAATTTGTAAATTTTGTCTCTCTGCATCTCAATAGGACGAGTGAAAATTGTTTAAATCAACAATTCTCACTCCACTTACCATCAACTCAGCATTTAGTTTATTTTGTCGACTTCCGAAGCTATCCACTCTGATTACTGTCTGGTAGTTACGGAACCGAGTCTGCGATAACGGCGGCGTGCGTGATAGTGCGAGGCCCAGGCGCCCCCCGGGCGACCCACAAAGGCGTTGATTGAGTTAGTGAGGTCGGCATCTGCGCCGCAGCCGTCACTTAACACCGCCCCGCCGGCAAACCACTCTCACACACCACACAACATCGGCGTTTCCAGTTTCTTTATTTTTATTCATCGCAGTAGTATTTGATACGTGGTGTCGCGGGTAATAAAGTTTATAGATATTTATTAATCTTAAGAAATTTACTTTGCTTTCCGAGCCAGGTGAACCGGCGTAACGCCTCACCACTATTATTTTTTTATTTATTTATTTATCTGTACATTAAGATGGTTCGTTCTCTAGGATCTACAACGAACCGTTATTCCTTAATACTGTAATAAAATTTATTCTAAACATAATTTTGTAAAATAAACACTAATCCTATATACTACGAAAATGGTATAAATAATTAACTATTATTACTACACACTGTAAATTATCAACCTGTTAGTAAAAACTGTTACCCACTAATGCTAAATAACTAAACATCTTGAGTTTTCAAAAGTTCGTTTAACGCTGGCATCCGTTGAATAAATTCCAGAAGTCACTCTTCCGCCTCAGCGTTCCACTTAGTTGTTTGTATCTCGTCCGTTTAAAGTATCTTGACTCATTCCTTATATGGTTTGCTGTGTTCCGGCAGGTTGCTGGCTATGCTGAAGCCGATACCGCTCCCTGGCTGCATCTGACACAGCATCTGCCAGCTTGTCGAGTTCATTCAGGAGGAGGTTGTCTTTCAGAATTTCCGTGATAGTTTTCCCCATGAGTTTCACTCTGTACTGTTTGACTTCATCATCAGCTAAAGCACATTCAAAAAGTTTATGTTCAGGTGTTCCTGGAGATCCGCACATGTATAGATCATTCTCTGTCCTATTGGTCCTATGGAGGTATGTTACATACGGTCCATGACCGGTGAGGAAAGGTATTAACCCTCGGGATGGATTGAAGTGCTTCATACGTATCCTCTCTCTGATGTCAGGAAGAATTTCAAATACTCTCCTTCCTGTTTCCGAATTGTTCCACTGCTGTTGCCATTCATTCAAAATACAATTTTTGATGTCTACCTTCTTGGAAGCCACTTGACCCAGGATTTCTGTTATCTTGTCTAAGTTTCCTTTGCGTAGCCAGTGACATGCTGCTCTTTTTTTTATTTCCAGATCTAAAGGACATATTCCGAAAATGACTGTAAGTGCATCAGTTGGGGTACTTCCGAATGCGCCTGTAAGAAGCAAGAGAATTCCTCGTTGCATTCGTCTGATATCCCTTGCAGGTTTAACCAATCTTAACCTATGTGCTCATGTGCTTGCACCATAACTTGCAATAGCTGTGGTAATGGCACCATGATATAGCCGTATAGTCGGCAGTGGTATTAGAAATCTTCTTTGCCCAGTGCTAATTATTTTATTCATTGCTGCAGTCGTTCTTTGGCATATATAATCAATGCGATCATTAAAATTCCTCACCACTATGCTTGACGCCATCCTCCAAGGTCGCTTAACGCTGCAGTCCTACTGTGAGAACCGTAGGGCCCATCACATTTTCAGGAGAGGGGCAGCCACCTTACCAAAAGCGACGTAACGTCCAGCCAATAGGAAACGCCCGCTCCCCACTTGCAGCTCTCGGGGACGCTGCTTGGGGACTAAGATACGCCCCCTTCCACGGTGTAATTTTATGTAGGGCAGTCCTGTTATTAAGCAATAATTGCCGTTTTAGGCAAATTCCAACGTTCTTCCCTCCGCTGGATCCGGAAGTAATCGCTACCATTTTGGATCTGATGATCCACTATTTCACTACCGGAAATATCACCAACTTGTATAACAATTTTTGTAATTAATTCAAGGCGTTCTGCAGTCAAACTTCGTGGATAATATGTACTGACAATAGTATTCAGATATGTTAATAAAATCTGGTAACAGATTTAAGCACACTGTTAAGATTCCTGACAGATACACAAAAAATACCACTACGAAAGAAAAGATTGCTAATTAAAAAATTAAAGAGATAACTGTCGATCGAGCAGGAAAAAAATGAAGAAACGTGCAAGTACTCATCCTGCAGAACACCCGAGAATAAAAGGTTATAATTACAGAGAAAATTACGGCGCTGTGGTGGAAGGGGAAAAGAGACCAATCGAAAAAGTACGTAGACAACAAGAAGACCAGACGCAATATTTAAATGTTAAGAGAATGAATGGATGGTGGTAAAGAAAGATTCTTGCAAATACGGCGTAAATGGAAGAGGATTTAAGAGACGGCCTTCACAGGCAAAAACTTAATTTAAAACTGATAAAGTTGTTTACATAAGCAGGTTGAGTGGCGAAATATATATTTCAATCATACGTCATCTTTAAGCAACAGACTACGATTTAGATTCACAGGTAAGCTAACAGATGTTTTTAAGGTTGTATAGCTATGCTGAACGGTATCAAAAGCAATTTAACCAACTTGGATTGAAGTGAATGTGGTTTCGTGACTGATGCAACATACTAATAGTTTTCCTTTATTGATGGTATTGAAGTTTTCATGAATTTTTATTGGTAGAATCAGGGAAGACGCCCCTAGATGTAAAATAGAAGTCAATACCTCCTTATGCGAATGATATGCGAGCTGATGGAACCTTGAAAATTACACTTCATGATAGTGTTCACCAATCAAAACATTAGCGGGTGATTAGGCTAGACTTTAGCCAACACATTACTTCTGGATTTACGCCCTGCCTACGTCGAAGACATTACAGGAGAACGAGCACGGTGTGCAAGGAATCGGAAGAAATTCAGCGTTGTCTTTCTAAGGAACGATCCTGGCATTGTCCTGGAGTGATATGGAGGAAACTTTGGAAAATTCAAATCTGCACAGCCGGTACGGGGCCTCGAACCCATATCTTCCCAAATGCGAGGCCAGAGCGTTACCGCTCACCCACCACGCTCAGTGCCTTTTGTGAGGTCGCTGCAGAGGATGATAAACCGAAAACGGTTCGAATGACGTTCTATTTATATTTTCAAAAATTGTAAAAATTTCGAATGTGTTACACTAGCGACCTCGAAGAAAAAAAATCCGCCACGCCTTAAAACAATTACTTTGGATAATAAATTTGGCTTATATCATAACACGGAATTTTACATTACTTCACAACATTTATTATATTGACACATTTCTCAAGATTTAAAAGAATACGATGCATCGCGATGCGTTATTTAGCCATTACACTGTGGAACCAAAATGCCCCCAAGATTTTTTAATAATTTCAAGATCAAATCGCATTCGCTACCGATCCGATATCATTCTTAATTACTGGAAGTATCGATATGTCAATCGTTTATTTATTACACGGAGATAATAAATAGATGATTGTGGTATCACTGAAAGGTATACTTAGCAAAACTTACAAAAATGTTTTGTTTTAACAATGAATCTAAAACTTATAGAAAGTCTCAGCAACCGAAAATTGTAATAAAATCAGCCCCAAAAGCTACGAAATGATTGTTCATCTTTGAAATGTGATTTCTGTTAGAACAGAATACCTTTATTATCATCATCGTCTTCTTAATTCCAGGGAGACGGATGAAAGAGTAACATTTGATAAGAAAAAGATGTGATAAGTAATCAATGAAGTAAATTCTGAGTGTAAACTGAATTCAATTATGCTATAAGGATCAGTTGGTCAATTTTTTATTGACAGCACTTGCCAATTAGTAGATTCTGAATAAATTTCGTAACGACACCTAACTGTGAAGGTAGCTACCTATAAGATACAGATCATTCATTTTTCTGATTCTACTGAAGAATCTTGTTACAAGTGGTTGCGCCCTATCAATAACACCGAAAGCTACTCGGCTATCAAAATGGTATATAGTTTTCACACTCATTTCTATACATGTGTCTAATAGGTATTTAATTATGTATTGAATTTGACTATGTTATTTTTATTTTTTAATTTACTAAACACAGACTGACAGTTTTATTTTAATTATGTTTTGTTTGAGTGGGATAGATAAGTATATGGACTGTTTGCATTGGTTATAACTGGTATGATTAATTGACCACTCGTGTGTAGTAATATTATATTACATCTTGTCCGAATTACAAATTAATAAATAAACACATAATTTTCTTACTTATTGCTTATCTGTGTGGCTTATTTTCAACGGTCTAGAAATTCAGTGGCTGTTTAGGGATTCAAAAGCCTTTGTTTCAACATTTATGGGCCCTTAAACTAACTCGACAAAGCTTTATGGCAAATTAAGCTGTCGTTAGTTCGTTTGGGACAGAACCGGTTTATCTAGTTACCTCGTAATCATACATTTGTCTCTGCTAATTAATTCCGTTCTACTGTTATGATGTCGTATCGCATGGCTTATCCTATTATAGCCAAATTTTTCTCGAAAAACTGTACGTATATTTTAAAACGAGGAGGAGTATTCGGGTATTAGGGTTCAGTGTGACAGTGTGATGCGCCCCAGTGTCACCGCTTCTGCCCGGTAGTCTTCGTCTCCAATGACGACTGCGCACAGTGTCACGCGCAGCTACCTGCCGGACGTGCCCGGCACGCTGCGCTGGTTGCGTGCTAGTTAGGGGCTGTGGGCAACTTTGCCAAATTGACTGCCTGAGGTTGCGCCAAAGGCACGTTGCGTTATTACACGGAACGAGTCGCCTTACCAGAGACAATGTAACAAACGGAATAATTCACTTCCGCATCTAGATGGCGCGTGACATGAGCATATCGCATACAGAGAATAATAGTTGAGGAAGCGAAATT
The DNA here is from genome assembly GCA_031002005.1 of Vandiemenella viatica. Lineage (NCBI taxonomy): Eukaryota > Metazoa > Arthropoda > Insecta > Orthoptera > Morabidae > Vandiemenella > Vandiemenella viatica. Next base: position 151,070,747 of record JARYHS010008074.1, on the reverse strand, counting down.
AATAATTGCTGTAGTTTACACAGACCATTTTGTACTCGTTTCTAAGTACCTACCTGCTACCAACTATTAGGGCAATGACAGTCACTGATCCTTGTATTTTCCTGTTTCCCTTTGCGATCGACTTTAAGGTGTATAGGACGTCATGAGTCAACGTAGGGAAAGTCACATTTTACCTATCAAAAATCCGCCAACTTGAGCCTATATCAGGTAATGTTCAGCTATTCACTGTTTCTAAGAGGGCATCCAAAACATGTCACGGCAATACGAGCTATTTGTCTATTATTTCATGATAATTTACTGCATTATTTTACTTATATTTGTATTATAATATTTGCATGGTTGGGGTTATAAAGGTACTTTTTTTCTGTCTACTGTCTGTAAGTCCAGAAATAACAATAGAATTTTGGTATATTCTGGAAGTTTTGTCACTAACTGAAAGTAACTTAAGAGAAAAACATGAAACGTTCTTTATAATAAACATCATAGCAGAAAGTATACTGTAATATTCAAAACAACTCCACCAAACGATAAGACAAACTCTTATTATCTGGGATGGTTTGGAAAATATATGGTTGTCTTTTGTTAATTTTGACGGATCGTAGATGAAATATCACTACAGATGGTAGGGGATTGATTTACGAAGGACTTGAGGTAAATCGCCTAAGACTGTAGTTGGAACCATCCTGAAATTTGGGAAACCATGGAAATATGGATTCTCAGACTGGGAATCGAACGCGCAACCTTTAGAATGCCTATTAGTCTGCTTAAGAATAATTGTTTTTGTTCGATTAATTTTTTTTTCGAAAATAATCCAACCGAATGTACTTTCTATAAACGCTATCTAATTATTCCGTTAAAGCAACTTTTTATCAGATTAATCCATTAAGTGGCTGATCACGTGGCACTCACATAACACTCAGGCTTACGGTTTGAAATTGTTCAACTGTTTCATGTAGTAAGACTACGGACTGTATGTTTCAGAATACTGCTGTCTTCGAGTTACAGCAGGTAGTTCAAATGGCTTAGTAATAATAAACTGGCACCATCATAGAAGGGAATGCAATCAGAATAAGGAACTTTAATTTACATTGATGGATTCCATTAGTTTTTTGATTCCTTGTTCCATGAATTAGCATTAGTGTTTATTTTTTCCTGTCCGTAGCCAATGACAGACACTCTACAGGTTTTTAAGATTGGTAATTCATCCTATCTTTCTATCCACTTTATTGCTTCGTCTACTTACTTCCTGCAAACTAGCTATTTCAGGAACAACCATGGACTTATACTTTTGCGAATTAATGTCGAGTAGAACCTCTTATCAAATTAGCAAACAAAAATGTTCTTTAAAAATCAGATTTTTAGCCTGCAACAGTTAATATAATTAATGTTTCAGAACTTTTTTCGTTATGTTTCTTATTTATCCTTGGGATAAAGTGAGTGAAAAAAGAATATAATCGATCTCTCAATGGGAAAAAATGAGTTGCAGCAATAAGATACATACCTATCTTCAATAATAAACTGGCTTTGTTTGACTCTCATTATTGGTTTTAATTATTGGAAAGATTTGTCCGAATTACAAACATTAAAAAGTAAGAGAAAAAGTAAGACATTCCCTGCATAAAATCCTTGTTTCATTTCTAGGTAAACTTTGAAGGTACAGTAGTACCAAATATTACTTATATGTTATCGAGCACCATTTCATCATATGATATACCAAACTTCAACGCAAAAATCTAACAAGGTGTGAATATGCAGTAATTAGATGACCCGTGAGAAAATTTCGGGAATACAATGAACAGTAAGGCTGGGGGTTTGTAATCGGGTGAAAGAAGAGCCGCTTCATTTGTCTCAATTGTTTATTTGATTAGTGTAATAGGTACATAAAAAAGTCAACGCCAGTGAAGCAATTTATTAATGTCTCTGTGATATGTTCTACTGCTTTCTAGCGGCTAGGAAGTGAACTATTACGTGTGACTTTCACAGTTATTGCTTTTGGCCTATAAGTGTCAAATTCCGTAAAATTTCGTTCTTAAGAAATGATGTGACAAAAGCAGAGATCTTAATCTTTAATATGATAGCTCATTTATCTATTGCGGTTACATATCAAGGAGATAAATGGCTCATAATTAAAATAATTACAGAAAAAAATTATAATTTTCTAATTCCTAAAAATTCCTTTCCTAAAATATGATTTGATCCAACCGGAGACCTTAATCTTTAAAATAATATCTCATTTATCTATTTCGGTCAGATATCAAGGGAGATAAATATCTCATTGGAAAAAAATACTTTATGGAAATCATGATAATTTTCTCATTTAAGGTTTGAATTCCGAAATATTCCTTTCTTGAAATGTGATGTGACCACGGCGGAGATCTTAATCTTTAAAATGAGGCATCATTTATCTATATTGGTTGGATATCAAGGGAAATAAATGTCTCGACACAAAAACGCGTTGTACAAATATTGATATTTTGCCCTTTAAAGATCGAATTCAGAAAAATACCTTTATAAAAAAATTATGATTTGACCAAAGCGAAGATATTAATCTCTCATTTCTGGGTTTCGGTTAGATATGAAGAAAAAAATACGTTATGAAATAATGATAATTTTGCCTTTTAAGGGTCGAATTCCGAAAAATTCCTGTCTTAAAATATGATGTCATCAAATCGGAGATCTTAATCTTTAAAATGATATTTCATTTATCGATTTCGGTAAGGAATGCAGGGAAATAAATAGTTCGTGGTACGAAAAACCGAATTTTAGAAACAGACATTTTTCCCATTTTAGGGGAGAAATCAAAAAAAAATCTTATTAAAAAATATGATTTGATCAAAGTGGAGACCTTAAGCTTTAAAATGATACCTTATTCATACATTTTGGTTAGTTTTCAAGAGAGGTAATGGTTTGTGACAAAAAAACACTTTATAGAAATAATATATAAGATAACATGTATAAACTTAATGGATATATCTGATGGAGTGTGTGAGGGATTCTTTGTCGGTAAGGGGACGTCCATTAACTACGTGAGGTGAAGTAAGGGGAGGAGGTTCGCCGGAATCTCGCCAGGGGAGGGGGGGGGGAGTGGAGAGAAATCTCACGTCATCTATTTAATTAGAACAGCTGAGCTGTAAAGGGGTTCAAGATTTCAGAAAAAAAACACCCGCGTAATTAATGATCGCCCCCTAAGAAAGGATCTGTATTGTTGGCTTTTGTTTTCTTGGCATTTTGTGTACTGTTACGTTGTAAAATATAGGAAATAAAGCTTTGAACAACAAAAGACCCGTGAAAAGCGTAAAAATACTTTTATGTCACACGTTCAATATATGGAACAAAGGCTATATAATATCTGATACTTTGTAACACATCTTGACATGCATGCAAAATATTATTGAAATTATCAACGTCAGGTGATTTGCAGAACTATGTAACCAAGAGAGTGTTTAGAGAGTACCAGTGGCGTAGTGTTACTTGCAGCGCAGAGGAGACAGGGAGAGGCGGGGCTCTCGTCTTTGTCCAGGGAGCAGCGCTATGCGCTATGCGTGTTCTCTTCGCGTGCGGCGCGATGTCTATCTGACCCAATTAGAGAATACAGAGCAGCGCACAGCAGTGCGTGAGTGCGGTGAGGAGGTAATCTCCTGCGGGGAAAAAAAGTAAGAAAAGTCTGTAACGAGGCAGCCGCGCGCATAAACTACGGATATTAACGTCAGCAGCACGCAAGCGACACCACCACCAACGCCAGGATTAAGAATTTTTTATTCTTCTCGCGCGATTCAGTTAACATCTTTGCTGTGCCAGATATTAAAAAAAGAGCATATTAACAACTCAGGTCGAATGTACAATTTATTTATGGGAACTTCGGGGAAAATTAAAACGTGAAGGCCACACGACATTATTCCAGCTATTTTATTGACCGATAGAGGCAAACATATGTATGCAACAGGAAAAAATACAGGATTATTCAAAAAGAAGGAGCATGTTTTGTGTTTTATTTCTCACAAGTTATAAAAGATACAAATAAGTGGCAAACATAACGTGGCCATTTAACTTTTTCGTTAAAGTGAGACGCTTCAGGAATTAAAAAAAAAAGAGAATGTTTTTCGTATTTTACTATTTTTATTTGAAAACGAAGAACACTTAGAATAAGTAAAGTATTACATGTTAGGTGAGTTACTTAGCCTTAGTGTCTGACATCTAACGTCGAAGTAGGCGGTTGTTTTGTATTTATCGGTGGAACTGACCCAAAACATCGGGTCTACTTTCCAAGTAGGAATGGAGCTCATTATATGATTTTTTGATGTTAGTCTTAATAATCAAAATGGCTTTCAATAGAACGACGCTTAACTGTATTTTGTCACTTGTTCAAATTTTATTTATTAAAAAAAAAACTTTTTCAACAGATGCGTTACTTCCAGGAAGACACATAACGTACTGTTTTCAAATTATTGTTTCCATCCTTAATGAATTTCTCATTATTAATCTGGTACTTAGTTTTCCAATGAGGTATATCCGTGAACGGCGTAGTGAAATGGCATTGAGTTATGTTTTTGCAATCACTAATATAATCTATCACCAGTTGAATTATTGAAATGTGTTTGTTAATTGCTACTACAAGTGAAGTGGACTTTTGACAATTTAGATGACAAAACTATTTAATTCGCAAACAGTTGTAACAGAAGGCAAGTAAAACGCGTTATTCATTCCAGCTGACTTCTAACTGTTGGTTAACATCGAGGAAGATGCAAAATTTCAACCGATACTTTAAATATTTTCAGCGAGGAATATGTTTATCGAAATTCAAATCCGTCCCCAAGTACTGCATGAAGTCAAAGAAATAAAAGTATTGTAGTTATCAAATGTTGTATCAGGTGTGCCTTTTATTAATTCGGTGGTGATTGTAGTTATCAAATGTTGTATCAGGTGTGCCTTTTATTAATTCGATGGTGACAATCCCTGAAGAAGATTTTATGCGGGGAGTCATATGTTCGTTAGCGCCCAACTTGTTAAAACTATACATTATGCTATTCGCTGTTTAGAGCCTTAATTCTAGTTCTTCAGCAGTCAGATAACTATTTTTTGGATAGTTAAACAATTATTTACTAATAATTTTTATCTGAAGCGCGCACCATAAACCGATATTCTTCTACAAAGCGGGCATCCAGATTTGGGTTGTCCTTGGTTTCCCCAAATCACTCCAGGCAAATGACGGGATGCTTCCTTCAAAGGCCACGGCCGAATTCATTCTCGTTCCTTGTTGCCAGCCCCGTCCCGCCTCTAATGAACAGGACGTCCATGAGGCGTAAAGTCATAAGTAGTTAAAAAAAAGAAAAGAAAAAATGGTAAGAACTGGTTGAAACATTTGAACTTCGAATGTTAGTTCATGCAATTGAACTGCATGCAACCCACTTGAGTGTCTGTCGATAATTGTTATCTACTATTGTGGCAAAAGCAAGTAGATTACTTTCGGTAAATAGCCATAATTATATACGTTCAATCACACTTAAAATGAAATCAAATTCATAGGAATAAAACTTGATACAACTGAAGAAGGAAAATACTTAATAGTTTTAACAACAATTGTAGAAGGATATTTGACCAAACAGTGTGGGGGGTGATAATTTTTGCGCCGAGCTTTTCGTAGGATCCGGATTTACATTTCAGTATAGACTATCCACAATTCTGTCTGCAGTGGTTTTACATGTTGTGTTTTGATTTGATGCAAGTTATAAAATGAATTGAAATTCACGGAACAACGCCTGATCGGTCAGTAGCAATAGCACCTTTCATTCTCACTGAGAAATATAAGGTTGTTTGGATGCGAAGAAGTGAAGGGATGTGGCATGTAATTATGTGTTCAGGGCAGAAGCGGTCACCTATCCAATCCACCTGTATTGTATATGTCATACCAGGGGCGGATCTAGGGGGGGGGGGGCTAGGGGGCTCAAGCCCCCACAAAAAGTATCTGGGTCCACCCCTGACATTGTAATTTTGGAGACTTTTTTTTTTTTTTTTGGCTCTACGGATTCAGGGCCCGAGGAGGCTATAAAGACTATCCCATGGCCGACTCAAGTCCCCCCTCAAAACCAAAATCCCCTGAAGGCAAGCCCTCTGGACCAAAATTCACTCAAGCCAAACGCCCCCCCCCCCCCAAACCAAAATCCTGGATCCGCCCCTGTGTCATACGGTAACGACAGGTTTCCTTACCATTCCAAGCCAAGAATCCCACACTGCCTCTTATACTATAGCTATCGACGAGTTAAAAACTCCTAATATTGTTAGTAGCAGTTACTTATTTCCAGAAATATAAACTGTGTAGAAGCGTAAATAAAGTAAATGCAACCATACAAGTAAAAAAAAAAAATCAATACTTTAAGGATCCTGTGACCATAAAACAGATAGAGGGACTACGATAAATCATCAAACACTTATTACATTTTGTGAGTATTTATCTCTGAATGAGTCTTAGGAGATGACAAGAAACCGTTGGGCTTATCAGAGAGTTATGACAGCAGTATTTATATAAATGACTCAACACAGTCGTTGAAGTGAGCATCTCAAGTACTAAATGTTTTCCAACGGTGTATTTCCTCCTCCGCGAGTTTTATAGACTGACAGCAGATGAGGATTTCTACCTTGCAAAAAGAAAAAAAATCTTCATCCTGCTTCAATGACCTCGGAAGCTTTCAGCCTGAATGGAGCGGGGTAAAGGACTTTGGCAACGTCCCCTTCTCCCACCGCGTCGGAAAGGGATTCGCAGACGGCTTCTACACAGAAAAAGATTTCCTCAACAGGCGGGCGACGGTCGGCGTCCTATTAAAGCGGACAAAGGAGGCGGAACTGCGAAGCAGAGTTACAACGTGCCACACAACACAGCGAAGCCACTCCTACATCTTCAGTACAACGCTCTGGACATAGGCTAACTTGAAGTGCCTTATGGAAATAATTATTCTTGCACCATTGAAGGTTCCAATACATAAGACCAGTGGTTCCCAAACTCTTTCAGCCTACGGCGCACTTACAGGCTTAAGTACGAGTTTGTCACGGCGCGGTGAACTAATCGAAACATGTGTAAAAAAAAAAAACTAATAAGCCATATAAATTAATACAACTTTTTTCGATTGATCTTTATAATATAATCGACAGAAAAATATGTAAATACAAAAGGTGAAAACATTCAATGATGGCTTAGTCAATGTGACGTGTACGTATGCTGGCTGATCGCCACACATTTTATTTAAATCGCGGGATAAGATTCGTTATTGCTAATCTCATTTCTTGCTCCACATTGATTTCTGAGCGATATTTGCTTTTTATTACAGATACAACTGAAAATCTGGCTTCGCATAAATAGAATGTTGCAAAAGCAATTTTGAATTTGAGTTGGATATTCATTTTTTTACTTTATCCAAAACTCTAACAAATCGGAAAAAGCAAATTTTGTTTTTAGACTGTTGTTTAATGAGATTTTTCTTCCTCTTGCGAAGTCAGTTCTGGTGGATTTTAAACATGGATCCACACAAATATTCGACAGTATCTTGCGCAAATATTTTGCAAACCTTTCAGTTCACTTTGAAAGGTGTTCTGTCAAAAGGGACAACACGTCTTGCGAAACAACGATCGCATTAGAGACCGCGTATTTGTGCAATTCAGGGAAACAATCTTCAAGATTATCCTCATTAATTTTTATTTTCTACAACTTTAGTTTTTTCTTAATAGCCGTAATCTTCTCCAAACGTTTCAAAATATGCATGTTAATGGCTTGTAGAGACAAATTCAAAGCATTTAGTTTGTAAAATATATCGCTCAAATATGCTAGTTATAGCAAAAAGTCTGGTTCAGCGAAATATCTTGAGTTTGCACGATATTTTTCCAGAAAAGTGTGAATTTCTTGACGTAACTTTGGCCGACCCCGGTAGCGCGGGGCCGAGCTGGCTTCACGTTGCAGGGGTCGCCGGTTCGAGTCCGGCCCAGGGCATGGGTGGTTTTAATTAAGTGTTGTGTTCGTCCTGTGTTGTCCTGTCACTTGTGATAATCAATAATATGAGAAGATACTATGAACACAGTTGAAGAATGATAGAAACACAGTTGCTGGCTCAATGGCTACAAGGCCGAACACCATTTTTTTTAAAAAAAAAAAACCTCGAATGCAAGGGATAAGACGTTCCATTTGAAGGCCATCGTGATATTCAGTAATATGTCAAGGCCGTGTGTACACTCCCATCACAGTGCATAATTTTTGGAACAATCTGGATTTTAGTTGCTTGTTTTTACATAGTTTACTGCATTTATGACACGTTGCAATACCAAGATAAATCGAGAACTGATCGAGTTTGATGCAAGTGTTTCCCTATGAATGATGCAATGAGTACACATAACATTCGGTAGTTTGCTGCGAATAAGCACCTGTAATTCATCATAGGCCAGACATAGGCACTTTTCCAAATCCAAATCATTTTCTGTTATAAAATCATGCATCTCAAAAAACTTTTAAGGCTTTGCGTTCAGTAATATCTTTGCAGAATAGAATATCTTCAACGATAATACTGTCATCAAAAACGCGTACATAATAAATAGGGTGAGCATCTTTACTATTCATAGAAGAACAAGTTTTCTCGGCCTTGAGAATTAATATAATGCTCTAGGGTAACTAACCGAGTGAGCAAAGTGTTTTCAGACAATGTTTTAGCGATCAAATTCACTCTCACCATCTTCTGCTACTGCAGTTCTGTCTGAGGGCAGTTAATATTGATGAGCGGAGTCAAGTGTAGATGGTGACAGTGATTTTGATCGTCGAAACATCGTGTGAAAACACTTCGTTAACTCGGCTACTTATCCGAAAGCATTATATAAATCTTTATTATCGTCAATGAACTCATCAAGCCGCAGTCCAAATTCCTTGTCTTTCATTTTCTCTATTAATTGATCATTGAAATCTTCTGCCATGTGATGGATCCTTCGGCTAATAGTGTTGTTAGATAAACTTTGAAATTGATTTTTCCCGTCGATTCTTCCAACATAATATTAACAATGTCAAGAGCAACCAGAAGAATAAGTTCTTCTGTGATGGTGTGAGGTATTTGCACTTGGCCACACTTATACCATCTTATACCACTAGAATGGCGCTAGCACAACGTTGCGACGCCCCTGTTATTCCTCACGGCGCTCTGGGGTGCCACAGTGCGCACTTTACGAACCCCTGACTTAGATCGTTACAGAAATGACCACGAACTCTATTATATCGTTGACTTGATCAGTTACTTAACTTCAGGAGGATTCTACGATAACAGTGGAGCCGCAATTTGATAATGTATTCTTATGTAACTCGACGAGACAAATCAAAAGAGAAGAATAACATTTTTTCTATATCTCTTAGTTCGCAAGATATACTGTTTCGAAATTGAGGTGGTTACAGTGAAATAAGGCCTGGACCAGAAAATGTTGCATACTATAAATACGATCATACCAATTTGTAAAAATTACCTGCACACATCTTAATCGTAGGTTACTGTCGAAACTATTGCGTTATTAAACACCAATCATAGCAGATTGTACACACTGTGACAATAAATTTTGCCGCCGCTGAAAAATTCTATCACTCTTATTTTGCACAATCTGACATCAATGTCATCCCAGGAAACAGTAATGCAATACTGGCAAGAAAGTATTGCGTTACTGTTTCTAGAATTTTTCAGCGGCGGCCAAATTTATTGTCAAAGTGTGTACCTTATTACAATATGGGAACATTTTGTGAGTTTCGATGCATGCACCGTTTCGTAGTTATGTAACAGAAAAAAGAAAGAAATAGAATCCCTACAATAATATTGTCAGAAACTAAGACCGCTTTCTTTAAGTAGGTAACAGCGTTTACCCTTCTCAGATTTACATATCCTTAATATCTTATAACCATTGTACGCTGATAGCCAATGTAACATCGTTGTTGGTAGTTTTAGTAAATTACTAGAGGGGCAACTGCGTATTTATCTGAGATTAGGTTGTCTGCTACCTTTCTTCTTATTCAGTAGAAATGGAACAAAAAACAGTTCTACAAAAACAGCAGAAACGTGGTAGAACGTGCCGATTTGAAAGTTACGAAAGAATTATCACATATCGGGACAGTACGGACACCGATCCCTCCCGCGGACATACACGAGTCTGTACCACATCGAGCTGCTGCAATTCACCAAACTTTTTGGTGGCCTTTATCGTTATTAGAGAGATATACAAGATTACGTCTGATACGACACTGTATCTCGCCTCTGATTTTTCTACAGATTACAGTTTTCATTAAACTTTCCTTTCGTATGTTGTTACTTCTCAGCGACAAATATACAAAATTATTTACATTTTATAATATATTTCATCTACTAGTTGTAGCATTCATACATAAGGAAAGGTTTTTCGTAGTAGTATATTTAACGACTTCAGTTTTTTTCAGAATCTGTATACCTTCACAAATGATTCAACATTATCCCATCGAAAGATTGCTGTCGTCTTTTTATGAACCGATTAAACAGGAAACTATTTAAAATATGTTACGAACTGAAGAAAATTGTCCAAACGAACTATTAAAATACATTTTATTTCGATTTTACTTTTCATACATATGAACTTATGAAACAGGTTTAAATAATTACATTTAATTAATATGTTAAAATCATAAAATGTTCATCTCCCTTGTTGTGTGTTACAATTTGTTGTTTCCCATATACAAACCTAATTTCGTCCTTATTACTGACGTCTTTTTCATTAAATTTAAGTAGCTTCGTGGGTATAGCTACTTCTTGTCTCCAAGTTCTCCTCCGAGTGCCTCCATTACTTCTTCAGTGAAAATCCCAACTACAGGTTTTTAATAGACATTCTTCTTAGCCATGTTAGTAAAAGAACTATTAAATCAACGATGTCCTCCTTCATATTTCGTTCATCAATTGTTATTGTGCTTACATTTCTATGCATAATGTATAATTAATAACTTGCATAAATTAGTACTGTTTAACCAAGTTAGTTTGCTATTTTTTATACAAATACTCGTACTTATTGGTTGGTGAAGTATTCCCTATAGTAAAAAATCATATTCCAAACGCAAATGCTAACAACCTTCCCAAATTTATATACGTCATCCAACATTGTATAATTAAAAGTCTACGAGAGCTCTTTTCATCCATTTTTAATAGTCTCCTACAGTAATATCCGAAAATACAAAATTAGATGAGAGCATTAAATTCAATAAAGCTTCAGGGAACAGAATTAAATTACAGAGATACGATTAATATCGGGAAATGAACCCACCTGCGGTCGCTCATACATTAGGAAATGACAAATTATTCTCTCCGATCGGAAAACGTGAGTTAGGAAGCGAATGTCGGAGCTGAATGCATCGCCAATATGTATCACACTTTGGGTCCTTAGAACGTAATCCGGGTAGCAACGCCGAAGGCGGTAAGAAACCAACAAAGAAAAGTTACACTACGTTATAAATTGCGTTAAAAAAAATGAGGCATTGATACGACTGACCATTGTCTCAAGCCTGTCCACTGTCTACTGATGCTAGAGCGGTAGGACACAATGAAAAATCCTTGCAGGAGCCAATTCGCTATCATTATCTCTCGGGCTATTAACAGATGTTACGTTAGGATTGTTGATTTCAATTTTATTATTAAGTCCTGAGTTATTTGGTTTACCTGGTAATCCTAGTAATATTCTTCTGAGTTGCTTGTCCTTCATTCGTTGAGTCCGTTTTGCAGAACTAGTAGCTTCAGTTCATCTATCGTTTAAATTGTAGACTGTACGAGTACTTATGAATCATTGTGTAATTTTTTGAAGATAATCGTGTATCAGTTTATCCAGTCACGAGCCCTATAAGGGCTACTCCATATTCGATCCTTGTCTGATCAGCTACCGAAAGTGGTGGGTGAGTGGTTAACGCTCTGGCCTCCCATTCGGGAGGACGCCGATTCGAATCCCCGTCCGTGCATCCAGATTTGTGTTTTCTATGGTTCCCCAAATCACTGCAGGCAAATGCCGGAATGCGTCCTTCAAAATGCCATGGCCGAATTCCTCCACTCCTTTTCCGCCTCTAATGAGCCCGACGTCGACGAGGCATAAATCCATAATAATATAAAAAAACACTTCCTCTAATACCTACCATCAGACCGCGACAGTCCTAGCTGATACTAACCTCAAATGGGCTGAGATTACTGTCTCGCTATATAGAGAAGGCTTCTCTTCGCGACTTGGTTTATAAGAGTGAAGCACTTCATTTAAAAAAGTTTAAAAACTCTGTAGAAAAATGTTACCTGTCCGCAGCTGTGGTTCCCCACCTCCTTTCCTTTACTTGTTCTCTCTTTTTACCTCTCTCAGTACGAGTTGGATTCATTTGTTTATTGATTCACTGTAAAATCCCTAACCCTATTAAATATTGGTCAGTATTTCAGTTTTTTAACCCCTTTTCGTTTCAGCCATCTATGGACTACGACTACGCAACTTCATTTCCTCTTCTGCGTGTCCTTCCTCTGTCACCACTATGCTTTCATTATCTGGCTCACTCTTCCTTTTTCTTCCACTGAAAATGCCCTCCTTTTCCTGATTGGTTTTTCCTCAGTCAGATCCTTTACCTCCGCAATTTTTCCTCTGAATAATTCTTGTATGTCTTCCATGCTGATCCCATATCTTTTCAGATCCTGATGGACCTCCTTCCCCCATGGAACTCGAGTCTTCCTGTACTCTTGAAAGTTGAGTATTTTCTTTGCCATTCTTTCTGGTTCCATTCTCTTGATGTGTCGATAGAAAGCTAATCTCCTTTTCTTAATTGCATTTGATACCTTTAAAACTTGTCGTATAATTCTTGGTTCGATCTCAAACGGAAATTAAATTCGCTTCCTGTCACTTTTTTTAGTCCCAAAATTTTGCTTAGAAACATTCTTTCTTTCTTTTCTATTTTCGTCAATTCCTTTCTGGCTAGTGTTTCTGCTGCGTATAAACATTCTGGTTTCACTACTGTACTATAGTGCTTGTATTTCGCCTGATGGGAGAGTAATTTTGATTTGTATGTCTTTTGACAAATCCTGAAAGCTGTTTCCATCTTCCTTGCCCTATCTTAAATTGCAGCCTTTTCATTAACATTGGGAGTCGAAATTTCACCAAGGTATTTGAAGTTCTGTGTTCTTTTAATATAACCATATTTAGTTTTCACTGTCCATGTCTGGTCTTTTGCGTCTATGATCATGTATTCCGTTTTCTCAAACAATATTTGTAGTCCTGCTTTTTCATCTGATTCCGTCAAGACTTCAAACTGTTTGATTGCAGTCTCCAGATCTCTTGCAAAGAACACAATGTCATCCGCAAAAGCAAGAGAATCAAATGTCAGTTATTAATTAAGAATTTATAGGTCTGACAAGCCGTAACAATGAATGTAAGCTGCTGGTCGATGAAGTAAAGAACTTCATAGCTCCAATACTGCCAGATAAAATAAATCTTTAACAAACTAATTACCTAATACCTTTATCATGGGTATTCTTAATATGAAACTACTCCAACTTACCGACATGCCTTTTGGCTGTAAACCAAATGGTTACTGGCCAATCAAATATTGGGAAACCTAAGGGTTTTTTTTAATTGTCATTTGGCTTCTAGGTCATAAATCCAGTGCCAGTATTAGTGTTTTCTCAACGTTTATATGACTGAGTATTGACAGTGTGTACAGACAACACTTAAATAAAAACACCCATGCTCAAAGCCGGATTCGAACCGTTAACCTCTATAGCGCGGGACCAACCTATTAGTCCATACACTGCAAGGGCTGGCTACCTGAGGAAGTACGTAGCCAATCTAAGCAATAGTTGAAGAAATGTGTGGTCAGATACATTGTTTAACCAGCCAAATTCTCTAGAAGCAATGGTAATCCCCATTATACCTCGGCTGCAAGGTGACTATGTGAATGCAACATTACTAGTTTGTCGGGTGCAAGGTGCGATGGAAATTTGGCAGAAAGTACTTGAACTGATTCCAGATAAAGTAAACGCTATCAAGTTGAAATTTGATTGCGAAATGTTAACTGTAAGCCAAATAAATTTTTATTAAACCTGCTGAGAACAGTGTTAGTGAGTTATTACAGCGATATGAATGTTATAAATTTTTATTACACAGTGGAAAACGCAGTGTTATATTACAAAGAGTTTTTAAATTTTAAGCAATGTGCATATTTCATCTAGATCCATTATTCGTTCAGATATTTCGCTCCTTCGTAGCAACGTGTTTTAATTAGAAATAATGTTCGTGTACAGTGTGATATGTTACACAAAATGATGCTATTGATATAAATAAACTGACTTTCCACTCGTAAAATAAACGAGGATAAATGCGATTTTCTTTATTTAGAACAGACGATATACATTATAACGGATTCCTGTATATAAATGGTAGCCATGGAACGTTTAAAAATAATCGCTACTTCATTAGGCACCCGAATTTTATTGGTGAACTTATCTTGTTACGCATATTATATTTTCTCTTATTAAATTATCAATAAAATCGATTAAACTTTAGAATTAAGTCATCAATCACTATACATCATTTTATTTAAAACATGTTCACAATCTTACTGACAAAATTAGCGATTTAGAGTAAAATACTTTAATTGTAGACTCATTCTTGTTATGCCGAACTTATGGCGTAATAAGTGTTTATAAGAGGGTATGGTGAAAATAAATGAACACATGCTTGTAGAACAGGAATAAAAACAAATAGCAAGATCGGTCAAAAATTACAGCTCTTTAGCTTCATAATTATATGTTTATTTTTCAACATAGTCACCGTTAAGGCTAACACATTTCTCTCAACGTACAAGGAGTTTTTATTTTATTCCGTCAGTGAAAAATTCTTCCGATTTTTCTCGAATCCATTTTTTGACAGCTGCCTACACATCGTCGTCCGAGGTGTAATGATTTTCCTTCAGGTTTCTCTTGACTAGAGGGAAAAAAATATAAATCACAAGGCTCAAGGTGCGTGGTACCTGTCGTATACAGATTTTACGGTATCCTAATTGTTCAATAACGAAGCCGACACATTCCTTTCATATTCCAATATGATTTGTGATACGTGTTTGAGTGAATCGTAGGTCATTTTGAATCAAATCGTCGACGAGTTTGTGATGTTTATTGTCTGTGACAGTGATCGGACGTCCGCTGCGTTTTTTGTCAACAATTATGGCTTTTCCAGGCTCACAATCGCGAAATTTTATGCGCCATCGATTTACAGTAGATATATCAGTAGCATCGTCACCATAAACAGCCTTTAACCGATGATTAATCACACTACGAGTACACTTTTTAACTCGCGTTGACATATAACCAGAACTCGTCTTCCTACTTGCGCTTCTCAAAATACGCTGGATGAATTCGACGACTTCAAATCTGCGCATGCGTATAGAGGGGAAATGTTACATCCACATGCCACCGGGCGCGCTTCTGTAGACCATTTCGTTCGCGCTCTACAAGCTTGTGTGCATTTCTTTTCAGCCTCTCGCACTACATTCCGTTTTGCATCATGGACACTCCACGATGGCAACTACCGGTAAAAATAAGTGGTTGTCCTCAAAATAATCTACCTTACGTTGAGTAACTCGTCTCACGTTTTCCACTGTTACGCATTTATTTTAATGACTGCATACAACATTTTAAAGATTGCCCACACTAAATGCAACCATTCTTTTACTCTCCCAACTTTACTCACTGTAGCTTCATTTCTCTGCTAATATCAACGATAATCATCATATTCAAATCTAGCTTGCTGTCAATTATTAATACTCTTATGCTGAAATCATGAACCTTGTTTTCCATTTTAACATATTATTACTAGCATATATTATTTCACATTTATTGCTTCTCTTGTAGTTACCTCACAATACTCAGACATTTTATTATTAATTTTAATATTTCAAATTTCTTTCGTTAATATTTGTAATAGCCTTCTTTGTGTAAGCAGCTCATATGTTGTTAACGTTCTCGGTGGTTCGATCAATTGCTGCAATGCGATTAGCTGATGCACTCTATTTAGCTCGAGAATGTCCAATCCTAAATGATTTCACGAGTGCCCTAACATGCTGTTTTAGTTTTGTTTTCCAGGCCAGTTAGTATAATTTAATAGTCCCCATTCATGCAGGCCATTCAGCAAAATTTACAAAGCTCTTTGATAAAACTTTGGTAGCTGTACATCTCAGACGTCATGTTACAAATAGAAGAGGTGTAATTAAAACAGAGTCACGTTATATTATCGAGTTTAATGTACACTGTAATGACTTGGCGATTGTACTGTAGCAGGCTTTTCATATATTCCTTCCTGCCTCCAGTTTCTTCAGTTCTAGACAGAAGGAGGCCCAGCTAAGCAAAAAGCTGAATTATAAGGGGTCGTCCATTACATACGTGAGCACAAAAATGGGGGGGCGACGAAATCTCGCCAAAAGGGAGGAGAAATGGGATACACAGAAACCTCAGGTCATCATTTGAGTACTGAAGAACAGTAGATCTGAAAAAAGGTCTGCAGAAGTACGAGGTCGATCTCAATATTGCATAAAGAAGGGGGGGGGGGTCAGGATTTACGAAAAAACTGCACACGTATTTAATGAGTTCTTAATTATGGAGAGCACAAAGTCCCAGATGAGCAGAGCTTGGCTGCTAATTGAAACAGTAAATAACGTACTTATTGCCAACGGTGCAAGGAACGGGAAGGAATTCGGCCTTAGTTTTTTTGAAGGAAGCATCCTGGCATTCACCTGGAGTGATTTGGGGAAATCATGGAAATCCCAAACCTGGATACCCGGACGGCGAACTTGCGTCCTCCCGAATGAGAAGCCAGAAAGTTAACCGTTTACCCACCACCCTTCGTCTCCTCTTCTCTTCGGCGATCCTGTTATGTATGATGTCTGAAGTGTCCGTGATCTAAATAAAAACTAATAAATGCAGCTACAACATTTATTGATCCATACTTAGCTCAAAAGGCTGGTGCACACTATACTAAAAACGGACCGTGATGATCAGAGGTGATATGCTCAGAAGAAAAATCATTTTCCGTATCTCCTGCCTAGGGTCACCGTTTCCAATCTTGGGGTTTTCGCTTTTCTAGTTAAGTGTTCTGTGTATCTTGCATGATCACTCACTCCGATAGTCACAAAATAGTCGAAATAAATAGTATAAATACAGCAGAGCTAGTTGAGTGATTTAATTGATCGAACAAAATATTTTCAATTTAAAACAATGCAGTCCATGAAACTGTACTGCGGTCAATCGTTTTTTACAAAGATTATTTCTACTTCTATACCCAACTTTCCTTCTTCAACTACACAATTGTGATCTGGAAAACTTACAATTTTTTCTAAATAGTAGAAAAGTTGAAATTTTAAATTAATTAGGAGATGAGATAAAGGAACTTATAATGGGTGTACAAAACTATGGTTACCATATTTCGAAGAAATGTTACACATTTGTTGAATAATCTACCAGTTCAAAGCAACAGTCAAAAATGTTGGGCCACACTTTTGGGGTTGTTGTCTATGCGTGGACAATGAACCTATTCATACATATAAGTACATTAAATTCATACCAGTGCAGTGGTCTTAGCTCCTAGCTGCAAAGAGAATTGCTGTTAGCCCAAGGAATTGGATCATCTAGAGAGCGAGTTTTGACAGTGACTGATCCATACACTTTACTCCACACCTGAGCACGTCATCCTTCAGATAGAGCACCTGTTGCATCACGTATGGGCGGCAATAACTTCAAATATTGGAATTATGTTCGACAGGGAGTGGAGCATCTGCGTCAAACCGTAAATATATTTGTGATGAATATATTTTAACCAGTCACCAACAGTTTATATTCACCACAATTACATTCTAAGATAAATGAAGTCTTCTCGAATTAAACTCCGTTTAGTAACAACCTTTCTTTTTTGTTAATAGACAGAGTTTAGTTCAAAAACATTTATGCAACAACTGTGGTCGATGATCAACAAAAAAGTTTTAAGTTATTATAAACAGAGTCGTTTATACACGCTGTATTATGAATCAAAAATAATAATAGTGGTTACTAACACCAGGATATAAACTATTACAAATTAATAAAGTTTCTTTCTGCAATATTGGTATCCGTAGTTCTATTGTATAAATTTTAATTCCTACTTCAACAATATACGCAAATTTATAGAAACGATTTAAGGCAATGATTGGTATAGAATTCACGTATTTCTTTATTGGGCGATTTATATTCATAAAAGCTTTTACATATTACGGTCTATATTATGTTTGAAGGCTTATTAAAGAACCAGTTCTTCATTCGTTCCATATTTGATAGTGAGTTACATCATAACTTGTATCTTACCTCACTGAACTCTTACCAAAACCTTATGGATTTATTATTTTGGGTCTGCCTTAAAATTAACAACGTTTCGAATTTGAACTGTGATTCGACCAAACGCACTCAGTAAGGGTACACGAGTGGGCCTTCGGTTCCGAAAGACCTTATAGATGATGTTTCATTGAATGGTTCGCACGCTGACACTTGTTAATGGCGCAGCATTGTAATCCACCGAAATTTGCGGACGGGTTGCACTTCTGTCACGTTGAACGATTCTCTTCACTCGTCGTTGGGCCCGTTCTCGCAGGATCTTTCTCCGCCCGCAGCGATGTCGGAGATTTGATGTTTTACCGAATTCCCGGTATTCACGATGTACTCGTGAAATGGTCGCTACCTCGGAGATGCTGTGTCCCATCTCTCGTGCGCCGTCTAAACACCACGTTCAATCGTTAAATCGTGATAACCTGCCATTGTAACAGCAGTAACCAATCTAATGCCTGCGCCAAACACCTGTTGTCTTATATAAACGTTGCCGACCGCAAAGCCATTCTCTAAGTGTTTATATATCTCTGTGTTTGAATACGCATCTCTATACAAGTTTCTTTGGCTCTTAAATGTAAATATTTTTATTCTCTGCTTCTTTAGCAAACCTTGATTGTACTGAAGATAACATTCTATTTTACAAGCTAATCTTTCACAAAGTTCTTACTTACTTTCTCACTACCCAACTGTTTTGTTGTGATATGCTGAGGGCACAACGGTAAATCACGGATATCCTGCGTCTTCATATGTAAGCTCTTCTGAGACACTAGTATTGTGGTGCCACTTTTCAACTGGGCAATATTCGTACACACAAGGCACGAGTCTATGAACTGTCTGCTGAATTACTCCTGTGGCCAGCAAGATTCTCAGATCTGTCACCGATAGAAGATATGTTTGACCATCTTGGACGTCAACTCCGTCCCAGTGCCAGTATCAAGTATATCAAGAAACAGTTACAATACTTGTGGGCAACCAACTCTCGGGAGAGAATACAATGCCTTCATGACACCCGTTCCAACTGAATCGCTGCATGCATCAAGGAAAGACGGAGTGAAGCATTATACTGATAGGTGGGGTCGTACTGCCAAGTTCTTTCTAAATTTGACTCGGTCTTGTGAGCTCTGATTTAACATCACATACCCTTTCAAACCGTCATGCTACATTTTGTTTCCTACTCCCGTGCTGGGTGCTTCACTTTATGTGTTAGGCAGTGTAACTAGATTTGTGTACATAAATGTGAAATGTGTGGTGGCGTATTGAGTTGCCAGTTCGCAGTCTTTGTGCTGTTGGCGTGGCAAATTCAATTATTGAAAGCGCGTGGGTGATCCAGCCATATTGGCTGCGAAGCAATTCGCTGTCATCACTTGCTACTGCTAGCAATCTGTCGCAACATCCCACGTTCCAAAGAGCCAACAAAGTTATCAGGGAGCACCAACCACACGTCTTTTACTGTGCATAACGTAATCATCAGTTTCCACAAGAACATATCCCATTGCATTCTCTCACTGTAAGAGCCAAAAACGAATATTTGCCCTGTGTATGACGTATTTAATGTCTTGTATTTTCTCATCCTAGCGGTATTGCTAGTTTTAAAACTTACATGTTAAATAACCGCAGGACTAAAATCTCTGTCTAAAAATAACTCCAAAATAACACCACAAAATTAGAACTACAAATGCCTAAGCCACTTTTATTACCAATCCGAAATCCCTGATTAATAAAACAGGGCTGTAAAAAAAAAGTTGCTTTAAAACATAGCTTCCTAATGGTTTTTGATTACTGCCCCTTTCCTAACCAATTTATTCACTGCCCCCTTTTTCTTAAAACGTCGATCCTTTTTTTTAGTCAATAATGTAACCCATAGTGGTCCAACGTTTTTGAGTCGTAACGCACTTTATCAAACAGTAATTCGATGGCGCCCCTCAGAAGTGGATTGTACAAAATCATATATTGAAAAACAAGGATTTTTAAAATTATTTTATCGAAAGATTTTCATAATATTCGTGTATTATTCGTAGTTTGAGTAAGGAACACATATCATGCTAAGATAATAATATTAGTAGCTATAGTACTGAGCTCGGTGTAGTGTCACTAATTTATAGGTATTCGGTGCCTTATTTGTCTTAAGCAATCATAAAGTGATCCCCTGTTGACAATTGTTTCTTTTTTTCGCTAGTAAAAATGTTTCCGTTTTATATGATGATAGGAATGCAATGAAAACTTTTTTGATGCAGCCGATAAAACCGAATATAATACCGCAAAACAGGTTGGCGACGGTTGGTCCTGAACACCCATAAACATTCCTTGGATCAGAAACGCCCCCTACGATCTCTTCAACGGCCACCCCGGTATCTCCCCCGTCGGGAACCACTGCTTTAGAACAAGGCAGATTTTGACACATACTTACTTGACTCATGCCTTTGGTGGTAAAACCTTACAGTTGTACAACATTAAATCTATCTACGACTACGGCAAGTAGTCCACAGTTTTGATGGTCAGGGAGCGTCCATAAACCACGTAGCTCCATTTTGGCCTCCGTGAACCCCCCTCGCCCCACGTAGCTCACCCTGGTATTTTTCTCTCCCCCCCCCCCCCCCCGCACCCGCTCACGTAGCACGTAGCCTTTTTCCCTATTGATACCAGAAAACATTTTGTACTCTTTTCACTTGTCAGGCAATCATAAATTACACACGGGGATAATTAAATGGCGGAAATAAATATTCACAAGCTCTTGTGTGTTGTGTATCTCATTTTAACTGTGACAAATAATATGAAAGAAAAGCTACGTGGCCTGGCTCGGAACATCCCCCCCTCCCCCCACGTAGCCCAGCGTAGCTTTCAATCCAACCCCTTCCCCCCTAGACCGAGCCACGTAGTTTTTTCATACTCCCTTATATGTGAGTGGGTGACAAAATCGGTTAAATTTTCAAGTCAATAATTTCGAAATTAAGAACAAGAAAGTAGAAAAATAGAATGTGTTGGTTAACCCTGCTGATCTCTCTGCTTAAATAAATTTTAGGCGTGTAGCATCATCCAGACCAAAAATATTAAGGTTCCAAACTGGTCCGAATCGCTTCGAGAAAATTTTATACGGTAGAGGTATTTACAACTGAACCGTGCACCCAGACAGATATTCTCTTTTTTCAGTAAACCTTATTTACTTCCAAATATGTCTAATTGTTTCGCGAGATGTAGCGTTGAGCTGTGGTAATCAAACCCAGTTCAGGCTACTTAGAACCAATGGACCTTTTAGAGCACGTACAAACTTCCTAGAAATTCAGCAGCGCCTCCGACCTGAGTATTCAGTGGTGTTCTGTACTGAGTGTTTGATCTGCCACCAGTACTATGGGTGGCGAGGCGCCATGTTTCCATGATCTAAAGCAGTATTCTCACAGTTCCGCAACCTCTATTGGCCAGTGGTAAACGTATCACGACATGGGACAAGTTTCTGTTCAACACTGTAAGAGGATAGATGTTTCCGATCAACACTGTAAGAAGATAGAGGTAGTCCGACATTGCTGCATTTCTGTTTCAAAGTCTAGCGAGGCGAATGAACAAAAGACGATCGTGTTGGATTGGTAAGCGGTTCGCGCAGGTATGGCATCGAACAGAAGGCTTAGTATAGATAATGTCTTTCTCACGAGCAGCATACGGTGTGCGAAGTTGTGGTACTGTTAAACTTCTCACCACAATATTTATGTAATCTAGCTCTGATTCTATCGTGTGATCTGAACATTGTACACTTCTTCCCCATCGTGTTTTAGTTACTGGAATATTTTAAAAAAAGCTTTCGACACTGTGCCCTACACTAGGTTACTTAGGAAACTTCGTGGTTACGGCATATCTAGACAAATATGCGACTGGGTTGCAGACTTTCTGATGGGCAGAACACAGTTTGTAGTTCTCGACACTGAGCGTTCATCACTTGCCGAGGTGAGGTCCGGGGTTCCCCAGGGAAGCGTGATAGGGCCTCTGTTATTTCTTATATACAGTAATGATTTTTGCGACACGTTAAGGTGGATGAAAAGATTATTTGCCGAAGATGCTATTATTTATCGTGAAATCAAAACCCAGGACGACTGCGCTTTGTTACAAGACGATATTATGAAAATAATTGCGTGGTGTAAAGATTGGCAGTTGGAGTTAAACGCTAAAAAGTGCCAAGTCATGCGTGTAAGTAAAAAGGTGACACCATTTAGCTCTGAATATGCAATTAATGGTGCTGTCCTTAGAACGGTAGATTCTGCTAAATACCTAGAGTTAACAATTTGTAATAATTTGTAATGGAATGAGCATATCGAGAATGTAATTAGGAAAGCAAATCGTATACTCCGATTTCTAGGTCGTAATTTAAATCAATGCATTCCGGAAGTTAAATCGATTGTATACAAGTCACTAGTGCGTCCTCACTTAGAATTTTGTTGTTCTTTATGGGGTCCCCACGAAAAGGGGTTAATGGAGGCGTTAGTGAAGGGCCAAAGAAGAGCCGCCCGATTCGTGACAGGTATATATAGTTGGAGGGAAAGCACAAGTGCGATGTTGAAGGAGTTAGGTTGGGAAGACCTGGAACACCGAAGACGTTGCTCTCGACGGAAGCTAATTGAATAATTCACGACTGACGTATTGCTACCAGCAATATTCATATCTCGGAATGACCACGAAAATAAGATAAGAGAAATCAGGGCCAGGACCGATTGATTTCTGTACTCATTTTTCCCACGAGCGATTAGGGAATGGAATAGAAAGAATTTACCGGACTAGTAATCTTAAAATTCGACAGGAGTAGCTTTCGATAAAGCACTCCGGCCATCCTGATCTGGGTTATCCATGGTTTTCCCGGATCACTCCAGGCGAATGCTGGGATGGTTCCTCACATTAGCCCATGGGTGCCTCCTGCCATATCCTGTATATTTCATCCAATCTATTACCCTACCGAATAGGTGCAATGCACCCTCCGCCACATACTTCTAGTGAATAGTAATAATAATAATAATGGTTGAGATTAAACGTGATTTCAATTCTGTTCCTAATAGAACAAACAATGCCGGTATCGGTAGCGTAGGGGCTAGAGTGCTAGCTCCGCGTGCCGAAGGTCGCCGGTTCGAATCCGGCCGCGGGCATAAATGTCTAAGTGTTGTGTGTCTGTGTGAATGTCCTGTCCGTCCTGTGGTGTCCGTACTTGCAAATTCAAAACGTACTGGAGAAACTAATTCACTGGAAGAGATATCATAAAAACATTGAGCTGGCCGAAAGCAAAAAAAAAAAAAAAAGCGCCGAAGTTGGTAGCACCGGGTGATGGAGTGTAACAAATACTAATCAGCTTTATCTTTCAACACTTCCTCTGTAATGATATTTCTTTGGAAAGCAGAAATGTATCTAGCAACACGTGATTATGAAATTCGTTAAAAACAGTACATGCAATCGTCAGAAATTTGTGACTTACTTTAAAGACGTGTTTGGTAAAACAAATGTTGTCAGAGGGGAAATTGGGACGAAAATATAAAGTTTTCCGCGAACGAATAATATTTTCCACATCAAGAACATTCAGATCTCTTTTTCTTAAGTTGTTGTTATTGTAGTTGTTGTTGGGGTTTAAGGGCGCATCGGCGACGGGGTCATTAGCGCCCTAACAACAACCGGCTTAGCAATGTGGCTTAAAATCTAAATATTACCGTCTATATGGCCGACTGCAGAGGGGTCGGCTTTTTCTTAAGAATTGTGTAAGCAATGCATAAGGTATTACCAGTCCAATGAGCCGGGAGTACACTAAAAACAACAGTACGTAAATTGCTTCTTTTTCTTTACGTTTTAATAGGTAATACATTTTAATCTAACATGACTCGCAGGATTTCTCAGGCCAAAACATCCCTGAGTCTAGTGATTCGAGTGTGAAGTGTCATACCTCTATCCGTCGTCCGACCGTTCCAGGATTCAGATGAAGACCTCTCACCGGAGTAGTAAGATTTCCCCACCTGATACGAAAATATCTCATCCATTACTCCCATAGATGAGCCCATCCCATGATATTGGATTCCGCCCCACGCAAGCAATCTCTTAAAGGTCATGCAATATAGACGGGGGCGGGGAGGCGCCATCTAGATTGCAAGAATCCCCGTCGTTTATTTACGCCCCGAGGTCATCAAGATCTGATAGCTGCAAGCAGTTAGGTCCCTCATCAATCCATATAAATCTGGAGCTACTGTGCGTATACAGACTTCATAAGAAATATGACCATTACCTACAGTAATACATGGAAAACAAAGAGCATGATATCGTTCAATCAGTCTACCCTTTAATTTCACTTACAAATGTTGAATTAGACAAGACAGCTTTGAAAATTTCTCTTTTTTACAAATTAATTTATTGAAGTGAAACTTATTTAGGAGCACTAACGATTTTATAAAATTTTATGGGAGTGACCATAAACCACATAGCTCCATTTTGGAATCCTGTGAAACCCCCCCCCCCCCTTCCCCCCCATACGTAACCCGACGTAGCTTTGATGTTAATTATTCTGTGTTCCCCAGACTACAAAACCTGTGCATCCTTACACTTAATCTCACTGATCCTGAAGACATCAAACTTAAGTCGCTCCATCTCCCTTTTTAAGTTTTCTAACCTACCTGCCCTATTCAGACTTCTAACATTCCACGCTCCGACTCGTAGAATGTTTCTATCCATTCTAATGACTTCTTCCTGAGTAGTCCTCACCCGGATGTCCGATTGGGGGACTATTTTACCTCCGGAATATTTAACCCAGGAAGAAGGGATCATGATATATGTAATTTGAGAGGATTACATAACCTTGGGATACCCTTTGGGTCTTTAATGCAGTTGTTTCCCGCTGCCTTCTGCATCCCCATGCCGTTGATTATTTATGATTCATCCGCCTTTAGGAGCCGTTTCCAACCTCAAGGGCAAGAGGATGCCCTGGATCACTCCCCAATCTTCCGCCATCCCTTAGGAGGCTGTTGGCAACCAGTTCATGACGCCTTATATCGGTTTTTATTTTTCTTCTTTACTTATGGCTTTACGCCTTGCCAACATCGAGGTCATTAGAAGCGAGATGGGACTGGATATAAGGAACGGGAAGGAATTAAGTCATGGCATTTTGAAGGAAACATCCCGGCATTCACCTGGAATGATTTGGGGAAACCATGGAAAACCCAAATTCGGATGCCCGGACGGGAATTCGAACCGGCGTCCTCGCGAATGCGAGGCCAGAGGGTTAACCGCCCACCCACCACACTCGATCCTTATACCGGGAATCTTTCAGTCGCCAGAGCCTCGTCCGTGCAAACAGAGTGCACCACGTGAAGGAGAGGTTGACATTTGGTTGGAATAGACTAGTATTCTCTCTCCCAAACCCTTACATGCCTATATCTTAATTTAAGTTTTAGTTTTTGTTTGATTGGCCGGGTAGACAGTCAATTTAATCACTAAATTAGCATTCTGTTTGCCATAAGTAATTTTCTAGTACGTCTGTTCGAAATTTCTTTAAAGAAAGACAGAAAGTAAAAAAAAAGAAAAAAAAAAAAAAAAAAAACTTGCGAGCTGGCCAACCACGACAGGTAGGAACTGTGTATGTGCGTGTCGTGTTTAATTTCTACGTCTAAGCTGTGTCAGCACTAAAACATAATCGATATTGTCGGCAAATACAGAGTAAAGCAAAACCCGTTTTTTTCCATTACGGAGTATGCCCCCCAATGTTCCCCATGTGCGTACGCCATCTGCCAGTCAAGCACTAACAGCGTTCAATTCATTAATGGTCGTTGGCTACAGAGTGTTCAATCAAATTCCGGTGTTAAGAGCAAGCGTAAAGACCAGACTTGCTCCATTTGAGCGTGAAATCATTTTCCAATTACTGAAGTGCTTGCTGAGTGAGTAAAACTGTACGTCTTTATTTGTCTTATTTGTCGAATTAGCGACAATGTACTTGATTACCTAGATTTACCTTTATTATCCAGTAACTTTAATTATAAATATTCATCGTTCACATTAAAACTAATTGAATCATTAACGTATTACTAACGTCATTCCATTCTCAGTTATAAAATTGACTTTTCTAATTAGAAAACCCATAACAATAAACTTCATTGTTCAACTTCAAGCACTGATATCAAAAAGTAAGAGACATGTTTCCTAGTGCCGATAGTTAAATCCTTTTAATAAAGCAAGTTTTTTCTATTTTAACATAAATAAGATATTGAAATTTACAATCACATTTCAGTTATTCCAACATTAAGGATGAATTTCGTCAACAGCCAGTGTGATTTGTACTTCTGTTTACAGTTTTCCATCTTTTACCGAAACCAGTCGAAGCAAGTGTCATAACCGAATTCCTTCCCGCTGCTTATACCCAATTCTCTTCCAGTCCTAACAACCTCTACGTCGACAATCCGACATTCCCTTACGAAATCCGAGATAAATTAAAACTGTGAGCTCTATGTATACTTTGTAAATAAATTTTTGCAGTTCTTAACAATATCTTACTAAATCATTTCATACTTATATAAAGTAAAATTGAACACCAAAAATCGTATCAGTTTTTAATATTGTAATTAGTAAAAAGTTAGATGGTTTTTTTTTTTCCTTTTGTAGAGATCGACATTAGATCAAGGGTACATAAAAATTGAGACAGGTCAAGGATTTGAAATGATGCCTTTTTGTAACAACTATCCTATTACAGAGTAACCATACTGCTATTATAACTGAACAACTTGGTTCTAAAACTGGAATAAACCACTGCACTAAAAAATAATACGTTATCAGTACCAAAGAAACGTTAAAAAAATTACACCAAAGTAGGACGGGCTGACTAGGTGGTGATTTGGGTCCAACATATTGCAACAATTGGTTTTATGTTCTGAAAGAAGTAAAGGCACTATTATTCGCATACATTGGTGAGAGATCTTTAGTATTTCGTAGTGCCAGTTCAGTTGGATGCTCGGAACATCTGTCAAAATTCGGGATTGCAACAAACTCTGTATTAAACTACTTCACATTTACAAATTGTACATGAGAATCGCCACATCCCTATTAATAACTCCGGCGTCCATTTTTACATCTTAAACATCATTATTAAAAAATAAACCTCTTACTGCAATGCCAAGAGATAATTTTGTAATAGCTCTATCCAGATCCTATTTAAAGTAAACAGAAAATAAAACAGATGATTTCTACAAAACTTTCTATACAACCTTTTCTCGTTTTTATAATATAGCCATATCGTTCCAGGGCGCTCCAAACATTCGATATAATACTGACTTTACTACCTGCGTCATGAAAGAGATGTTATATGCTAGGGAAAATATCCCCTCCCAACTCAGCCTCCCCGTTCTTGAGGCCAAATTGCAAAGGTTACATAAACGTTTGTCTCCGTAGGGTACGCAGTGTGCATAACTTCAAATAAATTTTCTCGACGTTGACTTTCCCTGTCCTTCGTTGTTTATCAAATACATCACAGCGCAGTAATTTTTTCTTTGTCGTTTTATGAAGACAATCGAGAATTGGCCTTATTTACAGGATAGGGTTGAGTCGTAGGTTATAAACCAGAATTATTTTGAGAAACCAGTGAAAGTGGAATAAGCGAATTTACAAATCTTTGTTCGTAGACGTAATAATTTTATTTATCTGCACTTCTTTTACAGCGGTTGTTCAAAACGGCGTCTTCCAGTTTCGGTGCACGTTTGAAAAGTCCGGCACTCGGTAGGAACATCTGCGGCGTCGCTCCAACAGTGTCAGAGGCAACGGAAATTCTCGCTACCCTGTTCACTCCGAACTGGCGGTTCAAGGTCATGTGTCCCTGGCCACACTCCTCATCTCACCACGCCCTCCCACCCGTTCCTGCTCTCCCAGGCGACTGCTGTATCCTGGTAAGCGGGTGACAAGTTTCCCCTCCACCTGTAGCGGTAAGAGCAGCGGAATGGGGATAGAGTAGAGTGACCTTGAGCCGCCTCTGTTAACTGAACAGGCCTGTGAGATATCCTCTTTAGTTTCGATAGGTACCTCGTAGAAAAGATTTTTGACATATACTCGCAAGGCAAAAATCCAGGTGATATGAGATTAGAAGCACAAGCTGGCCATCAAACAACACCTCCCCTTCCTTTTCATATGACTAAGGTGCTCACCACCTCCACGTGTAAATCGAGCTGGGACTCCAACATAATGAACGAATATTCACTTATGGACAAGTAGGTTGTATCACCATACCGGAAATAACCACAATAAATTATGTTCAAACTTCACGTTATGGTGCCTTATTTGTTTTTTCTCTGCTTTGCTTTACTGTCAATGTGACAGAAAAAAAAAAATTGCTGACGAAATTAACATCAAAAATCGATTGGAGATTCCATGACAATATTTGCGATAAGTTTTTGACGTCACTTCCGCCACCCACAGTTTGGTGCCACGTGTGCGGGCGATTATTTTACGCCAGGATCGGCCCGATCAGCCATTGGCCACGCCCACATAAATAAATGTCTGCAAGTGAGAAACATAAACTCGGAAACGAGTATTGGCCGACGGCGACTGTTTAAAGCAGCAGGAATCCCTCCCTTTAATTCATTTTTGAAAACATCTGCAAAATTAGCGCATTAATGTTTAGATTTCCATCTTTTTAAAATATAAGTCACTCCAAGTCGGTAGAAGAAGGAAAGGGGAAACCACATTAAGGTTCATCACATTAAAATGGAAGACTTTATACCCTCTTTAAGTAACACGATTACTAATAAATATGAAGTTCCGGATTGAAATGATTTATTGCTGAGTGATTAAACCAGTTTGAATTGTTATAAATTTATCTCCACACTCAACAATATATTAATCCTTTGCAGTAAACACTTGACAGTAAAAACCTATCAGAAAATTTTTCGGGTTCTACAGAAAGACACATTGAAACAAGATAAATACAAATGCCGTTAAAATTTGTGCTTGTGTGAAACTCCCTTGAAGCATGTAGAGAGATCAAGAGGTAGCAGGCATATCGTCAGAGTCTAGCAAACCATGTAATTTGGAATGCGTAATGAAGGCGGGC
This sequence comes from Vandiemenella viatica, assembly GCA_031002005.1. Classification (NCBI taxonomy): domain Eukaryota; kingdom Metazoa; phylum Arthropoda; class Insecta; order Orthoptera; family Morabidae; genus Vandiemenella; species Vandiemenella viatica. The sequence continues at coordinate 151,041,329 of JARYHS010008074.1, read as the reverse complement.
TTCGATTAGCAGCTGTCTATTCTCGGCTCTGTTAACTAGAGGCCGATCAACCTGCTGCCGATAAACACGAAACACATACTGGATGATTTATGACGTCCAAATATTCTCTCCTCTAAATTTAGTAGTTTTACTCGTAATTTGCTCCGTCTTTTGGTGAAGACTGTTCTCCGCTCCACTGATAAATACAAGGTGTTAAAAACTGTACACTATTTTTATATATGTATATCGGTAACTGCTTTCGAATAGAAGTCGTAACTCCTGAACGTGTGCGTTACAGAATTTCAATCATTTAACATTAAACTTGTCTCAATAGTGGGGTGAAATTGCAATACTAGGTGCTGTGTAGTCCCGAAGTTGGCATCCCAGATTAGGATGTAACGTAACATTTACTTTTCTGCCTACCTATATTATATTTAAATTATTTAAGACGTTATGAAAGTTTACATGCGTTGTATAAACATATTTACCGGATTGTGAACTGATATAGCGTGTTTATTACATTCTAATTACTTATTAAGAGCTAATTTCTGTTAATGTTTATAGTAGTTTTCGTATGTTTTGATTAGAAGACGCTATATTCATAGCTGCTGGTTTGTTGCGCTACCGGCCGAGTTGTATATTTCACTTTTAAATTCTATTATTTCTACAGATTCCTCATTATGCTTTTACCTATATGTTTGATGAATACAACAATTTCGACGAATTGAAAAAAGATATGTCATATCAATCTAATCAACTTGTTTCCTGAAGAAAATTTTTAACCTGCCATATAAACTTAATTTCACGAATCGAGAAAAATATCCTGTCATAAGAATAGAGCACTGGGGACTGTTTTAACCTGAAATCAGTGGATCACTTAACTGACAAATTAGACATCATTAAAACGTAAGTTCCATTACAAAGTTCTTCGTCCTTTTGTTTTGGCTTTATGGATAAAAGCTATTGCGTCAATGATGCAAATATTAGGAGAAAACTGGCTGCTTATTAAAGGAGAAATGCACACTGTTAACCTGTGTCGAAATGCTGTTAGAACTGATTTCTTCCCAACCTAGCGTATATTCAAATGGCTTAATGTTACAGTTTCTGGACGTTCATGGTTTTCTATCTGAAACACAGACGCAACTTTGGACTGTTACGTCTTCACTCTCCATCCCAACTTGTCAACGTTATTGTATCGATCAATGGCCAGTTCAGTGACTAATTTGAATGATATCAGATAGTCACATTATCGGTCTTTTAACTGAAGGTTCGATTCAGTCCGTTACTCTATATCAAGTGTGAAGGATGAGCGCGGACTTTCAGGCCTGGCACTTTGGAGGTCGCGCAGATCACTCCAGGCGAATGGAGGGATGGTTCCTTCAAAAGGGCGTCACCGAATCCCTTCCCAAATCCTTTACTGCCTCTAACGATCACGATGTCGACGAGGCATAAAACTTGAAATTAAAAATAATTATATCTGGATATAGTGGGCCATTTCCTCAGTTGTGGTAGAATCAATTTGTACCTGTATCAATCCAAAGAAATTGATTTTGTGTATTTCTTGTTTATTTTCCCTAACGCGTTTCAATTCACTCTCTGAAGGATCTTCAGCAATTCTATCTGTTGAGTGTGTATATACACGTAATTAATTTCTTTTATGCTACAATTTACACAACGGAATCACGGTATAAATATAAACTAATCTACATTTTTCGTTATTTACATTTGTTTGTATTTATACAGTATTTCCTGTGTCAGCGGTTCTTTGTTACTGCATTTTCCACTACAAGTATTTTTATGCATCTTTATGTAAACTTACACTGCATTACAACAGCACTATAGCGTTCCGATTTCTATCAGCTGGTACTTTTTTTTACCTTAAAGTGTATATTGCTGGGAGATAGTGTACTGTTTTTCATTGTTTTTTTTATCTGGTGGGTGGCGCTTTTCAGAAAAGATGTTTCTGATTAGTTTGGTGCGTATTTTACTGTCAACTGTGTCTTTTTGTGGTTGATGGCTGTATTTCATGTTGTCTTTTGAGTATTATGTATAGTGGTACAATAATCATTCAACATTCGCAGAACACATATTAGATCATAAACAGCAGCCAACTCATATAAAGACAGACATGCAAATTCTAAGCTAAACGACAGCAAAAACACAAATACTAACATTCACAAATCGCTGGCCGAAGGAAATAACAAATAAATGAATGCACGAAGCTGATGGATCCAACACTTTTTCAAATTACTCGGTCCAAAAGAGCACTTATTAAGTCGAACAGATTTTTGGACAGTGTGTATTCTTGAGCACGATTCACTGCTGAGAACCCTGAACTTCATGCAACATCTATAAATTACTCTTGTTGTGGCTGAAGTGAAGTTTAAAAGTTGGAAACACCTTTCATTAAAATCTAATACTGTCCTCCTTTTTTAAAAATTGAATTGCGTTTTGACTTCGATTTTTATGTACGAGGCCAGTTTTTAGTTCCGTTGCAGTGTTTGCACGTCAACTTTTTATTTTTTTCACACTATTGAAACTTCTTATCATTTTGATATATTGCTAACAACTGTTTAATACTGTATCTCTAAGAGAACTATTTACTTATCCGTAAAAATCGCATACATGCTACTGAAAACACCTATGCCTTCTGATCTTTGATAATCTGCAGTCTCATTAAATGGTTAAAATATTCTACAGCATGAAAGACAAAAAGCTAGCAAAGTGTTGGAACAGTAGCGGAGCGACATGGTTTCCCCACAACACTCCAGTCGAATGCCGGGATGCTTCCTTCAAAAAATGGGCCATGGCCTAATTCCTTCTGGTTCCTTGTCACCAGTCCCATCCCGCTTCTAATGACCTCGACGTCGACGAGGCGTAAAACCATAAGTGAAAAAAATAGTGGGGTGGTGATTTATTCGACTTCGGTACGCATGGAATAGTACTACCAGTACTCAATTTAAACAGGATCGTTTAGAAGTGGTAAATCAAATAACTGCGCATTCATGAAACGTTTATTGAAGAGCAAAGGGTGCGGAATAATGAGAAACAGTTGTTGGTAACGTTGTTAACTGAATAACCATGAATATGTAGTTCATTTGCTCATGAATATGGATTTCGTGTGTTATCCTCAGAAACCAGGAGAACGGAAGGGGGTGGCAATTACGAATACAGAAAAGAGGAAGGAAGACAAACCGTGTCACTGGCCGCACAGGCAGGTTAGCAGGCGTGCAAAGAGAAGATACCGTCTCAGCTACGCACTAACACGAGGGAAATAAGACCTTGTTCCTCGCAGACGTATTTTCTGGAAAGCTTCAGCTCAAACCGAATATTTTCACGTATATTACTTTCAAGACGTATACTTACAATGACGTTTTTCCATTAGCTTATCTTTCCTGCAACTAATTTGTGTCATTTAGATTCTGTTCACTGAAGTGTAAGTACGACTGTCTTGCAAAAATTCTGTGAAGATGATGTAATGTGACTCAAATGTGTGGGTTTTTAATATTCATTAGTTACTTCTATTGGTGGCTACAATATTTTCTAGTTCATTGTTTTCAAACTGACCTGGGCTCAGCTAAACTGAAATTTTTTGTCCAGCTGATCTTCACCACTGAAAAGTCGAGACGTGCTGAAACAAACATATTAATTCAGTATCATTTAAGACTCAATGCCCTAATAATCATGGTTAGATATCTCTACATGGACCAATGTTTAAATGTTAAAAACCAAGTGCAAAATAGATGTAGATTATGAAAAGTTTCAAATAAATATACAAAATACACATGTATACAGTTCTAAAGAATGTGTAACCCTAACAATTCCCTTGAGATAAAAGCTTGAGTTTTCCCGTCCAGATTTTCCAACCGCTCCGCAGTATCTCCAAATGCTTTAGTAAAGTCTTCCAGCGAACCTGGGTTCGCCCTCTTACTATAGTCAGTCACAATATGGTGCATACTCTGTTGAGGTACACCACAGTCACAATTTGGTGAGGCTTCTCACGACCCACTTATACATCAGTGACCCACAGTATCCATGGTTGGTTCGTATCCTGTTAAGGGCAGCCCATGTTATACGTGACGGGTCAAATCCTGCTGGTTGATGTTGGGCATTAAATACTGTAACTCCTTGGGAGATACATTGTTCCATTCTGCTGTAGCAATCAACTCTCCGTCAATCAGCTCTTTTGCTTTTATTGCGGATGGAGAACATGATTTCAGACCCCGAACTCTATTAATCATGTCTTCATAGATGAAAAGACCGATGTTCAGATGGATCAGATTATTAAATCTTTTTAGTCTTGGAGGTTCGTTATGACTCTACACAGGTAGCCAAAAAAGAGGAGTAGATTTTATTGTGCCACTGATAATCCGCATTCTCTGGTTCAGGACGGTATCAATCTTCGTTACACGAGTGCTATTCGGCCACACAGATGAACAATTATCCACTATTGAGTAGACCAGACCCATTGTTGACGAAGGAAGTGTGGACACATTAGCTCCCCACGTTGATCCACCAAGATTCTTCTTGATGACGCTATTCCTTGTCCTTAGTTTAGCAACACCTTTAATCAAACGGGTCATGGAGGACAATCTCCAGTCTAGAGTAACTCCAAGACACTTGGGGTTACGGTTGTGTGATATAATAGGGCCCATAAAATACCATTAATCAGCTTTTCTCCACTGTTCATTTCTTAGCCCACGTCGTAAAGTTTACTCTAGATCATTAATTGCTTTACTTTTACGGCGAATGTGCACTTATTGTATAATAAATGCATAACAAAGCCGTAAAAACGAATGCAGTTTAAATAAACTTAGAATGAAACACTAACAATAAAGTCGTATGAGAAAAGAATACTTCTGCCTGCTGGTCTTAACACAAATATTAGTACCAAATTCAGAGCTATCATATTGCAAGAGGGTCTGATCATCCTTTTCATGAAGGCAATATGCTCTGGAATATATTGCGTGGTGAGCCGTTCATACCGACAACATGTGACCACCAGCTACCTGTCTCAAAATTCCAAAAAACAATTAACCAAATACACCCAGCTAACAGAGAAGCTCCAAGAAACCCAAAGAGCGCCTTACCTCGTATATTTGACTTTAATGCATAGTCCTCTTATTAGTTATTGCTACAACCAGAGATAAATGTGGAACTACTTCCGTCCCATTGACGTTAAGTTGTCAGTAACACGGCGATCGCGAAATCAACTTAATTATTTTTTAATAACCTTAAATTACACATGTCCTCTCCTGTAACGTCAAATGCCAGTCGTCATTCTGACCCATGATAAATTTAAATCTAATCAAAACATCCGCTAACATTCCTGCTGAAAAATTAAAGCTTTTATCTTATATTTTGTGGCGTCTGCTTTTAGGGAATAGTATTTTCTCAATCACACTGTTCTTACAACTTAAAAAGAAATTATCAGGTTTCAATATTATGAATAATTATGAATCTTTAGCTAGTCACACGACATATTTTTTGAATTAATAGAATCACTGAATAGTGGGTGTACAATTTATTAAAACTTGAGCATGGTGAAGTTACGCAAACATTAAAGTTATTTTATTAAGATATAAACAATTACTCATTGTGGAACGTCTTTAATTTTATTCAGTTAGAGCAATATCTCAGGGTCGGTTACTGGGTAGAACAGATTGCATTAGTTTCCGTCGTGGACCATGTTTTACCGTTGCGCCGCTGGCGAGGTCAGGACCCATGCATGAATAGAGCGGCACATTGGCCTGTTGTCGACTGCCGGTGACCTGCCCTGTCGAGATGTCGAGCTACCTTGCGCCACCCCGATATAGTCGTGAAAACTACTTGCTAGGATCTGAACCAAAGTATTCCTTCATCCGTTCCTCTGCTCCGAGGAAAACTCTGTACGCTTCGCACTGTGATGTGGAGTACGACACTCGGCGAATCACAGCGCTACCCGCCAAGATGACCGCTCCTGGTAGGCTCAACAGATCAAACAAAAAGCACCAAAACGTTAATAAATTGTTGGCAGCTTCTCTCTGGGTCGGTTCGTCTCCTACCACTCTCCAAGCTCACCTCTTTACGTAGAAACGGCACTAAGGTCTATTTTCGGTCGTCGTCACCAGCTAACGGACCGAGCGTGTTGGGTGAGTGGTTAACGCTCTGGCCTCGCATTCAGGAAGACGCCGGTTCCAATCCCCGTCCGGGCATCCAGATTTGGGTTTTACATTGTTTCCCCAAATCACTCCGGGATGCTTCATTCAAAAGGCCATGGCCGAATTCCTTCCCGTTCATTGTCCCTAGTCTCATCCCGCCTCTAATGACCTCACCGTCGACGAGGGGTAAAACCACAAAGTAAAAAAAAAAAAACAGCTACCGGCATTTGGCGGGTCTTTCTCGAAACGTGCCCAAATGGAAAGCGGGCTTTAGTCATTTATGATGGGCAATAAATCTACTGAGTGTCCAAGTCAGGTAGAAAGTTGAGTCACCCACCTGACCTGTAAATCTGGACACTTTGTTGAGTCACGTATAACTGTGTGTTTGACACGCCGTACCGCCAACATATTACACATATTGTGCGAACACTTGGAGCCTAATAACGCTGTACTAATTCATTACAATATAAATAATAAAATATCTACATCTAATAAATATAAATAAATAAAAAGCAACTAATAATTAATATGTTAATTTGAACGTAGTACATACTATTCTTTCAGTGATTTGGCGATTCATAACAAAATAGAGAGGTTATTATATAACGCACATAACCTCTAGTTGATACCTGGCCGTTGTAGACCGCGGGGAAGGTCGAGAGCCTGACGTTGGCGCTACGGTCACGTTGACACAGTGCTTAGCTTTTTATTAGTATTGATGATTCTTTTCTTATCTTATTTTACGATATTTTTTTTTCAACCTATATCTGTTCAAGTACGTTTCAGAAACAATGCTCAAGTCAAGAATTTTATATAACAGGATAGACATTACGAACAAACAAACAGTGGGATCTCAAATGTCACAAGAAATTTTAAAAATTTGTATGAAGTAACATCTGGATATTGTGGGCCATTTCCTCAATTGCGATAGGATCAATTTTATGAATAATTGTAACGCCAGTGCAATTGAAACTGTTGTTTTATTTTCCGAACGCGTTTCGTTTCATTTGCGAAGCATCTTCAGAGGTTCTGTTTGTGGGTATTTATACATATAATTACATTTGTTCTATTTTACAATTGAAACATGAAAATTGTGGGTTGCAGATTTAAGCTTATTTACATTTTTCTTTGGTCACATATGCTTATAATTGTACAGCGTTTTAGCATCAGTTATGTTTGTAACTGCAGTATATATCACACATGTTGGTTGTATTTTAGCGATTATTTGCGTAGCACTGTAATACATTGAGTTCTGATGCCTTACGTTTAGTTACTGTACATCGCTGATTAGCAGGTTTGTTTACCGTTTGTCTTCTGTTTTACTCGGTGGGTGGCGCGCTTTTAAATATGTGTTCGTGCTTAGTTTGGTGTATTATTATTATTGGCTGTGTCGTTTTGTGGTGTATGGTTGTGTTTATTATTTGTTTTTGAGTACTGTGTATAGTGTTGGGTCCGTCAGGTTCGTGTATTCGTTTATTACGTTCTTTTCTTCTGCCAGTGATTTGTGGATGTGGTAGTTTTCCTGAAATGTTAGTAGTTGTGGTTTGCTGTTATTAATGGTTAGTATTTGCATGGTTTGTATGAAATATTCTGAAGAACTTTCATCTTCATGTCTGTCGTGTGTACGACCGTTCACTTTTGAGCCCATGTCATTCGGGCACTAAAAGAATTCCTTGGTCACCAGACACACAGACAGCAGATCACAAAGGCAATTAATTACAGTGCAACGAAACAATGAGAACAATTAGTAGATACCGTTAAGCCGTTAGCCTTGTCCCCTGTTCCGGAATCATCCATCATCATGACATTGCGTGACTTCAACTGTCTTTACCATACACTGTTCGATCTAAAGGAATTAATTTGTTCTTTAAAGTTTGACCAGAGCCTAGGGATTCCAGTAGTCAATAGCATTGCATGTGGGTACTGTGAAGTTTACAGCGAGCATACAGTTCACAGTTCACAGAGCTAAATTCAAACACAAATATCTTCTTCATGTGTATATTGCTCCTAGCTGTTGTCGAGCACACGAGAGTGAAAAGTCACAGTATAGAATCTCACGAAGTCACTTACCAGGAAGTTATTGTGTGGCAAGAAGATGACTCTACCTATTCATATTGACCTCTCAGTTTACTGCAGGATATATCATAGGCATGTGGCTTAGACATTCACATCAGTATTCCCCTCCATTACAGAAATTAGTTGCATGTTGCAAGAAACAATTTCACAGCTAATAATTATCGCGGAATACATATAAAAATTAAATTTTATTAAATTATAGGAACTGTTTGTGTACATACATTTTAAAACGTAAGAACCATAGACACTGTTTGTGTTCTGTATATCTCCTTTAAAAGAGGTAGTAATGTTATGATTTCGGCTGACTTTTACGAAAGTATAAATCTTGAAAATGCCCACTATAATAATGAACATTTATTACACCTTGATAGTGAGCGCTATAGAGTGATAGATACACCAAGCATGTTGTAGGGGAGCGGTAACGCTCTGGCCACGTTCTGGGTTGGACGCCTGTACGAATCCCCATCCGGCTATCCAGAATTGGGTTTTCCATTGCATCCGAAATCACTTCAGGTGAATGACAGGATTGTTACTTCAAAAGGCATTGGCTGAATTATTTCGAGTTCCTTGCCCCAGTATTTTCCCGCTTTTAATAACCTCGACGTCGACAAGGAGTAAAACCATAAAAAAAAAATAACTGACACTCACACACACACACACACACACACGCGCACTCTATATGGTACAACGGAGAACTACGTCAACAATGGCAGTCTATAGCAGCACAATAATTTCATCAGAGTAAATAGAAATTCACCAGTTTATGAATTTCGCGCGAAACAATGCAACATAGTTAATTTACTTGTTAAATATCTATCAATTATAAATACTGACTGAAACGATATTGAAATAACATTAAATAACAACTCAAATCATCTGAAACCGCCTGTAAGTAACCTGAATGTAGTAAACAATTTTTACGAGCCTGAAATATGTTTTTACTGTACAGCTGACACTTTATAACCTATTAAATGAGTAAACAGCAACACCTTTAACAGCAATAGCTACGCGAAAAGCAGCAATTAGCAACCCTCGACACGCGCTTGTATGATTCAATTACCAACAGCATCGACAAATAAGCAGCACCGCTTCTGATTCAGGCTGCGTAGAGTGTTTACTGAATCCATGAATTGGTGAGATGCAGAAGGAAAACATTCCACTTTTTGGCCGTTTTAAACTGAGATAGCCATTTTGTTCACCAACCCTTCCTCCTTCTTGACCTAAACAGAGAAAAAATTCCTCCACTTCTAATGGGTTAAAACAAGCTGTTAAAATTTGAGTGACATGCAAAAAGAAAAGATTCCAGGAATATTTTGCTTTTTGCTCTCATTAGTCTGTTAGTTCCTACTTTCTTTGGTAGAGCGCACTTCTAGACGTTAGAATGTGGAAATATAGTAGGGATCTTTGGATTTATATTGTTGTTATATGTTTACATTGGTAAATTGTTGTGCTATTTCAGACCTATAGCTCTAACATTGTGATTGTTGTTAGTGAATCAGCGTTCTTGTAACAGTTTAAACTTTGTATCAAGTGTGTGTTGTAAGAGAAGAACGGTGATAGTGTGATGTCGCTGTCAGAATCTGAGGTTGATGGCCCCCAGAAGAAAAGAACGTGCTCGGGAAATTTGAGACAGTGTATGAAAGAAGCCCGAAATAAAGGGGGAGACTTTGTGACTGATAAAGGTTTTCTTGTAGAGAAGAAGAAAACTGGTGAAGATTGCAGATGTAAAAAACAGTGTATGTTAAAGTTTGATCAAGAAGAGAAGGACAAAATTATTGTGAACGTTTATAGTGGTAGGGAGAAAAATGAACGAGATACATATTTGATGAGTTTCATTGAGAGACATGATGTGTCGCGACATAGACCTAAATATGAGCACTCCAAGCAAATCACATCAAGCTACAAGTACTTTGCAGTAAAAGGGAATACACGAGTTGAAGTATGCAGAAAAGGCTTCCTAAGTTTACACGGTGTTTCCAGCAAGGCAGATTTTCGTTTGGCCCATCTGGTTGAGAAGAATGAACTACCTACAGACTTACGAGGTAAGCACGATAACCGTGATCGTATTCCCAATGATGTAATAACAAAGATTCATCAGCACATATCGTCGTTTCCCACAAAGGTTTCCCATTACATGCCTTCACCTTTAGTGTACTTGGAGTGTGGTTTGACATGTAAGATTATGTTTCAATTATTTTTGGATAAGCATCAAGACCTGAGAGATATAGTGAAATATGAATATTATTTGAGGTACTTCAAAGAAAATTTTAACTATCGATTTGGGCGTCCTCAAGTAGATGTGTGTTCACAATGTGAGGAACTGGGAAATAAAATAAAATCCCCTGCACTTAATAATGCTGCCAAAAGGGTTGCAACTGCTGAACCTCTCGTTCATAAACGCAGAGCCAAGAAATTTTATACGAAATTGAATGAAGTAACCGCGCTATGTAAAAACAAAATTGACGAAGGAGGAATAGTATTTGATTATATGCATAATCTCCCTCTTCCTTTACTTCCAATTCAGGAAATGTTTTATTTGAGGAAATTATCGCACATTGTTTTTTGTATCCACAACCTTGCAAATGGTAAATCTGTGTTTTATACTTACCACGAGGGGACTTGTAAAAAGGTACCTGATGAAGTTTGTAGCTTTCTGTGTGATTATGTAAACACCTGTGTACCGCCTGAAGTGAAAACTCTACATGTGTTCAGCGATGCCTGTGGCGGGCAAAATCGAAACCAAACTCTGGTCAGATTTCTATTGAGTCTCACCATGATTGGCCGGTTTGAAAAAATTCATCAGTACTTCCCAATACGTGGACGTAGCTTTTTACCGTGTGATAGAGATTTTGCCATTGTCAAGAGAACTGTGCGACGCCAAGATCGAATATACACACCTTTACAGTATGATACCCTCATTCAAAATGCAAGGAAAAAATCACCATTTGAAGTGAGATCTGTCAAAACTGAGCAGATAGTCAGCTACAAGGAATGGTGGCCCTCAATATTCAAGAAGTATACAAAGAGTCTCCATCATAGAGCTGATTTCCAGATCAGTCATTACAGACATCTCATATACAGGAGAGATCAGAAAGGGTTTGTTGAAGCATTCAAATTCATAAATGGATTGAATAGTGATATTTTACAACTATACAAACATTGTGGTGACCTGATGCTACCAGTAGACCGTGCCTACGATCAAAAAGTTCCCATCGACCAGAAGAAGATAATGGATGTGGCAAAGATAATGCAGTATATTCCACATGAACATAAAGAATTCTACAACACCATATTGCAATGGTCAGCAGAAAATGACACAGAAGATATTGACTAAATGTATGAGGACAGTCTACGAGGGAAACATTATTCAAACTTAGTCACTCTCTTTTCTTGTTTATTATTTACATATACAGGGTGTTCGCCGGGAAACGCAACCCACTGTTAGCGCTACAAGGAAGAAACTGCTCCCGGCGAGCGAGCGCTCAGTTTCCGGCATTGTTCGACCGTCGGCCGCGGACTATTTCATAATAATTACGCTTCATAAACTTGTATGTGCTAAGCATTTAAATGTGACGTAAATCATTAGCTTACCTTATAAAAGATGCTGGAAGTGTTGACCCTCTTGTGTAATTCACATTTCACATCTTCTGAACATATTTCGAGACACACGCTGCCCTAACTGACTTAATGATTTTTTGGGTGACTGTTCTAGTCGAAAAGCGATATCGTCAATTTTCTCCTCTGTGAGAATACGGTTGACCAACAGTCTCTTTTTGTTAAAAAAATGAACCCGTTTCTCTTACTTTTTTAACCAGACGCAGAATTGTTGATTTAGCTGGCAGTAAAGCGCCAGGAAATTCGCGACGAAATTTACTGCGACACTTTTTAAACGACTTCTTCTTCACATATGTATCGTAGAGAAATATTCTTTGTTGCAAACTGTAACGTACCATAATTTTACTCACACTCAAACACGGTACAGATTAATAAGAGTATGAAGCCCCAAACCAGACAAACCGCAAAGAAACGTTTATTCACAACACTGATTAATAAGAGACTGAAGTCACAAACTATCTACAATGCAAAGAAACCGTTCTTAACAATGTAAGGGTCACTGCACTGCACTGTTGGGGCAGCGGAGGTGTTAAACAGTGCGGTGATTCACGGTGCCGTGTGGCGGAAACTGCTGGCCCACTGACCGAGCAAGTTGCCGACGGCAACAGACTGGGAGGGTAGCGTTTTCCGGCGAACGCCCTGTATATGGTGATTTTTGCTCTTGTCTACGTTTATATGCATAAGTATTTCTGAATGTAATTCTGCTATAATTTTTTTCAATTTTACCTTGGAATAAACTTCTAATTATTAAAAATATTTGAAAAATACTTCATTCAGCAATCAGTGAGATGCAAAAGGAAAATATTCCATGCTCTTTGGACGTAAATTACAAGGTCATGGAGAACATTACATGATATTAAACAAGTGGAAAATATTAACCTCAATTAGTACTACAAACCACCAATAGTAACTTTTTCTCTCCCACTTACCGTTTCCATTTTATAACGTTTTTTTCGTTTCCTGAAAAACTAGGTTACATGGAATCTGCATCTCACCAATTATTATAACTGAACAAGTGCAATCACGGTTCCGTGCTGTAATTACTTTAATAGATATCTGGTACGTATCAAGTCAGTAGGTAGAAGCTTGCTACAAAAATTAATGCCTTACTCGTTTTCAGATTGGAGACCCGTTAAAGCTATTGTTCGCTGCCAGTAAAATTTATTATAGGTATTTTAAAATATTATGAACTCTCAATTATGAGCAGGGGCGTAGTTACTATGGTGCTAGGCGGTGCAGTGCACCGGGGCCTTACGGTGAAGGGGCCCCAAGCATATCTTTGGGGGCCCCAATGGGCACCTCTGAGGGGCCCACAAGCGCTGTTCAGAGTGGCCCACGAGCCTTCACGGCAAACTGGCGATCTTTTTTTTTAGCTCTACCGTCGTCTAAGGGGGCCCCTGGGACACAGGAAGCCCCTCACTAAGGGCCCTCACTGTTCAGGGTGGCCCCTAAGCACAACTCAAGGGCCCCCATCCTCAGCTCAGGGGGCCCCTAATAGCAACACAAAGCAAAAAACAGGTCACCCATCTGGCCTGAGGGCTCAAAAAAAAATTTTCACCAGGGCCCTTGTTGACCTAGCTGCGCCACTGATTATGAGCACTTTTAAATTAAATAATATTAACACATCCAAAAATAACTTCAAAATAAAAATGATTGTTTGTTTGAAAACTTAAAAACTATTCTAGAAGTCAGTGTTTGCCGTTTAAATACAGGATATGAGCGATATTGGGGAAAAGTGTCAAATTCCTACGTAATATCGTTTTTGAACTAGACGACCGATGACGTAACTATCTTTAATGAAAAAAAATCTTATTTCTTCACTCGAAACAATCTACACCTGATTTGAATGAAAAACCTCCAGACTAAAATTTACAAAATTTTAAATATGATAATCTGTTTTCTGTCAACGAATCAAATAACATGCTAAAATCTCAAGTCTTCGGCGTGTTCCGTTTTAAGTACTAAAGGCGAGTGACACATGGACGGACAGCGGAGTGTCATCAAAAACAATTCATTTCTCATTGGATAAGGGACCTTACAGACAATCCATAGCAGTTTGTCAGCTATCGACCAGGTGAGGTATGCTCCACATGATGAAGTCTCGGTCGGAATATAATGATTCTTCAAGTGAACATTCGAAGGTATTTCTGCGAAGATTTCATAGAAACGAATGAGTGATGTTTCAGGATGATATTAAAGTCTGACATAGTGTAAGTAAAACCGAAACATTAATCAAACGAATCGACGGACTCAAACGGAAGAAATGCAGTAACAGCGGTAGCTTAAACCGTCAAGTTAAGGACTGCAGTATTCAAGACAATTTCATAGTATTTTAAATTATCTTAATTAATATTGCTTCATCCTGCGTGCGTAATACTCTTAAATAAATCTAAGCTTATCTTCGAAATGGTGGGATATTAATTTTTTACTCTCTTTGATGAAATATCTTACAAATTTCAGATAGATCATGACGAATCTGTGTTTGGTTTCTCAACTATTCACCTCTGACAGAATAGAGTTCATGTTCTTCTGGCAGTGTTATTAATGATCTGGATGAGAATTGCTTACGTAAACCGAATAATATTGTTGAACGAAGAAGTGCAACGGCTGGGTTTAACAGTTAACTTGTATTGTCATATTATTTGCAACTTAATTATAAATTTTTTTTTTGTTTTTTTGTTTTTTTTTGTTTCTGAGGTCACAGAGAGATCAAAAAGTGGGTTGCTTAACATCTAGTTTTTTTTAATGGTTTTCTGGATCTAGACCACACAGCCAGCTCGATAGTAATTTTTTCAAGCTAATTAGACACACCACAGGACGTACATGACATTCTCAGACCCATGCCCGCGGCCGGACTCTAACCAGCGATCTTCGGCGCGTGGAGCTAGCATTCTAGCCCCTACTCTACCGAGACCGGCAACTTACTTCCTTTAAAATTTACTTATATGCTGTAGTACAGCTTGTCGTGCATTAGTACAGAAAGTGTACCAGGAATACAACACAGGTTTAAATGAATGACAACAGTAGGCCTGCTAGAGTCATGACAGGCGTGCAGGGAAATTGCTATCAAGACATGTGCTCCATTGTAATTAAATTAAATTTTAAAAAATAAATGTTCCACCCATGCCCACTATAGGTTCTCGCAAACAAATATCAGCTTGCAAGTCAGGGTAAAGTTGTTGGTGAAGTTGGTGAAGATAGTAAAATTCATCTAAGTAATGCTACACTAAACAACAAGTACTAACAAGTGTTTTCCTTGGGTGGAGTATATTTACAATAACCACTCGCATTAACTCCAGACGTTCTGTCTTAAGGAAGATCGATTAATTTACAAGGGAGGTATTCAGAAGTTTTAAGATGAATTTGTCGTCATATTGTTCCTTCCACTGATGTGAAAGGAAGCGCACCCCACATTACATCAAAAACATTTTTATGAGGGAGCAAGATTAAATTTATGTATTATGTTCGACGGAAGTTAATGAATCATTTAAAATATGCTTTCTTTCAAAACCTGTAATAGTTGTTTATCAGCTTCAATCGAATGACTGGATTCCATTGGCATTCGATAACTTGATGGTTGTGCGTTCCGCCAGCGCAGCGGCTTACAAACTTGAGACTCCTGCTATTGGAATGTCGCTGTGTACGTCGTCTCTAGCCTCAAGAGATGCGCTCTGTCTCTCGTGAGAGCTTTGGCAAACAGGGCTTAAAGCTGGAGTTACAAAAATAACTGACAGTCGAGTAGGACAACATGAAGACGAATGTGCTGGAGAAAAATAAACTCCACGTCGAGAAAAGGGCGCGGCATTTGTGTGGAATAAGGTAGGTTGCGGAGTGGTCTGAAGTAATAGATGGAAATTCGGAGACTGGGTTGTTCCAGGTTCCACCACTGTTACAAATAGCTGCTGCAAGTTATTTAATAGGTTTATTAGATATCTTAAACAGTTTTGCATAGCTTTCTGAAATCACTATAGACAAATATCGATGTGTTTCCTTCAAAAGGTTGTGTATCAAAATTCTTTCCCCTTCCTTCTGTCGATTCGACGTCGACGAAGACCAAAAAAAAAAATCTTCAAAAAATATTTACACTACTCAATAATTTTTTTTTTTTTTTTTTTACTTACGACTTGTCGACGTCAAGGTCATTAGAGGTGGTATGGGACTGGGGACATGGAACGGGGGAAGGAATTCGGCCATGTCCTTTTTGAAGGAAGCATCCCGGCATTCGCCTCGGGTTATTAATGGAAACCATGGAAAAAACCAAATCTGGCCGCCCGGACGGGAATTCGAACCGGCGTCCTCCCAAACGCGAGGCCAGAGCGTTAACCGATCACCCACCACGCTCGGTCAATCATTGAAAATCTGCAGCTTAGTCCACTGTCATTCTGTACGGTAGTCATAGTAGCCATACGTAAAAATATAAATGCAAACAAAATTATGCGAAAACAATGTAAAACGATTATCGTTCTACTATAATTCAATAGCAAACGTCAAATTGGAAATGTAAAATCAATCTTCTCAAGCAAAGATATCCTGAAATTGATCAAAACTCTCTTCCTATAAGATTAATAATTACAGAAATCCATATAAGTCTATGAATTACTTGTTCAATTTACATACAATTTTTAATACTAAAGAGAACTTTATGGGAGGAAAAACAAAAATAATCTAACCAAAGTAACACAATAAACTTTATTTTCAGGAAGTAGCTGTTCAGTTGGAGTGGCCAAGCACTACATAATAAACATTTTGTAATTATGATAACATTACAGATTTGTTAGATACATTATTAAACAGAAAACCACTCCATTGTTTTGTTTATTTTGAAGCCGCTCTAGGTTGTTGAAAATTCTACTTGGATTTTAGGGAAGGGAAGTTTTGGGGATTTAAAATTTGATGGAAACCCTATTTTCATTTATGCTAAAGATGTTAATTCGAGTTCGCTCTGGGATCTCATTTTTACCTTGTCACCACTAACACACCAACAGTATTTTATATTCGTGTAATCTTTTATATTAATAAGAGCCAACATTAATCAAGCGCTCTTGTAGATCACATTTCACACCAGTATGGTTAATCAACTATTCTATTTTTTTTTTTTTTTTTTTGTGTGGACGGAATGTTTTTTATAGCATTTTTGTGATGTGTGTTAAGATCGGGTAGAAGGAATTTATTCTACCGTCGTAATATGTATGCGATGTTCGTGTCAGCTACCACGCCCCCACCCCCACACATCACAAACCATTAAGCAGGGTTAGTAAGCCAATGGCCTTGTACAGTCAGAGTTTGTGTTCTCCGACGAGTTGCTCTTCTAGTGTGTGGTTCATCATGAAAAGAATTGAAATCAACATTTTAGGACCAATTCATCTGAAAGATAAAATTGAAATATTCAAGGCTTGAATAAAATATATGCCATATTGAGTGAAAATCTGAAAACTGTAACTGCACAATTTATGTAAATATATGTAACTCTATCATAGACTATATGGGAAAGAACGACCATTCCCCTGTAAGCTATCACCATCTCAAGTGCTTCATCCGTCACTTTATTGGTTCTGGACTACGATTATTTACCTGAAATAGTAGAACGTTCCACAATTTCCTTTTAAAATACTCTTTCCACTATACGAAAAGGACAAAACATGTTATCAGCAGGTTTGTATTGTTTCCAAACAATTAGTGAAACCAAATGCATAAAAAACTGCATTATATTCGGATACTTTGGGAGCGTCCATAAACTACGTAGCTCAGTCTGGGGGGGGGGGGGGAGCGTTAGGTAGAAAGTTACGTCGAAATACGTGGGGGATAGGGTTGCGAGCCAAGCCACGCAGCTTCTCTCTCATATTATCTGTTACAGTTAAAAAAAGGTACAGAACATACAACAGCATGTGAAAATTTATTTCTCTCATTTAATTATCTCCATATATAATTTACGATAGACTGACCATAGAAAACAGTACAAAATGTCTTCTGGAATCAATAGGGAGAAAAGCTACGTGCCACGCGGTGTAAAGAGGGTGTAAAGGCAACGTAGGGAGGAGGAGGGGGAGGTGGAATGGGAGGGGGGAGAGGGGATGGAGGGAGGGGATTTAGAGGAAGCCAAAATGGAGCTACGTAGTTTTTGGACGGTCTCTTTCGAAGTCATCAAAGAGAAACACAGGCATCCGTTAAAATATTTCACTGAATGGTTATGTACGAAATGAATCAGTCATCAGCCATAGATTTGTGTCAACCATAAGAGCGTAAAATACACACAGAATAATAAGAAGAACTTATTTATATCTCCGTTTACAGTGAAATATCCAAGCATATTCGCTGGGAATGTTTCTTGGAGGGAAAATTCCACCTAATAATTGTGTTGATAGGTCATATTAGAATCTACTAATACGCTGCTTGTAATGCTAGAATGTTTCACAAAGGAAACATCTCAGTCTGTAATCAAGCAGTAGTAAACACAGCTAAAACGCTCAAAACACTTGACAAATGTAAGCTTGAAATTTACGTATCCCAAATAATATCGATCTCTGCGATCGGATTAAGGTGATACTAATTTATCACTGGCAATTGATTAATCGGTCTGCGCTTGCAGATAATGTAACGATGTCGCCTCTCCGTGGATCCCAGCAACGCTTTTCATTTTTCTAATTTTTCCTTAATCGCATTACTGACTAAAATATGAACGAAATACAAACATTATTTGTTACCTCAGGACGTAACTGCAGTAACGGAAGTCTAGCTAAAAATATTCTCTCTAGATATTTGAAACCAATGCAACGGCGTGTGCAAATTATTATTATTATTATTATTATTTTACTTATAGCTTTGCGCCTCGTTGACGCCAAGGTCATTAGAGGCGAAATGGGACTGGGGACAAGGAACTGGAAGGAATTCGGCAATGGCCTTTTGAAGGAAACAACCCGGCATTCTCCTGGAGTGTTTTGGGGAAACCAAGGAAAATCCAAATCTGGATACCCAGACAGGGATTCGAACCGGCGTCGTCCCGAATGCGAGGCCAGAGCGTTAAAAGCTCACCAACCGCGCTAGGTGCAAATTAATGGATCTTAAAATAAATTACGGTCTCATGTCTGCCTATCTCACAGAGTACTCATTTAAAAATGACAAAAGTATATATATATACTTTTTAACGAGTAACAGTACATACGTTGGTCAGTTAAATATTTAATTCCATTACTTCGTTATTACTTAGGTCGATCCAAGTTCCTACTCGGACGCCATCATGAAGAATTGCTTAATCACCTAAATACCTCCTTAATTACGTTTGCTAGTATGAGCTGCTGTGAAGGGATATAGCCAACATTTGCATGTAATTAGTGCAATTGGAAAAATGGGATTATGAAAAATTAGTCATGAAATCCATTTAATACCTCTCTAAAATTGCTTTAAATGCCCGAGGCATTAAATATGCAGTCGTAACATCCAAAAAAAAATGTAATTACTGTGAGAGCAGAGAACTAATTAATTACGATCAGTAGTATTTAACGTCGATTTCCCCCAACTCGCTACCGTTGCCGATTCATCATACACCACGAAAAAATAGAGAAAATAGCGAAGCCGCTAGCCAATAAGAACACATGGAGACTAGAACTGGCCAATTAGAATACCGTCTGGGGCTAGCTGTGATCTACAGCACTCACTCTAGGCAGTAACAATACTAGATTAATAATGTATAAACTATAAATTACGTTGCAACTAAACGAAACGTTTTTACACTAAAAAAATTGCAGCTAACAACTCATAGCATCATCGTTAGTTGTTACTGTTCGTACTGTCCTCTCTCGCATCCAAAATGCCGCATCTGTCAGTCTTCCTACAGATTTTCTTTTAATCCTCTCCTGCAATTACCCCCATTGATTTGTTTTGTCAGTTCTTCTCTAGGTCTTCCTCTGTTCCGTATTTTCGTTGACTGTACTTCCTACAACTTTCTGAGCCTTCTCTTGTGTGACATAATCTGATATACCCATGCCTCTCAAACCTAGGAAGCAGACGAGAACGGTACCTTGTCATGCAGAGTGGGAGTTGAACTGATGGGTCGGCCCCAATCACTAGCAAAAATACCGGGTTGCAAATAATAATAACACCCACCTATGTGGCGCGGAACGCTGAGACGTCACACACTGGATCCGGGAGGTACACCAGCACCGGGCACGAGTCTGGGCCCCCGCGTACCGGCCGGCCTGACTGCGGATTTTAGGCACTCTCCCGCAGACATGTAGGCGAATGCTGGTGCGGTCCCCACTCTCCACGTCATGAACTCAGTTCCTCCTTTCCACCCCCTACTGATTCACAAAAGGTCCTTGGTGGCCGAATCGGAGGAATAAATAATAATATTATCCCGAAAAATTACCTCCGAATCTAGATTGAAATGAAATCTTAATTCGTATTAAAAAAAAATAACGTTAAATGGCTCGTAACATGAATATTTATTTTATTTATTTTATTTATTTATCTTATGGCCAAGCACAAAATCAATAATACAATGTAACATTAATAAAATCTATTGGTGATCCCCTGAAGGCTCGCAGTGGGTCTCGTATTTCTAATCGTTGATCTCGTATTTCTATTTGTTATTATTATTTCCTTAACTAATCCATCATCCAGCTTCGCCAAATAAATAATAATGTAATGTGACTTAATTCCCTTTTTTTATTATAATATTATAACATTCTTAATCATTTGAATAAGTACAGGTTCTTTTTTCACAGTAACTTTAAAATCCAAAGCGAACACGACACGGCCGTCACCAAACTTGTTTAGTCCTGATCTTATCCTCATCTGTTTATATAAACGTTTCTTTGGGTACGCATTTCACAAAGTAATTATTTATAGCCTGTTATACTGCATGGGCAATCAAAGGTCACGTGACTGATGGTTTGTGTTTCCTCACCACAGTCGCAGTTCGGTGAATCTCTGATTCCCCATGTCTAACGTAGACTAGCCTCCTCGTGGTACACCCTAGGCAACGTGCTTGCACGGCTAAATAGTCTAAATATCTCGAAAACAAAGATCGATAGAGGAATGCAGTAAACGGTATGTTTATTGTGACAGTTGTAAGAAGTGTATACAGCAGTGTGAAATAATAGTTACAAAAGCTGCTAACAGATGGCGCTTTAATCGGCATACGTAATGCCTAAATAGTGATCCGAAGCTCAGGGTAGTGCCAATGGTGAACATTTTGAAAACATTGTTATGTGATTGTTTGAAAAGATTGTTTTCATACGATTATTTCTCTTATGTATGCTGATATGAGCTGTACAGCGTACAGCGTACAGCGCCATCTGTTAGCACCTTTTGTAACTATTATTTCACACTGCTGTATACACTTCTTACAGCTGTCACAATAAACATACCGTTTTCTGCATTCCTCTATCGATCTTTGTTTTCGAGATATTTAATTTTGAAATCAGGGAGTCCTTTTCTGGACACCCTGTATATAGCCGACTTTAACAGCCATCACACAGGTTGGAAGTACGCAGACAATATCCTGGATGGAATCAAGCTAGAGGAATAGGCGGCAGCAAATAACATTAACTTATTTTTTAACCCGAAAGACGCAGGAACTTTTAATTCAGGAAGATGAAACACAGAATCCAACCCAAAGCCATGTTTTGTAACATGAATATGATTATGAGAAACTATACTTAATTTGGGAAACGGTAGGGTTTTATGTAACAAGTTCCACAATGGGCGGAATGTAGGATTTAGTAATAACATTGCCACTAAATTTAGTCACGTTTTAATTGCAATAATGAATAAATATTCTGTGCAGTCTGTCACTCTTTTTCTGATGTCGACTCGAAAAGAGCATTTTTTTCCGTACCGGTAGACTGTTTGAGATGGTATATTTCTGGATCATGGTACAAAGTAGTTACTTGACACTAATGTGCTAATGATTCTGGCATGCATTACGTCTAGAAAGAAGACTACAAAACGTGGGTGCTGCCTGCTGAAAATTATCAAGATTTTAACAGTTAAGGGAGTAAAAATAACACGGGCATGTGGATTGCGTTGTAGTTGTGGAGCATATGTTACGAATTTGTAGAAACAACTGTTTGTCGATCGCCACAACAAGCAACTGTGATGAGATTTAATATTGCGCATGCGCATGCGCATGCGCAAAGCCTGTCGCATGGGTGACTGAGCATTTATGAGTTCAACGATGCGCACCAATGCTTTGTATTACATGCGTTCTATTTTGACTGTCAACGGTTCGTTTACCTGGGAAACGGAACACGCTACGAACTTTTAATCGTCGTCGTTAAAATTTTTGCATCCTGCGTGCAGCCATTTACAACAATTGTTTTACTTAGATTATAGTAGTTACTAGTTTTGCTGAGGGAATTAAGACGCCGTAATGTTAAACGTGGTAAGCATGATCAGACCGAGCGTGGTGGGTGAACGGTTAACGTTCTGGCCTCGCATTCGGGAGGACGCGGCTTCGAATCCCCGTCCGGGCATCCAGATTTGGGTTTTCCATGGTTCACTCCAGGCGAATGCCGGGATGCTTCCTTCAAAAAAAAAAAAGAAGCATGATCAGTTTCATTTTAAATCCCACCGCCGCAGAACCGACCAAATTAATTATACGAGCTTCAACGTCTTGTTATAACCAAACAGACCATGATTTTGAACTGAAAAAAACTGCATTCATAAAAAATAAAAATAAGCTCCTCCTTTTTCGTTTGACACCTATATTCGCTGCCATCCTAAATCATTATTGCATGCTATGCATTATGGTTTCAAGAGTTGGCGAGAAGGAAAACGTGGCAAGGGGAATATGAACGTTAACCCTCTCGGCAATGAGAATTAATGAAAGCCTTCTGACAAAAGACAAAGATTTAGCCACTCAGAAATGTCACCGCGGTAAATTCTTCCTCTTGAATCAGAGCAGGTTTTTATTAAGACTAATAACAGGTCTAATGTTGCAACAGGAAGCCACGCTAAACCCACATTCTGCCCTCTCTTGTGTCGCTGAGAGAGAGGAAATGGATTTTTCCGAAAACTGAAAACCTTGCATAGCGAACAAAGACCGGCAGGAGGTACTGATGAATATGCATTTGCTTCTAACCTTAATATTTAACGAAACAATGAAGCTGTGAGCTAAGATTATTAAGATTTCAATTAAATTTTATGCTGAATTAATATTGCATAATTCTTAGCAGGCAGGAGCGGCAAGTATTAATATCTTCCGGAAAGGATTTGTTTTCTTCACATTATTAATTTGCACCGAAAACACATTAGTGATAGTCATACCTCAACAACACAGTGCACCGTCTGCAAAAATTCGTGATCTGAAACCGATAAACACAAAAACAGTTTCCATCAATTTATAACTGAAAATTATCTTTTTTTTTTTTTTTTTTTTTTTTTTTTTTTTTGCAGAAAGTAATAGTTTGCTGCCTCCTTGTGTTTTTTATGTTTTGAGCTCGTGTTAGATGTTTCCGTAACGTAAATGACCTAGCACCGTATTTGTACAAAAATGTGTTAGATACTTGTAAAATATTTTACGGATACACATTAGGCACTGAATATGCCGATCCAATTTTTTGTCGAAATGTAGCTTTTTAGTAATGATAACGATTTAAAAAATGCGCTAAATGTTTGCCGAGTTAAAATGGTATTCTAACTGATTCGTGGTGAAGATATATATATATGTATATATGTACTATATAAGCTGTACCAAAAAGTCTCCCTTAACCAGTGAATAGAAAAAGACAAACCGCTAATATATAATAACTGACTGACACTCGACAAGTTACTATTGATAAGACAGCTTATCACCAACAACATGACACTACTATTGGCCCTACTGCCACGTTGACCTAACTTAGCTACAAATGTGTACTTTGCTTTCACCATGCTTATGTTCAATTAAGTAGATTATCATATTAAATCCAATTGCGTAATTAAGTAACATTCCGTAGTGAAGACTGATTGCAGTGACGATGACTGATGAGTGAAGTGCTGTGTGTTGTTTTGTGGTGTGTGCATGAGCTGTTTGAAGATCTACCTTGATTGTAAACTCTAAAAATTCATATCATTCTGTTGCTAACGGTGATATGAACAAGAAATAAGAGAAAGAGCGAACTCGGGTGACCATTCAACCAGTCCTGTTCTTGCGAGTAATGACGCAGGAGGTGCCAGATTTAAGTTCCATGTGGACGGACGATTAACCTCAACAGTTTTGAAGCCATTCATCCTATACCCACAGCAAAAAGGTTTAGAATTTAGCCCAAGAGATTCGTACACAATCTGATGATTAGGAATCATGCCCCACCATCTGTCCAAACCTGCTGATCAAGATCTTAACCGCCATAAGTATGACCAGTTAAGGCAGTTCTATCATTACTGTGATGCCACAATCTGATGATGAATTCTTGTAGAACTGGACGAAACACGTCGAAAATAAAGAATAAAAGTTTTTGATATCTCACTTTGTTTTCGAGATATAGCATGTTAAAAATCAGTTATAGTTGTGCTTTTGGCGACGTTTTTCTGGTCCAGGCCGTATTTCAACCTAACGACAACCAATAGGGAGCACCCATAGTGCATTTCCACCGTGTAGATATAGTGGTTTTGGTGATTTTTTTCTGGTCCAGGCCAGATCTCACCCCAACCTCATCACTTTTGAGATACAATATCTCGAGAACTAAGCGAGATATCAAAAAAAAGTATTCTTTTTTTTCGATTTTCCTCGTCGAGTTACATAAGAATCCACCATCAAATTGCGGTGCCACGGTTATCGTAGAATCTCCCCAGTTAATCCTGTGACGAGCACCACAAACCATCACGATTCTAGGCGGTCTCGGTCATTGAGGTGGATTCCCGAAAGAAGTTTTCCAGAAATATTTCCTTTCCTGACACAAACGTTGCTTAGGACGAAAAGACGGGGGAAACCACTCTAAGGAAATCTGTAGCTTCTGAATAAATGGGGAAAATGTATATTTAACAACTTCGTGAAGATTACGTAAGGGCCTCCGTAAACGTGGATATAACTGGGATTTTTCGGCAAGATTAAAGAATAACGTGCAGAGTAATCTGTGAAAAAGAAAATAAAATGTTCAGAATAAGAATTCACTTCCGTGTGTTTAATGCAAATTGTATGTGAATTATATGTGCATAAGAAATTACTTTACACTCACAACGCAACACGTAACTTTCTTAGCCAGCTCTGTTATGCATGGAATCCATTACTAAACTAAAACCTCCAACCGACAAATTACACTTTCATAAAAAAAAAGTTCAGACTTAATATTAAAAGCATATTCTAAGTTCCTACATAAGCCATTATAAATTCTACTCGCACTAGCACATTAACAATTTAAAATTCGTATTCGTTTTTATGTCGCTGTATCAGGTTGGTAAATCTCATTACAAAGTTTTAAGTCAATTTTTGAAAAGTCGATAAGATAGAATTATGAGTATTAGGAACCTGAAGAAGGAAAATAAAAATATGATTTAGACGTAGGGTTGATAACTGCCATCCTCCGACAGAAATTTTATCTAAAAGATTGATTAATACTCAGCTAATCGTGTTCCAAAATATATGCCACGTTCAGATAGCTGGAATCCGAAATTGCTGCAAAATAGTCAGATAACTCTGAATCTTAAACAAGTGTTATGAAGTTTATAAATATAAATTCTACCGTATTCGGACTACAATATTTTGTACTGGCGTTTTAGGGAGCTTATCTGCAGGCGTATGTAATGACGACTTTTTTTTCAAATACGCTGATGAACAGTAATATTTTACCACACGTATTTAACACTAATGGAATTAGTCACAGGACTGAAAAAATCTTTCGTTTCTTACAAGCCGCCTATGTGGTAGCAAACGTGCAAAGTTAAACGTTTAAAACAATTGTAACTATTGAAGGTTTTAAGCTGTCTAATAATGAAATTATTTCAAAATTGTTACATCTCACAACTTCGAGCTAAGCGATTTGGAAAATTATAACAGCACTGATATAAACGAATAAAATAATAACTACCTTCCTATATATATTACTAGCAAAAGTAACAATAAAATATTGAATTTGAAAGTATGCTTCGCAAGATTCACCGTGTAATGCTGTAACCGGTAACATGAGTATCAACCGATGATACAGTGATAATGTGTCAAGCAGTATGCAGCCCAATTATCTATTATGTGTCAGCACTATTCATTTGCCTCCGAAGATTCATTCCGTGTAGGAATACATTCGTATGCGAACTGCTAGTATGTAGTCCCAGTTTATATTCTGGCGGACAGTGTTAACCATTGAGCTTATATAAAGAATGCTTTCAGCTTATCTTACAATTTGTGTTTTCGTTTTAATACTTATTCTGTGTTTAGAATATCATTTTTGGGTTGTGAATTTGATTTATTCCTTAATTTGCGTGTGTTTGTTGAATCCTTTTCTTTCCTTTACTTTTCTCACCGTTTCAACATCAAATGAAAATTTTTACTGGTGTGTCTCGTGATACAAGACATTAAATGTCTTAACGTATTAAACCCCTTTTTTCCTGTAATCTTTCTCTCGATTGGTTTGATGTTGTTCTCCATCTCTTCCTATCTTGCACTAAATTCTTCATCTCAACATAGCCTTTACAACCTACGTCCTCAATTATCTGCTTCATACAATCTAATCTTTGCCTTCCTCTACAGTTGTTACCTTAGGCTGTACCCTCCACTAACAAATTAACCAATTCCTCAGGTCTCAAATTATGACCCACAATCCTTTCTCCCCTTCCTGTAAGACTCTTCCACACTTTCCTCGCTCATCATTTCGAAACTCGTTCATTTCGTACTTTATCTGTCCACCTGGTATATCACAAGATATTATTATTCTCGAATCATAAACATAAAAATACACAGTTAAAACATTGTACAAATTAACATCTTTAAACATATTTCGCCCAGTACTTCTCCTCCTTAAGTGCATTCGATGTTGCTTGAAACAAATCGTCTTTGTTGCAGGATGATGGGTACATAGGGCACTCGAGCATATGGTTCATTGTTTGATCCTCACCACACTTTCACTTAATATTGGTAGCATCAGTATAACCTCACTTCACTAGGTTTTCTTTGGACCTGCCCACTCCAGTTCGCAATCGATTTAAGGACCGACAGACGTTCCAGTCCTCTGCGTGACCAGGTGGCAAGCGCTCTGCAACTGTTAGTGGTCCCGAGATGTGAGGGACCTTCATTTTCCACAACTGTAGTCTTGCCTTTTCATGTGATCCAATTAGTTGTCGTGATGTTCTCAAGAAGCTTTTCCTGGATTTGAGTCTAGGGGCTGGTAGTGTATGGCCGTGCAGTGGATGAGCGCTTTCCCGTTCTACTGTGGCTCTCTCCTTATTCGCAGCCACTTCTCTCCGGATACTGGATGGTGCAATCGCTGAGAACCGGTAAAGCCTGTTGGCTTTAGGCAACCTGTCACTAGCCTACAGTTGTTATTGAGGGCTACATCCATCTGTTTGGTGTGAGATGATGAATACCAAACTGGGCATGCATATTCTGCAACAGAGTAACAAAGGACCATTGCCGATGTACGTATAGTTTGTGGTTGACTGCCCCACTGTGATCCAACTAATTTGCGCAGTAAGTTGTTTCTTGTAGAGATCTTCATTTTGCAATACATGCAGTGCTTTTTATATGTGAGAGTTCTGTCGAGTGTCACTCCTAGATATTTTGGGGTGTTATATGTCTGTAATTCGATACCTGACCACATTACTTTCAACTGACGCTGAACGTTCCTGTTTTTTAGGTGAAAGGCACACAATTCAGTTTTTGAAGGATTAGGTGTTAAGTGATCTTTTCTATACTAGCTTTGACTAGATACACTAATTTTATATAATATATATTTTAAAAATATTTCAGTACTCGTTATAAACAATTGCTTATGTGAATTAGTTAAAATTTTGTAGAATACCTGTTCAAATATAAATTATGGACCTAAATACTAATGATAGCCATTTCGTGTGTCGGCAGAAATCTTTTAAAATGCCTCAGACATTCGGTGAATAAATCCTTCCTCATTTGTATTGTCACTATTTGCACAGGCTGTGCCTAGCTGCACCTTCACACAGTTGGTTGTGTGTTTCAGGGAAGGGTCTATCGCAGCTGGACCTGTCTCAGAACCACCTGAGCCTGATCCCCTCGGCGGCCTTCCACAACTTGCACCACCTCATTCTGCTGAACCTCAACCACAACCGGATCGGCGCGCTGCGGGCTAAGGCCTTCGAGGGGCTGGACACGTTGGAGATACTCACCCTGTACGAGAACAAGCTGCACTCTGTCGACCCGGAGGCTTTCAAGGGACTAGAGAAGTGAGTACGCAATCACCACCTCCAGTGGCCGCATCTCTTCATAAATAATTCCTGTATTGCTACCACACAGAGCGGCCAGTGTAGCTGCGCGGTTTAAGGCGCCACTACGCTGGATCCAGGGGCGTAGCTACTATGGGGCTAGGCGGTGCAGTGCACCGGGGCCCCTACGCTCAGGGGGCCCCAAGCATACCTCTGGGGCCCCCCAAGCGCAGTTCAGAGGCCCACGTGCCTTCATCGCAAACTGGGGACGTTTTTTTTTTAGCTCTACAGTCGTCTAAGGGGGCCCCTGAGGCACAGGAAGCCCCACACTAAGGGCCCTCTCACAGCACAGGGGGGCCCCAACCACTGCTCAGGGGGCCACTAAGCACAACTCAAGGGCCCCATCCTCAGCTCAGGGGGCCCTTACCAGCAACACAAAGCAACAAAAAGGTCGTCCATCTGGCCTGAGGGCCCAAAATAATTTTTTTGCACCGGGGCCCTTGTTGACCTAGCTACGCCACTGGCTGGATCGGCGAGTTACAAAGGACTAGGGCCACTAGTTGCGGCAGTCCTGATTGAGAATTTAGGCAGTTTCATGCAGTCTAGATTAATGCTGCAACAGTTCCAAAATCTTCACCTCATAACCTCTACATTTCATTAACAAAAACTACACTTGTCACACACAGAACATAGTTACAAGATTCGCAGACAGATGGTTGTAAGCTAATAACAGTATTTGTGTCTCTATATTTTCACGCGTAATTTTTAAACTCTTGCACTTCCAATACATATTTATATAGAAAAGTATTTGTTATCTACGGCCGCCATGTGGCAAACTCCGTTTGTGAGGATAGCATGGCGTATTAGGTTTATAATGAGCGCCGCCGAAAGTACATCCACAGTTAAAGTTATTTTCCTTCTTTCAAGATAAAACATTCCCTCACATGGAGTCACCAATCAAAATTATTCTGTAACAGACTTCTTCACCTGTCGATTGCAGTGTCCGTGCAAGAGAAGCATTCACTCGATTCTGACTGAGGTCACAAATTGCATGTCTACAGCGAACCATCACCGTTCAACCGTCATTTCTATTTTTGTTTATTTTTATCAGCTTAATGTCTCTCAACAGCGAGGTCATCTCTGCGTGTAAATATGGCTAATTTTTCACGTAACTTTCGTTAAAATATAAGTCAACCAAAAAACATTCGAACATTAATATAAAAACTGAATGTTATATGATAACAGTCCTTATGACCTTCGGACATGATTAAACAACCAGAGCAGCATCACTATCTCATCCTACGAATCGTAGATGAAAAACGTTCTGAGGAGGTACTTGCAATCATAATATTATTTATTTATTTTTCTTCTGCATCTTTCGCAATCCACTTCTTCGATTCAAGATTTTCGGTTTAGGGCGGGAGATTAGAAGGGGATTTTTTCAGGGAGTCATCCAAAACGACTTTCTGAAACTATTCTATCACTTACCACCTATTTGTAAATGACCCCGTACTTATTTAATGCATTCTAATATCAAACAACCAGGCACTGATTGCACTAAGCTTTTTTAAGAACGCCATTCTCGGTTTGCACACTACTCTCGGAGAGAGAAGCAAATAAGAGCATTCAATATTATTTAGTTAGAGCATCCGCTTTTCCTTTAAACTTGGTTTCAGGGATGATCAGTATCGTTTAACGATTCATTTTAGATTCGTTTTAGAAAAATTTATACTGTGTTCAAATTAGAGCAGTACAAGTTTGTCTACTGACGCATTTTTAGGTCCGGAAGCAACGTTAGCAAAACCAGTTACTTAAAGACGGAAATATTTAAGGTTACATCTACGAGGTGCAATACAAAACTAATGTCCGCTGAACAATATGTCACAGATGATAGGCTTGAATGACATTTCACGAATGCAGCGCTCTCTACTAACTCCTGGGGAACATACAGCAGTGTTGGTGTGCCGCAGTAGGTGCATGCCTATTGATGAGAGCAGATCGAAATGGACGCGACAATCGTAGCTTCAGTGAAGTGCGCGGTGCGATTAATTTTTGCTGGAAAAAGGATCGTCTACTGCGGACATCCATCTTGAGTTGTGTCTGGTGTATGGATCGGACATAATGAGTGACAAACAAGTTCGACACAGGTATCGAGAATTTCGAAATGGCCGCACAAATGAGCACGAGGAACAACGGAGTGGCAGGCCCAGTATTCGGACAGTCGATATCGTTGATCAAGTTAACCAAAAACTTCGAAGTGATTGGCGTTTCACGATTAGTGGTCTGGCTATGTTGCTCGAACCTCACTTTACAGGATTGTCACTGAAGAGCTTGGATATCAGAAGCTTTTTGCGAGGTGGGTGCCAAAACTGCTCGCTGGTCAGCACAAAGAGCAACGAATGCATAGTGCACGACAGTTTTTGGAGCGCTATAGACAAGATGGAGACAGTTTGTTTTCCCACATTGTTACGGAAGACAAGCGTTACCAACTGGTTCGGGTTCCAGGCGGCAAACTATTATGCCGAGGGCTTAAAGAAGTTGGTGCAGCGTTACAGATAGTGTATGGATGTGAACGGCGATGATGTGGAAACGTGAATTAGATATGTTGTAACATATTACTGTGAATAAAAACCTTGTCTAATGAGCGATGTTTATATTAGGAACAAATGGACCTTAGTTTTGGAATACGCCTCGTAATATAACACGCACTTATATGGAAATTTCGAACTTAATTTTTTTTTTATATATTACAGTGGGTTTTGATTAGTATATTTTATATGAAACCTTCCATACAAACTAACAGTTAAGTGTCTTCTAGTAGTCATAGCAGATTAACCGGAGTTAATTGTAGGACATTTAAAGCAAAGTGCCGGAAATTTTATGTCATTTCTATGAGACATATTAGACGCATTTACGAAGATGGTGTAACGGTTAGCGTTCTCGCCTCGCATTTGGGAGGACGGCGGTTCGAATCCCCGTCCGGGCATCCAGATTTGGGTTTTCCGTGGTCTCCCCAAATCACTCCAGGCAAATGCCGGGATGCTTCCTTCAAAAAGGCCATGGCCGAATTCCTTCCCATTCCTTGCCCCCATCCTTGCCCCCCATCCTTTCCCGTCTCTAAAGACCTCAATGTTAAAAAGAGACGTAAAGCAGTTATAAAAAAAAAAAAAAAAAAAAAAAAAAAAAAAACGAAGATGAGAAACACCATACACTTCAGTCATTTGAAATACTTTAACAGTGCATGTACTATTAGTTCAGAACTTCGTCCTAAAAGAAAGTGTCAGTCACCATTCGTAATTTTATTGTTCTTAAATTCGTTCCAAAAATAATTTCTACCACCAATCATATCTTTTTTTCTTCTGTATTTTGCCCCCCCATCTTCTTCGTTGAGTCACGATTTTCAGCATAGAGAGGGAGATAGAAAAGGAATAATTATCTCTTTTATTACCATATAGGAAGTCACCCAAAAAGTCTTTCTGAATCTATTCTAGCCTCGGCCACTTTGTAAATGTTTCTGGATATTTCAGTTAGTTTTGATAGCCTGCCATTACAATTTCAGGAGCGACTCTATTGTCGTTAAACCAACCAAAATAATGGTCACTGTCAAGAAGTCTATAGGCAAATATTATGGCGTCGCTCTACTCCTGCTGAAGGTACCACTGTTATTTTCCTTCCTGTTGGCGATACTTAAAAATTTGATGGCTGTTGAAAATTAAAAAATAATTTTAGTTTGTTGATTGAAAAAAGAAACATTTATCGAACTTGATAGTTCTGCCTGATGCGCTCCAATAAGTGCAAATTTATTTCAGTCGTTCAGTGACGAGAATGAATTGTTATTGATTTGGTTGGTGTGAGTGAAGCAGAATTGCATTCAGTTGTCTATCAATGGATTATTATTTAAATTATTTTCAAAAATTAAATGAAAACTCGACATAAATGAGGGAAATATTAAAAAACATTGTGCCGGAAGAATACGTGACTACCTTTATTAATCTTTTTCTAAAATGGCCGCCAACGTGTAAGAGAATTTTTTAATTCCAATAAATGCGTTAGCTTCTGGAAATATGGTGCTCTGGAAACTGTAAAAGAGGGAGTCTATTCTGAAAATAACAGAATTTAATTTAGTAATTTTCTGTTAGTTTTGGGGACCCTATAAAATTAAATCGAACTTATGAATCAGATGTCGGATACTTTAACTATCGTTAATGTGGCAAAAATGAATAGTTGGTACGATTGAATTGATTCGCCAAACGGTACATGCTAGCTTCTACAATCATCTGCTTCCTTTATTATTATATTGAGTTATCAATAGGTAATGCAAAATATAATTGTTAGGTAGCTGCATGATGGTTTAAAACTATCAGAAACTTTGTGCATATTACGTTCACACTTCAGTAATAATAAAATTTTAAATCTCAATTGTACAAGTGGCGTAAGTTATTCTTTCGAGATGGGATACCAATTTTTAGTTACAACCACGCGCGTCGATCCAGATTGAACTTAACACCGCGTTTTTTATTTATTTTTTCTTATGGCTTTACACCTCGTCGATGTGGATGCGGGAAAGGCCTGGAGGAAAGAAACGGGAAGGAATTCGTCCATGATCTTTTTGGAGGAACCATTCAAACCATCATCCTCCAGAATGTGAGACCGGACTGGTACCGCTCAACCACCATGTTCTGTTTCACGCCGCAAACAACTTTACAAACTCAATATCTTTTTAACTCATTTCCACGACTGCTGCGACCTGTTGACACAGACCAGAGTTTCCATCGGTCTAAATGCGGCTGATTCGGATTTACTGTGCCTTTCTTCCGCACATTAAAGCCCCGCCCCACATTGCAGTAACTACGCAAACAAAATTCAAATAACTACAGTGGAAACATTTGGGTTATCTTCCATAAAGTTCAGATTTGTTTCCATTCGACGGTATATGTGTAAGTCCATACAAAAATAATTTAGGTGCAAAGAAATTATTTCACCGATAAAAAAAGAGAAAAACTTTGTGTACAACTGCCCAACTACATTTCTAACAAACTTTTAGAAATAACTATTTCACAAATTAGCAGGGTGATCAAAAATATTCTGTGCAAGGTAGTGGAGTAAAATATTAGTTTTTTGTTTTTTGTGCTATATATTAACTAATTTATCATTGAAATTTAAATTAGACCGCGTTCATGGAATCTTGGAAAAATATCAGAATTGCTTCATTGCATTAAAATGGTCTAAGACCATATGAGACAGATGAAGGAATTTATCTTTTCCGTTTTTTTCTTGAGCGGTCTGGTGCCACAATGTTTAAGGTGCCTGACTGAAGATTGAAAGGTCCTAGGTTCGAAATCTTGTCTCTATGGTATCTCTGGCACCGCTTGTGTAATGTAAGTACGCCAGCCCGTTCACGTGTTTCGTAGACTCTCTTGTATATTAAACTGTAGGTCTCATTTAGCAGGTAGGATAACCGGATGAGTTAAAGGAGGAAAGGAACTGACTGTCCTTCCTCTGTCGCCAGGCTTAGTATACCTCCTTCTGGAAGGTCCAACCAACCTTCGGGCTGAGGAATATCCTTAGCTAGAAACATATTGGAAAAAGATGGGAAGACGCGTCTACTACATCTCATCCTAGATGCATCATCAAAATGTTTGCAATGGAGATAACGCAAAATGTTTACAAATGTACGTTACGCTTCACTACGTTCCAAATACAAACATTTATGTCTGGTAGCCAGTGCAGTGCTGTCTCCACGAAATTTTGCTGTGTCTCGATATAAAGCGGTCGCTAATATTTGGAATTCTAAAAAGACTTATGAAAGTTTTCTGAATAAACGATGTCTGCATACCTCGGAGATTGTAGTGGACATTGCTTACAAGCCTCAGCACCATATATCAAGTATCCTGTTACAGGAAAATTTGCCTTCCATCATTAGAAAAAACGCTACAACCGTGTGCATCAACACATATTAAGTTCGTTAAACACATTAGATATATACAGGGTGTTACAAAAAGGTACCGCCAAACTTTCAGGAAACATTCCTCACACACAAATAAAGAAAATATGTCATGTGGACATGTGTCCGGAAACGCTTACTTTCCATGTTAGAGCTCATATTGTGGACGGCTGTGATACAATACGCCATTCTCCAGGGCTGCATCAGCGCATCAGGGATTCCATGCGACGGAGGGTGGATGCATGTATCCTCGCTAACGGAGGACATTTTGAACATTTCCTGTAACAAAGTGTTTGAAGTCACGCTGGTACGTTCTGTTGCTGTGTGTTTCCATTCCATGTTTAATGTGATTTGAAGAGAAGTAATAAAATGAGCTCTAACATGGAAAGTAAGCGTTTTCGGACACATGTCCACATAACATATTTTCTTTGTTTGTGTGTGAGGAATGTTTCCTGAAAGTTTGCCCGTACATTTTTGTAACACCCTGTATAAGAGGCACGTTAATCATCAACAATATATTCTCCTTTAATAAATACAACAGTTCATCAACGCTGCAGTTGTTTATCGATTTCACGTTTATAGAAATGGAATGATTTTCAGTTTAAAAAGTCTTCCAGCCATAATCGGAGAGTATATCATTCTGGATTAATGATTCTAAACGCTCTACACCAAACTTCGAATGTCTTCCTGAACCTGCAGTGACACTAATGTCGAAACAACTCTTCTTAATATAATAAAACCATTTTCTTGCCTTTCTCTCTCCGAGGAAAGAGTCCTCACACACGGTGCAAATGTGTCTAACTACCGTCCGCTGCTTTCGAAAACGGAAGAATATGACAGAAATGTCCCACTTCCTCCACTTGACATTCCATTTTCTAGCCCCCACTCAGTATCTGCAACAATGAATAAACCAATATGTAAACACAAGCACAACAGCTAAACTTCAAAACATAAATAACACTAGATTCATAAAGCCATAGCAACCAAAGTATCAACACGCCAAACTAAAACCCTACCAACTTATACATCAACCTAATAGTAAACTGAGCACGGAGAATAAGTGGTAATGCCGAAGGACGTTGGTTCAGTTCCCGTCCGGCCATCCGCATTTCGCTTTTCCAAAGTTTACTTAAATCGCTTAAAGTGAATGCCTGGATAGTTCGTGCAAGAGGCCATTACCGAATTCCATCCCGTTACTTGCCACCAATCCCTCCACCTCTAATGGCCACTACGTCGATGAGGAGTAAATTAACCTAAATCTTCACACAGATAGCTATCTGAACGGACCCAGCATTTGGATCGAATTAAACAGATTTTTTGTTTACAAATTATGCTGTTCAACTATTTTGAATGTATCTAATCCATATTTTCATCATGATGAATTTAATTTGTTCGTAACTGGCAGAGTAAACGTCAAACCCAACGAACAGAACACTTAATTAAAACCGCTCACGTACTATGTCGGACATGAACCCGAAACAAATACCAATGTAGTCCACTAGCTAATACGTTACAGTGGTCGGCAAAGTAAAACCTCGGAAGGACTGGAGGCAACGGGTTTGAAGAAATTTAGCCTTGAAGTTTTGAAGGCATTCGCATTGGAAAAACAATGTAAATACTAAATGGCCGTCCTGAGATTGAATCCACGTACGTCTGAATATCAAGCCCGTGCGCTTGCTGCTCAGCCAGCAGTCTTGATCATTATGCTTGCATACATACATACATTTACAGCGTGGAAAATGTGTTCGCCTCCTGTAAGAGGCGCCACATTTATTAGCGGAACTTATTGTCGATTCAGCTATATCTAAGAAGAGTTTAACTAAAACATCTGTAATTGTCTTCTTCTGTACTATGTTGCACGAGTTATTCACCTATTTATTTATTTTTTGTAGAAACTGCATTTTTTACAACACTGTGTAAGATTCTCGGAGTTAAACGATTCAGTAAGCCATCCGTTTGCTGCATCAATAGTGGAGTATTGAATGACAAGCTCTTTATATGTGCCACAAAAATAGTCAGCAGGACGGGGTATTGTGTCATTATCCTAACGAGTTATAGTATTTCATAGCGAATTGCTGCTGTTTGCTGACAATTCAGTTTAACAGTACCTTAAATTTCCTTGAAAGTACGACACTTGATATCACATTTAATATATCGTAGATCATAACAAACCTGTTCATAGTTCTCGCAAGTTTCACAAATGTTAATCCGATCCCCTCAATAGCACCAGCATGTTTTAAACAAGATTTATAAGCCTTACAACTTTATACAGTACTTAAAATTAAACGTAAGCCTTTAAAATGTTATCAATTGGTTATTTAAAAAATATGAAGACTTCTGAAACTGCATTTTCAATGAAATTGACTTAAACTCTTCCTGTTAACGGATACTGTAATAGCCAAGGTGGTTCTACCACACGTCTTTACATACGAAGACATTTTTACTATATTACACTTTTCATATTTTTGTAACGATTTAGAGAAGCGAAACTAATCTATAGCCCAACTCACTGGTGGCAGAGGATATAAACATTTAGGATCTTCACTATTGCGACTGACGAAGGGAGAGCTCAGTCACAGAATAAATAATCATAATATAAGTAATCCTACTTTATAATCGTTTATATATTTCGAAGTGAACTTGGTTGGTTAATGGTAAATATCGGGCCTGGTATTCTGGAGGACGCTGGTTTCTAAACTTTTAGGTTTTACACGAAAGAAAGCGGGCTTCATACAAAATTCCATGGGCGAATTACTACGCTTTCTTTGTCTACCCCTCCTAACAAGGCGTAAATGCCTAAGAAATCTTACGAATTTAGATTATGATCTTCACTTTGTTTGCTATGTTTCGCCTTCAATATTTTCGGCCAATTTAATCGTCAGCTATTGTTTTATTCGCCTCTAAGTTTATATTCCCCTTTTCAGTAAATATATTCCTCCACAATTTTTAAGACACTCAATATCTTTACTTCACTCAATTGCTGGTTTTCATATTGCCATTGTAAAGCAAACTCATTAGTGTTGCCCAAACGCAAGAACAAGTCGAGACTTGGCCAGTCTTGGTCTTGGTCTTGCATCAATACACCTGGTCTTGGTCTTGCAAAAATGCAAGACCAAGACCAAGACTGCAAGACCAAGACCGATTTTGGGCAACACTAAAACTCATCGATACATTAATACAAGAATCGATAGATGATGTTAAGAAAGTGTCAAGTATGGGTGAAAACCAATGGATACTCCCCAGCTTTTCAAGTAATAATGAAAAAATTTCACAAATAAAATTCATTATCGGCTACTTTCTTCCCACATAAATCCTATTTTTAACAAGAAATGTCAAATCCGCGCCACAAGTTCACCTTCCATTTCCTCTCTATTTCGTATTCATTACCTTTGATCATTAAAACCGCCTCTTCACGATTCCTTTCGGCCACCGAATAGCACCTCGCGGCAAATATCTGCTCTCCATTCCTGTCTCTCCAATCAGATAACCCGTAATTGTATTTGCGCTGCCCACGACATCCTTTTAGGCACCTCTGTGAGTTCTTCTACGTCACTTTGGTTGCGTACAGAGGGAGAGCCCCCGTCGCATGTTAATGCGCGGCAGACGCCTCCTCTTTCATCCGCGTGGCCCCTCATAAAACTTCGTGTCAATTAGGGCGCCCGTAGTCCATCGCAGATACTCCGCCTTAATTGGGGCTGCGCTGCGCAGGGGTGTAACGCGGGACGGCTTCACGCAGGACTGCAGGGGCACAATACAGGGCCGAACATGTCTAAACAATTTTTACAATGCCCGTGTACCCAATACAGCTATATTGCGAATGACTTCATATCACGTTTCCCCACCCCGGATGGATGCAAATTTTGTATCAAATTTTGTATCTGATGAAAAAAGTAAACGCAAAATCAGCTTAGCAATTAAAAGGATCGTCAGAGGTGATATAAGCGAGATTAATACATTGTGCTATCGCGAAAATTTGTATGTTCTCAGGTTGAATATATTTATCCGTTGAAAATAAACTACTAACAATACACACATGGTAGTTATGCTTTTGTTACCAGGTACGAACCGTTATTAAATTCCCGGCTAAACTGTATTGAAATTTGTTAGTACATAATGTATTCACATCCAAATAACGTGAATTTCAGTGTAGCACTTATCACACAGTTATTACCATTCAAAATAGTTTGCCAAATTATGAGAACTAACTACTGTACGTTTAGATTGTATACACTAAATCTGTTGAAATATAAAGCGCGCATGGTGTATGGAACCTATTGGAGCCTTTGTTTGTTGATATAGACCTAGAAACACTTCTCTGGGTAACGGGATACTCGTCGAAATAAAATACGTAAGGAATTTCACGTAATCGTTAGTCAATTACGATTTAAAATTACGTACATATCGAATCGAAAATTAAAATTGGTGACTAATATTAAATACAGCCTACTACAATAACCTTAATGACACAGATGTTTCCAAAGCTATAAAAATCAAATAAATTCAGCACTTAATGGTGTTGTGTCGTAGTAACTATATTTCGACGTACCTAAACCCTACTGGAATGTTTTCATCATTTAAAAAATAATACGAATATAGTAAAAACAATTTCATTAGATGTGACCATTATCACATTCTCCATTCTTTGATTTGTTGTCTGTTTACTTTGTTTCATGTCTCGACTTGTCTTTCTTATTGCAAATGCAAGAAAAAACATCGTTTTTGTAAGCCTATATCCATGTCGAGTATAATCTTCGACCTGGCTCTGGTGACAACACATTTTGTTCAGAATCATTTCCTCCCCCATTAACATTAGTTTTAGTACCGAACACATTTATCCCCATCATTATTAATTGTTCTATTCCCCTCATTATTGTCAAGACTTCTTAGTTCAGTCTGAACCTGACAATTTTTATCATTGCCCTCATCCCGGTGTACATGTTTTTTCCTTATTGCTTTACGCCTCGTCGACGGCTAAGGTCATTAGAGGCGGGATGGGACTGGGGACAAGGAGCGGGAAGGAATTCGGCCATGGCCCTTTAGAAGGAAGCATCCCGGCATTCGCCTGGAGTGATTTGGGGAAACCATGGAAAACCCATATCTGGTTGCCCGGACGGGGATTCGAACCTGCGTCCTCCAGAATGCGAGTTACATCTTTAATATGGAAACTGATAACCCCACAGCTATCGGTTTTCCAACCAGAATTATTAATCTCTATTTCCTCCAACCTACTTCCAACATTCGTTCTTAATAATGCACTGCAATTATTTTCCATAATGGCGAAAACAAATTAAAAGACCTCTAAAACAAATATTTTAGCTACGCAGTCAACACACCTAGCTAAGAACGACAATGACTTCTCATCGTCAATATCCAACACAATAATGGATCAACGCTGCTCAGTAACACAGCTACAACATTCAATAGTATCAAAAAAAAACCAAGACAGGAAACCACTGTAATGTACAAGAAATGCAAAACCAACAAAAAAATCCATTAG
The DNA here is from genome assembly GCA_031002005.1 of Vandiemenella viatica. Lineage (NCBI taxonomy): Eukaryota > Metazoa > Arthropoda > Insecta > Orthoptera > Morabidae > Vandiemenella > Vandiemenella viatica. Next base: position 151,001,776 of record JARYHS010008074.1, on the reverse strand, counting down.
CAGCAGCACTGGAACTAAAACAAATCATGCACATGTTTACATGGAATCACAAACTTCTAAATTTAACTAATTAAAAATAATTTTCCCCCCTCTCTTTTAAACAAATTGTTTTATATTTTCTGATTAACTATAGATTCGTACAGTTTCTAAAATCCGAATTAAAAATACTACTGTAGTCCGTAACTTTTTAAGGAATATTTAGATAACTAACAAGTAAACGTCGTGTTAAATTTTTCCTCATTTTAATTTTCTCAACAGTTTAGTTACTAAAGGATTTTTTCCCAGTTTTCAAACTATCCATAATACTTTTAAACGTTTAACAAATTCTTTCGAAAAATTTAATCTTCTGTTTATCGTTCAAATCTTAGATTTGTAAATTACTAATTAACTGAATTGACTGTCCAAAACAAATGCTATATTTTCGTCCTGTTGACTTGGATGTTGGTAATTTGATTATGGTACTTGACAACTGTGTGTAGCTGAAGTACGTTCGTCGACCATTGCTGCATTAGAAGCTCCAGTCGTTTAAGGTTTTATGTTACCTCGTAATTATTACCATTTATGTTGAAGTAGGGTCGCCAAATGCGTGCTACCCTGGTAGGGTGGCCAAATGTGAGCTATCATGACCAATGTAAGCTAGTCACATTGGTTACGAAATGTGCGCTACCAATTATCTTGGAAATGGTCAGCCAATTGTGAGCTAACCACTCCGGTAGTGGATGGCTGCGTGTTATTTAGGCGAGAACGACCCAGTTCTCCTCTGTCAACACATGCAAGCTGTTATCTGGGATAGCTTTAATTACGCTTGTATGGCATATAACAGCCAAACAGTGAAATTATTAGAACGTCTACAAATAAAAAGCTTCCTGGTTTGCTCGAAATACTAGTGAATTTAACTAACACCGTTCCTTGACACAACTTTTAAAACACTTATATTACATTTAAACAAATTTCAAATACATTTCACAAGATATTTTGGCTATTTTGCACAGAAAGCTTGAATTAGCGCCATACAAACTTCTCCAACTACCACACTACCCCGCGCCCTACCACGCTACAATGCAGGTGCCCGATCAACAATCGCTGCACGCACAACTGTGCTGGCAAGCGTTAAACATAGTTACTTACATATAACAACCACTATGCTACACCAGTTTCTAAACGAGCTATAGTCTGTTGAAATCCAACAATATATACAATTCAAGTTACAAACATGAATACAATTATTCAGTATACTTATAATTAATAAATAATTCAATATTAATAATAATAGTAAAAATTAATAATAAAAACGATTGGAGTTTAGTTAACAATGTAACAAAGTACTATGAAAATAATATCTGCCTGAAAATATATCCAACTCAATAATATAACTTATGTATTCCATGGAATTAACAAATATTTGCACGGTATATGTGAAGTTCATTAGTATGTAAAACGTCCTCTGTGTAGGTTATCTGCCTAAACAAGAGTGATTTATTCTTGTAGATAAATTGCTTTCATCGGTGCTAGTGAATTCCACATACCCGTCTTTCTGCAGATCCTAAAGAGGATACCAGACGCTTTTTTTAAAATGTTGTTCGACTCCGAGCATTTAATTTCCGTGGTGTCATATCATCATCTCGGAGACATTCCGCAATCTACCACCGGGAAAGGCGACAATTGTAGGATTAACAACCCCACCCTCTCCTCCCCTACGGGATTATCTATAAAAAGAAAACATGTTATATTGGTTCCTGAAAAAATCAAAAAACTACAGCGCAGTTTTCGATGGAATGTAACCATTTTAAATATTGGAATCTTAATTGAATCGTCAGTATGTCGTACGCTTTAATGTAACATAGCGGTAAGTTAAAATCTGCCCATACAGAACACCAAAGGTGAAATACCAACTAGATGCATTCGTCATATTTCATAAAAAAATAATATCCATATTATCATCTGTAAGGTTTCTTTCCTTAAATTTGGTTATTGGTCTTAAACCTCATAGGTGGCCTTAGTGAATGCGAAGATTAAAATTTGTAAATTAATTTTAGTAATCAAATGGAAAAAGACTTCCAAGAACTTCTTTGATTCTTAAAGCTACGATCTCAGGCCACGCAACTACAGTGTCTGAAAGTGAAATTACATTCGCTTTTTATAGTAAGCAATGCATATTTGACAGGGTTGAACATGAAAGTGAAATTTTTAAAACCTCTAGTGTACAACCTTTCCAGAGCTCTGTAATAAAACCAGAGGTTTGTCTTGTGAAATTTACACTTTTCTTTGGATTGGAATCGAGGACAGACGAGCGAGCAAAATTAAGCAACATTAAGAGAGCCACTACCGGCAAAGTAAAGCACGAGGCAGCGATTCGGCAGTTGTCAAGCGTCGAAACGAGAATGCAAGCAGTCACTATGACCGCATGAAGGACGATGATGATAGGTTTTGCCCTCTCCAGACAGCTGGAGTGGAGTGGGGGTTAAACCCTCAGCACAGCTAGCTTAGGGTCTGATTGTCGCTTTGTATTAAGTAGCACTGAAGCAGCCGGGAGTCGACGCCAGAAGCTACCGGACTCCGCCTCTGAATGGAGCCATTGCGGCCACAAGAGATGTTCGACAGTGAACCAACAGGTTGGCTCTACTGAGAAATTATTTGGGTATGGAAACGAGTCGGGGTAGTCAGTGTTGCAGAAGTTTCAAGGTATCGCTACAGTACTGCCGTTTTTGGGTCTGAGGAACCCATGTTGCAAAGCTCGCTCTCTCCTCTCTTTCCCATAACTTCCTGGTGGTTAGCAATGGGCCACTGCACTGTGAGACAGTAATAGCTCAACCAGAGATGTTGTTAAAGTTAATCCCATTTATGTCTAGATATATGTACGGTTTGGTATACATGCCCTCAGAAACCTTCTGTAAATAAACGTGTAAATATTCAGCAATTAGTAGCCCTGATATTTCAAGTAATAATCCTATCACAAGACATATATCTGAACACTTGTTGACTTCTATGCTTGACGCTTATCCATGCAATCTGTCCTTGTCCATCCGCTCAGTCGGACAGAGCGACTTCGATGGTCATCAACGGGTGGCAGCCAGGACATTAAAGCTCCTTTGCTTCTTGAAGCTGCGATCTCAGGCCGCACAGCTACAATCTCTGATCTCTGGAAGTGAAATTATATTCGCTGTTAATAGTAAGTAATACGTATCTGATGGGTTCGAACATGAAAGTGAAATTTTTAAAATCTTTAGCGTTTCCAGTATTTTTATAATTTATTGTTAAACGTTCTCCATATTTCCTGAAAAAGGTCGTTGTTTCTATTGATGTAAAATGGCTGTTATTTTGATGGAACTCTGTACTCCTGCTCTTGATAGGGTGGCTAAGAATATTGGTGGAATAAATCAACCACAACTCTATCTCTTTTCTGCTAAACTTGGGATTAATCACTCAAATCAAATACCTATAGAAAATGGAGCGAATGACTTGAAATTTGATTCATATGTGCAGAAAACTGACCTCTGTTATGAACTTCACTATTTACTGTGTGGGCAAATCAACCTAGATGATACTTCTGCTAATAACAAACTCTAAAATAATGGTTGTCATTAAGACATTACCTATCGTCACTACCTCAACTACTAATTGTGTTGGTCAATTATGGTTGTCACGCATGTCTTGTAACTACCGAATTCGTAAATACTACGAAAAGTCTATTCGGTATAAACATAAGTATAAATAAAATTTTCAAACCAGTGAAGTGATTATGTGGGAATTATACACCGGATTTATATTTCCGTATTCGATGCATCCAGTAGTATGTATACTGTGAAGAGGTAATTGAAAATGTTACTGTTTTACATTGGATGGATTGGTGAGACTAGGGAGCAGATTATATTTGCTTGCTGCCGTGCGTCTAGAGACCTCAGACCTCATCACCGTAGCAGCACGGTGCCATGTCTTGCCACGAGAGACCAATATTTGCGGTGTCCGCTCAGATTACATTAGCATCTTAAATCCATTTTGAAAACTAGGCTCTGCCCCACGAGGAAGTTACACATCGCATGAAATATCTGCACGTAATTAAGTGATGTGTCCCAGAAATTATTTCTGAAAGCTGTGGGATAGGTTCCATGTTCCGTCATTCCATTATTCATTGTAACTAGCACCCGATAGCTACATTTAAAAAAAAAAAAAAAAAGTAGAAACGATTTTTGGCTTGAATGTAACCAAAGAAGTTGTTCCATTGTTTCATTTTGTTTGAATCGGTGATCCCTTTCTCAAGTGAAAATTAATACATCCATTTTTCACTATGTTAAGAAACTATTCAGATAACTGCCGACATAGTTATATCTTCTTAATGAATTTCATGTCTCTGAGTATGCGTTTGTAACCTGATTAAGCTTTCCTTCCGCAGTCGTTCCGTGGTTAAACTACGAGTATCATTTTCAATGATTTTACCTTAAATTTATCCCACAATACTCCGTGGAGAAACGTGCGGAGACTGGGAAAATGTAATGCTCGAGTATGCACTCTCCATTCTCAGTGTGTTCATTCAATTCATATTTTCTGCTCTATGCAGTTTTCTAGAATTGTTGCTTGCGAATTTTGTGACAAGTTTCTTTCTAAACAAAGTGGCTAATTTTCTTCACTGTTATTACAGTACCTATCGATAGCTATAACCCAGTTACGTCCATTAACACAAAGACACCCAGCGTGGAGGGTAAGGGGTAACGTTCTGGCCTCGTATTCTGGAGGATTCCGGGTCGAATCCCCGTCCGGCCATCCAGATTTGGGTTTTCCATGGTTTCCCCCAAGTCAATACAGGCGAATGTCGGGATACTTCCTTCAAAAGCCCACGGCCGAATTCCTCCCCTTTCCTTGTCCCCCAATGCTTCCCCGCCTCTAATGACCTCGATGTCAACAAGGCGTAAAACCAGAATAAAAAATAAAAAAATCCAGCAAAGTCGCAATGGTAAATAATAGAATGGTAGCATGAACTTATTATGCCATGATTTTAACAAATTAGTTATCCAACAACATAAAACTTACTTTTCTATGCTTAAGTTTAGTTTACAGCGGCAAGTCAGACTTCAACCAAAGGCCTTAAGCTTCCCAGCAGGCGACGGCTTCTTCTAGCTGTTGCTACTTGCTACAACGCGATAAACATCTGCGATACTTGATTGACGTATGGCGGTTTTATTGTCAGCAAGTATCACGCTTTAATACAATGATTGAACTATCTCCATAGGATCATTTGCGTGCACTTTCTTCTTTGCCAAAGTTTTACTATGTTCATGTGAATTAAGCTATGACATAGATCAATTTCCTTATAAAACTGTAGCTCATTTTGAGCCCGTTTAATTACCGAGATAGGTTAGAGTAGCCAAGATATAAATGGATTGCGCCAATAATTGACACTGTTGAACTACCACATTCAGGACCTGCCCAACAATAATATAAACGTTCACATTACAACTGCAATTGTATATACATGTGAACAAATAATTTATTTCGCAAGTTACAAATTAATATAACATCGGCACTCCATTATTTATGCCAGTAAAACATAGTGAGTTTATCAGATGACAGAAAAGGTTGCTCCAGCAGCTTACACGTATCTTCTTTCATTGAAGCCGTTTCTGGAGTAAACTTTCATTTCAAACACAAGAGCAGCAGAGCATTAAGTAAGGCGTATACGCCTTACTTAATGCTCTCTAATTCGTTGTACACTTGATCAAAACGGAATTGTATGTGGTTGTGCCTCTCTTAGTCCCAGTGTTAGTGTCAGTTGCAGAAATGATTAACGTAAGTTCATGGTGCAATAGTGATTAATAATAAAAGTAAATTCACATTAGTAACTCAAATTTACAATTAACATAAATTTACTTATTGCTTGGAACTTTCCTAAGTAACAGGACACAATGAGAATAATTATTTTGTATAACTTCTTTATTCGTTACACTTTTATCCATTTTCTGCATTGATTTTCAGTGTGCATACAGTTCGTCATTTTCTTTTAGACCTAACGTTGTGAGAAATAATTATGACGAAAATATACGAAAGTGGCTATTACAATTTTGTTTGCATCGCGACTGTAATATAATGCCTTATCCAAGCATAAACCGTGATGGCTCCTTAAAAGGCCATTGCAGAATTTCTTCCCGTTCCTGCGCCCAATCCTTTGTCGCCGCTAAAGACGTTGATGTCGACAAGACGTATAGCTATAATGTAAAATTATTAGTTAAAAGCTTTTACTTGAAGATAAATGGTTTGGAATGTTGAAATTTTAGGCTTGGGTATTGGAAATAAACCTAAGAGTTTCCAGTTTGTTTTCATATACTTTAACTTATCGAGCAAATTAACAAACTTTATAAAAGAAATATTTCATTATCTTCACCAAAATACTTAGACATACAAGTAGCAGCCGACACGAAGCAAGAAATTTGTCGATCAGTTTTCTCTTGTAAACTGAAACTAGCCTCGAGCAAATTTACAGATTACTTCCTTAGTCCACTAAAGCTCATTACAAATCATATTAACAAGTATAATGTTAATACGATATAAAGAATCATTTGGACAGTTAACGTAGAACAATACATATAGGGCGAAATTCATGATTGTGAATTTATCCGCCATGGCAAGAATAAAACTTGTTGGACAAATATATCATCTAGTGTCATTATATCAAGTGTTGTATGTTGTGGCTGATATGTGGTTTTTGTGCCGATGGTCGTCTAGTCTATTCATACGTGTTGCGTGTTGTACCACCGTTAATGTTCTTTCTCTCATTATTTTACTCTGGTAGCTCTGCTCTGTCTGACGTTCGTTAGGTATAGTATTACGTGACTCATATCTATTGATAGTCTCAGGAGGCTTCGTAACAAAATCATAGAGTAATTTACAAATTGCCGGAGAGCAGCACAACGAATAACTCACTAGAGGTCTGTTTGTGCGGACGGAATATATAAGCGACTAACACACCCACGCTATAGCAATATGAACAAGATATATACTCGTCTTTTATCTTTATGCATTCCAGTCAGCAATCACTTGCATGGGGAGGGGTGCAAAATACCACTACTGTGACTTTTAGATCGTTGCGTCAACAGTTAAGAAGGAACATTTCAGACACTGCTAATGTTCAATTCTCGTGTCCGTCTCATTCGCTATCCGTTGCAAGCGGAATTTCTTTTACTTTTTGTGCGACAAGTTGCAGAAATATCTATCATCCAACACCTTGTTCATTACCTTTTCGGTGGATGATTGGCAATGTTCTGGCTTGGCATTCTGGATGATGCGTGTTGAAATCCCTGTGCAGTCATACAGAATTCGTTACTCCATGGTTTTCTGAATTCACTCCAGGCGAACACGTGTATGGCTCCTTCAAAAGTCCGTGCTAAAATTCCATCCCATCCCTTGCCCCCAGTCCTATACAAACAAACAAACAAAAGGAAAGGAATCCAGAGTTTAGAGTTTCGTTAGTTTTATTAAAAATAATAAATTTTGTTTCCTGAAAATTCAATTGACTACACCATACAAATATCATCCAGGACGTTTTCGTGACGATATGAATTGACTAATGGATTAATATGAGACAAGAAAACGTCTAGCAGTAATGTGCCAGTCGCACGTTATAAGCCAAAATACTTTTTTGGTACATTGCAGCCGATATAATATAAGATTTGTTGTTCGTGAACATATTGAAGATCCAGCTCACTTTTCGCATGGTGCTCGTGAATAACTTCGACAGACGTTCTTTGAAAAGCAGATAGGAAGAAGAGGTCTTGTTTCGTGACCAGCTTGTTCTCCCGATCTGACCACATATGATTTTTTCTTGAGGACTCATGTGCGATGTCTTGTATACGAGGCACCTGTAAGGAATCTCCTACCAAGAATTTTCACTGCCTTTGACATCGTATGAACGGCACTGGGGTTGTTTCACCAGATGCGACCGAACTTACTACGACGTTGTCTTTCCTGCATTGAAACGTGAGAACGTCATTTTGAACAACTGTTGTATTTACAGCTTGTGTAAATAGTGCAGACAAGTAAAATTAACACATCCATACAAAAAAAAACTATTTTTAAGGTATATTATTCCACTTTCATAGGAATTGAAAAGCACTTCTGGCTTATAATATGCGATTCATCCGTTTAATGACCACAGTTACTTAGTAAAAATTCGTATATTTCCCCTTCTCCATCTTTCTTAAAAGTTTTATGAACATCAAGGAAATCCCTTGAATATTATATATTATTATTGAGTTTTAATCGTAATAATAAAATTATTTAACTATCCTGATGTAATTTGACCAGCGCTATTAACCTTGTGCGCATTGAAGCTATTAATTAGATTTACAAGTGTCACGTTCTTCAGAATTTACGTCTACTCCAATCGGATACAATATTGTAAAAGTATCGGAGAATATGATAGCTCAAACATCGTGCATAAATTGCACGTTCGCTCAGCTGTTCCCTAGAGTGTTATATTGAAATGTTGCTTCCGGCGTGCCGGCGTGCTACCGCCTGCACGTACTGTTTACCGATTGCTCTGCTGTGGACGCGGTGGTGGGAATAAACTAATGGTCCAATCCGGCCAGTTAAATTGCCTCAGCTAACCAACTGGAATAAACCCACGCGATGAACACATAAGCGGCCTCGCACGGGTGGTTGATGGAAGAGGCCATCACCCACTTGCTTTTAATGTGATAATGCCAGAGAGAGATGCTTTTGGAAATATAACGCTACTCTCTAGCAACCAATCGGAAATAGTCTACGACAGCTAATAAATGGAGAATCCAGGTTAATATCTTGATGGTGAGAAATGCATCTTTAAGGTTTCTCCTCGTAATTTCTTTAGATTGATTTCTGCTCTACTGACAGAAAAGATAAACTCCATTAATACTGTAATCTTGTGTAATTCAGAATAGAACTGTAGCCTCTTCCACGGAATGTCGATAGGTGACAGTTTTTTTTTTAATTATTATTCAGTGAAATAAAATAGAAACGACTAGTAATCGCGGTAAGTTTCCGATTTAGAATGTTGAGTTCAGTTATTATGCTAAGCATCCCTTTATTGATTCTATACGCACCTGGTTTAAAAAGCATACATTCGATTATGGTCCACTCGATTTAGAATATTTATGTAATTTTACGTCTGAATGTTGAATAAAAGTTAAAGAAATGTTTGAAATTTGTTTCCTCGTATGGATAAACTGTAACGTTATGAATGCAGTACATACTCAACTATTATTAATAGCATTTCATAAAAACCTTTTAGAGACTAATTTTAAGAAACTCATGAATTTTATTTCACTACTATATTTTAAAATTTCTGCTCCTACTCGAGTTTCTTGTGCAGGGACTTTAGGATTTACTTTTTATCATTTTACTATTAATATAACAACGTTAGTCACTTAATAACTCTACCAACGTATAAGTAGTTATCCAGTTTATGTAACGATTTGTATCGCATACAAGTATTGAAATTCTTGGCCAATGTCAAACTGTGTTCAGTTTAAATGTAAGAAGTCTAAATCCAGAATTTCAACACAAGCATCGTTCTTTTGATTCCTAAAAATGTTAGCAAGATGTCTCTGTGAAGCAAAAATGGTGTCTTTGAAATCGCAATGGAAAGCTGTAAAACATACACTACGAAAATTCTCTTTTGTTACAACAAATCGACTGCAATAAAATCAGCCATAACATGACTTTATCATCAGTGATAACTAGGCAGAGAACATACTAAAGTCATGAAATGATTGTATCATTAGTGGCAATTGGCGTACATCATGTTATTTCCAAAAACTGATTAAAACATAATAACAGAAGTCCTAACAACTAGTCTTAAAATTTTGAAAATATTCATTACGTTCTTCTAATCTACATCTACATATATACTCTGCAATTCACAAAATTGTGGGTGGCAGAGGGTGCTCAGCTTCCAACCGCTAATGGTACGAGGGAAAAAGCGTATTTAAAATTGTAAGTGTATGTAACGACATAATATGAATACAATTCGAGAAATTATGTCATTAAACTGGACAAATTAATGACAGGATTTTTTTCGTCTTTTAATCTCGAATGTATGCTGGAAAGTCAATTTCATCATACCAAATTATAATATTCATTTTTTGTTACATGCTAAGTGAAACACTGTGGAACAGTCTTTCTACCGAATGTAGTAGATATCTAGGACACAAGAAGATAGCTCTGTCAGAAAAAGAAATGATCCAGTTACAAAACCCGTTATTGACTTAATCTTTCATAAATAATATATTAACTAGAATAAACGATAGACAGCTTAGAATATTACATAAATCTCCAGTTAATACGTAGGACCATTCCAAAATATGTTTTATCAAAAAATAAAATCATCATCCGGAATTTTTGGCCCGGAAATCCGGAAGGATTGTTTGACTGCCAAGTGACAGAGTTTTCGATTCGCGATGCAATGCGCCTCCTATCGTGACTAACCAACCTAACCCGGCAATCCTACCGGGTATAGGGAACCTTCAGCTTAACGGGGAATGCAAGGTTAGGAAGCGTTCTGGCGTACGTCACATTACACAGCAAGAGGTGAAGGTTGGCTTAAGGGCCTTTGAAAATCGTAGCAGAAACCAGGATTCGAACCGAGAACCATTCGATCACAAGACTTAGCCACTGAGGCAACAGAAGGCTACTTTAAACAAAACAAAAAAAAAATGATAGGAACCGATGTTGAAGGGTGACGCGGTACTTCCACAGTATCAACCTGTGTCGGACGAACATCTTTAAATTCAAACTGTTTTCCTTCTTTATCTGGAGCTTTTGACACTGTGAACATTAAACGACGATCTAACCAGAGAGTAGTGTAGTTAGGAGTAAGTATTTCTTGTGTTATTCTTATTGAGTAATGCATAAGTTGGAGGCATACATTTGGCACTGTCGAGTATTTGCATCGGTTAAAGAAAATCGTCTAAGATTAGGCATCATGATAGACCATTACGTTGATTGATTGGTTTTTGCGTATATCCCTTTGTTGCTCCTATGTACAATACAGTAATTGTACTGTCCCTTGTTATGCAGTTAATTTTACTTTTTAGTTGTAGTGATAATTAGTTGTAACTGTGTAAAATTCTATAGTTAGCATAGCTCTTTTGGACAACGAACTCTTGTTTCATGTTTCTACTAATGGATCCTTGATGAACGTTTCGCCTGTCACATTTGACCAGCCTCAACAGCTGATTGGCGGGATCCTGGCTTCTAATCAATTTCAAAACGCGCACACTAATTTGACACCGCCAATTCTGACGGCTAATTGCCAATTAACTGCCGACCGATTTCCACAACCCCACGCACTTGCAAGTAATTACTCGAGATGAGGTGGCGATTGGCGGCAGATAAAGTTTCTCCTTTTAAAATAATTAAAACTATTTGCCACCATTGCAAACCTTCATTTTATGCAACATTGCAGGTAAAGATGGTGTAAAAATGAAGAATAGTCGTAAATACTTGAGTAATTTTCTTCTATCGCCTTTACAAAGATAAAACATGTAAGTTGAATACCTATGACGTATATTTGGAAAACCTAAAAGGTAATGAGAAAAATACTGTCACTGCACAAATAGTTGTAAAAAGTTATAAAATGAATGTTGTATGTTAGGGTACTTTTTGAGCCATTGTACTTTGGAGCTTCCTGTAAGAAAAAATCAAATTACGCAAACAGAAACACCTCTTACTATGGACTATCCTAGGGCGCAGAATGTTTACGATAACACACTGAAGCTTCTTAATTTCAGTGTGTGTGTTGTGTTTTATAATAGACGGATTCAGTTAAAGAACACAAGTGAGTGCAAATTTCGGTACTACTCCTTTTCTACCGATACAAAAGATAAACAGCAAGTTTTGCCAGATGTGATGTTTATAGTTACCATATCGTTTTGAGGCCCGCAAAAACGATGAGCGAGAATGGAATTCGGTCTGGGGAGCTTTCTATCCCAATTCACATTCCCGAACTTAACAACCAGACTGTTGCAGCAAACGTGAAATACTGGAATACCAAGAGGGTACCAACGGCTACTTAGAGGACGGCGGCACTGGTACGCACAGAGCTTCCTCTGACTATTTGTGGTATGCGTTGTCGTAGAAGTTTCTTGTATTATTATTGGAGCTTGTTAGAAATCAATGTTAACAATTACTACAAAAAAATTCTACAATTTCGAAATCATTCATATGGGAGTCTGCATATTCGATAACACGTTCATTGCTCACACAAGTAACGAAACTGTATTTGTTGCTCATATGTATTGCGTCTGAGACCACGAATTTCTCTTCGCCGTATTCTACCTCATTAAAAATGCTCGTGAAAGTTCTGATAGAGAGGTAACCTTTGAAGCCTGGTTCGTATGGTAAGGGGATGATTGCCACACTGAAGCAGTGGTAAGCCACAGCCTCTCTCATGTACTACACCGAATATTCTCTCCCCTGGAAGCAGACTTTGTTAACGAACTATCTGATTGGCTGTCATTCCACATTCCCATATAACCTGCGCCGGCAAGCTCTCCCCTGTTAACATCCAGAACAACGAGATTACTATTCCGAAGGAGGCTATTCTGCCTTCAGTGACATGTAATGTAGTGATAGTATAGACAAAATTACGTTTAACATGCTGGGCTAAAAATCTTTAATAAAATATTATAAATATTCTTTTCCGGGTTTGTGCAAGACTATTGCTCTAGTCTACCTAGCAGCTCTGTCTTGATTCATAATAGACGTGGTGGTGACAAACTTACTAAACGGTGATAAAAATGAGAGAGAAATGTAGATTGTGTTATATGCGACTTCAATAATTGCTTATCAACAACAACGGTTAACCCCTTGTAATTAATATTCATTGTATTATGATACAAAATGCTCAAAATGTACACTTTTTCGTATTAAGTTAGTTGTTAGCTTGAAAGTTATTTTCTGAGTATTAATATTGAAAAGTAATTTTTATTTTATTTTGATCACTGAAAGTGAGATTAAAACAACTTTTGAATCAATTTAGCCACATTTATCATTATTTATGTGCACCACTGCAGCTGCAATCTTTGTTTAGATTGTAGTTTTCTCTGAATAGTAAACATCAAACCGTGGTGCGTTTGTACTACATAGCGAGTCCATGTAGGTTCCGAAAAGCACTCTGAAAATTAGCTCAATTGTTTTCACATGTTTGACCTATCATCCTTTGGAAGAACCAACTGGGAGAACAAAAGTAATTTGGCGCAAGCGGCTTGAAGAGTCATGTATTTTACTATTACTTGTTTGGATATAGTAAACCTTCTCACCCAAGGTCAAATAAATATCAGGGAATGGGTTTCAGGTTTAAACAACACAATCATTTTATTATATTTGTAAAACTAGCGTATTTCTTTTTTCTAAAAAAAACAAAAAAAAAACAGTAATTTAATTGCAAAACCATAGGAAATTTCCGATTTTGTCTGCGTAACACAAATTTAATTTGGTCGTGAATTGTGGAATTTTGCCACCAACTAATATAGGTACAATTTTCAGCAGTACATGAAAGAGAACGTTATTACAGCGATTTCAAAACATTTTTTATATTTTAGTACGACGATCCATGCAAATATCTTACTCAAGCGCATAGTTATGGATAAAAGGACTTAAAATATTATAAGAAAAGTAAGGAAGTGACAGTTCCGTAGAGTACACATTCTAATTGCGACAAAATTTCTGGGCGTCGTTTTAAGAATCCTAGTGTTCGGTGTAGGCTATGATTGTCTGTCATTCAATGTGGTACCATAACTACCATCAGCACAGAGATTAGTAATAATACTCCTATTTGTCGTTTCTATCCTTACGTTGCCCCTAATAATTTTAAACAGGGAAGCCCTCAAAATATACAATCAATTCAGTAATAATCATTTAACTTCGTTAGTTATTGTTATAATGAATATACTATCGGAGAAAGATATATATGAAAGGGAAAAGAGTCGAAATAGCTTTTCAGGTATTTGAATTGCTGTTTTCCAAGAGTAAAATTAATCTCCTCATATCGTCATTTCGGGACCCATAAAACAAACCTAATGAGTATAGTCTGGCTAGATGCCGTCCCGTGATACGGGTGACTGGCCATTGTCCTCGGTCTGATCCCGAAGAGTGGCCTGGCGGCAGTTTATAGCCCCGGCCGGTCATTCCGTCCTAACAGCCAATCGGCCGAGCGGCTCAGCTGGTGCTCCTTATCGCACGCAGCCCCGTCAGCATGCGGGCGAGTCGCGGTACAGCCGGCATTGCAGGCGCTACGCGGTATCCTGCCGAAGCTACCGTCTTCCTACCGTTTTTTCGATAAGCTAGACGTTCCTTCTTTACGTAGCAGTATCCCCCCCATCAGTGAACCGGTTAAGATTTTTTCTATGCTTAACGAATGTGTAATTAGTGAGAAAGAGAGTCGTGTATCTACAGCCAGCATGATCGGGGTTCGATTCCCAAATAAGTCGAAGTTATTCCTTCAAGTTTAACGTCCGAAATGACTTCTTAAGACCAGTCAGTCTCCTATCCAATGAGTAGAGAGCTTTTCTTCCTCGTGAAGGGTATGAATGGCTGACCATATTACCTAAGTTCTAGTGCCGTAGGTTGTATGGGAACATGGAACTCTACCTCCACGAATCCTGTGGAAAGCAACAGAAGCCATAGCAGTCCCATAATCTTAATTTTATTACTTATGAGAATGAAATGATAACCATTCTCGGAATTCGTCTACTTGATTACGGAATTCCAATTATAGTCAGCTAGTGACTAGTATGGTCGGTAATAGACGGTGTTATTATCCAATATATGGTTATTTAGTTTAATACTTTGCAATATAGCTCAACTTTATTTTCACGATTTTGAGTTTAGATGTTCCTTGTAGTTGTTTCCTCTTCTTTTAGTGATTTTGAATTAGGGATTTAGACATTAAACGAAGATTAATTTTTAGATTTTCTTGTTAGATTTGAGGGAGAAACTAAGCTTTAATGCTAGACGGCAGCGTTAATGTAATTGTTTCTTATTGTCGAACAACCTCAACTAATAAAAACTCCACGCTAATAAGATAATTCATACTACGAATCATAGAGTTAAGTGAAATTTTTTCAAATTTTTTGGTTCAGCGTTAAGATCAGTGAACAAATTGTAGTAAAAAATCATTGTCTTTCTTTCTTTCTTTATAAGCATTATACCTTCCCTACTTCTTGACAGCATCGTCGGTGTAGTGTATTCAGAATAGTTTATAAGTAACGTGAACGAAATCATTTATTGCCTCTAATAAACAAGCCTCCTCGGGTTTACCTGTAGAAGTTTCGAAAAACAGGGTGGAAGTGATATTTAGATGTAATCAAACAGGCCTCTTCTCAAAAGCCAGTCACAAATGTAACTGCTCTACCATCAGCCTTCCATCAGTGTACAGATTATAATAATGTATACTATTTACATGGCAAACCATGTAAGCACTATAATTTTGGCACATTTTATAAGTCTGCTTATTTTCAGTACCTTTAGAAACATAACGAAAATTATGCAAGACTACAATATTTTCCTAAGCCAATGGAATTTGGACAAAATTAGGGATAAACTAGGACCAATTAAGAGTTGACAGTTTCTAATTTAGTGTTCCTGTTTTATCATTTCAAATATTAAATATTTTTCCAAGCTACCTGAAGGTAGCATGATTCCTTGATGTATAGAAAACCAAGCGTTCACTATCTTAGGCTACCTGCAATCAGTTAAATTCAAAGTGCGAGATGGGAGGAAACGCGCCAGCGATATCGAATTATTTAATTGATACAGAATTAAACGGTTGCTTGAAATTGTCTGCATCATCTAGGTTGGGTGTTAATTCCCCATATCTCACTCTCCATTAAGACACTCCTTAAACATTCCTTCCAGAGTCAGGGCAAAGGTGCATTAGCCAATCCTTCCCCACTGATGTTAAAGTAGCAAATAGCGGATCCAAAACTTTGCAGTTACTCTTCGATCCTCACACCCTCTCTCCTGAAGGCCTCCAACACTTCTGACCACTCAACGTGGCTAAATGTCTGACTCGCTATAGGAACCAAACAAATGAGGTGGATAATAAACCCATAAGCTAAAGGATCGTGCATTATTCAAAGGCAAATTATGCTGAAAGGTTATACGGGCTGCGAGAGTGGCGTGTGATAATGTCCCCCCGGATACGCACCGAGCTCATTACGAAGCCAGGAAACCGGAATTAGGCGGCGAACGTATCACAGATTACACGGTTGAGTAATTAGCTTAATTTAACACTCACAGCCAGACGGCGCGTGCGGTGCGTGTTAAATGTGCCGACACCGACGATAACAGAAAAAACACTTTCAATAGCAGCGCCAGACGTCATGCAAATGGGATAGGGACAAACAGCTAATTATTATTTTCACTAGACGTACTCGATATCTTTTGAAATTATAATGTGACTGTGATATAAGGTGCATGTGACATACCTAGCGTGTTGTACATTCTGATAACTACTGTAGACGGCAGTACATCGCTGTTTTAGGTTCGTTTCACTGCATCTCTAAACCTATACGCAGTACAACGTTCGATCCGGTGAAGCTACGACGCTCAGTCGGTCGACAGCTATCGTAAAGATCTATCGATTTCGTACCAAAAATACTTTTGCAGAAGAGTTATGGTGACTGAAATTGAAAATAAATAAAAGATAGCACAATATCGGCCTCTAACCACCAAAAACCTGAGATACAGAAATAGAATACGGATGCAAACCGTAATAGTTAACCATTAACACCTACGAAGCCATTATCATATTGTTATTTAATCTTCTCTGTTTTTTCAGTCTGAAGAGAGAACTAGTGTAACGATAACATTAGATAAGACTATGTGTACATTTAGTGGAAAAATTTTCTTACAATTCAAGACATATGGGGAAAAATAATAATAAGCTGAGCCTACTTTCGTAGATATGGCTTTCTTTTAACACATTTTTTCAATTTGGTGGGAAGGGTTCCATGCCTATCTCTCTTGCTAGTCGGTGCACAGCTATAAAGTCTATTATAAACCCTTGAATACAGATTTCAGCAACGATGCCATTCTTCTCTCATCACAGCCCTGTACTAGATTAGCTGTCACAAAACCAATAAATCTCTTCAATATAAATTAATTCATTTCGTATTCTACATCTACATCCATACTCTGTAAATCAAAAACATTGTGGGTGGTAGAGGGTGCTAAGCACCAATCCTAAACCCACGCATTCCAATCCCGAAAAGCACGAGGAAAGAAGGAATACATAAAAGCATCAGTACGGCATCTTATTTCTCCGGTCATTGCGACCTAAATAGGTTGGTGGAAGAATTATTTCATTGCACTCGTAATTTAAAGATTTTCGCATATTCTCCAATAAATTCAAACGCAAACTACGTCGCCTGTCTTCCAAACTATCCCAGCCCAATCTATACATCAATTCTGTGTCATAAGGGCTGTAGCAACAAGTCGCGAATCGAGCGGCTCTCCTCTGCACCCTCTCCACTGAGTCGATCAGGCCCTTGCGATACGGATTCCAAACTCCACAACAGTAATCCATAAAGGACGCACTAGTGTTTTATACGCTATCTCCTTTGTAAGAGCATTACAGTTCCTCAAAATACGACCTATGAATCGCAATTTATAATTAGCTTTGGAAGTTATGTGCAAATACCATTCACACAAAAGCTAGCGGTCACGCCCTTTTATAGCATAATTTTTTATTTTTTTGCTATCGTTTCGGCTATCGTTTGTTAAGTTTGTTCATGAGTATGGAGCAACTTACGGGGTGTCGGCTCGCACCAGTATTAAATTTAGCACAGTAGTCACCACTGTCGACGCTTGTAGAGAAGCACATGTGTAGCCTGCTGTGCGAGATAAGATCTGCCGCCGACAGTGATGAATGTCGTGTCCCGACACGACGCGGCCGTTGGTTAACACTCGTCCAGGCAGCACTCCAGGGACACCCCAACCCTCCTACCCTGCATACGCAGGTGGTGGTTCCTAATGGAATCACTCTCGCTTTTCTTTCCACTTCTGCCACTACTTGCGGTGAAGATACAGCGCATTTCTGTCCATGCCGCTCAAACCCAAAGAATGGGATTAGTGTGTGTGGAGCTAGGGGTGGTATAGTCAGCAATCTCATTCAGTTACCCAAGTCTCTAAGGATTTGCTTAGCAGCTACAAACGAAAATCTCAGTCCATTATTTCTTTTCTATAGGAAACTGAAGTGTTCCGAGAAACTCTCGCTTTAGCTGTTAGTTATCATAGACACTACATTAAATTTACATTTACTGAAACATCTAAAATTATGTATAACACCAAAACCATGTAAAAAAAATCCTACCATTATACTTAGATGTGGTTTACACCGTTTTAAAGCTTAGGATCAAAATTGAATTTTTTGGTATGTCTTATGTTTCAAATTTACTTAACGCCGGAGCAGTAAATAAAATTCTGAGGATATAATGTAAAACACCAAAGAGCCTATACCAACTGGATGTTGCACACGTCATGCTTCGTAAAAAGTAATAGCCGTATTGACGCATCTTCCGATTCCGTCAATAAATGTAGGTTATGTTTTCTTTAAACCGCATAGATTGCTATCCTCAAAGCGAAGAGGAAGCTACGTGAAGATGAAAATACGTAAATTAATAATTATGAAACAAATACCAGAGAACATCATTGCCATCGAAGTTATATCAGGCAACAAAGCTACATTCTCTGGTTACTAACTGAACTTTTGTATATATACTGCTTTTTACGTGAATGTGAGCCTTTCGTGCTATCAAAAAAGCAGTTTTGGAAAATAATTCTGAATACTTGATATTCAATAGTGCAGGTTCGTAACCGGTTTTAATTTTGAGCTTCAGCGCCAGATGAAGTAGTATAACCAGAAAATTTTCAGCTCCAGGGCAGCTGAGGCACATTTAACGTTTGACACTGAAAACTCCGTCAAACTCGATTCAGCAGTTTTCAGGTAATGACATATTATTCATAAAATCAATCTATTGTGACGTCTTAAAACAAACATTAAATTTTAACTTTGACCCCAAGATTTCAAATTTTGAAAATCCATTCAAAACCTGTATTTTCGGCCTGATGCCGGAACAAACGTACACATTAGAGATAAATTTCTATTTATATGGTAGTATTAATACCCGTACAGTACATGTTTTGATTTTCTAGCAGTAACATTAGCAGATGTTCTAATTAAGTTGAAATGTAGCCTGATTAAAAATGAAAACTGACAATCCGTATCCCAGCATCCAACACACTCCATTCTTGGAACTGCGTTGGTAAATCAACGTCTAGTTTATTACCGAAAATGGCTGCTACCAAATTAATGAAGCTTGCTACACATGAATTATTTTCGCGAGTAAAAATAGTGTGCGGGTATATTAGCTCCAAACCACCCCTTTCTGGGGAGGCTACCGGTTAATCTAGGTTTGATTCAATTCTGGAGATGGCTGGCGCGAATTTAATTAAACTTTATATACGTGTTTCTCTTTGGGTGAATACAGAATTATATGGATAAATCTACCCCCCCACCCCATCCCCCTGCCTATACCGGGAAACGCCGGAAACTCGGCTAGCTTCTTATACACTGAAGAGCCAAAGAAACTGGTACACCTGCCTAATATCGTGCAGGGCACCCGCGAGCACGCAGAAGTGCCGCAACACGACGTGGCATAGACTCGACTAATATCAGAAGTAGTTCTGGAGGGAATTGACACCATGAATCCTGCAGGGCTGTCCATAAATCCGTAAGAGTACGAAGGGATGGAGATCTCTTCTGAACGGCACGTCGTAAGGCATGTCAGATATGCTCAATAATGGTCATGTCTTGGGCGTTTGGCGGCTAGCGGAGGTGTTTAAACTGATAATCTTCCTGGAACCACTCTGTAGCAATTCTGGACGTGTGGGGTGTCCTATTGTCTTGCTGGAATTGCCCAAGTCCTTCGGAATGCACAATGGATATGAATAGATGCAAGTCATTAGTCAGGATGCGTACTTACGTGTCACCTGTCAGAGTCGTATCTAGACGTATCAGGGATCCCATGTCACTCCAACTGCACACGCCCCACACCATTACAGAGCCTCCACCAGCTTGAACAGTCCCCTTCTGACATGCAGGGTCCATGAATTCATGAGGATGTCCATCCTCTCGATACAATTGTAAACGAGACTCGTCACGCCAAGTAATTCGTTTTCAATCATCAACAGTCCAATGTCGGTGCTGACGGACCCAGGCGAGGCTTTGTGTCGTGCACTCAGCAAGGGTACACGAGGGCCTTCGAATCCGAAAGCCCATATCGAAGATGTTTCGTTGATTGGTTCACACGCTGACACCTGTTGATAGCCCAGAATTGAAATCCGCAGCAATGTGCGGAAGGTTTGCACTTCTGTCAGGTTGAACGATTCTCTTCAGTCGTCGTTGGTACCATTCTTGCAGGATCTTTTTCCGGCCACAGCGATGTCGGAGATTTAATGTTTTACCGGATTCCCGATATTCACGGTACACTCGTGAAATGGTCGTACGGGAAAATCCCCACCTCGTCGCTATCTCGGAGATGCTGTGTCTCATCTTCGACGCCACGTTCAAACTCACTTAAATCGTGATAACCTGCTATTGTAGCAGCAGTATCCGATCTAACACCTGTGCCAGATACCTGTCGTCTTATATAGGCGCTTCCGACCGCAGCGGCGTACTCTGACTGTTTACATATCTCTGTGTTTGCATACGCATGCCTATACCAGTTTCTTTGGCTCTTCAGTCTATAATGAATCTGTGAACGTCAACGCGAATCTGTCTTTAGTTATGATGAATCCCTCCAAACTAATCAGAAGTTCCTCAAATTTTGAACAGCAAACCTGTTTGCTAAAACACAAATAGATGAACGAGAGCAGATCAATGGATCCAAGGCCTTTGATTCTTTTACTGTATTTGAAGGCCCTCTCTCACCACACAAATCTGTCTTCACGCAATCTAAATCTTCACCATAAGCAGAAATTATTTATATTTTGCAGAGAGAACATTGGCTGTCAAACAGAGGTCAGTTAGATAAAATCACGCAGTGATGACCTTAACCTTAGCCTCTGTCCGCGTGAAGTCGCTTCAATCTCAACTTCTTCAAATTTTGTCAGTGAATGTATAAGTTGAAACACTCGTCCAGTTTGTTTTTCAGATAGCTCGGCTAACGGATCATGGTCTTTTGACCCTTTAAGCACCATCGAAATTCTACAGATTTTTCAGAGTGAACTCATACAATGAAATTTGTTACTTTTATATTTCAGACAAATTGGGTTAAGCGGTAATGACCGTTGACCCTTTACTACATTTGGAAGTAGTCTTTGGTTCTGGTAAATGTCTTCCTTTAATAATTCCAAGTTCCTTTATACTCCACATCAATACCAGAAATTTTGCAAAGAACGACATGACGGTGCAGTAAGTATTTCACCCCAAACAAATCATGCGTTCACGATCTGTGACGCTTTACTATATAATTTCTACGAAAACTCTCTGTCTTTATGCATTACAACCACTTCCAATCTCAAAATAAATTCTTCAAATTTAGCATAGTGAACACAAAGGGTGAAAACCAAGATCGTATTTCAGCCAGATCGGCTAACATGGTCATGACCCTTTATCATTTTCCTTTATAGTGCGCAGACCCTGTCCACGCAAAACCTCTCTTTTATTTTATTTCTAAGTACCTTCAGATACAACATATTATCATCAATTTTTTCCGTGAGAACTTTTAGGGTGAAATACAGCTCAAATTTGTATTTTAGCCAGCTTAGGTCAATCTACATCACCTTTGACCCTAAAAAGGGGAACTATTCTAGAACCGAGACTATGTCCAAAACACAGTGACTGGCTTAAACGCACTCTCGTAAGAAACTAATATTTCTTTGAATACGGTGCTGGTAAGCAAATATTCCAGTCATTTTATGTCCTGCAGTTTGAGAATAATATTGCAATATATGATCGAAAACGAGTGCTATAGAGATCACCACATTTACGTTGTGTTCCAAATCCACCAATACCATTAGGACCCCCCTCATAAGATAAATTTGTGTTAAAAAAACGATCTATTAAGAACTTACAGAGCGTAGTGGTTGAGCGGTTAACACTCTGGTCTCGCATTGGGGAGGACGCCGTTTCGAATCCCCGTCCGGACATCCAGATTTACGTTTTCCATGGTTTCCCCAAATCACTCCAGGTGAATGCTGTGATGCATCCTTGAAAAGGCATGGACTACTTCCTTTCCATTCTTTGTTCACAGTCCTTTCCCGCCTACAATGACCTCGTCGTCGATGTAGACGTCAACTCGTCGAGGTATAAGGCCATACGAAAAATAAGAATAATAATAATAATTTGTGTTTTTTTCTAAAACGGACTTGTTAAAAATCTATTTAACAAAGTCGGCAGTAAATAACACTTACTGAGGTTCAACTAGAAGTATAATTGGACTGTTTTCCCAACGTTCCGCTTGAATAAGTTTATTCCTTACAGAACCCGCTTCGGTATCCAACGCAATCACCTCTTCGAACCGTGCATCATACGGCAATTTCAGCGTTCACCGAACAGGATTTGGGTATCAAGCCATTACACCTAACATCCCTCGCCTCAATTTTCCCATTAGTAATCCTGATGCCAGGTATCCAAACAAATAAAATCACGGCCAGCTTGGTATTGTATTGGTACACTATACTTCCTCATAGCAGGAATCTTAGATGTAAATGCACTGAATCTCAATACCTGGCATGTGATGATATAAATAGTAATTGTTTGACACATCCACGTCGACAGCTTTTTATTGCTGGTTAGGGACAGATCTAAGTACGAACCTGAACGTCGTAGTTTCCTTCTTGGTTGATTAATCAGTACAAACAGAGACAGAGAGAAACAGTTGTTCAGTCGTCAGATTGCTTGGCAGATTTACGTGGTCGTATAATTAGAACACATTAATTCACATTTATCCGCTTCACCTCAGTACGTGTAGGTCGACTGGAAGGTGAACATGTCACCAAATCCAGCAAATCCAAAACCTTCGAAAATATCAGAAGTATATAATGATGGAACCCATATGAAGTCACTGATTTGTCAGTCTGTCACGTCCATAACATCTGAGGTCACTGAGTTACAAATTACTCAGTAGTTTTACTAACCTTAACTTGAATAAAAAGTAAAACCTGGAAAAATCATGTTGTATGAGGAAATTAACTGGACGGGCTGAAGTAAAAAATTTGGATAGTTCCGATTTTTATCAAAAGAGAGCTGACAAAATAGTGACTCGCAAATAATTTATAGTTTTATTTTTATTCTGTAATTTGTACGAAAAATATTTTGAAGCTAATTTCCCCATTATTCTTTCAAAATTTAAGTGATGTGTAGCCTTCTAAATTATCTATCAAAACCATGCCAACTTTTCTGGTGTTTATGTTCTTGAATGAGACTTATCGGATAGTAACTGACTTTTTTATTATTCCCCTGGCTCTGCGCCTCGTAGAGGTCGTTGGAAGCGGTAGGGACTATGGCAAGGAATGGGGAATAGGAAGGAATTCTGTCATGACCTTTTGAATGAACCATCCCGCTTACTCCCAAATACGAGGCCACGTGTTGTTTGGGATACAAAACCCTCCACCTAACAGGCTAATCTCTAGAACTTCCTTTCTAAATCACAAATATGACACCCAATTTCCGCGGATCCCAACCGAATAAGAATAAAAAGCTAACATATGTAAATGGTGTCTGACAACAGACGATCGATGTGAATGCAATGTACAGTAGACCACTATACTTGCATTCAGTGGCAATGTTCAACAAATCTCTACATCTACATCTATACTCTGCAATTCACAATAACTGTGGGTGGCAGAGGGTGCTAAGCACCAATCCTAATTCAGTGCATTCCAATCCCGAACAGAACGAGGAAAGAAAGAGTACATAAATGTATCAGTAAGGCATCTTATTTCTCGAATCTTATCCCTCCTGTCATTGCGACCTAAATAGGTTGGCGGAAGAAGTATTTCGTTGCACTCGTAAATTAAAGATTTTCGCATATTCTCCAACAAATTCAAACGAAAACGACGTCGTCTGTCCGCCAAACAATCCCTGCCGAATCCACGTATCAGGTCTGTGACACTTACGTAAGGACTGTAACTAGCGGTCACGAATCGAGCGTTTCTCAAACCGATGTTAGTGATATGGGTCGACAATTCCTAGGATCTCGCCGATCTCCTTTCTTGAAAACGGGGATCACCTGCGCTATGTTCCAGTCAGAAGGTACTTTTCTTTCGTCGACGACCTATGGACAGGGAGAAATATTGACACCTTTATCCAACATTGAACAAAACGATTATGATGTCCGAACGCGAGAAAGTAAGTGAAGTTTCATTTTTTTATTTACATATTCTAATTATTTCTTCAAATTTTTCTGAAACGAATAATGAGACCTATTTAAAAATCACAAAATATATATATAATAAAAAATGAATTTATATACGGAATCCTCAGCTATTTTCAGTCGTTTTCGTTTCATTAATGCAGTTCCATTATTTCACCTACATTTAACGACCAGTCTCGTTGTAAGGTAACTGCAACATACACAGCACAACGGAATTTGTGAATCTCATCTTAATAAATAACAACCATCGTGCACGAGTAAACTCCATTATCAATGACAAATTAACCGTACCTCACAGAGTTTATTATTCAGCTTACGCGTAAGGTTATCCCATAGGTTGCACTGGAGTCTAACTTCTATATTAGTGTAACGATTTTTGTCATACTTGCAGGGATCAAATCAATATTGTCTGGGAGAGTTTTCTCGCAGTTGAAATACTTATCACGCGTCATGTATTCGACTTTTCGTTTCTGTTACCGTTAATTAGTGTTTATCATTGTTTTACTATCTCAGCCAGCGAGCAACTTAAGCGATGGATTGAATGTTCTACAGTTTGTATCACACAAATCGAAATTCAACTTTTTTTTTTATTATGAAAATATCGACTCTTCGATGCTATTCAATCAGTCATTTTTAAAATCGGACCTTACAATCTCAAACTTTATTTCTGGAATGTAGTTTGAATGAATAAGAAAAGGAACATTATTGAAGTTTGAATTTATTCAAATATAAAAGTCTAAGTTCATTGATTTGGAGATTCAAGTTCGAAATTAATTGAACGGGACTTGGATGCCCTGGCGACCAAAAACATATAAAGAAATAACTCGGGTAGCTATTAATATGACAATTATCAGTATCGGTTTGCGATGTGTCGTATAAAGTATAGATATATCGACAATTTAAAAAAAAAAAAAAAAAAAAAAAAAAAAAAAAAAAAAAAGAAGCAATCTCACAAAACCAAATCTTGTAAAAAATACCGTCAACTCTCGAGGCTTTTCGCAGAAAACAGATTTTTTTTCTTGCTTATGGCTTTACGCCTCATCGACGTCAAGATTATTAGAGGCGTGAAAGGACTGGGGACAAGGAACGGAAAGGAATTTGGTCATGGCCTTTTGAAGGGAGCATTCCGGCATTCGCCTGGAGTGATTTTGGGGAACCATGGAATAGACAAATCTGGATGCTCGGACGAGGATTCGAACCGGCGTCCTCCCGAATGCGAGGCCAGAGCGTTAAGCAATCACCCATCTCGCTCGGTTGTGAGATATTGTTCTAAACTAAGTCTTTATGACAAAGAAAGTTTTCTCTTGGTTTTAATATCGTTGGTTTCTTTTTAATATGACTTAGGCATTATGCATGCAATATTTTCTAATGATGTTACGTTTACTCTCAGACTTATAACACCCCGAAAGACGTGCTAGCGAAATCTTGGCTAATGCATATTTGTAAGGTTGATAGAACATCACAGTTCAAGAATTTATTTAGGTAGAAATTAGACTATCATAGTATAATGGCCATGCAACATTTTTTTTTTTTTTACAAGTAATGTTTTGTTTTAGGGAATTTCTTTTTGTTGGTTGATAACTTATTCTGAGTCATCTAACATTTTGAACATAAGCAAATATCTGCGTTTCCGAATATTGCTACTAACACCCCATTTTCCAGTCAGAATGCTTCTCTCATTTCAGACATTGAACTTGCGTCCGAGCAATGCACGGCCGGCATTGCTGCCAACATCTGAGTAGACGACGTACCAACAGCTTCCAAATTAAAAATAGAAACAAATTAAAATTTAATGGTTGCTTATGCTTGTTGATCTCCATGAATAACATAATTTTGAGTCATTTAGCGTCATCCAGAGAAGACAGTGCCACTGTTGACTCAATACATAGTCAATCCAGAAGTGAACTACACATTACTTTAATTAAGTATATTTAATAAGTGAATCAAATTAATGGAAACTTTAGGCCACTGGGCTTTCAGCAAGTATTAATAAGAAAGATGATATAATGGGTAGGCGTAACAATATTTATCAGCAACAAGCTTCAATAACACTCGTTGTTTTGGTAGATTGTTCTTAACACTAGACACCAAAATATTAATAGATACAACTCATTCAGATTATACATATGTGACAGAAGATATAAAATATTTTAAATCAATATCTGACAGCAAAGTAATATAACGTTTATCTTTGTAGAATTTTAGGGCGTTTGATGATTTTGAAATACTCCGTTTATCTAAATATTGAAATCAGCAAGCATTGTGCCAAAATTCTTTCTAGGAACTTCAATGGACATATTTTTCATATTCATGACCTTATGTCTGTCTTCAAGAGATGTTGTTGTCTCTCTCTCTCTCTCTCTCACACACACACACACACACACATTCTCACACACATGGAGAAGCTCCTACATTTGGTGAAATACGTATTTACCCTTCTTTTAAATGCTGGCAGAAATGTCTTAATATAGTATTGCGTTAGAAACGTTTAATACTGAACAAAAATGAAACATAATGGGGAATCTAACATGGTTGCTGTGGCAAAAAACAAATTGTGTTCTAATGGCACCAATTTATCATTAATACCTTTCAATAAATCGTTTTTTATCGACAAACCAATAGCAGTAGATGGCTTTCTTTGTTCAATTTTTTGTCTTAATAAATTCTTCAACTGTATAACTGAACTGGTTGTGACATTATTTATCGCTCAATTCTTCTGTTGTTATGGAACAAAAAGCTTAACCAAATCACGTAAAATATTTAACTGAAAATTAGCTATTTTATCTGGTACATTATGATTAATTCCTAAAACTAATACTTTTGCAACAATTTCCATTATGCCCATAGAAGAATTCCAACTAGTGATAGCAGCTTTAATAAGTATTAATACTCGGCCTTCTTTTTCTCCTCCCGCCTGTTGTTCAGATCGTAATCACTATCTGAGTGTTTAAAATATGTTGCAATAAATTTTATTTAGTCCGCCACGTTTTAAAAATATGCACTGTTTCTTACAATTCTGTCTGGGATTAAATTCATTGAATCTGCAGCACAGGTTATCGTTTTGTAGCAACCAAAAGAAAAACGGAAAATGATAACTTATTTTTAAAAATATCGATTTCCATATCCAGACTTTGTTCTAAAAGATTTCACTCATAAATATAGATTTTTTTCAAAACTAATATACATATTTAGATATTTCAATATATCGATATATTATCAACAGCCTTGACTAGATACTGGAGCGAACAGTACAAAATTAAAACAAACTCCAAAAAATAAAACATCACTTAAGAATATTCAATGAGCAGATACCTTGGAAGAATCATCACAAATAATCTTAGATAAAACACCTACCTTCCGTCACCATTTAGAAGATAATCTGATAGATACTGGTATACCATGTGTTATGAAAAAAATCTATTCCCTATACTTCGCAGCCAATCAGTAAATATGAAACAAAAAATTGTAAAAATGAACAGTATTACCAGCGATAACATATGACTTCAAAATTTGGGGCAATTTGGGTAATTATCGCGGCGACAAATAATACCAGATGCCTCCGCTTAATGCTGTAGCGGATTGCTGGGGGGCAGATTAATTGCTTACCTTGCATGATTTATAATCGCCACCTTCCACTACCTTATGCAAAGCACATATATTAATTTCAAGATACAGAGATGAAACCAATACTTCTGTTATTAATATTTGAAAAGATCCTAAAATATTGGTTTATTTGGTACTCATTACTGCTTACAGACAGAGGTATATTTACCATTAATCTTAAACATCTGTCTATGCAAAATAAACTTCAACGCAATACCTTGTCTTACAGGTGCAACATAGCAAACAAACAATTATCGTTAATTGAAGCTAAGAAATTGCAATACATATAAATTACAAAGAGTTACAAATTCCATATGCAACTGAAGCAAAAACTCTCTTATACATAACGAGAGCGATTCTTGTATGACAATGATAATAAGAAAACATCAGATTTAACTGGATTACATAGGGCGCCAGGGAGTTAATTTGTTCCCACAAATAATAGTCATTGAAAGTTTCCAAACATGGAAATCAGTCTTTCAATTCAAACTGGATAACGAAAACCAAAAAGCACTCAGCTTTTAGACACAACTAGCTCAGGAATTAATTTCCGGCGGCATAAGAACTCACACTCATCAGGCCGTTAAAGGGCTATCTCAATGATTCGTGTGAGTACACACTGTTTCTGGAGGTATAATTACCGTGTCTGTCTGGCTGCACCAAGCGTCGCAACAAGAGCACTGTCGTCTCTCAACGGCGCACCATCCAGTAATGTTAGGCACTTGTCACGTCAACCAACACAAGTGACAACATCGATCGGACTAGGCGCTCAGTCATCGAAGCCTCCAGAACGAAATCATCCGCAGCACTCTGGCAGGCAGGCAGTTGCCAGCGCTGGACGGAATGACCTCTTCTCGCCTCTCAGAGCTCGTCTCTCCTTCTCCTCGACCAGTATCATGAAAAACACAAAATTTGTGATATTTCCAACCACGTGAGGAAATAAACAGATCGGATTGACTTCGCAAAAGTATCCCCTCTCGCCGGCTAACAAATTGCCTCTCATTTGCTAAGAGTCTTCGGGTTCGGAAAAACTTATAATTCATCATTGATACATTCATTTCCTAATCAGCGAAAAAACGAATGTAATCCTGTTGAAGCTATAAACGAAACTGAATTTATCGTCAGCAATGTCTGTAAATAATAAGCGCCATAATGCAAAAAAATATTGTTTTCAAAATGCGGGCGAACTTGGAAAAAAAATTGTTTCACTACTGGAAGTTTGCAGTATCATTCAACAAAAAACAATGAACTCAGTGATGTTAATAGTGTTAATTTATGAGCCTGTTCATTAAAACCCGGTTATTTCTCGTTTAGAGGCAGAGATCGCACGCTAGAGAATGATTTATTTCTTCCGTGACTGCGAGTCAACCCCGGTACTTGTCATGATTGCGGCTGTTTTGTTTCCACGAGAAAGTTTCCGATTTATCACAAATATAATTATTTCCATGAAAACAGTTTGACCTGCAATTTCTTATCCCTGAGAAAATAAAGGTGTATTACAGATAACAGACAACATTTGCGGAATCAGTAAAAACGTTTAAACCATAAAAGTTTTTCACAGTGTACTTACTATAGCTGCAGTGCCACTGAATATAATACAAGAACTCTTTAATTTTGTTGGTAGTTCAGCCAAAAATCACATACGTATTGAACGTATGTTCGAGTTATTCTTCTTTTTCGTCTCGGCTATTACTTTTTTTGCGAAATTTGAAGTGGGGTGGTTTTTCTTTGGAAAATTTCGGTGGATGATTCTGATGCTTATCTGTTCAGTTAAGCGTGTTGTTTGTCTAGTGAGTGAGTGGAAGATGGAAGAAAGTGGAATCCAGCGTGGGCACATTCAGGCCTACACTTCCGAATGAAACCAAATGTACCGCCTTTTTTAACATGCCTATCACATGGGGAATCACCGTTACACACTGTAAAGAGTATCACCACGTTCTGGTATTTGGTAATTTTTTCAATACCACGTTCCCACCTTTCCACCTTGATGAAAATTTCTCCCAAAAGCGGGATTCGAAACGGCAAACTCCGTGTCAGTAGTTGGGCACCATCACGGTGCTGCAACCAACTGAACCAACGCCGCGAAATTAACTGTCAAGCTCCCATGCAAAAGTAAGCTACGGATTAATAGAACAACTACTATTACCTCTTATTGTTTATTCATGTGAAAATGCTTTGATCGCGATACGGAACATTTTGTTGGCGTTATGCGTTAAGTGCGATACTTTGATGCAACCATCTACGATACTTTCCGCTGCCATTTAAGCTCATAGTTTCGCGAAATCACTCCAGGCGAATACCAGGAAGGTTCCTTCAAAACGCTATGACAGAAATCCTTCCCTTTATTTGAACTGTATCGTGACTTTATTTCACGAAAATATTACTTTGTAAGATAAGAACCATAGAGCTGGTAATTTGTAAAATGATTTTTGTAAATAGTACTAAAATAACACGGTGAGACGGTTTTCAGCAGAATATTAAATTAGTAAATCAATAAATTTAGGTTGGCTAACCTGTGACAAATATCGCAGTAAAAAGATTAGCGCTGAGTTTAGTATAAAGGAATGTTGTTATGGAAATGAAATATTGATGAGTCTGAGGACTGAAGATTTCTTTCTCAATCAATACAAAGTGTCACTGTAAATAGTTTAGTGAAGTGAAGGTAGTAAATGTTTCTTAAATTGAAAATTGTTGATTAATAAGATGCGGATAAATTATTAACAGCAACGAAGGTAACGTAAGTCAGTTTTGGTGTTGTGTCCAAATGCAATGCAGGCTGCAGGAAACCGGAGTATCTCCTTGCAACTGGCTTGAGTCAGTTTTAGTTGTGCCTTACGTTTTCTGTGTGTGTATGTGTGTGTGTATGTATGTATGTATGTCGATATATGTTTTTCATGAGTATAAGTACACTGTACCAAAAATTTTAAAGCTTATATCAGACGGTATATTTACAGCCGGAAGACTCGCCTTTGTCACGCATCAGTATTTTTGTTGATTTTTTTGTTTATTTATATTCGTTTCATTTGTTTACGAGGATAACTTTGAGTAGTTCCTATTTACTGTACACATGCAATAAAGACTGCAAAATGTGGTGGGTGAGAGGTAATGCTCTGACCTCGCAATCAGAAGGACATGGATTCAAATCACCGTCTCGCCATATCCTTCAAAACAGGCCATGGCCGAGTATTCCTCCTGGTCCCTTCCCTCTAGTTCTTTGCCGATGCAATGGCCTCGACGAGGTGTAAAGCTATTTAAAAAAAATATACTGTAGTTTCATTTCTTGCGCGTTTACACACTGATTTTTTAACTGAAGCTATCATTCATTTTTTCTGTGTGGCATCTCGTAATTTATGGTATAGCTTAATTGCCTCCTTGGATCTCAGCATCTTTTCAATAGAATTTCTCAAATGAGGAATGTTTTGAAAGTTAGAGCGCAATCTCCTTTCCAGACAGGAGTTTTCATTATTCCATCTAATGTCGTTCGCGACTATTTGAGGAGTATGTCTATCTTATCGAACAGTCATATTGTAGTTTACCCATGAAAATGTCCTATCAACGGCGTGCAGTTTCTTTGGAACCTACTAATAAGTTTTCAAACGTACAAAATCTTTCTACTGACTTTGGAATTTTGTTGTTGCCATACCGAAGGGAAATAAATAAATTAACAACACTTATTCCATGAGGTAAAGTTACTAATGATTCCGCCGAGTATTGATTTGTAAGAAGCAGAAATGTCGCTTTGCTGAATGTATCCTATTTTAGCCAATTTTAGACAAATTTACTCTTGAATATTCCTGATTATTACATACACCCGAATCTTAGCCCTCCACTTCTTACTGCTCTCAGCAGAAATCTAAGGTTCGACCATTATTTTCGGCGTCCTGAAAGATTCAGTCATTATGGTTCCTAGGGGTTAGTTACTCGAATTCCAAAATCTGTTTATATACCCACCTCCCTATGTTCGTTGGTCTAATAAATTTCTACAGAGTAAGGAATTTCTACCTTCGATATTTTCATAGGTCTTACTATAATCAAAAATCACTCCCGCAATTTCACTTAAAAATCTCACCAATTACATTCTAGTAATAAAAATGAAGGGAAATAATAAATGGAAAACAGAGAAGTAAGTTTATGTTGTAACCAAATTGGTGGTTGAAGATATGAAAGAGCTCTATATAACAGTAGTAGTGTGTTGTGCCTTGTACGTAAATATATACAAACCTGCAATGCGATGGAACAGTTTTTTTTTTTTTTTTTTTTTTAAATGGCATTTGGCAACGAGGCCATACAGCCAACTCAAGGTAATTTAATTGCTTTCAGTGTATGGACGCCACAGGACGGGAACCGGCGGCCTTCGGCACGCGGAGCTCTAGCCCCTACGCTACCGAGGCCGGCGCACTTGAGTTGTAATATAAGCTAAGCTAGCTGTATCTTGGCTGCTAGTCTGATGGTCTTGTCTCCTGGAGAGGCCAAAGCGCTGTGATTGGTCGGAGCGGGGTGATGCGCTGACGCAACGGCCGTGTGATGCGCTGATCAGAATCTCGCCTACGTCATCAACCCAGTGTGTTGACATCCCTCTCTTATCTAGGCGACGTCACAAGTCAGTAAGCAGGCACAATCCACCTCGTGCTTTATTTAGGCCTTACTGACTGGCTCGTCAGCTGAGTCCCATCGACTGAAATACTCGCACCTCTAACGATTATTATCATCGAAATTCAAAAGCTAGTTAAACAATTAATTGCGAAAATGCTATCGTAAGGTATATGAATTGCTAATAACATTGTTATAGATATTTTACCAACATCAAGGTGATTAAAACACTAGTAATTTTCAATGAGATATCTATCAACGCCTTATCGCCAGTTCCACCTTTTTTTTAGCATTAACCGGTTTGGAAAATGTTGCTACGACATCATCTTATTTTGCTTGCACTATATTTTTGTGAGTTGTTTATTAGAAATTTCATGTTTCGTAATTTCGACAATTGATGATAATTGATTCACTGTCGGTAACTGTAGGTGGTAATTGGTTTGTCTTCGTCGTTTAATAAGCTAAAATAATGTAATGCCGGCTACCTAATGCAATTTTAAACGATTATGGACATTCATATTGTTATTTTTAATATAGAAACTAACTCATTGCAAGAGTGCTTTCTGATGCTCGTCCACAATTTAGGAGCCAAGTCAATCATAAAAGTCTTCGTCTATCTCGCTCTTCCATTAAATGATACGCGCTATGCAATAATAAATGTAAGTAGGCTAATATTGCTTCCATTTTTTTTCTAACTGAATATTTGGGCTAGTATAAAATCTGTACTGGACTGATGATAATGCGCTAATTAATACGCTAATTTTTAAAACCCTGCTATAACGTTCCAAATGTTTCCATCTACTTTCTTTCTGGCAATCCTGAAGCCCGAACTTCACTTAGAGAAAGTGCTGTGTTCTATATATACAGCTTGAAGTATTGCACTTGTCAGTGTAACAGCTTCTTGACCATACGTCAACAGTCAGCAAAGTGAAATAGAATTTTTTGTTACTATTATTTATAAGTTACAATCAAATCACTATACATATTTGTTTTCATAGGATCAGTGGTAATGGGTTTATAAATCTAAATTTAACAATTATGATATTATATTGTTTGAATGACATCATAAAGTTTATTTAATGGTCATCAAAATTTACAAACGATTGACTGAGTTTACCATTCACAGATAGAGCAATTCGTATTGGTTCGAACTTGGTCGCTGAAAACTCTCATCAGGAAGGTGCGTTTACCGTGTCGGCAAGATCAGGCTACCCCAGCGCTGATTATTGACTCGCCATGCAGCATTCCAATGTGGGTCTCGACGAATGTGCCAATCAACTGGCAGCGTCCAAGTCTATCACCCACACGGAGTTAAAGTTTACCTGAAGACGAATCAGCAAAGAGTATTTCTTAACCAGTCTTTCTGATTCTAATATTTATCATTCTTCATTCTAATATTACGTCAAGATGATGACATTTTGCGAGGATATTTCTGTTCGGGTTGTGTACGATAGTCAATGAACCAACTTTGTTTCCAGGATTTCTAATGGGTTCCATAATTGTTTTAGATTTATATTTGAATGTTTCCATCCTTGAAAAAGGACATTATGACATATTTGGTGTTTATTGAGAGAGAGCAAGATGGATAAATTGTTTGGAAGAGGAGTATTGCACTTTGTAAGTTCTTTCACCATTTTGTCACATCCATGTGTTTCTTACGAGAAAATAGGGCATGATTTATGTCCCCTACTGCCTGATCAACGCAGTCATATAGTCACATCTCTCAGACCTATCAGACTTAGGTGGCTGGGAAAATTGCCGTGATCCAACTGGCTTCTAATAATATGTATTAAGTGGCGTCTGTTAACTTAACAGTTATGTAACCACGGTTTGGAAGGAAGACATTGTTTGCGGTCTTAAAAAGCTCCTCTTTGATACATCGAATTTTTGTAATCAGTTTGCCATCTATATCTTGTTCTCTGTTTTATACCTTGCTCTCTGTTTAATATCTTTCAGAAATGCGGATGGGGGGGAATAGTAGTTCTATTCTTTGTCCGCTGAGATGGCTTCTTTTGTTACGCTGTCTGAAGCTTTGCCGAGTTAGTCATCTTCCATTAATTTGTTCTAAATGAGCCGCATGTTAAAATACCGTGGCTAGATTGCGAAACAAACTGATAAGTTTTTCACGATTCGGCAGGGGAAAAACAACAGAGTTATAAAAAGTAGGAGAGAGGTGTATTTCCTTCAAACTGTTAAGCACAGACTTATGCAACTGTATGTATCCTGTTCACTCCAAAGTGGCGGCTCAAGGTCATCTTCAACTCACCGCCCCTCCCTACCTCTCCGAACTGACCGATATGTCCTTGCGCGCAAGTTAGAAATTTACCCTTCACAAGTAGGGATAATGGCAGTGGAGTTGGGATAGAGTAAACTGACCTTTGGCCGCCTCTTTTAACTGAACGGGCTGTGATCATTGTAGATTCATTGTATAAAGTATGGCAATGAAAGGTGGAGCTAAACGATGAATGCTTTGATGATTTTCTGCAATGGTTCTGCAAGCACGAGGTATACACTATTTTTTATAATCAGTGAGAACTATTCCAAGATGGCCACCGACATTTTGTGACGCTAGAAGATGATGCAGTACTCTAATAATATCGCAGACTGAACGCTTAACCCAATTAAAACGACACAAATCCAACGGGGACTAGTAACGGGTGACCTTTGAAATACGAGCTCGGGAGTACAGTGGTTGGACAAGCTATTTAGTGTTTTACAATCGAGTTAGATCGTAAAGTCTGGTTTTGCACATGCCTGCTACGGCTGAATGACGCGTGTCCGGCTAGTGGTTCCCTGTTATTAGCAGCCGTTCCGCTGGCTCGAGCCGTTCCGCTGTTAAATTAGCGACCGGAGCCAGCGGGCAGATTGAGATCGGCGTGCGTGACTGATGAGCACACTCCTGGGAGGAGCAATCCGTCTCTACTAGACTCACTCCAACCAACCACAGCGACACGAAGGTACAACTAAGCATTCTCTTTCAAGATCAGTGTAATATGAAGAGTGTTGTAAGCTCACGTAGGCGTTCCCAGGGGATTTACGGCTTGTCGACGTCAGCATCTTTAGATCCGTGGGAGGACTGTGGAAAAAATGGGAACGAATACAACCATG
Organism: Vandiemenella viatica; assembly: GCA_031002005.1. Classification (NCBI taxonomy): domain Eukaryota; kingdom Metazoa; phylum Arthropoda; class Insecta; order Orthoptera; family Morabidae; genus Vandiemenella; species Vandiemenella viatica. The sequence continues at coordinate 150,966,068 of JARYHS010008074.1, read as the reverse complement.
CCCTTTTTGCAAAAATCTGGATTTCCCGATCAGGAATTGAACTTACGCCCTCCCGAATGTTAAGACTGATCGAGCAAGCGCAGTCTCCTACCTGATTACTTTACATCATTTGACACCACTTCTTGGCCGAGATTTATTTATTTATTTATCTTATGGCCATGCACAAAATCAATAATACAATGTAACATTGAATTATATTTAAAATTCAAAGGCAACATGGTGCAGCCAATCTAAAGCTTCATTTGAAATATTAATAAAGTCTATTAGTTATGCCGTGCAGGCTCGAAGTGGGCAATCGAAAGTCACGTGACGGATGGATTGTGTTCCTCACCACAGTCGCAGTTCGGCGAATCTCTCATTCACAGCTGAAGCAGATCTGCCATGAGCAGACCTAACTCTGTTAAGAGCTGCCCAGGTCTTGCGAGGAAGATCCAGTCCCTTTAGTGCCTGTTGACTGTCAAACAGGAGGTGCCATTTTGGTGGGGCTGAGGTGACTAAGTGTGCGTAGCCTTCGACACGGGGCTTTGTAAATCACTGACATGGTCACATTTGGAGCCATGGTTTTGCGGTCTCGTGCATTTGCTGGCGCCAGGCGTTTTATACTGCCAGGGCGTACTAAGTACTAATGGAGCAATTATTTCTGTAAGGTTTTTTTTTGTCACAAGCCATTATCCCTCTTTATATCTAACCGATATAGATAAATTAGGTATCATTTTAAATATTAAGGACACCGCTGTGGTCACAACATATTTAAAGAAAAGAATTTTTCGTAATTTGACCCTTAAAGGGCAAAAGTATCATTATTTCGATAACGTAATTTTTCACGAGCTATTTATCTCCTTTGATATCTAACCGTAATTGAGAAATGAGGTATTATTTTAGGGATTAACGTATTGGTGTTGGTCGCATCATACCTTAAGACAGAAATTTTTTGGCATTCGACCCTTAAAGGGCAAAAGTATCATTATTTCCGTAGTGCATTTTTAGTAATTTATCTTCCTTGGTACCTAATCGAAATAGATAATTGAGGTACCATTTAAAATATTAATTTCTCTGCTTTGGCCGTACAATATCTTAAGAAAATAATTTTTGGAATTTGACGATTAAATGGCCAAAGCCTCATTATTTCCATAACGAGTTTTTTTGTTACGAGCCATTTATCTCCCTTGATAGAAATCGATAAATGAGGTATCGTTAAAAAGATTATATCTCGACTCAGGCAACATTATAAATTAGGAACGAAATTTTTCGGAATTTGACCCTTGAAGGACAAAAATAATAACTGTGAAAGTCGCGCGTATGAGGCAGTTCAGAGTCAAGTCACTAGATAGAAGCAGCACATATCACAGAGATATCAATAAACTGCTTCATTGTTTCGTCCTATTACAAACCAACAACCTTAATATTCATCGCATTCGCTAAATTTTCGCACTCAGTATCTCAAACATCCGATCAGTGCAATTGCACACTTTTATTGGTGTATCGTGCGTGAACTTTGAATGCTAATCTTGGTATCTTTTGGAAGACTAGATCTCAATAGACCAGCTGTTGATGCCACTGTATCCCTTCTTTCATGCAGCTTAACTAGTCATGATCACCCAACGTCGCCATCCGCACTGAACAAAATGCTAACTAGTGTCGGAGGCGTAAATGAATGGGCTTAGACGACACCTTTCTCGGAGACGCGTCTGCTAAAAATTGTCAACAACATACTGTGAATGAGATTAGTGACTTACGGGCAACACTCCGTCTAAGCAGAGACACGTCTATTACAAATAGAATAATATCCGCGATATATTCTACAGCCACCGTCGCGGTTTGAATATTCCATGGCCTTAGACTTGAGACTGGTAATTTGATTTTACACACTTTCACCGACAGAAGGAGCACTATTTTTGGTTGGATGATGTGAACAAGAAGAAATGTTTTTAAATATTCTCCACTAATAATGAAAAGGGGGTGACGAAATCTGTGCAGGTTAAAAGTAAGTGAACTGCCCGCTGCATTGTGCAGATGCTAACCGGATATGGCATTCAGTTTTCTTGCTTCTGACAGACGAAATCAGCGGTGCCAATTTGTATCGACTATTCAGAAAAGCGTGGAATGTTATAAACCTATCAACTGATCATGACGTTAAGGCAGTAAAGAATGTTGTGCTGGTGACTTGATGTTATACGCAGTAACTTTTAGTAAAAAAAAAACAAATGTGCGGGCTGGCAGGTGTTGGAACTGCGTGCCAGTTCACGCTGCTACACAGGCTTCGCATATCACTCGTCATTGTTTTCTGTTGTAAATCAGCCGTGTTCCCATCCATTCCGGACGTGACTGAAAATAGCAGAATGCTATACAGCAATGTTTTAGAGTCAACGATCATTCTAAAAGCAGGATGCGCGGTTCAGACAAGTTTATTTGCCTTGTGCTGAATGCATTATTCATCTTGAAAATACATTGCGGACAGCGGAGGGAGCCGTCGGCTATATAAGGAGGTGCGGCAGCTCGGCTGTCTCATTATCTAATGGTCAGCCGACCAGTTCAGATGTCTTCACACCTGATGAAGACGACGGAGTTAGTCGTCAAAATGTTGTGTTTTCAAAAGACAATCCGGCGGTACACCCATGAAGACTTCACTGCAAGCATACGCCGGGAAAGTCTCAGTTCTTACACTCTTAATTGCTCTTTGTATTGTATTTATTGTAATTGAACGTCTCGAATATCAACACTGTGTTCTCTGAGAGAATTTTGTACAATGAAGGAAACAAATGCAGTTATCTACCTTGCTTCCAAAGGAATATCAAATTAAAAGTACAGTAAATATGCCGTAAATATCAAAAAAAGGCAATGGTAAACTGTTCTTAAGCAACGTAATGAAACAGCTGCAACCATACTACGAATATTACATTTTTTACAGTTTGCCACGTCGACATCGAGGTCATTATAGGCGGGAAGGGATTGGGGTCAAGTAATTGGAAGGAATTCGGCCAAGGAATTTTAAAAACAACCACCCCGGTATTCGGCTGAAGTGATTTGCAGAAACCATGGAAACCGAAATCTGGATTGCCGGAAGCGAATTCGAACCCGCGCCCTCTCGAATGCGAGGCCAGAGCGTTATCGCTGAGACAGCACGTTACCGCTCATCTACCACGCTCCGTCACAAAGACTTATAGTTTTTATGTAAAATTTAGTTAAATAATAGTTTCATTAGTCACGCCAGGGTAAAAATAATCGAAAAAGGTGTGATACAAGCATTCAGAACTGCCTGATGGAATTAAGCAATTGAACGCAGGGAATCTATGTTATTCCACTTCCAGTTATTCCTGTCCATTGTTGTACAATCCATCCCATACAAATATTTGTATGTGGCATTCAAGGAGACCCTCGGCTGTTACACGTTGTTTAAAGTCTACTCTTCCTGAAGGCTAAGTCACCTTGCAGGAATAGCACAATTTGGGGAAAGTATCAGATTAGATTTTGTTACAGCTCATACTTCGTACAGACATAAAGCTTTGCGGTCATTTAAGTTCAAGAAAATTTATTACAGGTGTATCATGAACCGAAGAAGGCTAAAACTCCAAAACGTTCATGCCGAGGCAAAAATTGCCGCTTACTACAGCAACTGTTCGTCTATATGAAAGTCTCTCACTAGCTTGACGTGGGGAGTGAGGAAGTTCACTCTCGCTAACCAGAAGTATACATATCATATTTGTTCCAAAATAATTAGAGGAATACTTTTGTGAGGTATACGTAGTTGTTTTCAGCTAAACATTGCTGTCACCGAAATAGCAATTGTGCAATTGTAAATAACAAAATTCAGATGTGAAAGCATTAAGGAGAGGACAGAAATGAAATAAAGAATTAACAATGCAATGTTCTCAGGCGATAAGCAGCTCTTTAGTAGTCTTCTTTTTTTTCTCGAAAATCTTACGGATCTTACAGCTCCAGGAAAACCACAGAAAGGACACATTCCGTTCCATTAGTGGAGCTGGAATGATTAGCGCTGCTAATCGATATACCTCCTGTCCTCCCCTCACAAAAGCGTATGATGTTCGATTGAAATTACGTTGACAAGCAAACTTTTCCAAAATTTCAGTTTCGACCAAACATTTGCGCTTTGATTTGTATCAGAGTCCCAGTTCCAATCAGTATTCGAAACTACTATCAATTTAAAAAGTTAATCATAAATTATGTTACAGACAGAAGAAAATTATTTGTTAGTAGCGGTATTTGGAGAAAGTCATATCAATTTTACTTGGCAGCTTTTTCCGTCGCACTAAGCACAAGCCGACGTAATAGCATCAGTACTATTCTACCTGCTTCTTCACTTTGTAATATTAATATTAGTAGATGCTTTCATTAGATTCCTATCGAAGGCAAATATTTTCTCGACTATATAGATTGGAACCTTACATAATCGATGCTTCGTTAATTTAAAAAATTAATTTGGCTAAATACCAATAACAAACCTGTTTTAAGAGTACTTCTAACCACTTCATTCTACACCATAATTCTTTATATATAGTTAAACCTAACCTCAGTCACTATAAAACTTTGCTCAAATAATATGTAACCCGGATGAACATTATGAGGAAGCAAACTTTCCCTGTAACTGACGAAACTACACAACTGTCAGTACTGAAATACAACCTCTTGGCTGAAGTAAAATTTCTAATTATAATCAATAACTACAAATCAGAAGATTACAGCCAAACCTTTATATGAACAGTCCTTCTCTTAAGAATTTGCTGCGTTAGCGTTATTTTAGTCAAATAATGCTTACGAGGAATTGGATTATTTTAATTTTTGGCACGGTGCCTCTAGCCAAAGTGGAACCGAGAGAAAAATGACAATGATGAACACATTTCTTGTTAATTACCTTCCCCACGACATCCGAATAAATATATCCAAACTCTTATTTGAAATAACTACTCATGCTTTCTGGTACTAACTAACTACTTTAAACGTCCGTCAAAATTACGTGTCACATTTGGTAATAGTAGGAATTTATTCTAGAAAAGCAAATAACGCTTTTTTTTCGTGATATGAGTAAATTTTCTCTTATTAGATTCTCAAAGTAATTGGCTAAGATGTTTTTAAAAAACTGCATTTGACTTTATACGACGAAAATTTTTATTGGTTTGAAAAAGTTTCAAAGTAAAGTACAATTTCAAAAACGAATCTCTCTTTTTTTATTGATATAATTCGCGATTATGTACGTTTGGTTCTAGTAACTGATATAGAGAATAAAGCGTAATGATAGAAAGCTATTCTCCTTACATGAATTTCTCCATCTAGTACTCGCAAGTAAAAAAAGGAAGTAACTGCAAATATATATGAAAGTCGCACTTAAATTTTTTAAATCTCTGCGTTGCATTTATATCTCTGTCCATCATATTTTTGTGCAGTTGCTTTCCCTACAGACATTTGCCTTTTAGCTGAAATCGTAGTTACATTGCCTTTTATCAATGTAAATAAAATAAAATTCAACTATTTATTTCAAATTTACACTTCCTTTTAACAATATAAATGCAAGGCGTCTGACTGGAAACAGGAAGGTCTCCGTTTTGAATCCCTGTTTTGGCCGGGGTTTTCAAAGGCACTTAACCCGACCTTCACCTCTGGTAGAGCTTGCTGTATAATATGAAGTGCGCCAGAACACTTCCATGATTATGGTTCCACGTTATGTTGTAGGTTCCCTATTCGCGGCAGGATTATATGTTAGGTATAGGCGGCTACGACAGAGCCGGAATGCAAAGTCAAACCCTGTCACCAGGTCATTACGACCATACGAGCCCAACGCAAATAAAGTCAATTCAGACATTCATTTGTAATTTCCTGGTTAGCCACGCGGTGCTGCGGTAGCGGCCAGTGTCGGGTATTATCAGCCCCGCAGAAGGTTTCCGAGTATCGCGGTCACATTCACCCTCCAGGTTCAATGCGTTTTATTAAAGCGGATGTTAGACAAATCTATGAATTTCTTAATATTAAAACGCTTGTTCAATGCGACCACGTTTCCTTTCCTCTTAATCGTATAACATTATACTTACCAGCCTTCGGTCATTAAAAACGATGGTAAACTTCCTTAAAAACAACTCTTTTTGTGGGTATAAGTCGCGTTAGTGCGATCAGATATTCATCATATGGCGCTATTCACGCTCTCGTATCATTAGACGTTATTAAACGAGGCTCGAACACGCTACGGCCTGTTCCGTAGTCCGGAAAGGCTTGTTAAACGAGGATTCAGTAGACCGCACCATAAGCTTCGTCTGTCCGAGAGCCAATACAGCGCGCAGTATATCTGTCCAGGGTATGCTGGCTGCCGTTAGCTGTCGCCAGCGGCTTCGGCAACAGCCTGTTCCACAGGCAGTTACCATGAAGAAACCTCGTCGTAAAACAGGGCGCATAAAACGCTCCCGCTAACTGCTGTTTTCTCGCCTTTTATGAACTACACTTTTCCGGCTTTTTATCTCCCAGCAGCTCTGATACTTATCCCCGCTTATAATAAGACGTTGTCGTTACTGCCACAAAAACGATCCAATGCCGCGTTGTGTCGTGTCGGCTAATTCGGGTTCCTTAAATTGCTACTGAGTCTGCTAACGTCTCCATTTCGTTTCAAAACAACCGCGTTTAAGTACTTTATAGTTATGAAGATTTTCCAATAACTAATAAGAGTTATTAGCAACACTCGAAGTCTAGTATGTTCATCTGGCCATATTTCCAATCACGCTGCTGCGAAACGTTTGTTGAAATTATTTTCGTAACAAACTTCAAATGATGCAAGGAATAACCGGATAACTCCCGAACAGCCAACAGTATGTTTCATCTCCCATTTAATCATGTCTTTGCTCCCTTATACTTGTGGTAATGGTCTTAGGGCTCGTCGAATTAGAGTGAGGAAGTACGGTAGCAAGAAACTGGAAGGAATTCGATGTTGGAAATGAACGGTGTGCCGGTAGTGTTAGGTAGTTTGTGCAAAAAGAAGAAAACAAAACAACAACAATGATGGCGGATCGATGTACGTATATAATAAAATGCACGGGAACAGAGCTTCGATTGATTTGAAAAAAAAAAAGTGACCTATATAAACATTTCACTTGAATGTTGTCTCCTACTAATTTTAATAATCTGTTGCAGAATTATTGAACCCCGAATTTCCAAAAAGGATACTATTTTGGCACTCCAATCGCCATTCTTGACATTTTACTATTCTGTTTACATTTTTCTACACTATTGAAGCAAAATTACAAATTTTTTATCTAGTTATGTTGTTTATTTAAGTATTTTTTTTCAGATTTAAATTAACTCTTCGATTTCTTGCCATGGGAGATTCATATACTAGCTTTCACATTCTTGGAAATATCTCTGTCCCCCAAAAACCGGAATCTTAGCAGGCGATCCACCTACTAACATAAACATCGTCTCAACTAGAAGAAATAAATATAAATTGTATAGAGAAAACTCATTTGAGTGAAAAACAAATTTACGGATTGATTATTATGTTTTTAAACGTTTAGTTCCCATTCTCTGTCATTTTCACATACAGTAAAGAAAAAAATATAAAGCAAAAAAAAAAAAAGTTTTCTAATTCACTTAAAAATACCAATAAAACCTATTCTACTAAAGCTTATGAAAATTTGTGGCATTTATTTTTTATTAGTTAAAAAAAAATGTTAAATTTTACCAGTAAAACTTATCTTTTCCTTTTTACTATTTTTTTAACTTTTGGCTTTACGCCTCGTTGACGTCGAGGTCATTAAAGGCGGGATGGGAGTGTTGACTAGGAACGGGAAGCAATTCGGCCATGGGCTTTTGAAGGAAGCATCCCAGCATTCGCCTGGAGTGATTTGGGGAAACCATGGAAAAACCCAAATCATGAAGCTCTGACCTGCGATCCGGTGTCCTCCCGAATGAGAGGCCAGAGCATAAACTGTTCACCCACAAAGCCTCGGTTTTATCTTTTTCTATTGATTGCCTTGCTGGTTTTTACTTGGTTTTTCTTTTCATGTCGGTTAAAAGAAGCAAACAATTGAATCGCGATATACGCGAGCAGAATACGAGCTAACTACGTTATCGTTCCAGGCAAACTGCCAACTCTCTTCAGTTGGCGTGAAAAAAAAATAGTAATAATAATCACCCTTGTCGTGATCGTCACCACCAGTTCGTTCAGTGCTCCAAACGCTGTTCCAATTGCGAATAGTCCAACTCGCTTATGTAAACGCACATTAAGACTGACCAGAGATACACTGGCGAAAATTCAAAGTGCAGCACCCAAATGGAGCTGTGATAAATAAATGAAAGTTGGCCCCAAGTACTCGTATGTGAAAAGTATTAAATGATTTAAAATAGTATGAGGATTACGGGTCTATTTACGATACAAAATTGCTATGTTTTTTAGCGTGGTGAACAGTTTGGTGTAACATGTCACTTTTTTGTCCACAAGTTCATGATGACCAAACCGAGCGTGGTGGGTGAGTGGTTAGCGTTCTGGCCTCGCATTCGGGAGGACGGCGGTTCGAATCCCCGTCCGGGCATCCAGATTTGAGTTTTCCATGGTTTCCCCAAATCACTCCAGGCGAATGGCGATATGCTTCCTTTCAAAAGGTCATGGCCTAATTCCTTCCTGTTCCTTGTCCTCAGTCCCATTCCACCTCTAATGACCTCGACGTTGACGAGGCGTAAAGTCATAAGTAATGAAAAAAAGGGAAGAGTGACGACCGTCTACACGCAAATGTCTATCTGTGAGAGAGGCCTAAGAATTGACGTGTTTGAGATTGGTACATCATACCGAGAAATCACCCGAAGGATTGGCCGTAGTGCAATGTCAGTATACATACTTGTTACACAGTGGATGAAGGAAAGACTCTATTACTCCTAGAGCAGGTACTGCTCCATACAGAAGAACAACAGAACATAAAGACCGCCAAATTGTGTGGGGGACTGTTGTCGGTAGACGGTGACTGTAAGCCAGAAAAACCAATTGCTTGAAGCTGAGTTACACTCTCTGACCCTATGCAATGGGTTCCAATAACCTGATTTCATTGCCAGTATCGTGTAACCTACTGTAATGCAAAATGGACACGTGAATGGCGTGAATTTGTGTTTAGAGACGAGTGTCGATTCCGTGTGTGGGAAAGTGATAATCGACAACGTGTACGTAGGCGCAGTGGAGAAAAGGCATACCCTGCGTTGAAATCAGAACGCTACACATATCCAGCCACTGGTGTCATGGTTTGGCGGCAAACAGTTTCGATAGCAGGACTTAGTGGTATACTGTGATCGCGCCTTTCTTCAACAACCAACTATATGGACGGGGTACTGCACCGCATTGTCATACCCTTCATGTCGACCATCCAAATCGCATCTTGGAACAGGATAATGCCCGTCCTCATACTGTGGTCATCATAATACAAGCGTTGCAAAGGGTTACGATCACAATTTGGACTGAACCGTTCTCCGAATTTTCCCCTTTAGAGCATGTCTGGGATGCGAGGAGTAGACACATTAGATCACACGGTAACCCAGCACAAATCGTGTAACAACTGATTGCATAAGATATACAGGCGTAGAGAGTCATACCTCAAAAAAGACTTTTTTTTTTTACTTGTTGCTTTACGCCTCGCCTACGGCTAAGGTCATTACAGGCTGGATGAGACTGGGCACAAGAAACGGGAAGTAATTCGGCCATGGCCTTTTTGAAGGAAGCATTCGCCTGGAGTGATTTGGGGAAACCATGGAAAACCCAAATCTAGATGCCCCGACGGGGATTCGAACCCGTGTCCTTCCGAATGCGAGGCCAGAACGTTAACCGTTCACTCACCACGCTCCGTCTTAAGAAGACGTCCGAACACTTATTGTTTCAATGCCGGCAAGGATCCACGAACACATCGATGCTCATAATGGGAACACTTTATACTGACAACTGTATCTAAATGTAATAAAATTGGCCTGATCCATTTCAATAAATCACAACATCAGAAAAACAAATGCAGTTTCTTTTTTCTAAAAAAGCAATAGTTTTAGAACAGCCAAGTGAAACTGTAATTCATTCTAAAGTCATTAGATGTTTCACGTATTTGCTGGCAAATAAACTTAATTCTACCAAAGAAGTTAATGTGTTAATGTGTGATAAGCCCCTGGGGCCAAATAGTTGGCGGCCCCGTTTCTCTCATGCTAGCAGAGCCGCTGAGTCGATACTTCCAGAGGACGACTGAAGGTCAGGGGCTCTGGAAGGCAGGTAGCAGAGCTGTTTCTCCCCGCGCCATAAACTGCGGAATCGCCGGAGGTGTGCAGCGTGTGCTGTAAAAATGAGTACAGGAAGGAGGTGGAGGCCGGAGATTTAAGAAACCTCATCGCTTGGCTTCACCCCGGCCGCTAGCGAACCGACGGGGAATTACCTCCAGTCACGGACTCTACGCGGGCATGGCCGAGCCACCGAGGAAAACGCAGTACCTGCAAGACAGTATATAACAACGATAGACCTGCTCGCAGTTTCGGTGAACAAAGATCCGGATTGAAGGTTAATACAAGGAAATAATGGCACTGCACATACGGATTTACATTATTTAATTTCTAATTGGTATTTAGAGCTTAACGAAATTTAGTGGTATAAATAGACGCGTGACAGCGGCTACTAATCTATTCCAAATTTCCAAAGTTTTTGTTTTTTGCTTTTTTTAAATAGAGGAAAGTGACTTACACCGGGTCCCTCCCCTAAAGTGGACACCCGGTCTCCTGACTCTACAGTCTCCTGAACTCTAGCAGGATCAAGTTTAAATAGCAGTATAGGCTTCTATCATTCTGTAGCAGAATTCTCGCACCGCCCACTTCATTGGTTTTTCATTAAATCGCCATTATGTGCTTTTGGCAGTAAACAAACTTTTTACATTCTGCTATATTTTTTTTATTTCTCCTGGATAAAGGCAGGTAAGCCTTCCGAAGTATATATATACCCTTAAATGATAAAGTTTTATTGTTAATGCTTATCACTAAACTATTCTGTTGAGAAGTTTAGTTAAAAATCTATTGAGTTAACAAAATACAGGCTACAGTTACACAAATCAGGACTCCTTTCAGTTGCCTAAACTGGAGCCCTTTTATGCTTAAAGTCAAATATGGAATTTAGAGCTTGCATTTTTATGGTCATCTTATCTACACCATATAAAGCCTAATTGATGGGAGTTAAAAGACCTAAAGAAGTCAAGGAAGTTCAGCAGCAAGAACGTAAACCTGTTCGAGAATGCAAAGTAGACAGGGCCGGGGGAATGGGTAAGCAATACGGCCTCTAGAAAGAGCTTCTGAAAAGGAGCCTTAATTTTTATTTTTTTTTAATGGGAAAGAATTAAGCACTGAAGTTGAGACGAGCGTGAACCATGGAACATCAGAACTGGAGATTCTTCCTGGATTGTCTCCTTCCAAAGTTGATGATGGTTGGTGCGTGTTATGCGACAAGAAAGAAATATAGATGATCTGCGTTATGTGTTTAGTCTGAGCCAATTTGTATTGTGCTAGGGCTGAAAATGATGCGTAAATGTGTGATTTTTGTCACTTAACTATTTAATTCTTTTATGTATTTTCTGTGTCTTCATATAATATACATATATACTATATTTGTAGGCCTATATCTTTAAAAAAAAAAAAAAAAAAAAAAACAACTAAAAGCTGTAATTGGTGTATTTCACTTTAAAATACGTTCTCTGTGATTCTATACCATTTTCTAATTTTTTTTTAGTGTTATTTCGTTCATTTTTATGAGGGGTCCGGTTTAGAAAACTATTTTTTGTATCACCAAACTGTAGGGTTCTTTTAAAATATATTTTGGATCTTATTTTTTACGATATTTTTTTGAAATCAGAATTTAAATGACGCATAACATTCTGAAGTAATTATTTAATGATTTAAAAGATTTTTTACTAATTTATATGTTTTAGAAGTAAAAAACAAAATGGCGTTCCGGTTTTGGGCACTTTCCCCTATATTTAACATTCATACAAACGAAGTTTTTCTTGAGGTTGATTTTTTTTTCCTTACGCCTTTGCGCCTCGTCGACGTCGAGGTCATTAGAGGCGGGAAAGGATGGGGGCAAGGAGCGGGAAGGAATCCGGCCATGGCCTTTTTGGAGGTAACATTCTGGCATTCGTCTGGAGTGATTTGAGGAAACCATGGAAAACCCAAATCTGGATGCCTGAATGCGAAGCCAGAACGTTATCGCTCACCCACCACGCTCGGTTCGACGTAGAAAATTATTATGATGTTCTAGGGTGACTAGCACAGTGAACAAGATATTTACCGACGATATTTCGGTGATTGAAAACTTTATTGCCATTCTCACCAAAAGAATCCGATGGCCGAAATATAGTGTGTAAACGTCTTGTTCACTTTGCAAGTGACCCCAGAATTTTATATTAATATTTAACTTTGGAGGTTAACCAGTAAACTTACGATCATGTGGAAATGTGGAAGGACGGTGGTTCTATTTCCGGTCAAGCATTCCTGATATCGCCTTTTCTGGGAGTTTATAACCCTTTAGACAATTGTTTTTTTCATTATTACCATGACCCGCTTCCTTGTCATTCCCTTCCCATAATCATCGCCAGGCTATATCGACGAGTCGTCATAAACAAACCATAAAGTTGCAATGGAAGAGAAAAAAAAATACCATTGTGAATTAAGATCCGCTGTTGGTGGTATTCTTGTGACATTTCAATATACTTGTTTTAACAATGCATTGAAGATGGTAGCTTTGTGGTTGCTGCTCCAACAGTTAACACACAGATGGTTTTAGATAAATGTTATGACCCTTTGCCTTACCGTATCCAACACATGGTGGAAAGAATAATTCTGACGGATTAAACGAAAACGCTTAATAGCTAGCTGCGTGTCTGTAAACATCAACTGACCTAAGTCCCTAAAATAAAGATTTTTTGAGTGAGTGAATCTTGCTAATTCAACATATCTGAAATTTTTTATAAAAACACATCTGCGAGAAGTATTTCTTTTGTCCTAATCATATATATTATTTCTAAAAAAATGTTATTTTTGTGACGAGCCATCATTCTCCTTTCATATTTAAACAAACTTTATAAATGAGCTATCATTTTAAAAGTTAAGTTCTTCGCTTTGGCAACATCCTTAATTAAAGCAGGAATTTTTCGATACTGAGCCCCTAAACAGAAATATCATTACCGGTAAGGGAGCGTGCACAAACTACGTGGCTCGGTCCACGGGGGTGGGGGGGGAGGGGTTGGCTGGAAGGCTACACTAGGCTACGTGGGGGGAGGGGGGTTCCGAGCCAGGCCACGTAGCTTTCCTATCATAACATTTTTCACAGTTAAAATGAGGAACAGAACTCACAACAGCATGTGAACATTTATTTCCTTCGGTTAATTATCTCCGTATGTAATTTACAATAGTCTGACAAGAGAAAACAGTATAAAACAGTGTTTCCCAACCTTTTTTGGGTCATGTCCCACTTTCAACATTTTTTTGCCCCCCATACATAATTTTTAATAAAAAAATTGTTTGTTATTAAAGAAACTGTTATAGGATGGTTTTTGAAAGAAAACACTTTAATATTATCATAAAACGCAGTAAATAAAATTAAAAAACATAATGAAATACTAAAATTCAAATTCAAAAGATTTATAATAAACATTTATTATGGCAATTTAGTGTGATCCTTTTAAAAATTTGCTTTTTTGCTATATTTTGTAACCATATCTGGCATTGCGTTTAAATAACCCTAAGAGAAAACGGTAAAGTCGTATCAAGTCAATTTCTAAATTGCCCCCCTAAAAAAACCAAATTGCCTCCCTGTGGGGCGTGGGCCCCACGTTGGGAAACACTGGTATAAAATGTCTTTTGGAATCAAAAGGGAAAAAAGCTACGTGCTACGTGTGGAGAGGGGGGGGGGGGGTAGAGGCAAAAGCCACGTAGGGCTAAGTGGGGGGGGGAGGGGGGGTTCACAGGAGGCCAAAATGGAGCTACGTGGTTTATGCATACTCCCTAAACGTGGCGGGTGTCATACTGTTACTTTTTGCTGGCATCGATAAGGAGTCATCGTATTATCGCTAGATACCAATGCTACATATCACAGCGATATTGATTAACTGTGTGTGTTTTCTAGAGTAAAATCTTTTCGGATTTTTGCGTTTCTAAAAAGGAAACATTCTAAGTGTTTGATAAGAAGTCAAAAGTTTTTTGTTACGTTCCTGATTCAGTTGATTAATAAAAAAAAAAAAGTGCAACAAACGAGCCTACTACAAACCGCCAAGGTCGCTAATCATCGTCTTTCATTCAATATTTTCGTATGGGCCACCCAGTGTATCTAACTGAAGCATTTGTGTGCCAAGAGGTATTAAGTCGTTTCTTTGTCCTAGTGTGTTGAAGGACCTGCGTGTTTAACTTTCCTTCTGGCCGATTTCTTTTGGCCTTTCCGCTGTGGCTGTGTCAGCCCACACGGTGAGTGTGGGGGTGTGCAGTGTGTCGGGAACATTTCTCGGCCGAGTGACGAGCTAGTTGTGGGCGCGCCGTAATGAGCTCGGGCTGGCGGACGTGAGTGGAATACCCGCCGCGCCGCACCGCGCCGCCCACTAAAGGGATTACAGCGCCTCCGGGGATGTGGCCGGACGCTGACTTTCAAACCCCATCACGTAAATAAGAGAATCTGCGTGTAGGCGCAGGACTCGAAATGTGCGATTAGTGGTCCGCTTAGCTTGAGGTTTGTCGCACATGAAGAAGGACGCCCTTTACTAAGTTTTCATGCTTGAATGCTGCAGAAAGTGGAACTAGCTTTTCAATTCAGTAAACATAAACATAGTGTGTATGAATGCATACAGAAGTCGCTTTATGTTTAGGAGTACACCGAATCATGACTTTTAACTAACAGCTTTACATATAACATCATTCATGTATCATATTGGTTCAAACGTAATGCACTGCGATACTCATAACTCGTGTTTTTCAGGCCTTAACAAAAAAAAATAGGAAAACCAGATACTTTATTCCGTGTATCTAGTTGTCATGTTACTGTGTAATTGACTATGAAGAATGGTGCTATGTTACCTTCATTGTTTAAAATGTCACATATCCAGTTTTTCGATAATCTCGAAACCTTTCACTATTATCGACAGTCATGATATGTATATGAACACTATAATATTTTCATAATCTTCTAATATTAAAGCTTCATAGCGTATTAAAGACCAAACTGAACCCGGTGCCAAAGGCATAGTTTTTAAGTGAGAAAGTTTCTTATTTTTTTAACTGTTTAACCTCTCTTAACAGCGAGGTCTTTAGAGACGGGAAAGGATGGGGGGCAAGGAATGGGAAGGAATTCGGCCATGTCCTTTTGATAGAAGCATCTCGGCATTTGTCTGGAGTGATTTGGGAAACCATGGAAAACCCAAATCTGGATGCCCGGACGGGGATTCGAACCGGCGTCCTCCCGAATGCGAGGCCAGAACGCTAACCGTTACACCACCACGCTCGGTTAGATAGTTTCTCTTCCGTCTCCCGGATGTATTGTTGTTACTACATGAGCTGATGGCGGTAATGGTATGGTGATAAGTATAGTGTGTTCTCTTTCATCTTTCATATGAAAGTGAAAGAGAGAAGACAAGCTTAAAAACAGCCATCAAGATTTATAATCATATCCCAC
The DNA here is from genome assembly GCA_031002005.1 of Vandiemenella viatica. NCBI lineage: Eukaryota > Metazoa > Arthropoda > Insecta > Orthoptera > Morabidae > Vandiemenella > Vandiemenella viatica. The sequence continues at coordinate 150,950,419 of JARYHS010008074.1, read as the reverse complement.
GGTGAAACGACCATCACCGGAAAAGTTTTAAAATTTAGTCCAGAACTTTGGTAATAAGGACTCTAGTGCTAATCAACACCTGAATGATGGATATTTCTTTGTTTGAACCATCCGATTCCGTGTTGATCACCAGGCCACCTTAAAAAGTGCGTTAGCAACATCCATCACAAGGCGGATCTAGCCGAGACAATTGTTCCATAGCTATAAAATACATTATTGATTTCGGTTCATAAAGGATCAGTGATATAATAGTGGAATAAGTTTCATTGAAATCTTCTTTATTTATAACAGAGGACAACAAAAAAATTTTGACTGGTACCTGGAATATTTTAACGATCTTTTAGATAATTTTGGCTGATAAATTCGAAAATAACTTACGCTTTTCTCTATCAGGTCGTGTATTTTTTTTCTGTAAACATCACCATTTGACTCAATTACATTCTAATACACATTTCCAACAATGTACATGGGTTGATATTTGTATGTTTCAGGGGAATTAAACATGTCTGTTTCTTTAGCAAATTTATTTTATTCATATAAAAGACCAATAATATTAAGTGAGAACCGTGAACAAAACACAAACATATAATCAAAATTTAGAATGCAAAGATTTCGTATGAAAATGGAAGGATTAAATTTACACTTCTTTGCGTGGCATAAATGTTGAGAAACAGGTTTATCTCCTTTTAAACGCTAGCAGTAATCTGCCATCTTCACAATATCTCTTGCTGCAAAACGTTTTTTCCATTTCCTTGATGTCCTGATAGAATCGTTCACTCTGATCATTACTGATTTATCCAAGATTTTCAGGAAAGCGATCAAGATGACTAAAAAGAAAATGCATTTTGATACTAAAATTCAGGTCAATATCACAAAAATATGGCACCATGTTACTAACAAGGTCTTTGTAGCTTTCATTTTTGTGTTTCCAAATGAAATTTTGTACTCCTACTACAAAGGCTCGCCAAGCTAATAATTCATTATCGTGCATCGTTTTCGTGAAATTTGTGTCCTTTATGAGCTTACGGATCATTGCTCCGTCAAAAATACCTTCTTTAAGATTTCCAAATTGTTTTTCTGGAAACACACTGCAGAGAAACATGAATCACTCCCTATGTTTGTAAAAATCTAGCTTTGACCAATTGTTTTATGTGTAAAGGTGGGAAGGTATTAGGTTCTTCTAACATGTTGGCAACTCTACAAGAAGCCATTTATATTCGAGCTTCCTGTCTTTCTTAACATATTGATTGTCACAGTCGCTATTATTACGGATACAAAGGAAGAATGTGTGCTTAGTATTACTCGATTACTGTCTTAAAAGGAAATTCATCAGTTGCAATGTTGAAGTCTGAAGGATTATAATAAATTAAAATTAGAATAAGGTGATAAATAAAAGCACAAGATGAACATAGATCCATAATAACCTTAAAAACATATGGGCTGTGATTGAGTGAATGGCCTCCGTAGCTTCGAATAGTGTTGGTTTAAAAGCAGCGTCCGCGATAAATCACTAAGAAAAATGAATTCCAAACTTGCACCGAACTTAAACACGACTCCCATCAAACATCATTTATCCATGTTATAGTGAAAAGAAAAATATGGACTGTCACTCAACGAAAACACTTATAAACATCATTCACTTTGACTAACACATAATATATAATGGAGGGATGATACATAGCTTAAAATGCAGACGTGATACGTCAAAATGAAGATCATATTTGAAATCAGGGGGCCAATTTCATAAAGAAATGGTATTTATTTCCTAAATACCATAATCTTTGTTGTCCAGTGATAATCATATTCATGACACTGTTTGGATGACCAGTCTTGTGTAACTATTAGTGATATATCATCTACTCCTTAAGTCGTAATAATGTCATTTCTTATTTGATGTTAATCAGGAGAAATGATCGTAACAAAACTCAGAAATTAATAATTAAGTATGAAACAAGTGCCACAGTTCCTAATTGTTTAAACAAATTGCGATAATACAATCCACAGCTCAATGTACGCTATTACAGAATTTCCCCAGGGGTTCTGGATTTACAAGTCCAGGATTTCGTTGGAGTTCACAGAGAACTTTAAGGTTTTTGCTTTGAGACAAACTCTCTGCTCCAAAGAGTGGATGATGTTCGTGGAAGCTATGTTTAGACTCTAAAACATCGAGAACACTACACCACATTAGAATAAACGCAGCTTCCCTGAATACAAATATAATCAGATGGGGCTTTGGTTTTTGGCTAAATAATAATTTCGTGTGGTGACAGCGTTTCTCTTGGCTGCGCATTCCGCCCCTGTCGTAGCCACCTAAACCTAGCCCTGCAATCCTGCCTGGTACAGGGGACCTACAGTTTAACGTGGAATCCGAACCACGGAAGCGTTCTGGCGTACTTCACATTACACAGAAAGCTGTGCCAGAGGTGAAGGCCGGGTTAAGTACCAATGAAGATCCCCGCCGAGACAGGGATTCGAACCGGAGACCTTTCGATCTCCAGTCAGACGCATTAACGACTAAGCCACCAGACCGCAGTCTTTGGGAAATGAAGCAAGAAGGAGTAAATGTAGCTAGCGCAATACTGAACCGACACAACTCCTGACACAAAAAAGTAAAGTTACTCATTTTTTGGAATCTTCAGTTTATTCTCAGCATGTAAATTGATCATTAACATTTTTTAAAATGATATAATTTCTTAAAATTTAGTTCATTAGAAATTAATTTAAAGATTACTTTTGTGTGTGCACTAACTATCTATAATCCTTTAATTCGGATTACGATGAAAGATATTTACACAGATTCCTAGAAGTAAGATTAAGAGAGAAAATATTCTGGCAACAAATTATTTGCTGAAAAAATTAATTCTCGTTGATATGATGGTTGTCTGAGACAACGAACGCGTCAACGGCTCTTATGAGTGACAAGCTAATTTGCATGGCATTGCGTAAATAGGCAACTGAGCCAAGGTAGTGCATATTTTGGGGTCCTAATGACACCTGGTTCTAGAGTGGGCGATGAAATACAACTAATACATCTTACAAGAAAATGTATATTCCCCATTATTATCTGATGCAGCTTAATATAGCGCTCTTTCCTATTGAACTGCTACTTAAAATTTCTGGAACATTCCTTGTGATACATTTTAATCGGAGTTCTGCTGTTTATTTCAAATAGGCCTCGCATGAAACTAACACTGACTCAAGCGCATATTTTCAAAGCCAACATCGCTAACCGAATAGTACAGATACAATTATATTACTCTCAAATTCAGCTTGAGACTAAAATCTAAGCATTCAGCTATTTGATAAACAATATGGAGTAACAAACTCAAGCATACGTCATCTTTTATTATAAGGATCGAACAATAAAAAAAATTGCTCATTGAAAAACACATATTACGACATTGACGGCAAACCGGTGAACAACTCCCTTTCTCTATTTTCCAGACAATGTCTGCTACATAGTTTCTGGGATACAGATTATTAATATTTTCTTTGTGCGGTATTTATAGTTGATTAATTGCCAGAAGTAAAACACGGGACGGTTTTTATTTCATTTTTACCTAACAGCTAATCCGAGCACAATCAGTAATCGATATGATAACGGAGACGGGTGGATATTCAGTGGAAGACAGGAGGAGGGTAAAGAGAATGCTGGGAGTGTACATGTGGTATACTGGTGATGAGACTTAAAAAGATATTGATAGACAAGGATTAGACTAAATTGCCTAGGGAAATAAAACAATTTACCAGAAATACTGAAAGAGTTTGGAACAAAAATTTGTAAAGGAAAAAGGACGTGGGTGATTATATTACTCTCAAAGAATTTTAAGATTAAAAAAAGAAAATTAAATGAAAATGATGTGAGAAAGCTGGCATATGCTCAGTCAAAATTAAATTGAAAATAATTCATATACTTTAAAGAAGGACGAGATGTCATTTGTATTTCGTTTATCATTATTAATATTATATACTTCGAAAATAAAAGCGCAAATGATTTGTATCATTGGAAACTACACAGTAGGAAGATGCATGTATCCTAGTAAGTTTTAAGGTACAAATTATTTCTGCTATACATTCTATGATAGTTAATACTTTCTTTTGTATCTTAGTCTGGCAATTGTAGGAAGTATGCCGCAACAAGACAATCCATTATTAACTCTTCTTACGTATAAGTGTCTTACATTTTTAATCTACCGGAAAAATTCAGTTTTCTGAAAGCTTCATAACTGCCGTAAAGATATGATTTCGAAGTTACTTCTTCCTGATAACTACTTACACATTTATCTTCAATCTTCGAGATATGTTTTATTGTATGAGCCAACAAAAACGAATACGTCTAAAGGATGTCAGAAACTGAGTGGGTACTCAGAGATATCATAAACATCCAGTTCATGACTTTCCTAGTGTAAACATAGTTCTTTTCAAATACAGTATATAGCTCTCAGCAAAATTTAGCTTTCATTTGTCAGACCACCGTAACTTTTAATTGCTCTGACATGTTTTCATGCCATTTGTGTCAGTATAAATTAGTGCATAAATTTTACATTTCACCGTGTATGTTACATACTTGTTGTGTTTGACACCGGAGGTACAACGCCACTTGGTTCAAATCTTCGTGAAACTTACGCTTCGTATGTTTCTACTGGATTATCCGCAATAATATTAGTAAACTGTGACGTTTACCACTATATCTGATTTAAAAATACTTTCCATAAATATAACAGTACATTTGCACAAAAGCTTACACGATTCTGAGACAGATGAAATCACTCACTAGTTAAGAAATGCGAGTTGGCATTTAAACGACATCAGTTGTATATTTTTTCTTATGGCTTTACACTTCCTCGTCGTCGAGGTCATTAAATGCAGAAAAGCAACGGAAAGGAATTCGGCAATAACTTTTCGAACTAGCCATCGCGACATTGCCTGGAGTGATTTGGGATAGCTGGAGATGTATATTCCAAAGTGAGTGAAGCTCATTTCAATAACCGTCACGTAATCAAACTTGGTATAATGCATTACGAACACACAATAGACCTATCATTTATTTAGTTGATTCTGGTAAACACTGGAATATCGAAAGTCAAAAAAGATATTTTACTCTTCCGTAACACGTTCTTTATATATATATATATATATATATATATATATATATATATATATATATATATATATATATATATTAAAAAAAAAAAAAAAAAACGTGTTATATAAGAGGGCTAGGTTCATTCACCCATAAATAAAAAACTTTGTTGGTTATCTAATCCTTGCATATATCAATATCTGCGTATTCTTTAGAAACAGTTTTTTTTTGTATCTTATGCTTGAATTACGGCACGTGATACGTTATAAAGTGCCGTTTCCGGTCACTCTTGTTGGTATAGGGATAACGTGATATCAACGAGATTAGATTCTCATTCATTCTTATACTGAATTATTACATGCTTTTGACATTGCCTTCAACTTCATGAAAGCAAACGACTAATCGTCTCTAAAAGACACATTCTCTTTCCTACTTAATATAATTAAAACAGTTAACTATTATAAACTGTTGCAGAAAAAAGATCAATCAGATAGTGAAACCAGCAGAATGTCACTTACTGAGATCGATAAATTGCAATCGATGATCTAAATTTATTTTGGTGATATTCGTGATATTTGTTGAATATATGTCACGCTTAATTAGTGTGTAGGAACTCCACATGGAATACTTCGAAATCGAAATGGTATAGGATTAATAAACTTACTACAAACAGTTGTACACAAAAAACTAGATATTGCTGGTACAACAAATAGGTTGACGGACCTCATATAAAAACGTGTTTTTTACCTTTGGACTGTATATTCTGTAACATAAACTACTTACCTTTTTTTTACATTGCATCCAGTTTCACTTGGTTTCATACTCTGCCCGAGATTTTTTCATAATTAACTGTTATATCTCATACATTTCACCCTGAAAAAATTACTCTTGGAGCTTGGATTATGGAAATAATTTCTTATAAAACAGGTATTTTGTTGTAGAGCTTACAGGGGACGCTAAAATATCATATTTCATTCCAGAGCGAAATATTTTTGTGTCCGCTCATATTCAGTCAACACACATTGCTATTACATTTACGTATTCTATTTGATTTAATTAAGAATGTATATTCTATATATGTTTGAAAATGTTTTTAATCTGACATGGGGAAACATGGAATGAACTGTCATATCTGATATGTATACGCTGAAATATGGCTTATGACGTTTTTCATGTAATACTGAGCACATAAACAAAAGGCTTGACTTGTTTTTAAATTATGACGCAGAAGATCATTCCAGTATTTCCGATTCAGTTGTGCGATAAATTCATGTTTTGCCTTAATAAAATCAAAATTCACGAAAGCGACTAGTACCGACATTTACCCAAAAGAATGACAGTTTCATAATCTGTCTAAGCCTTATCCTAAGGCAGATATAATATATCGAAGCGATTTACTTTCAGTAAGGCATTCTTTCCTTAAAGTAAGAAAAATTATCCAAAAAAGTTTGAATGATTAACTAAGTTTTTAACTAATAATACGTCGATGAGTAAGATGTTTTTTGTTTTACAGATTTGACTGTCCGGAAACAGCTTAGTAAAAACACAGTTCTCGATTTTGAATCGAAGGGCAAATTTTTCTATTATTACTATTACGGTTCGGTGGTAATTTAATAAAAGCCTAGGGGAAATCGAGAAAGGCTCGTTCCTAAATAAAAGAAAGTTCCCCCCCATGATGCATACAAATTTGAACTTTAACACATATGTTCAAGAAGCACAATCCAAGATGAAAATATACATTCGCACATATTATAAGTACTTAATACATAACATAAAATACTATCGTTTAGTCTTGTTCACATTACATGCTGCACAATAAGGTGTGCAGTGACACATCGTTAAAATCCGGAATTGTCAAAGACAAATTTTTTATAGCTCCAATTCAATCCCGTCTTCTTTTCGCAGTATTTTTTATGCAGGGAACAATATCTTTGCTTCCTTCTAAGAATCTTACTTTTAAGGATTAAAAGTGGTTTATAATTATTTGTAGATTTTATAATTTCGCAAATACAAACCGCTTTTATCAATTGATCGAAGGAACTGCAAAAATTTAAGGCAATACATTATCTTCTAAAATTGTACGAGCGCTATACCTACCCAATTTGAACTTTCATGAGAGTGTAGTTTTAATTATTTCCTACCTGTTCCAACACAAAAAGTCATTATTTTTCTTGATACCTGTTACTAACAACTAAAATAACGGTGAGAGATTTTTAGTTTGATCGCACATTTCCAGCGTAGGACAGATTTCCAGATTTCAATAATAGTTTGTTATTCTAATTTCTCTTCTAATAAAAATAAGGATTTCAAACATAAAATTGTGGCTCAGCTAAACTGGTGATTTTTAATTTACGAGAAACCTCCCATAAGTTGTAGTAGTCATGTTATGCCTTCCAAACATGCGCCAACAACGGAATCCGAGTCTAGTTATAAATTTAAAACCTGAGGAATGTGCTTGTCAAAGGCAACACCAGATGCATCCACAAACCAAACATTACTTAAACCTTACTTTTAAAAAATCGTATTATTTCAGTACACTGCTCAATGTTAACAAGTGCAGTACCTGTAATCGACATTACATACTGTTAGCAGCCAAGAAATTAATCGCTCCTAATCATCCACAGGTCTTTGCCGATGACGTATAAGGTGTTGAATCACAACGAGTCTGGAAATTCGGTAGTGAGAACTACTTGTCCTCTAAATTCAAATACGTCATTATCTTTTTTATGCTGCTTCCATTACGGAACGGGCGTTCGATTCCCGACGAGGCCGAGGATTTTTCCTCTAAACTGAACGACCGCGGCACGTCCACTCTAAAGCCTACGGTCAGGAAATAGGAAAGCGGAGAACTACCTTCGGAAAGCTGTGAAAACCCGCTTCCTTTACCTTTTTCAATTACGGAACATGATCGTACGGATAGGAAAGTGCAAAAAAATTTCCTACCCTGCATCTTCTAAGGGTGGGTACACGAGCGAACGCATACGTTCACTCAGTGTGTACGTGAAAACGAAGCCGAATAAACACTTCCGACCGCATTCGTTTGCCTGCGCTCGGTTTCTCTCGGGATGCGGTACATCAAAGCAAAATGCGAACTACACGCTTTCGGCTTAGTTATAGTGTGTCAAGAAGAATGCTTTTGTTGGTTTGTAGGGAACATGAAGTGGTCTACCTCGGATTCCTTAAAATTAACAGAATTATATACCCAACCCTATTCCTAATTATTACAAAAATAAAATAAGGAAACATGATGCCTGGAACGAAATTAGTGATATTAAGAAATGTGACTAAAAAGACACTTAAAAGAAATCTCAATTGGGATCCTTCGGGCGAGAACGACCAAAAACAGGAAAATTCATTTAAAACAGACCATGTAGCTGATGTCTTATTTAAATCAACATGGTTTGCTTTTAAAGAGATGTTATTTTTACGGGATAAATTTTCATGAAGGAATAGAGAAAATACTGGCGTTTTGAAATCTTCCGACCAATCTGCTGCAATAACGTTTCAAAGTCGGTAGACTTCACTCTGCAGAAACTTTCAAAAAGTCCATATCCAATTTCAGCTGTAAGATCGTCTATCAAGTCTGCCCCTCCATAGTCCATAAACATTTCTACTTTCGAACAAAGAGGTGATGCACCACAGTCAATGTGATCTTCTGTGTCTTCGTGTTTCGTTACTTGCCTCCCAAATAAATAATAATGTTCGACACACAAGCAATTATTAAATCATCTTCTACCGCCATTTTTATGGTAGGTATAAAAATATTTTTACCGCATAAACCCGCGAACATGAAAGAATGACAAACAGCGCATTCGTTCGTTGTAATGTGGACAGCAAGGAAATTCACATATTCTGCCGTATGCGTTCGCCTAATGTGTACCAACCTTAACACAATCGGTAGCACACTGACTTGGAATGCGCTATTACCAAACCACAGCAAACCGAGGTCAATTTTAGATAGTATTGAACAGAGAGTTTCAAATATATTTACTGGATTTACAGCGTCGACACATGTTACAATGAAATGGTTGCAATTATTTTTGGAATGTCTTATATATGGTTATATATAATTAATCTTTATATGAATAGAACCTATCAAAAACTGGCACCGAAATTATAAGGTCAGGTGGGATTTCATTTAAGAAGCAATTTTACTTTGATATTTCAGTAATTTTACTTTGACTCCAGATCTGAAACCTCCAACTTCCCTTCCGTAATGGCTCCCTCAGCCCTATTTGATCAGTATGCATAGTATCGCTAATAGGTACTGAATTTACATAACGTTGCTAATACAGATTGATATCGGCAGGTATCGACCTAGGAAGCGTCAACACAAAGAGTTAACATACAACGGTCGTAAGAATCAAAAGTAAACACTACTTAATTGTTTTATTAAATTGTTTTACAAGATATTTCTGAGAAACTTAATAACGTATTATCAGATCGAAAGAGAAACAAGCTGTATTCTCTGGAAACTGTTATCGATTTTTGGCAGCATTGGAAGCTATATGAATGATGCTAAAGGTTTCAGTATTAACTGGCCTAAATTTAAACTTATAATAAAAGTATTACATTTTTATTTGAATAAACTCAGAAGCTAAATTTTAGTATAAAAATGTGTTTCGAAAGTTTTGTACAATGTTTCCCAGATTCACAAGACAGTATCACGTATTCCACTTCTACTACAAAAGGTTAATCACAAAATAAATCTGTATCATAAGAGACGCTCATACTCCAGCGCTTCACATATTGTTCTGCAGTATACTGCATACGTACCACTAACGTATGGTAGAATTAACAGAAAATGTATTGCAAGGGAACTTTTTTCTGACTGATGGAGAGTATGCCGAATTGTCAAGGATTCCAGTTGTTTCGGTCGTTCAATAAAGACCCTACAGATATTTTCTTAATGCTACTCACAACGGAAACTAAGCATTGATTACATTAGTTTTCCCGGTAGAGATGGGAACGACTGCCCGAATTATATTGTATGACGCTTTCTTTGTGCTTATCTAAGTTTTCCGTGGTCTTCACGTCTCACTTATGTAAACGCTGTAATGATTCCTTAAGATTAAACCAATGGCGACTCTTTCCACAAATTCAACATACGGCTCCCACTCAGTTGCTGAATAAATTAACAGTAATACAATATAGTAACGAACCGTAGCCGACAATTCTTAATTGGAACGAAGAGCACCCAGTGACAATTTCCGAATAATAAGAAGATTATTTTAGTTGATTCATCCTAATTCAAAATTCCATCATTTCATATTCTGAATGACTATTCTGGAAAACGCAGCAATGTTATGCTCTCAGACACTCAAATACGCATAACCTGTGGCGGTATTTCCATTCTGCTACAGCTTGGCGATTTTTAGTTCAATTTGTATTTCGTAATATTAGCAACTCATATGTGAGCCTCTGGATTTAATTTTGTTGCTCTACCATATGAGGAAAGATGCATCTCATAAATTCAAGGCGCATATCTTAGGATCGTGCAATGAGCCAGAAGATTATTTTCAGGTTTATTAACTTAATGTAATAGAATTCCCGTGATGGACTTTTAAAATCTTAGGGTTGAACCTTTGTCGGTATATTTGGTTTGTCCTCCCACAAGAGACAATAGGGGCTGGACACAACGATAAGACATTCAGTTGTTTTCTTACATGTATTTAAGCGTTATTGTAAGTTTGTAGATGAATAGACTATTATTAGTCGTATTACATGTAAAGTGTTGTCTGAGCTGTCTACGTGAATATGAAAGAAGGCTGTGGATCAACTGATGCAGGCCTATTCTTCCGATGGACATGAATTGTGTTCCCAGCTCCATGTTCTCATCAGACGTATCAACACCATCAGTGTCGTATCACTGGCCTGGAAGTTAGACCAGGCGTTTGATACAGAGTCTAATGATCGCGCACTATCACCTCTCCTGCTCTACTGGCAGTGTCCTGAGTAAGAAAGTTTCATTTAGCTCCTAGGCTCGAATCAGATAATCCCGCATCGAGCAAGATTCAGCCAAAGTGTCTTCGCGACACAGGCCAGTGTGGTTGACATTTAAAATGCAGACAGTATAACACAGTTTTGCTTAATAGATCTTGAGTATAGCATAAACATAAACTTGTAATGAGCTTGATGGTTCAAGCTGGATGCCATAAATATAATTTTAATAAATAAATTATTTGTGATTGGTGATGTAAGTTTTTGATCATATATTAGTGAATGTTAAATTTCAAAAACTTTAACCATATTTATAAATTTATTATAATGTCATAAGTCATGGAATCATTCATGCTGAATAAAAATAGTACAATTTAATGAATTTATTAGCAATTAACTAATCATTTTGCAACCAACAAAACATCAAAGATGTACAACATCAGAAGTTGTTAAGATTCAAGGCTTAATTCATGTAGAACAATTTGTGAAATCTCTGGGTGTGTTTACTGGAATAACTACTGAAACACGTCTCTCATTTATGTCGTCGTTACCGTAACAGCTCGTGATCGGAGCAAGATCATGGCACCGCCTCCCAGCACCTTGAAATATGCAGCACGGTCCGGCGCTCAGCTGAACCTTCACGAAGCCACTGCAGGACGTATTGAGCAGCAAAATAGTTAGGACCTCCTCGAAGTCACTCTCTTGCCCTCATCGTACCAAGTTCAAAAGCAAAATTGCTCTTCACCTCGTCTTCCCTAAATGCCGGGGCAACAGATAGCTTCTTGGTACTCCTGCACCAAACCATCCTATTGGCGTTTCCACCGTTTTCATTTGCTCGAAAAACAAAGCGCGTAAAAAAAATTAGTAAGTTTTATTTTAACCATTCTAGTTGGCTGAAGCCCCCCTCCCCCCTCCCCCCCTCCTGCCCATCGAACATGGTAAATTACCGGGAAATTGAAGTAGCTCCTTGGAGAAAAGAAAAAAAAGAAAAAAAAATGTCAGTCATTGGGGACTCACAGAAATGACAATTTAAAACTATGAATATCATAGGCGCAATACGTCATACTTAGATCTACATAGCCTATATACTAAATAATAATAATTCCGTGTGGTCGTAATAACCTGGTGACAGGATTTCTATTGGCTGCGCATTCCACCCCTGTCTTAGCCGCCTTAACCTAACCCGGAAGTGGTGTACCGGGTACAGGGGACGTACAGTTTAACGTGGAATACGAAGCACCGAAGCTTTCTGGCGTACTTCACGAGTTGTGAGAGAGGTGAAGGTCGGGTTAAGGGTCCATGAATATCCCCACCGAGACAGGGGACCTTTCGTGCCCCAGTCAGACACCTTAACCACTGAGCTACCAGACCGCTACAGATATACTGTTAACATTAGCATGTCGGTGACGCGAACTCAGGATGTTTACTCATAAAAAATCGCCCAACAAGCCTAAAGAAGTTTTTACTTCAGAAACTAAAAATCTAACCTAGTAGACAACCCGAAAGTCGGTCGAATCTTTCCGAAGGAGATATACCAAGCTATTGTGTCAGACGATGGAGGGCTAATTCCTTTCCTCAAGGGCCTACATAACAACGGAAAATTTCGGCGTAGCTCATATAATCAAATACAACTCTTAGAAATTTCCGATGACGATTGTATTTGAATCCGTGACCAGAAGTAAAGTTCCTTAACCGCTGAACAACCAGACTGCCTTGATTTGAGGTATACGTATTATAAGTACTATCACAATCGGATAAAGACTGTGCGTTTGTATGAACAACGTGGACAGAAATTAAGGTGAAGGGGTAAAAGAGGAGAGGTTTTAGGTTTTTGTAAATAAACGCAAACAGTATTTTACTATTCGTGTTAAAGTATATGTGTCAAAGTTCAATCAAAATCGGATGAAAACTGTGTGTTCGTATAAAGAACAATTGAAAAAATAAAATTAAAAAAAAAAAAAAATCGATACAAGTATAATCTATACATTCACGGCTGTCCAAATGCAACAAGTCACTTACAGCCACAGATATACTGCTATTACATCATGCTGGTGATGCTAACTCATAAGATTTTACCCATCCAACGCGCATGTCATACACGCAACATGTCTTGGCATGTCGGAGACGGGAAGTCGCGGACTTGGGCGATGGTTGGACGGGGATAAATCTCTAAGGCGCCTATAGAAATTTTCACTTCAAAAAGAGCTTCCCGTTGCGTCAGAAACTGACGGTGTATTACTTTCACCAGGTGGTTTCATGTCCAATGAAACAGTTTCTCAGGGCTGACGACGGATGCATCCCTTCTGGATGGATGGATGACTTGGTAGGTTGATTAATTTAGTCGTCCGTAATCTGCCAATATCTTTGCGACACACGTATATCGCTAATTATGATGTCGATGTGACCTGTGTCCCAAGTGACATGCGCACTGGTAAACTGCACATTTTAAAAAAAATCATTACAGCATATCTTTTGGTCCAAATTAGGGGAGGAAGTTTAGGGCTAATCAAGAGACAGTTTCTGACGTATTTCTCTTGTTATTGTTTATATCAAACATTCTGAAGTTATAGAGCGTTTAATTTACTAAAATTATCGTCTGAAAAAACATTTCGATTTTTCTAAGAGATTATTTTGTCCATGTCATATGTATTCCTACCCCTCCCCATTTTTTCTATCCTGGCCATACCCTACCACGTTCTCCTCTGCCTTCTGCATTGTACTGTATATGTCGTCAGCGAGGTTCGTCTTTGATTAACATTTACAATCTACACTATTTAATTCACTACAAATATTAAATTCAATTGTCCCAGGAAAAAATTATGAGCTGAGTGAACTCGTATGGACCGAAGCAAGTTCAATAAAAGACATTTAATTTGGTGTATAACATTGAAATGTTTCGCTGTAATCTCGTTTTCTGATCGCATTCTAGTCAGGTTCTAACGTCTTTGAGCTACACAATTGTTTTGCAACACCATATTTAAAATATTCCTTTAAATTTTTTTGGTTCTGAATTCGCTTCTATATGAATCTACGCTTTAAATAACCTCTAAAAAGTTTTTTATGTTAAATAGATTGATAGTCTCTCATATATTTTCTTCCCAGTTTCTTTCTGGATTTTGTATCTTTTTTGTTTCTGGCAGTACTACTTACTTTACGATTGAGATACATCTATTTCATTCCACATCTGCCAACCACCTATTATACCCGCTGGAACCCCATATGTTAATCAACTATGGTCTATTTTGCTTCTATTCATACAAATCTATGATAATTTTTTTAGATAGTCCACATTACTCAATAATTCCTCCAAACTCATTTTCTGATACATCAAAAATCACCACCTTGGCAACAAACTCTCTTTCTCCTGTAACATGAATCTCTTTCAGAATATTCTTTTCCTTCCATGTTTTTAAATATATTGAACTGGGTGCGAGACAGAGCAGAATCCGATCTCACATCGTTTTTAATTGCTTCCTGTTTCCAGTATCATTTAATTCTTGTTACCGGATACTGATATACGTGTAAAATATTTTACATATATTTTGTGAAGGCATCTTTCGAATCGTCATAAACAACCTTATGACTAAATTGTGGAAAAAAAGGATAATAAAACAGCCGTGAAAATGTTTAACTATTTTGAGGTAAAAGTATTATATCAACTATCGAACAAGTTAATGTTACAAGAATTTTTTAAACCTGCGAATCGCTCTAAAAGTAATGACATCTTTCACAGATCACTTACAAATAATGAAATTCTGCGTTTTCTTGGTTTCTTTGCTTTCTATGCATCATCTACTATACTATATTATAATTTTGTAACGTCACTCATTCACTCACCTCGATAGCTATTGGCTGGAGAACGTGTCAGCCTTCGCTCGCAAGACAGCGACCAGAGATACCATTAGAAGAAATTCATGGTTTCCACAATTTAATATCAACTGCTACCAAATTAATTGCCATAATACATACATTAAGTTTGCGTTTGGTAGCGTTTCATAGTTTAAAAAATATTGATAAACTTTGCGTCTGAAAAACGTAGATCTGCTTTTGAATAACGTGTTGCTAATGAAAGCAACTTAAAAAAAACTTTTTAAAAATTAAATAACTCGCGTCTCTGTTGTAATTGCCATTCCTGCTGAGGATAAATTTCAATTTAATTAAATGTTGTTTCTTGACCAAAGTTTATGCATTACGGTTTATTTGCTTTTTAGGTATTTTACTGACAACTTTTGTTAATCGTCACTCTTCATGATCGCTGTACATAAGTTATTAGATTATATTAAGTGGATATCGGACCAAATATGTTAGTTTTATTGGAGTTGCTCAACTGTTTAATAATATGGAATGTGTATTAAGTTCTCGGGACGTTACAGATACTGTTACCAATGATTACATTGTGTTTGCCCCGTCTCAGTAAAAAACAACGCGATGCTTTCGAAGCAAACAGCACATTTTTAAATTTTGCGGAGTGAACTTTAAGGGTCAAATTCAAGTCAAGTTGGTATTTAAGCAAGGATTCTACGACCTTTGAAACGATTGTAGGTGTTTAATACCGACGTATAATAATACCTACGTGTAATAATACCTACGTGTAATAATACCTACGTGTAATAATACCTACGAGTAATAATACTACTGAGTTCTTCAAGGTCAATAGATTTTATTCACCCTCGGGGTGAAAAACAGTTGATATTTTGTCAGATCAGGTCAACCTATTATAATCTTAGACCCTAAAATCTGGAGGTATTCTAGACCCGTCACGATACGCAAAAAACGGTCACGGGGTTACACTAGTATTTACAATAAGTAGATGGAAACATGAAAACAGTCTCACACTTAACTTTATTATAATCCAAGTTTTATATCTTAGTTATATAAGTTCCTGAATTCAACAAAAGAATTCCAGGTAGAAGCTAAGTAAACCAACGAGTCCCATTGGAAGAAAGAAATACTGCTAAACGAGACAAAATGGTTTAAAGTATGAATTTTACCTTAGGTACAGTTATTACAAGTGTACTACATATAACGTCGCAAGTTGTCTTTTGGTTCCACCTAGTTGTGAGCGGCGCGGCGGGTATATTTGGTGGCGTAATGAAGCGGTCTTTGTGGGCGCCGCGCCTTGCTGTACATTACTTGGAGAGCGGAGCCGTGTCTCGTGGCCATCTCGTCCCAGCTTTACGGGCGCCATCAATCGGCCTTCCCTCGCCGCACTCTGCGAACGTGCTGCGCGGGCAGTATGAGCCCCGTCCATCAGGCGCAGCGACGGCGAGCCTGTGGTCAAAGTATCTATTACCAGAGCCAATCTCTAGAAAAAAAACACACGACAGAGACACGCGAAGTATTTCTTATGACACGAAAAAATACATAATAAGACAGTGACCCTTGGAATACAACTGACGATTGTAAACTTTACTTTTCCCCTTCAAGATATCAACACTAGCGTAGAGATTTCGTGGTCGTTACCACTCCATTTTTACGTGCTAAGCAATATTTCCTCTCCGATACAGGTTTAACACTAAGATAAATTGCAATGGAAATTCGTTTGGACGATCGGCTTCGACGAAAATTCCAGGACCTTTTGCAAATTGAATTTTAAGTGTGAGATTTAGAAACAGTCGCTCTTCCGTGACGATCAAGAATTGACAACACTGTTACTTACTTTTTTAACTCGTTTTTCAGTTCCTTGACTGTTTGCCTCTGTTTAGCATCGTTATTCGTGAATATAACACGGCAAATTATAATAATGCTTCAACACAATTTCAAAACGTTAAAAAAAAAAAACACCTAATTTAATTACGGAAACTACCCACTTATGTTTGACCATGACGATAAATATTTCGAAATTTTAATTCCAAGATGGTAAGAGACGAGTGTAATACAGAATGGAATGTGTTTTTCTCTCAAATTTGCACTGATTCATTTAGTGTTTGATGCAATCGATATCTGATAATTCAGAAACTTCACGGCTGTAATTATTATTTTCTGGAGGGTTGGATTTCTTCTTTAAAGTAGAAACAAAACTTCATGTAGTCAAATAATTTGCTCAATTAACGCTCCTTCCAATCCTCCTTTCTCACGGCGTTTAGACAGAATCCTTCGGTCTTCCTCAGGGGTCAAATCGCTTAACAAGTCTATTAGAATCTCTAATGACATCAACTGTAAAATTGGAGATAAATACTTCCATAAAATCACCTAAATATGGCAATATATATATATATATATATATATATTATTATATATTTAAATGTTACTACTCTATAACACAAGTACCATAACGTGTTAACTATTAAACATTTTACTCATATGTGTTTATAAGCAGGGCGTAAATATTATGGATTATGTGCGTGAAAGTAATTTAATTCATAAATATTCCGTGAACGTAGTAGCAGCAGTTCGATACAGCTTGAAAAATTCCGTCAACGTAGATATGAAGGGTTGCGATTTGATTGCACAGTTTCAAGCCACCGCGTAATCCGATTCTCTCTCGAGTATTTTGCATTTAACGTGAATTCCAATCCCGCAGCTTCCTGACGTATCTCATTACTATAAAGCGGAGCTCTTAAAAATTCCTAGTCCCACGTGAATTCGAACCGAGAACAACTTCTCGAATTTGAGAGAAATATTCTTAAACACTGAGCTATCTTATCAGTCATCTAGTGGATTTAAACTAACAATTACAGACGAATATAAACACGAGTGGATATATCGTATTAGGATAACATTACGTGTAGTCTTCAGCGTATCACAGCGGTTTTACTTTAGATAAAATATCGTTTTTTAATGTGCAGTGATATAATAGGTCCCGGTACCTTGTTCCCGGTCGTAGTGGAGTGGCAGCTCGTTGGCTCGGCGCCCAGTGGGTCGGGCAACAGGTCCCGCAGATGACCGACCTGTTGACATGGCAGGTGGTTAAGATGGCTTCACCGCTAACAGGTGTCGGGGCCACTTCTCACGGTAACCCCTTATGCATCAGCACAGATGGAATTGTACTTCTCATCCGTTCAGATTGTAATAAAAACGAATACATCACTGAGGGAATTACTGAAATTGCTCAAATACTAAATCAATAAACGCTCTGGCCTCGCATTCACGAGGACGTGGGTTCGAACTCTCGTCCTGCCGTCCAGGTTAGGATTTTTTATTGTTTCACCAAATCACTCCAGGAAAATTTCGGGATGGTTCCTTCAAAACATTATAGCCGAACTCCAACCCGTTCCTAGCCCTTAGTCCTTTCCCACCTTAAATGACGTTGACGGGGCATAAAAAGCCACAAGCAAAAAAAAAAAAAAAAAAAAAAAAAAAAAAAAAAAAAAAAAAAAAAAAAAAAAAAAAAAAAAAAAAACGACGTGTGTTTGAACATCGTTGCTACGCGAGCAAATAAATGGACAGTAAGATGTATTGCAGTGAAAACAATTGTGACTAAACCAATCATATATTGAGTCAGGAGTGACAGTTATTGTTAAGAATAATGCCAGGGGAAGTTAATGTTACAACAATGCAATGAAGTAGAATTCATCTCAATATTTTTTTAAAAAATCACTCTCTTTGACTCCAGACCGGAGGAAGAGAAGAACAGCAGACACTATATAGCCAAATTGGTAGTGATTCTCAATTTACGAAAAAGTTCTGACTGTCGGGGAAAACTAAGCATCAAAACACGGCGTAGTTTGGAGAAACCTGTTAACAGCTAAACGGCTTTTAATTCTGAATTCTTTTATTAACACAATTTTGATTTTCGTAGATTGACCGCGCGTGGTTAAAAAATGTGAACCCCCATGAATGCGAGTTGTAGCTCGTGTTTAATCCAGAATGAAGTATCACTGAGATTTTCCAAATATCATTCTCTTCCGCCAGCCTTATCATGAGCAGATTTAATTTTGTGCCTAAGACTGACATCCCACATGAAGCGGCGTGTCTCAATAATGATTTGGGATTGTCAGAAATTACAAAAAAGTTTTTTTACCAAGGCATTCAAAAAAATTTATTCATTAAATATTGTTAAGTGAAACTGATGAAGTTGAGCTCTGATAATCTGTGGTCCTTCGAATTTTATGGTGAGAGGACTGGCGGTTTGTATCACTTTATAACGCTATATCGTTATTACTTTGTAATGTATGTACGTAATGCTTTGTACCGAGGTTCCATGGATGAGTAATTTGTGAATTAGAGATTATATAGTTTTAGGTTGGTAGTATGCAATTTAAAATGTAGCGTTTCGTAACACTGCCCCGCGGCAGATGAACTAAGGCGGGAATGTGGAAAAATAGATGGCCGCAGGATATTATCGTCCCTAAAATGTAACTGCCACAAAGGGTAGCAATTTTTGTTACTGTCTCTTAGTAGTACTGCTTCGAATAAAATTGAATACAAAAATTCAACCAATAAAAAATTATTGAGTGTGAATTTCTTGGCTCATTTCAAACTGTTTGCATCAGCCTTGGAGTTTCGTTTTCTTGTTAGACATTATTTGTAACGTTGAACTATTGTCTGAGATACAGCGGCTTTACGAATCCAAGACGGGCTCCTTGCTAATGTGTCGAGGTGTGCTTGCTTGTGGCTGACCAAATGCAGCCTATCCTCGATGCGAACAAAATACAAAATAGCAAGGGCTTATGTTACAACTTCTACGAAAAAAATCGCTAAACTTCAGCAGCAACCAGAGAAATATTATACTTACAATTTTGAAACTTCCGTTGAATAATTGATGTGTAAAATAAAACCTCAACTGATTACAACTGGAAATACGTTTAACTTTGGTGGGTTTCAAGACGATTAATGTGCATACGACCATCGTTGCTATACGACCAAATAAGGCATAAGCGGATTTTTTTTTTATTACTAACTCAAAATCAGCAGAGTAGAAATTTTCAGCTGTTGCATTGCATCTTTTGGAGCAATATTAATGCACTAATAAATTTCAAGCGGCAAGCGGCGTCTTGTAGCCAAGGAATGCCTTTTGGCAATTATTTTGCAGAAATTTTATCATCGTAACATTTCGCGCGCAATTTCAAAAGTTTGGTCTTTTTCTCGTATTTAGAAATTGCAGTTTTTTTCATACATGCCGTTATTCTCTAAATCATCGAGCAAACAGCAGCATACGATTATCCATCTTTCTTTATTGTTTTTCTGTCCTTAGATAATACCGACGAATAAATGGTCTTATACTTGTATCGTCAAATTTTTTACTCAAACATTTATTTCCCACAAAACATCCACGATCTCAGTGGATTACTGTCTACTTCGTAGGGATGACGTCAGTCCAAAATGAAGCACGTGTGAGAAATACAATTAACTGTTAGATACTTTCCTCAGTGACTAACTGCGTGTTTTTGACGTACGAGTTCCTATACTCCAGTTCTCTCATGACGTCAGTTTAAAAAAAACGGACATCAAACAACGCTCGTGAGGCATAGAGCTAACGACCTAGCGTCACGTTATATTGACCCTACAAAAATCTGTCCCGCTGTGTACGAGCGGTGTTGTGGTGGGCAGGCTAGGAAGGCAGACAGCGTAAATAATGTGGCAGCCCGGATCACTTGACCTGTGACCTTTAACGAGCTAACCTGCTACAGGCGGTGGCTACTTCGTCGAATGGCCACAGCGTTACCGACAAAGGAAACCTCCCCCTAACAAGGATTTCCCAGAAAATCGCTCTAACTGTCGAAGCTTGTGGTGATATCACTGAAAGCAACTGAGAATGTTTCAACGCACGTTTTTAAATGGAGCGTAAGTTTCGTTGTAAGCGAATCAACATACATACGCGTTACGATGTTCATTCGCGCAAATGCCTAACCTAGTGTTTTTGCATGCCAGAACAGCAGAATGCCATTTACGAGGCTATACATCAATTTTTCAAACTGTGTTGGACCCAGATCAATCAGGGTGTTTAATTTTATTGGATAAGGTCTGTAGTTGAAAAATCAGTATAATTCCTGCAATTATCTTCCAGAAGAGAAGATTTCTATACAGGGCTCGTGTGGTAATGACCTGGTGACGGGGTTTTTACTGTCTGCGCAATCCGCCCCTATCGTAGTCGCCTACTGCTATAATCCTACCGCGTATAGCGGCTATAAAGTTTAAAGTGGAAACCGAACCACGGAAGCGTTTTGGCGTACTTCACATTACACAAGTTGTGGCAGTAGGGGTGACAGTTGGGTGAAGAGCCGTTGAAAATCCCAGCTAAAACCGGGATTCAAACCGGGAGTTCTTTCGATCTACATTCAAACGCCTTAACCACCGAGCCACAAAACTGTTCCGTTTCTACAATAATGATGTTTCATTGCTAAATACAGACCCGTTTTTTTTTCGTAGGTGTCAGAGTATTAAGTATGATCTAACACCGAGAGTAATATTTTGTAACTTAATCGATTTTACTCGTGTAGACATCTTTGGAAAGTGGTTAACTGTAATTTCGTTACAAATTTCTATTAGTAACAGGCTTAACAGTAATAAGCTGTTGTTATCATGGTTGTATGAACCTTGTTGCCAACTGTTCTAAATAATGAGGACAGTCATGATCCCCCGAATAGATTACGACACGCTCATTGATACTTGAAAACAAGACCATGTAGATTCGATTACATTATATATGTTCATTTTGATCCCATATGAGAACAGTCTCTGAAATATAAAACAGTTCATCCAAATATGAGCGGACCAGTAATGCTATTACCAACTACTGATAACCTGTTAGTCATTTAAAGAGCCATTAATATAGTCAATTTCCATTGTTAACTACAAATACACATCATCCAATGTTAGTAACTACTTACGGGTAAACTTTCCACATAATGCAGAGAAAGACACTGATGTTTACTATAAAAGGTTCAGAAGATTTGATTTTTCGAAAAGTAGTTCTAAGAATGATACTTCATTCGTTGTAACAATGAAAGAATAAGCGTAGAAAGAATATAAAACAATATGCTGATAACTGGCATAAAGAACTGCTTCGATTCATGTTACTTTTGTTGAAAATCAATATTTTATTCTATTTTCAGGAACTAAGCACTAACAACTCACCGTTCGACAGTAGATAGAAGTCTAGAAACGGAAATGTAATACGTAGATAACTCGCAAATAATTTTATCAATATACTGCTTCAACTCAACATCATTGTTGTTAGTTCGATAGTCATATTAATACAACATATGGATTACTGTGTTCAGTCTGTTATACTGTGCGAAAGTACCGTTTTAAAATTAATGAAAGTACAGTAGAAGCATGTGACCATTTCAGAACATTTGTGAACAGCAAACCGTGACAATATCATTACAACAACGTTATGATGTTCACAAAGAATTGCAGTGATATTGGATTTATCTCTATTAAAATTGTATCTATCGTGATAGAGCGCAAACGTATCTTGATGTTCAAACGTCAGAGACCATGAGACATATTCACATTTCGAAGCTGATAAAATAAAATGCAGACGCCACAAGCGGAATACCTCCAAAACAGAATAGTTTACTACATTCAATTTTCCAAATCGCATACCTCTCATTGAACTTCTGGATAATTATCACATAAGACCTTTCTAAGAAAATCTAAGTTATCATCTTAACTCACCGCTGTTAATTTTAAGTTCTGATTATGAGAACCAAGTGAGTGAGGAAAAATTTGAAGATGGTATATGTTTTCTGTCATTAGTCTCTTTCTGTTGTGAAATATTTCCTTCATTTCAGTAAATGCATCACAACGAATGTCCTCAACTATATTACGCGTATTCCTCAATCTTTGCCCTAAATATTAAGTTGGTCACTTTAAATTTAATGTAAAACTCTCCTTCGCCTGTTGCTACCTGATTTTGTGTACGAAGTTCTGACAACTGAATTTTTCCCTGTACGAGGAATTACTTGTTATTTTTGCTACTGGTATGCGTTTTGTAATGAATTATCCAATAATACAACGAGTGTGGAAATTTTTCGATGGTCTTAGAAAATAGAATATACTAACGTTAGTAGAATTGTGGATGTCAACTTCATAAAAACAGAATGGCATATTGTATATATATATAAATAGACGTGTGACCATATATTTTACTCTGCAGCCACCACTACATATCGCAGATGACTGGTGTTTGTGTGTGGTAGTAGCATGGAGTTCCCCATCGTGCACAACGTTAGTCAAATGCCAATAGTTCTGGGGGTGCGGGACACATGGTGATTGAAAGTGGTTGATCTGGGACATGTTTATATTTCGACCAGAATTATGGGTCTCAATATTTCTCTTTGCTGCCACAACTACATACCGCAAACACTGGTATTTATGTGTCGTTGTCTCCCATCGTCCACTGTGGTGGTTTTCATGTCGGTAGCTGTGGTAATGTGGGAGATATGGTGGTTTAATATGGTCGACCGAGAGTATTTGTTATTTCGACGAAAGACGAGTGTGTCTCTATATTTAACTTTGCTGTCATAAATACCAGATCACTTGTGATAGTGTATTAGCCTTGAGTTTCCCATCATGCACCATGGTGGTTGCATCTCGATAGCATCAATCAAAATTCTTTACAAATAGGAATAAAGTCGTGGGCACCAGCTAGTTTAAGTTTAAGAAAACCGAAACGCATTATATTTACTCTTTAATGCAATGATTGCTAACGGATATGTAACAACATCATGCCCTATCAAGTTCACTCAGTGAGTTTATGCAAATCGCCTCTAGGGCGTCTGACAAGCCAGCACAACTTGTACCTGCGGGGGTTGATGTACCTGTTGTGTTGCGACCTGGTATTTTCGGGCAGACCTTTCGCTGTCGTCGGTCGAAGCGACAGCTCGCTCCGCCAGTTAAAGCCGCAACAGGCACGCCCCCGCTTCTCAAAAGGCCTCGCTATGAATATTCACAAGCAGTAATAAATGCAAATACCATAACAATACCTTCAGCATTACTCGCGCTCCCCTTAAGTGCGTCCAAGTCTGAACGAATAGAATTTCTCGCTTTTAAACTAGACGTGAAAAGACGTCTTCAGAGAACTGCGAGCAACTTTACTCTTAACATCCGCATTTCTTTGAAAGACTTATTCCGAAATGAAGCACTTGGAACTAAGATTTATAAAGGCTCTGACAGTTCGTTCCTCACTGGATGTATACGAAGTGTGCTCGTTTTTTTCACAAATCTGCAAATCTTAGAATTTTACTTTCATTTAGTTTTCTCCCATTTCCCACAGGGACAGAGTAGGACATGAACATTTGCTTTCAAAAGACAAGTCAGTATAATTTATATAGGCCAAGGACGTTTAATGCCGACTTCATTAAAGCGGGAACAAATGAAACTTCAAGGAAAAAGAATAAATCTTTTTTCGGTTATGGCTTTACGCCTCGGCAACGTCTAGGTAATTAAAGGAGGGAAAGGACTAGAGGCAAGGAATACTACAATGACTCTATGAAGGAACCTTCCGCTGTTAACCTGAAGCGATTTAGGGAAACCATTGAAAACCGAAATCTGGATGGCCGTACGGGGATTCACCCACGTATTCCCGAATGCGAGGCCAGAGCATTACCCCTCATCATCTAAGCTCGGTGAAGAAATTCTGTTATGGCATCTTTAAGGAATATCCCAATATTCGTCTAGAGCCACTTCGAGAAACTATGAAAAACCAAAATCTAGGCGACCGTCCCGAGAATCGATAAAGGATCCATCTGAATGCCCGCCCAAACGTCAACTGCTAACTCTACAGAGTGCATAAAGGTCAAGTTGTAAACCCACAAAACGTTCGGTGTCACTTGGTCAGACGTACCATTTTCTCTTTTGAGTTACTCATGGCTTATTTGTAGTCGTAATATATATATATATATATGTAGAAGAGAATAGTGGGCTAGTTGCTTCAGAATTAATTTTGCTGGCATAGTCAATATCTAAATATTTTGTTTCGAGGCAAAAGTTAATCAATTAACATTATAATCCGAGCACGTTAAATTAATAAAATTCTCAAATGTTCACTATATTAGTCGAAGAATGAAATTTTATCCTGTTATTTTTCTAAAACAATTTTTGAACTACTAATTACAAATTTTATAACACCAAAACGCTGTATCGTGATTCAGCATGCGTACATGCAACGTTGCACCCGTAAATTTATGCTATGAATTTAACAGTCACATTGTTTCTCGTCAATGAAGACAAGTACTTCTCTTAATTAACACTTAATTTGACGATTTGCACATAATCAGTTCGATATTTCAGTAAATGATTCTAAATAATATTAATTCCAGTGAATCGCCATTTCTTGATGTTTGATTAATCACCTTATGACAGCGAGGTCTTTAGAGACGGGAAAGGATGGGGGGCAAGGAATGGGAAGGAATTCGGCCATGGCCTTTTTAAGGAAGAATCCCGGCATTTGCCTGGAGTGATTTGGGAAACCATGGAAAACCCAAATCTGGATGCCCGGACGGGGATTCGAACCGCCGTCCTCCCGAATGCGAGGCCAGAACGCTAGCCGTTACATTACCACGCTCGGTCGATTATAAACGTAACAGCCTCCATTTCTATCCTGTTGAAACCATAGCGTTAAATATTTACAACATTAACAAGTGTGTTATACAGTTGTCGCAAAACATTGACATTAACCAGTAACAGCAAATTTACAACGAATTGCTGCCAAAAGAAAAATCATGAACAGTTTAGAGTTTACTGCAATGAAGAATCAGGATAACTTTAGCTTTCCAAGCAGTCAGCTCACCAGAAAGTACAAGCCTCATGTCAGTCTGTTAGTTTTTTCCTATACCGAGGAATAACCTGGGAAACCGAAAACTGAATGGCCGGAAGGGAATTTGAACACACGTCCTCTTCAGTTCTGTGCCCAAGCGTTAGCACTCACCTTCTAGGCTCGATGTATCGATTTATGCTAAGATATGTAAAATGAAGGAATAATTTTTATTTGTGGCTCTAATTAAACATAGCTATACCAACAAAAAATAAGCCGACATTGTCTTCCTCTCCGAAGAACCGTAATAGAAACTAAATTACCGTTAATGGCAAAGAAAATTTTCTCTGAAAATATATTCCTTAATGTTACCCATTTAGAATACAGAAATATAATGATTATATTACAAGGTTGGTGTACACAGAAACGCGATAATGACACAAATTAACAACTCGTCAAGTTCCTAATGTGTTTAGCATATAACTATACCGGCAAGTGCTATACAGAACATGGAAACGGGGAATGAGAGACACGAGGGCCCTTACAATTCACGAAGTTTCGTCACACCGAAGTAGCACAAGTAGACACGAAATTTGCATCTGCCCTCCGGTGTGGTTCATTACTAGGTACGATGCTTTCCGTTATTAGTTTCCGTGAAGTTTGCTCAGTTGGTTGCAGGTTTGCACAAGGATGCCTTACAGACAGCCAATAAATTATGATTCTCAAAGTGCTGTTCTGCTGACTCTTTAAGGCAGCCTGAAGAAGCCTTTAGTTTCGCTTGCATTTTGCCATGAAATACAAAACTTCCCTGAAAAAAATATAGAAACATGTTTTGTAATTTGGGTTTTAATATTAATTTAAAAAAAAGAGGAATAGAAGAAGCAAAATACACGGTTGCAATTGGTTGCTAAAATGTGTCGTACAGTAATGGAAGAAAAAAAACCTCTATTTTTTTCCAGTTCATAAGAGGCAGGAAAGACCAGGGGCAAGGAGCCGGAAGGAATTCAGCATTGGTCTTTTGAGGGAGCTATCGTGGAATTCAACTGGAGTGACCTGGGGAAACCATGGAAAACCCAAATCTGAATAGACAGAAGTGAATTCGAACCCGCGACATCCCGATTGCGAGGCCAGAGCGTTAGCGATCACCCACCATGCTCAGTAAAATATATTTTTTATCTTTCTAATAGTCACAACGAATTTATAACAGTAACTAAAACACATTTTCAATGGAAATATTTGAGCTCCAAATTTTCATTGATAACAAGAAATTCTGATTAAAATCAGTACTATTTCTACTTGTTCGTCACTGAATGATGCTTGCAAATGAAATCTGAGTCAGCGTTCTGTATATTCTGCCGAGGAATGAGGTCCTACGGACAAGATTTCAGAGAAATTAATTCCACAGCAAATTAGTCACCGAAAGATTTTGCAGGAACGCCTACATCAGAAGTCAATTAAGAAACTATTCAGCTTCTGTGGTTGAAAGAGCAGCCTTGCGTGTTTAATTTTCCATCAGCTCTTAATTGATGAATTTATTCACTTTTACTAAATGTTTCTGCACACAACTGCGTGATCAAGAAACCGTTGAATTGCTGTTTAACGCAATCTTTAATTTTTTTACGTCTGTTATCGTCTCTGAAGACGTGTTTAATTCAATCTCCAGTACTCATTGAAACACTCCATTGAAATAGAATAATAATTTAAACAGGATAAGTGATTTGTTTGGTCAACGATTAGTAAATTTCTACAACGGTAAAGAGCTAACGAAAATAGGGTTTTTGATCACGACATTGATTGATCATAGGCTGAAGGAAAATACAGTAACACAAGAAACTACACAGTCAATTTCTTTATACAGTTTTTAATGTGTACGAGTTCATTGGCAGAATAATAGCATCAACAAACGGTGGACCTGTTAAAGATCAGCTCAGATACAACATACCGTTAGTCTGGAAAAGCACCATTTCGTAAAAGCACCATTTCGTGCAGAATTTTCAAAAACACTAATCCACTTCCAGGTACCTTCTGTTTGGCTGCTTACTAAGTAAGCTGCAGACTGTAAGTAGATTTTGGAACAGATGAGCGAAATGAACGATCTTAGTGGATGAGTGGGGAAAGTCCTGAAATTCGTGGTTACGTGGGTACCATCTCATTGATGATCTTCCAGCTTTTGATTTTCCAAGGTTTCCAGAAATCACTCCAGGCACATACTAGGGTTATTCATTCCAAAGGCCATATGATCTTCCTGTTCCTAGCGCCAATTCCCTCCCAGCTCTAATGATTCCAAATTATACTGCTCATACACCCCCAAAAATGGCGATTCCTTTGTCAATTCAGTGCCTTATGGATTTCCCTTCCTCTTTAATACTGTTAATGATTTTGTATGTCCATAAATTATGTAGAATACAGGTTTATTCCCGAAGTTAAACCCGTGATAATATATACCAATACCGTACGTATCATATGGATTACGTTGCCGGTTTCATTGCTTGTACGCAACCCCTTCCACAAGTGAGTATTCTTTCCGCGAGGACTTGAGAGTTGCGCTTAGAACCCGTTTAGTAGCCACAGACGGCTCAAGGTCAGTATCCCCACTCCGCTGCCAATACCACTACATTCGAAGGGGAAATTGCCACCCGCCTATATTAACACAGGAGTCGCTTGGAGAGGTGGGAAGGGATGGGGTGATGCGATGAGGAGTGGGACCAGGGGTACGTCAGTACCGGATTAGCCACGTGGCAGGGGTTAGCAAATGTTTTGCGCCCCGCGCCTTCTGGGGGGCCTAAGCTCTGCTACCACCCCGGACGGGGAAAATCAAGGGCCCCATTTCCACATTTGCTACGGGCCCCGCGCTGGGGTACGTGACCTTGAACAGGTTATAGTGACTGATTGTGTGGTGTTGTTGCAGGAAGCTGAAGCGGCTCAACTTGGGAGGCAACGAGCTGACTTCGGTACCGCAACATGCTCTCAACATACTGGACACGCTCAAGAAACTCGAGATGCAGGAAAACCGCATCACATCCATCTCAGAGGGAGACTTCATTGGTGAGTTCCAATGAGACTGCTAAGCACGATACGGCATATATATGTTTATATTCAGATCTCACTACCAACCCATTGACGGAGCGGGGCGGTGTAACGGTTAGCGTTCTCGCCTCGCATTCGGGAGGACGGCGGTTCGAATCCCCGTCCGGGCATCCAGATTTGGGTTTTCCATGGTTTCCCCAAATCACTCCAGGTGAATGCCGGGATGCTTCCTTCAAAAGGCCATGGCCGAATTCCTTCCAATTCCTTGCCCCGATCCTTGCCCCCCATCCTTTCCCGTCTCTTCAAGATCTCGATGTTAAAAAGAGACGTAAAGCAGTTAAAAAAAAAAAAAAACCAACCCATTGGTTACCATTTCCATGCGGATTTCTCAATAAGCAAATGTGGTAAGATCTCAGAGCAACTACTTTTAACTATTGCGGGGTGAAAGACAGGCCCAATTTCAAAGCAATAAACACTTTTCCCTCAAAACACACTTTCACCGTCGATTTCAGAAATGTGCATGGAGAAAATTAGTTCTAAAATGCAACAGTATACACATCTATATCTGTAGTCTGCAGTTCACAAAATTTTTGGTGCCAAAGAGTTATAAAATTAATTTCAATCCCTAACGGTCTTCTTCTTCGCTTCAAGGCTTAGGTATTACTTTGTACTTTTACAACACGTCTTCCTAGTTCTACCAACGTCTCTGTATCCCATTTGTTTGAACTGTATAGCAAGGAGTGTAATCCTTTCTTCGTCCATTTTTTTCAACATACTGCCTCCGTGATTCTCTTTATTCCTCTGTCATAATGGTGCGATGGTAAAAGAAGTATATACAAAAATCGACGAGGCCCTTTATTTCCCTGGTTTTATCTCTCATATTAAATATGTTCAAATATGTTCTGTGCGAAGTATTTCTCGACAGTTGTAATGCATGTCCTCACGTATACCAACAAATTCATTCGGAAACAACGATCCGAGTCTATCCTCTCCACCACTTCGCTGACAGTTTCGGAAGAGCGGAGATAAGCGTTTTTTTTTCCTTATGGCTTTATACCTCGTCCATGTCGAGGTAATTAGAGGCGGAATAACTGGGAGTAAGGGACGGGAAAGAATTCAGCCATGGTATTTT
This sequence comes from Vandiemenella viatica, assembly GCA_031002005.1. NCBI lineage: Eukaryota > Metazoa > Arthropoda > Insecta > Orthoptera > Morabidae > Vandiemenella > Vandiemenella viatica. Next base: position 150,920,593 of record JARYHS010008074.1, on the reverse strand, counting down.
GAAGGAAGCCTCCCGGTATTCACCAGTAGTGATTTGGGCAAACAATGGAATACCAAAATCTGAATGCCCGGACGGAGATTCGAACCGGCGCCCTCCTGAATGGGAGGCCAGAGAGTTACCGCTCAGCCACCGAGCTCGGTGCCGAGGTAAAAAAATCGCGTCGTAATGGATATTTTTATCTGAATAATGCAGCCTAAACAGCTTCCTGGAAACACTGAATGGTCGCTAGCAACTTTGGTACGGAAGATACACGACAATGTAGGAAGTTTCTTAAGGGCGGGTAACTCGGAAAATGTCGATCTACGCATCTATAATGCGTTACAGGAGTCGACCGATGGTATCGTCCCAGTGTATCCCTAAAATGCTGAAATGTGGGTGAACGAGGTGGCCACGCGAATAACTAAATGTGCACCAACCAGGTTTTGGGAGACTTGCATAACCATTGCATTATACCCCCTCAACATTTCAACCTTAAATTTCGCAAGCAATAACTCCCGAACACGTTACGCATCTCTGGCGGTGTTAGTGGCGTGGAAACCTTCTTCCCTCTCCTGGAACCAAAACGCATGTGTGACTAATCTTTAGATCGAATGTTGACCATTCAATCAATGATGCCATTGGCTATCTATTTCCATCTTAGACTGCACCACTGCATCCGTGTGCGCAATTGCTGGATAGTTAAAACCTTATGTCTAACTGTAAATCACCAACACCATGTTTCATTACAATAATGAATAGCAGTGGTCCCAGTACAATATCCTGTAGCACTACCATTTTCACTTCTACCTTTTATGATACTGCAATTTCCACCCTCATTCTCCGTTTTCCAACCTCTAAATTATTCCTATTCCCAGGAAAAAATTTGAAGCCTTGACTGTATTACACAGAACAATCTAGGTTACTGTGCAGTTGACGTGGATGAATATAGACTGCGGATAATTAACCATGTATGCAATATCGTCACTACAATATAGCGACTTTATGAATAACTAGCCTCGTACCCGCGACTTCGTACGCGTGGATTAATTTTTTTTTTTTTTTTGCCAGAATTAAATATAAAAAGTTGTTGGTAACGAAGGATTGGTCCCAAACAATATCGATTCGGCATAATATTACAGGAAAGCTATCACTATATCATTCTACCGTCGAACCTGCCTCTTGAAGAGAATCAATTTCCAACATATTTCTGTCACTATTCGATAAGATTTCAAAATTTCGTGACTACAACTGTTAATCATACTGGAAAAAATATCCTGTGCCCTTCATACAGCATTCCTTATAAAATTCCATCACAACGATATAACCATATAGTCGTCAAAACGTAACAAAAAGACAGAGACTTACTTCCGTATTTATATTAGTATTACTGTGGTTCACACTCACACACTGACTGCGAACAACACCTGAGGGATCATTATAACGTAAAAAAGTGTACACCTACAAAATTGCAAGACTACCTACGATTTGCCTCGCATTGGACCCCTAACTTTATAATATCTACAGTTTAACATTCAATCCAAATAACCTACGGCCCAGGCTGACTCTTACGATGAAAAACAATTTTTAAAAATCTTAGCCTCTACGGAGATTTGAACCGGAGACCACGACGTTCGTAAGCAACCTCATTAGCCACTGAGCTGCCAGTTCACTACACGGAAACACGGTCTGGAGACGCCCACATCCAACGTGTCTGTCTATCGCCGTATTTCGAAGTTATGACACAACATGTGTTATTTATACAGATAATTTTTCAACCAAATGTAGACAGTATTTTTCTCCTTGTTTCAAAGGATAAGTGTGCAAAGTTTCATCGAGATCGGATGAAAACTGTGGATTTGTATGAAGAACAAACAAACTAACAAACAAACAAACATTCATCTTTATATATAAAGATGAATAATTGGTGGAAGGTAGAACCTTTCAGTAACGGTATATTTCACAACTGCAGCAAGATATAATTACATAAAAAGATTACAAACGGTTAAAAGCGTTATTAAGTTTTAATAACCATTTTAAGAACATCGTACCCACTGAAGTCAGGTGGTCCTCCCCTTAAATAATCAACTCGTTTGTTCAAACTGTTGTTTCCAGAACTGAAGACTCGCCGATATCAGTGGGTTTCGGAAGGCAGGCCGTCGTGCACAAAGTTGTGCCGAAATCCTAACAGAATATTGATGGAATTAATATGAGAAACAAGCTGGAATGGGATACATTGGAAGACAGGAGGAGGGTAAAGAGAGTCATGGGAGTGTACAGGGCGTATATTGACGATGAATGAAAAGTTATTGGTGGAAGAATCAGGAGAGGGGCAACAAAGGGATTTTTTTTAACTGCTTTACGTCTCTCAACAGCGAAGTCTTTAGAGACGGGAAAGGATAGGGGCAAGGAATGGGAAGGAATTCGGCCATGGCCTTTTTAAGGAAGCATCCCGGCATTTGCCTGGAATGATTTGGGAAACCATGGAAAACCCAAATCTGGATGCCCGGACGGGGATTCGAACCGCCGTCCTCCCAAATGTGAGGCCAGAACGCAACAAAGGGAAAAGATGACGATCACTACCAGCTGGCTCTAGATTTCAGGCCTAAGGTTGTAGGAAGATTTTCTTTCATAGGTAATTGGTTCATGAATTGGGATAAATTACGAAGACAAATAATCCATAATTTATCAAAACGCTGAAAGAATTTAAAATTGAAATTTGAAGAGGGCAAACGTAAGTGGTCACAGAAAAGCTGGTGTATGGAAATTGACACCAGAGCCTGTCCTCCATCACTATTAAATTTAATAGAATTGATACACTACGGTTTGAATTCCAACAAATTATTCCTTATATTGACACAAAATAGCACAAAATCACACATGTGACGTTTGATCACAACCCCCAAGCTTCTGTACCCTTCGATATATTCGTAAGGTACAAAAGTAACTCTAACTTATTGCTTTCAATCCCGTACGCCACCGAAAAATAACTGTGTGTACTGTCGTTCTTTCGCAGATTCTCTAACTCATACAGCCTTAATTGTGACGGTAGCAACGTCCGCGTCTTTTGCAATTCAATTTATTAAGTTTCGGCAGTTTCAATAATACTATACACCGTGACTAGCAGCATATTAAATTACTCTTTTCCAACTAATATCTTCTCATCCATCTTAGTAGGAAACTATATTTTCCTCAGTAAAATCTTCGTTCGCTCCCACGCTTTCCTTTAATTGAGATTATTGTTACAACGTATAGTGGTTTGAACACAAAATTTCTGTGTTCTATTAACTTGTTCATTATATTAGTTACGCCACTTAATCCGTAAAAACACAGCCTCCTCATATATTTGGACACATTTTAGGTGCTATAGTACTGTATCTATGTTATTCGCACTAGTGGCTTTCTTCTATCCCGTACTTTAATTTAAGAAAAATATTCACAAAGTAGTTAAGATATTATCTATAAAAAAAAAAGATTCAATTTTAATGCTTCAACCACTGTATGGGCATCGACTGATAATGTGCGTTGTACATAAAATTGATAGTAGCTACGTTTTATATCCAAACGCACATTCGATGTACTAGTTCTCCCATCCCATTACAAATCATTTTTTTCCTGTTCTTTTCCACTCTAACTCGTGTTGCATTAATTTAATTGTTTATTTATTTCTTAAGATTTTTATTAATGTTAGGGACGCAAGGTTGATTATGTTGCTTTGGAACTGTGCCTTTATTACAACTCTTATGTTTGAAGATCTCTCGCATTCCAAACGGCATTCTTCGGAGATTCGGCTATGCAGAAAACATTTCTTTCACTATTTGTAAGGCTCAGGTCAATACCAATATATGCGTCCTGCCGATATTCCCGTTGTTTTTGAGTTGGCACGTTATAATACTATTACCATTTGGTTGTAAAACACCAAAACCGAAAAATTAGAGGTTTATTTTACCGATTTCCTTTTATTTTTCAAGTTTAAGGAGATCACTATGGTTCCCTTCAACATAATCCGTTGTCTTGGGCCATGGACATCTTCGTATGGTTTACTTCCTAATTATTAATGCTTTAATCGTGTATTTTACAGATTTAATAGGTTTATTGCAATATTATTAAAGTATAATTTTAACCGTTTTCCCAAGTGTATTCTTTAGTTTGTTAATAAATTTCAAGTTCTCGTTGGTATTAGCTAGCTTCACTATGAATTAAAATGTAGTCCCTCGGTGGGACTCGAACTCGGAACATCCACATTCGGAGTTGCTGTAACAATCTAACTCTTTTATGGCTCGCCTCATACCTACCAAAGCAAAACGGATAGATAGTAAAAAAGTGTCCGGTCGCCGTGGTGTCCCTCCTCATACAGGACAGCCCCTACTCGTCCCCCCTCAGCTATCTCTAGGGTCACTCCACCTAACCCACGAGACCCCTCAACCACCAGGGCGCTGCAATATTTGGACTCATTTATAGATCTTAATACACTGACACCGTGTTGCCTAGCAACTTTTTTACTGGTATATCCGTTATTTAATTCCCGAAAAAGATTCATGAAGTAGATAAGATATTATTTATAAAAAGATTTAATTTTAATGCTTCAACCATGTATCGACATCGACTGATAATGTGGGTACTACATACAATTGATAGTAAATTTTATATCCAGATCCACATTCGACGTACAAGTTTTTCCACCCCAGTACAAACATTTCGTTCTTGTTCTTTTCCACTTCAGCAGTGTAATATTCATTTCTTTCTTAAGCTCCGGTAATTTGTGTTAGTGTTGGGGTGAAAAGTTAATTAGGTTGCTTTAGAACCGAGTCTCTAATCGCAAATACCGAGATTGGTGGTGTAACGGTTAGCGTTCTGGCCTCGCATTCGGGAGGACGGCGGTTCGAATCCCCGTCCGGGCATACAGATTTGGGTTTTCCATGGTTTCCCCAAATCACTCCAGGCAAATGCCGTGATGTTTCCTTGAAAAGGCCATGGCTGAATTCTTTCCCATTCCTTGCCCCCAAATCTTGCCCGTCTCTAAAGACCTCGCTATTAAGTGACGGTAAGCAGTTTAAAAAACGCAAATCTTAAGTTTGAAGATCTCTCAAATTCTAAATGGCTCTCTGCAGAGTATCGGCTACGCAAAATCCATTTCTTTCACTATTTATTAGGCTCAAGTCAATGCCGACTGATACGTCCTGCCGTTATTCTCGTCGTTTATGGGTTAGCATGTTACCATTTGGTTGTACAATATCAAACCCGAAAAATTACGTTTATTTCAGTTTTTCTTTATCATTTTTTCCCAAGTTTAAGGAAATTCTTATAATTCACTTCAACTTAATCTGTTGTCTGGTGCCATGGAATATTTTGGTATGGTTTACTATATGAATTTTAGAGATCTAATTTACTTATTGCAATATTATGAAAGTATAATTTATACCACCTTTCCAGCTGTATTTTGTCGTTTGTTAATAAATTTCAGGTTCTCGTTAGTAGTAGCTAGTATCACTATGAATTAAAATGGAGTCCTTCGGTGGGACTCGAACTCGGAACATCCACATTCGGAGTTGCTGTAACAATCTAACTCTTTTATGGCTCGCTTCATACCTACCAAAGCAAAACGGATAGATAGTAAAAAAGCGTCCGGTCGCCGTGGTGTCCCTCCTCTCAGAGGACAGCCCCTACTCGTCCCCCCTCAGCTATCTCTAGGGTCACTCCGCCTAACCCCCGAGACCCCTCGACCACCAGGGCGCTAGACAGTATATACTCATTTATAGATCTTAATACACTGACACAGTGTTGCCTAGCAACGGGTGAGTAGCACCCGAATTATCTCTACAACTAGCACCACCTGTTTTGAACAGTTAGGACGTGGTAACTACGACTAAAAACGACTCTAAACATAATATTATTTCGTTTGTCCATATCAGTAGTGAATCGATTTTGCATTGCCTTTTAAAAGAAACAAAAGGCAAAAATTGCATTATGACGCGATTTCACGGCCATCAGAGGTCTATTTTACTTTTCGGGGGTATCGTTCGGATGAAAAAAATTAAATTGTTTCAGTGATTTACTTAACATGAGAAACTCATTATATTTCTGAAACTTTTATTATTTGTTCGCTATAGTGTACTGAATATTGCTTCAATATAATTACTTCCGCTACATCTTAAGCTTCATTTTTTCATGATTTTAATACTTGATTTATCACACGTATATTTTTTATTTGCTTAGCCCATTTCTAACAAAGTAGTTTACAATTTTTAGTTCAGTATGTTAGGATTTAGGAAAAGACTGGTAGCTTAGTTCATTATTTTGGTTCACATGTAGTAATTTAAGATATGTTTACGCGAAAGAAAGAGACAGCATGTGTAATTTCAACGGATTTATACCCCCATGATATCTCTTACTTATTCAGTATCTTATAATAAAAACTAATATAGTAATGTGTAAATAAAGTGAATTGTATCTATGTCTGCTTTAATTTTCTCATGCTCCAGTCCGTACCTTGGTGGATTCTTTGAACCTGGTGCGATGTAGTTTAACTATCGGTGGCTCCGTTATAGCAGCAGTTTATAGTTGTACCTTGTGATGTCGGACGCCGTGTGTTTAGTAGACGACAATATGTCTGCTTGCTATTATGCCAGCGAAAATTTTTGAAACATCAAGTGTACCAGAGAAAATGGTTTTTGTTAACATCAGGTGGTATTTTCTAACTTTGCTCTGCGATGATTCACGTTAGATACAAATCTATTTGAATCTTCAAGATATTAGTTGTAATATCACACGAGTACCTCATGAAAGCAGTGCAGCTGGATGTGATTGAAATAATCATTAAAAAGGAGTTAACATTATTTACAGTAATTTTGAAGTTTACAATACTGACACGTTATGTGTAACGAGGCTGTAATTTTAATAGAGGAATACCAGAAAGATGGATAATTAAAGCTTTTGAAATGTGGTGCTATACAAGAATGCTGAAATATAACTGACAAATACAGTATTACATGAACGTGAACGTGAACTGATGGGTGAGGAAAGAAACATCTTGCAGAGTCTTAAAGAAAGATGTGACATGATGCAGAGTCACTACTTAAGACATGAGAAATTGGTTAAAATATTAGTAGAGGAAGACAGAAATTAACATATATCAAACAGGGAATCTAGCGCATAAGAGAGATAATTGCATCTAACCAGTCGAATAGTGACAACAGAAAAAAGGAACCAACAAAACCCCTTAAATCGTTTTAACAAATGGGTTAGGATTAATTAATATTCGTAAGTATGAGGTGGTAGCCATCAGCCGCGGGTGAATAAATAGATGGACGCACCTATGAGTAGCCACGAAGAGAGAGCAACCACAATAGAGACACAGCAATCAGGAAAGCACACGACGTACTGTTTTCAAGTTTCGTATCAATGTAGTTATTGTCTGTTTTACCTCTTTACCATTTTTATATTCCGTTTTATCAAAAATTTTTCAAAAATTGTTTGATAATTTTTTGCCATTACTGCATTACATCTTCTTTTCTCCACGGACCTTACCCGATACCTATGATACTCCGTTAATAATCACTCTTTTTTCTGTTTGTTGCAATTCCATAAAGTATTTTGAGATTTATTTTTAGTTCATCTTTAGACTCTCCGAAAATTGTTATCCATGGTTTTACTTCATTACCCTAAACTAATTTTGGAAAAAGTTTTTTCGATTTTTGCAGTATACTAGGCATAGTGCCAATAGTCCTTCTCTCCTTCACGATGCTCCCATTACTGGCTGATTCAACTGGAACCAAGCCAGGTGTGTGAATAGTAATGCTATCGTCTTGCAGGAGGGATGAAGGGATTTCGATATCTCGTCTGGCCAGAGGTTTGGATGTTCCGTGGTTTCCTCAAATCTCTCCAGGCGAATTCTTTTCTGTTCATTGCCATCAGTCCTTTCTTGTTTCTAATGAGAAACCATTAAGCCAGAATTTATAATAAATGTACAACTATTTATCTACGTTTTGTTCAAATGTTCTTTCGTTTCACAAATCATCGTGTATATATATATTTCTCACCTTTTCGATGGGCAATTATATTTTTTACAATTTCTTGTGCTGCTTCACATTCTTTCATTTCTCCCAATTCCGTACCATAGTCGTGGAAACTTCTGATTGTATTACATTCTTCGTGAATGCATGTTAAGCCTCCCTCTTTGCTTATATTGATTCTTTGTTCAGCATTCTCAGGTCTCTATTGCCTTGCTATTATTTTACTCATTTATAATATTCTCCTTGTACAGCATATTTACCCTTCTCAGCTCAGGTTCTGTGTTTTCCTTTATATTTCATTATTGTTTAAACTTTTTCTGCGGGTGTTATCATGTTTTTAATAACCTGTCTTCTCCGCTGTGCTGGTGGCTTCTATCTGTTACCGAACGTTTCCACGAAGTAGTTCGTCGTCACTAAAAACTTTGTAACTTTATAATGGAACCTATAAACAATTAAATCTTGGCCTCTGGGTTGTTGTCCATTTTAACATCCTCCGGCATTACTTCAAATCTCTTGCCGTATTCCTTCTGTCGTCAGAGAGCCCATGAGGTATTGTCAGGCGTGTTTAGGAAGACATATAACAAGCTTTCACTCTTTGCAGTTTGCTGTACCTCTTCTATATTGCTCCCTTAGAGCCCTAAGAAAATTATTTGAATTTCTCTGCAAGCTTGTTTTAAAATTTTATATCTTTCTCAGTTTACATTCAGTATATTAATGTCCTCGGCAATGATGAAACTTAATTTTCGACTGGATAATAATTTGTTTCTCAGTGAGATCATCGTCTAGCTTATTCATTGCTACACTAACATAAGCAGACAAAGTGCTTACTTTCCTGTTTTTTGCCAGTACTTCATTACAAAAACATCGTAACTATTCTCTATGAATAGCAGCACACTATATCACACTTTTCTAACCAATATTAACACTCCCGCAGTCTTCACATTCATCGTAGTTGAAAACTCAATACTACTCAGCGGAATCGTCGTTCGCTACCACACCTTCCATTAATGAAAATTAATGTTACAACGATTAGTGGTTTCAACACTTATCCTAATATTTTGAACTCTATTATCTTGTTAATGATATTAGCTTTATGCGATTTTATCGACGAAAAATCAGCATCCTCATTTAGGTGGACACATTTCAGGTATTCTAGTAGTAAATTTATGATTTTTCTTTTTGACTAAAGTTTTATTGGTATATCTGTTCTTTAATTCCTGAAAAAGATTCATGAAGTTGATAAGCTATTATTTATAAAAATATTGAATTATAATGCTTCCACCATGTATCGACGTCGGATGATAATGTGGGTACTACATACAATTGATAGTAATTTTATATCCAGATCCACATTCGATCTACTAGATTTTCCACCCCAGTACAAACCATATCGTTCCTGTTCTTTTTCCACTCCAATAGTGTTTTATTCATTCGTTTCTTAAGCTCCGGAAATTTGTATTAGTGTTGGGGGTGCAAAGTTAATTAGGTTGCTTTAGAACCGAGTCTCTAATCGCAACTCTTATGTTTGAAGATTTCTCACATTCCAAATGGCTTTCTTTAGAGTATCGTATATGCTAAATCCATTTCTTTCAATATCAAGCTCAGGTCAATGCCGGTAGATCCGTCCTCCCGTTATTCTCGTCGTTTATGGGTTATCATGTTGTAATAGTATTACCATTTGGTTGTACAACACCAAACCCGAAAAATTAGAGGTTTATTTACGTTTTTCTTTATCCTTTTTCCCCTAGTTTAAGGACATTGTTATAGTTCAGTTCAGCTTAAACCGTTGTCCGGGGCCTTGGAGTATTTTGGTATGGTGTATTGTATTACTATTGATGCTTTATGCATTTTACAAATCTGATTCACTTATTGTAATATTATGAAAGTATAATTTATACCGCCTTTCCAGCTGTATTTTGTCGTATGTTAATAAATATCAGGTTATCGTTAGTAGTAGCTAGTATCACTATGAATTAAAATGGAGTCCTTCGGTGGGACTCGAACTCGGAACATCCACATTCGGAGTTGCTGTAACAATCTAACTCTTTTATGGCTCGCTTCATACCTACCAAAGCAAAACGGACAGATAGTAAAAAAGCGTCCGGTCGCCCCTACTCGTCCCCCCTCAGCTATCTCTAGGGTCACTCCGCCTAACCCCCGAGACCCCTCGACCACCAGGGCGCTGCAGTATTTGGACTTATTTATAGTTCTTAAGCCGCTGACATTATGTTGCCTAGCAACGGGTGAGTAGCACCCAAATTCTTTCTCCAACCAGCACCACCTGTTTTAAACAGTTAGGACCAGGAAACTTCGAATATAAACTAATCTAAACATAATATCATTTCATTTGTCAATATCAGTAGTGAATCAATTATGAATTGCCTTTAAAAAAAAAAAGATAAGAAGAAAAATAAATTCTTATTACGCGATTTCACGTCAATCTGAGATCTATTTTACTATTCGGAGGTATCGTTCGAGTAAAAATATGAAAATGTTTCATTGATCAACTTAATATAAGGAACTATTTATTCTTAAACTATTTGGAATTTTTCATTATGGTGTACTGAATAACGCTTTATTTTGATTACTACCGTCACAACATTCTCAGATTTTTTTCATCTTATTGATACATGATAATTTTAATTCTTGTATTTTTTTATTTGTTGTGCTGCTGCCTAAAAACTTTGTTTGGCGTTACTAGTTCAGTATGTTAGAATTGAAGAAGATGCACTTAACGAATAAATACTATCCACATATAATAATTTAAGATATGTTTACGCGAAGGAATAATAGCCCATTGAGATCTCTTTTATTTGGAGAATCACTGCAAAGTCTTTCACTTACCTGCGTAGATTTACCACATTGTTCGCTGGATGATGGTGCTGTGGCTACAGGCACACACAGCCAGGTTCCTAACTGTGGCCACTGATGTTGCGACCCAGTATCTCGCTATCTCTAGCTGACAGTACTCTATCAGCCTTAAGAAGAAGTTGCGGGCGGTCGTTAGCTGTTCAACGAGAGCAGTTGTCTTTCGCCTCGTAGTCGAAAGTCACCCGCAACGAAGAAACTTTTTTGTGTGTGTCACCTACTGTTGTTTTCAAGCCTCACTACTTTCGGTAGCTCTTTGCTTCTTTGAGTTTGTTTTGTTTCTCTTCTGTTTTTGATGTGTGTTATTAGAGAGGAAAAACGTCATCATGGTGGCGGGGAGGGGGGGGGGGGATTTTGAGATTAGGTATTTTTTTACTTTATTTTATTCTGATTCTAGAAGTATAATTAAAGGGACCTTATATCCTTTCGGTGTATAAGTACCAACATCTCGTAGATTTTCTATAGTTTCCCAACTGAGAGGTTACACGCTGTAAATATTTTCGGTATATTTGTCTAGTCGTGAAAATTATCTTTTCTCGTATATATATATATATTTGCCTGCAGGATCATACGTAAACTTCGGCTTTGTATAATTTGCATTTTTTTTAAATATTTGTGTTATCTGGTGTTCTCCATACTTCGCATATATAGTACGGTAGGTCGAATTATGACAAAGAAGATACCTCCGTTTGACCGTTGCGGAGCGTCCTTCGATGTTAACCCGCCATTCGGTTCGTCCCGCAAACCATCGTGCTCTTCTCATTCACTCCGCTCCTGTTAACATTTGTAACAAAAGTTTTGGCTCGTTCCAGCGACAAGTCGACAGGTGGAAGTCGGTAGACTTCAGACAATGTCGGCATCGCTGTAATAAAGTCATTTATCTTGTCCGCCATAACCTTAGAGATTTTTCGACTGTGTCAGCTCACCAGTTGTGTGTGTGTGTGTGTGTGTGTGTGTGTGTGTGTGTGTGTGGCAATACAATCCTCTTTATATGGCAGGACCACAATACAAGTCGGCAGACTCCAATCCCTCAGACAGCAAAATGTCACGTATACCTCCACTACCTGAAAACGTGTGCTGTGGGTAATACCGCTACGGCGTCGAATAAAATATGGAACTATTATAAGAAATTAATAATTAAAACTAAACTCTGCACAATTCTAAACAAAACTGCAAGACGAAGGGTATGCTCTCCTGCTTTAATATTTCAGAAATCTGTATAAATAAATAACCAAATTTATTTAATAAAATACAATATTAACAGAACCCAAAGGGTGGAATGTTTATCTCTGTTGTAGCATTATGCTAAGTGAGTATCTCGTAAAGGTGTGTTCATCTGAGATGCAGTGCGGTCTGTGTCCTTGGTACGAACGAATTATCATTTTTTGCTCAGTTCCGCTGTAACGTGAACTCTAAAGTTACACCACATGTTATAAGATATATAATAAGCTTTAATACTGTGAAAACCTTATTCAAACTGGTTCGGTAGTATTTTCGTGACGCCTACACTAACAAAAAGACAGAGGCAGCCTGTGAACAGGTTTATAGTAGTGTAAATAGATATCAGCTCTAACGCTAGAGTTGTACAGCTGAGTTAAAAGTGAAAACATTGGCGTGAGCAAAGGTTGGAGAGAAATTCTTTTTTTCGTTGTGTTATGCTGTAGGCCATCACTCACTTTATGTCAAATGGTGGGTGAGGTTCGAATCCCCGTTTGGCCATCCAGATTTTGCTTCCCCCAAATCTCACCAGGTGAACACCAGGATGGCCGAATTCCTTCCCGTCCCTTGGCCCCAGTCCGTTACCGCCTCTAATGACGTCGACTGGGCGTATAGCCATAAGCAAAAAAAAAAAAAACGCCTTCGAAAAATTCACTGCAAATGAAAAAGTGCTGGCTGGGACAGACGTAATCACACGCAATAACCTAATTGTCCCAGTACATTTTAATAATAATACAAATAGCTGTGTCCGATTTGATAGATTGTTACGGTTCACGTGAACACTAATAAGAATATAGAACGAAATTATGCAGTATCTGCAGTGGATGTTTATCTAACACCTAAACCGAATACTAAACAAAACAGTTCTGACTATAAATGGGAGCAAACTGCAGTTCAGTCGCATACCATTTTATATGACCCTATTGTGAACCACTGCAGCAAAAACACAAATTAAGTTTCTGTTTAAGTAGAATGTCGTACGGAATGTTCAGACTATGATGTAAGAGACCAGGAATAACATTTTTAAACATGTGACTGTAGAGTTTCAAAAGTCGAAAGTGTCTAAGCAAATTTATTTAAAACCATGCTAAATCTCTCAAAGTTTATGAATTACAAAGAAAAAACCGCTTTCTACCAACAGAACAGGTAAAATAACAAGCTGCGATATAATAAAGAACAGATACTTGATTGTCCTGTACGCTATACCGGAGTGGAAGGAGATAGGAAATAAAAACAAAGAACTGTCTGTTACAATTGCTGAAACAGGAGTTTAGCAAAGGACGCCCTTTTCCACCCCTCAGCCACGTGATCCTAACGCCCCACATGGGAAATAAGTCGGGAATGGCAGACCATACTTCCTAATAACATTTGAAGTTCCGTTTACCAGAATAGCTCCACCGATACGTCGATAGCTTTCTTTCCCTCCACAAGTTGATAGTGGTGTCAGTTTCCGCAAAGAAAATTACTCTACAAAACCACCGCAACAGCTTCAGTAGCAGGGAGATTAAATATATGGTATCATTGGAAACTGAATCCAGAGGATTGTCAGGCAGCCTTTCGACACGGTTTCAATTGGCTGCAAAATCCGCCTCTCTCCTTACCAACTAATCTTCAACAGTGATAGGCTCTAGGAAAGTGGACCGAACGTGGTGTGTGAGCGGTTAGGGTTCTGGCCTCGCATTCGGGAGGACGCCGGTTCGAATTCCCATTCGGGCACCCAGATTCGGTTTTTCCATGGTTTCCCCAAATCACTCCAGGCGAATGGCGCGATGCTTCCTTCAAAAAGGCCATACCGAATTCATTCCCGTTCCTTGCCACAATCCCATCAGGCCACTAATAACCTCAACGTAGACGAGGTGTCAAGCCATTAAAAAAGTAGGAAAGAATCTACACTTCGTGGCTTTTTTTTTAGCGAATTTTAGAATTAACTTAAATGCATATGGCATCATTGTCCGGGAAATCTTCGAGGGATTCGGCAGCCAGGTGACAGAGTTTTTCGATTTGTCTCGCATGCGCAATCTTGTCGCGACTGCAATAGCCTAACGGTGCACAGGGGAACAACAGTTTAACTTGGAAACCGAATCACGGAAGAGACCTGGCGTACATCACATTACAGACAAAGTTGTGCCAGAGGTGAAGGTCGGGGTAAGGGCCTTTCAAAATTCCGCCAGAAACAGGGATTCCAACCAGGTACCTTTCGATCTTGAGCCAGACGCCTTAACCATTGAGCCAACAGATCGTTCTCAATTTCAGCCCAATTTGTTACAAAACGTTTCCCTTGTGTCCATGTTAACTTCACATGTTCCTTAGTCAAATCAAATTACAGTGCAAGCAGTGTCCAAAAAGTTCGGACGTTACTATCTCGAATAGAGTAAATAGAACACCATGTTGAAATTAAGTAGACAAGTAACTATGTGTTTACCTTTTTTTGAAGTGAAAACTTCTATAGGAATGTTAGTCGATGCTTGGACGGGGCCAAATCTATGAGTTTGCGACTACCAGTCACCAACAAGCTATGACGTGCTGCTCGTATGATGTGCGCTTTGCACGCTTTTTGTATGGGTAAAATCTTATTAGTTCGCGGCAACAACATGCTATAATAGCTGTATATCTGAAGCTATAACCATGACGTGTTGCGCTTGGCCAGTAGTGGAAGTATAATTATACATCTAATATATCAAAACGAATTTTTGTTTGCTTTTTGTTTGTTTGTTTGTCTGTTTTTGTTTGTTTGATTTTTGTTTTTTTTTAATGTTTTCCATACACACAGTTTTTATCCGATTTTTATAGAACTTTTCAGACATATACTTTAAAACAAGTAGGAAATACTGTTTACGTTTGATTCAGAAAAACCTTAACTCTCTCCCGCTTTCCCCCCATCACCTTAATTTCTGTCAGCGTTGTTCATACAAACCCAAAGTTTTTATCCAATTTTTGTAGTACTTAGCACACATAAACATTAAAACAAGGTGGTCTGGTAGCTCAGCGATTGAACTTCCAAAAGTTTCTCTCTCCGTTCGCGGGTTCAAATCCCGTGATGAGCAGGAATTTTAAAGAGTTGTATTTGATTATATGAGCTATGCTGGAACGTTCCGTGGTTCTGATACAATAGTTTAGTACATCTCCTTCGGGAGGATTTGACTAACCTTCCGGTTGTGAATTTAGTTAGATTTTTAATTTTTGAAGTGATAACTTCTTTAGCTGCAATGGGCGCTTTTTAGATGGGTAAAATCTTACGAGATCATGTCACCGGCATGCTAATGTTAACAGTATATTTTTAGTGGTCTGGTGGCTCAATGGTTAAGGTAGCTGACTGGAGAACGAAAAGTCACCGGTTCAAATCCCTTTCTCGGGGGGGATGTTCATAGTCCTTAGCCCTACCTTCACTTCTGGCGCAGCTTGCTGTGTAATGTGAAGTACACCAGAACGCTTCCGTAGTTCGGATTCCACGTTAAACTGTAGGTCTCTGAATCTTGTGCCACTACCAGGTTAAGTTAAGGCAGCTAATACAGGTGCGGAATGCGCAGCCAATAGAAACCATGCCACCAGGTCATTACCACTACACAAAATTATTATTATTCAATATATCTGTAGCTCTGACGTGTTGCGCGTACGATTTCATAGTTGTAAGTTTCACTTCTGTCGGTAGTGCCGAATGACTGCCAATTAGTTGTGGTGTGGTTAATATATACACATTTTCTTTTCATCTCGTTCTACGTCTAGGTCATTAGAGACGAGAAAGGACTAGAGGCAAGGAACTTGAAGGAATTTGGCCATAACTTTATGGGAATCCATGGAAAATCCAAATCTGTATGGCCTGACGGTGATTGGAACTGGCGTCCTTCCAAATGCGTGGACAGAGCGTTACCGCTCTCCCAAAAGTTTGATGCATGTTTACCATGTGGTCGATTATTAAATCGCTGATCATTCATGATGATCATCTCGTTCTTTTCTATCTACCATTTGCCAAAACTGGTTCTTTGATGCAAATTGACAACCAGTCAAAGTTGAATAAAGTCATTTATCTCATAGAAATAACAGAATCTTTAAATATTAGTGTAGGTACATTTTCGAATCGAGAAAATATTTTTTTAAAAACTCCTACAATCTTATTTGGACTGGTGAAGAACTAAATGGTCAACAAATACCTGTAAACTCAGGGACACGCATATGTGATCGTTTTATCTACCACAAACATACAGAAAATAATACAGGAATTTTACAGTTTTTTTGGAACATCCATTACTGTTTTTTATTGTCACTTCCTCTAATCTGTTACATCTTTTCTCAAAAATAAGGTGAATGCAAATCTTTCAACCAAAACGTATTTGACGGGACAAGATGTTGATGAGCTTTACAATGCAATATACTTAATACTTAGTGCGTTGTGGCGTAAAAAAAGATATAACTGGCTTAAATTATAACTTAACTATTTTCTAAGCCCATCAACACTGAGGTCTCGCAATTAATTTCTTCGAGTTAACTATAATTGTGACGTAGAATATAGTGGAAACATCTACATCCGATATGTAACCAGTAACTGGTTGAACATTGTGTTCTGTTAGTTCATTTCTTCGTATTTGCTTAGCTTAAAAATAATGTAACGTGTTATATATTTATTAGTTTCTAAAACAGTGATTTCAATGGATAAAAAACATCTACATCGATTGGATACAGATAAATAAACAACACCCAGTAATTAACAGGTTAATTAAACGTATTACATACCTTTTCAGTGTTCTGGTACTTCTTTATTCATAGGTACTTAATCAAATGGAATTGTTATTAACGCCCTTAGTCTCAATTTTACTGTAATATCTCTGGCCGTATTTACGCCGGTAATGAAAGCCGAGCGCGTTACGCCAGATTTTCGGTTTCAATGACCCAAGTAGCCTTTTACATAGATATCCAATTTGCTACAAACTATTTGTCCCGATACATTTGTATACACGAACCGTATTTATTAGCAGCCAGGAAAACATTAAAATTTTCGATTTAGATGCTAATTGCAACATGGTGATAACTACATTACGGAAAATTTGGCAATGAATAATAGAACCTTTGACATCAATGGATGTAATATATATGTTCTTCGCTATGAATGTTATTATCTATAAAAATTCCATTAAAACAGGTTGAGAAACGTTCTGTAAAGCAACAATCTCTGGAAAGTGTTATTAGCGTGTAACATTATTGCACTACAGCCCAAAGAGTTCCATTTTTTTAAAATTGCAGTCACTGCAGTGATAACGAAATTGGCGAAAATCGAGTTTCTGTATCGGTGTGCCGCGGGGCTGCTGTCCCGTACGCTAGCACTGATCAGATTAGCCAGCCCGCCGCCAGAGGCGCTGCTAACTCTCTGCCACAGAGCCAACAAAATGAGTCGCTTATACAGGGCGTTCGCCGGGAAACGTAACCCACTGTTAGCGCTACAAGGAAGAAACTGCTCCCGGCGAGCGAGCGGTCAGCTTCCGGCATTGTTCGACCGTCGGCCGCGGACTATTTCATAATAATTACGCTTCATAAACTTCATAAACTTGTATGTGCTAAGCATTTAAATGTGACGTAATTATTAGCTTACCTTATAAAAGATGCTGGAAGTGTTGACACTCTTGTGTAATGCACATTTCACATCTTCTGAACATATTTCGAGACACACGCTGTCCTAACTGACTTAATGATTTTTTGGGTGACTGTTCTAGTCGAAAAGCGATATCGTCAATTTTCTCCTCTGTGAGAATACGGTTGACCGACAGTCTCTTTTTGTTAAAAAATGAACCCGTTTCTCTTACTTTTTTAACCAGACGCAGAATTATTGATTTAGCTGGCAGTAAAGCGCCAGAAAATTCGCGACGAAATTTACTGCGACACTTTTTAAACGACTTCTTCTTCACATATGTATCGTAGAGAAATATTCTTTGTTGCAAACTGTAACGTACCATAATTTTACTCACACTCAAACACGGTACAGATTAATAAGAGTATGAATCCCCAAACCAGCCAAACCGCAAAGAAACGTTTATTCACAACACTGATTAATAAGAGACTGAAGTCACAAACTATCTACAATGCAAAGAAACCGTTCTTAACAATGTAAGGGTCACTGCACTGCACTGTTGGGGCAGCGGAGGTGTTAAACAGTGCGGTGATTTACGGTGCCGCGTGGCGGAAACTGCTGGCACGACTGACCGAGCAAGTTGCCGACGGCAACAGACTGGGAGGGTAGCGTTTTCCGGCGAACGCCCTGTATCTTCAAGCAGCTCACGTCGTTCATGTTAGTGAGCACAATACGATGCATTTAGGCCTACTTTGACAGCCAATTTAAAAAAATCCTCTCAAATAACGTGGAAAGTATCTGGAAAATAGCAGTAGGATCTATGTGTATTAATTACTTTTCATGTAAATCTGAATAAATAAAAGTTGAAGTCGAGATATTTACAACTTTCTTACATATATGAAATAAATGGTATGCAAGTATTTTTAGACATCGAGGGTATTGATTTGGTGTGGCTACATTTTTTTCAGAGGTTCACGTCTGTAATTATATTTTCTACTGCGGACATATTAAGAGCTCCGGATTCTGTAGAGTGTAGAACGCATGGTTTGAGACTAAGATAACTAGCAGCCCATCATTCAGCTAAATTTTTACAGCCGTCGTTCAAAATCGAAATAGAAACTTCTACTTCCCTATAACACGATGTGTGACCTCACCGCTCAAGTCTCGTGTGTTTCAGCAAGCAAAGACAAAGAATAGCTCAACACTCTGTGCACTGCCTCGAAGCTTATGTGTCCTGGAAATTGGCTCATCCATCTACGAGTCTGAAATAAAAGTTCAACCTAACTCCGGTGTTATACAGAGGAGTGGTCTTTTTTATGGTTGGTTTGTTTTTGTTTTTTGTAACTGAACCAAATCACTATTGACCTAGAATCTGTTACAACTTCTTAACAACAGTAACGGTTAAAACTGTACGACAGCTCAAAGTGGAATCCGGGATACCAATCCATTCGGTGGATGATAACATTTCCACAAAAGAAAGTTTGTTGTCAATAGACAACTCGCGCAAAAATTTCCCGGATAAAATACGTTAAATAGCGAGGTTGATGGTTTGCAGTAGGATGAAATATGAAGCAGCTTTTTTGTAGCAATATCTTCACTGAGCGTGGTGGGTGAACGGTTGACGATCTGGCCTTGCATTTGGGAGCACGGCGGTTCGAATCCTCGTCCGGGCATCCAGATTCGGGTTTTCCATTGTTTTTCCAAATCACTCCAGGCGAATGCCGGGATGCTTCCTTCAAAAGGCCATGGCCGAATTCCTTCTCGTTCCTTTCCTGCAGTCCTTTCCCGCATCTAATGACTTCGGCGCCGGTGAGCGCGTAAAGCCATAAAAAAGTAATATCTTCAAGATTTTAGCTGACGTAATGCTGTCCTCCAATCCTCTACTTTGACGTAAATAAGTGAAGCTATCCTTTCCCAGAAGCCAAAGTGTCACAGTCCTCACCGAAATACAACTAAGCCTGACAAAACAAAGACAGTATACACATATCCCTGTGATGTGGAGTTGCTGTCTAGTGGTAACGCGATCAATCATTATCGACGCCAACGAAGGCTAGAGGCTAGGCTCTGAACTATCTCATACGCGTTACCTTTGTCCTATAAGAAGCATATGTTAAAAAATCCTTTATTGAAATCTGACGAGACATAAGCGAAGAACTTTCTTTAAAATTTATCAATTTCTGTTAGGTATCAAGATAAATGATTTGTGACAAATTTTTTTAGAAATAATTACTCTTTAAAAGCCCAACTCCAAAAAATTCCTTTTTAAAATATAATGTTACCAAATCTGAGAGCTTAGTCTTTAAAATGACATCTCAATTACCGATTTTGATTAGTTATCAAGCGAGATAAATGGCTCGTGACAAAATAAACACCTGCTAGAAATAATATAGCTCAGTGGCTAAGGCGCTTGCTCCTGCCCCGGGCATGAATCCCGGCAGGCGCAGGAATTTTGAGAGTTGTGTTTAATCATATGAGCTATGCCAGGACGCTCCGTGGTTCGGATTCATCGTTAAACTGTAGGTCCCAGAGAAAAGGAACTGGCCGTCCTACCTCTGACACAATGGCTTAGTATGCCTCCTTCGGGAGGATCCAACCAACCTTCGGGTTGTGGTCTAAGTTAAATTTTTAAAGAAATAATATATATGACAAGCCTAATTCTTGTAAACAATACGGAACCACGAGATATGAAACCCTGGTCTCCACTAAAGAGTCCGTGCATCCAGGACCTGGTATTCAGGAAGGCGCATATCAAACCACAGCCTGGCTATTCAGATTTCGGTTTTCCATGTTCTTACAAAATCCTCCAGGCTTAACACCGGGATGGATGCGTGAAAATTCCTTCCAGTTCCTTGCTATCGTCCTTTCCTGGTTGCAATATTTAGTACATTGGCTACTCTTAAAGTTATAAGTAAATAGCAAAACATATAGTCTTCATCAACCTACTGCGAACATTAGCAGCTAATATAACTAAGGACTGGCTGGAAAAAATTTATATTTTAAAATACATGTTCACCATTTTTGATTTCGGCATTTCGACATCACAGAACTGCGTAGTGTTGGTTAATGTATTCTACATTGAACTCTTTATTCAATAGTAATATCCCTCCACATACCCTCTTAATCGTCTGCTACCAAATGACTATTTTTTCACGTCCTGCCACGTTGATCACTAGTATTCAGGACAGTAGTTGACGATCAGCAAAACATTACGCGAGAGAATTAAACATTAATTATAAAATTTGTATAGTGGTGCATGTAGTCAAATAAACGGTTGAGAAACATTTAATATTGGCTAAGTGTAATAACATCAAACTATGGGAGAGGGGAGGGGAAGGAATCTTCATGGTACAACGACAACATGACTATTAGAGACAGGAAAGGATTACGGACAAAATTCGGAAAGGAAATCGACCGTGGTGCTTTGAAGAAGCCTTAAGACCACGGAAAACCGAGTCTGTATAGTAGGAACAAGTTTGAAACCTCACCCTTCCGAATTCAAAGCCCAAATATTACAACATGAATAATATTTCTAAAATGTATTTTTTGTGAGTAGCCACTTATCTCTTAATAGCTAACCGAAATCGACAAACGATGTATCATTTCAAAGATTATGCTCTTCGCGTTGGTATAATCATAAATTAGAAACGGTTTTTTTTTAATTCGGCCCTCCGCCCAACAATATAAACTAACGAAGTCACGCGTATGAGACAGTTTAGATTTAAACCGCTAGGCTTCGCTAGTGTCAATTAGGTTTGACCGCGCACCTCTACATAACAGCACCACATATCGCAGAGATACTGATAAACTGCGAAAGAAAGGACGTTTCGGATACTTTTTTTTTCGGTAAGAAATAATGTTTTTCTATACGATTTCTAAGTCAACATTTTACTCACTAAATTTTCGCACACGCTATAATCACATGGCATAACCACATATCAGAAAGATATATATACTGTGTGCGTTGTATTCTGGGTGACAGTTCAGTTTTCGGGAAGGGACAGTTTCAATTTTTTTTTTAACTGCTTAACGTCTCTTAACAGCGAGGTCTTTAGAGACGGGAAAGGATGTGGGGGGGGGGGGGGGCAACGAATGGGAAGGAATTCGACCACGGCCTTTTGAAGGAAGCATCCCGGCATTTGCCTGGAGTGATTTGGGAAACCATGGAAAACCCAAATTTGGATGCCCAGACGCGGATTCGAACCGCCGTCCTCTCGAATGCGAGGCCAGACAGCTTCAAGTGTTAACGTAAAGAGAACTGCAGGATAGCATACAACAGGTAAAATTAGAAAGATATTGCTACAAATGAGCTAGTTCATCTTTCTGCCTACTACAAATTGCCAACCTCGTTATTCACCTTATTCGCGAAATTTTCGCTAATGCCAGTAGGTTTCCATTAAACCGCTTACAAACATTAAACCATCAGAAATTTGTGAAAGAATTAGAAGCTATTTCATTAATGCAGGGGTCCCCAAAGTGGTCGATACCGACCCTTTGGGGTCGATAAGAGATCTCCCGGGGTCGATTAATACAGGGGGGTCGATTAATATTAAAGAGGATCAGTTAAACTGTACAGAAAAAATAGGATTGTTCTACTAAAAGTCAGGTCAATAAATACGAGTAAAGCTCATCCTCTTAAATGATGAAACTTTCCACCAATTACTTTTGCTCACTGAGGTAAGGTGGTTGTCACGCGGTGATAGTTGCAGTATTGAGAGTTGAAGATTGCCTTAGGAAGGTGGATCCATCGCAATGTGACAAGATAAAACCGTACAACAACCATCTGCTCTTTTTGGCAGGTCTTTATTTGAAATTTATTCCATCTATCCATAGTTTTGTTCCTATTTTTTGAGATTATAATAATAGTGAAAAGTATCTCGTTTTTCTGTTTATTTTATTGGGTGGATTTTATAAATTATTTCGTTGAGTTGTAATGCAGGCCTCCTTATTGCTTAGCATCAGAAATGCCAAAAATGATTTAATGTTTTTATTAAATACTTGTGGGGGTCGATAAGAAGGCAAATATCGTATCAAGGGGTCGACGGGGTAAAATGTTTGGGGACCCCTGCATTAATGAAATGTTGTCAGACATACCATCCATGAACTGGATAATAATCACTTCGTGCGGCGTTAGTGATGTGGTGACGTAGTCTCTTAGGAGCAGAATCCGCTTCATGTAGTCACGTAGCGTACTTCCCGTTAACAAATCAAACCTCTACCATACGTTAAGGTCATTTTTAAAAAGCTCGTAAATATTCCAGCCAACACCGCTATTGGAATCACAGACCTCTTGTTCCCCAATCACGCGCCTTAACCAATTGAACTTGTCTAAGAGCAGGGTAAAGTTCACAAAGGAAGCAGTACGTGTCGGGAATGGACTTCCATGCGGCCGCCGTCTCGATCGTCGACTAGACGAAAAACAGCTGTCGTATGTTTTCGGTCCTACAGTTTAATAGCTAATGCAAACCACTGACCTTCCTGATCTAACTGATCTGATCGTAGCAAGGCCCGTAAAAATTCCCGGTTGCACTGGGATTAGAACATGGAGTTCTTGATTTTGAAGGCGAATACTTTAGCCACTTTATTCGCTCTTTGCCTGAATCTATGACTTTCCATTCGAAGAAAATATTAAATAATGTAAAATAGTAGCGCGTTTCTTTTATTTTTTTCAGCTGGTGTATTGAACGTACTATTTTCCATCTTTTGAACTTTTACCAGTCCTTTCTCTTCCGATTTTAACTTAATAGTTCTGACCTTCCTGATATTCTAATGTAGGTCCGATAGTACTGGGTCTTTTTCTCCAATTTTGATTCCCTTTATCCCTTGGTCCACGCTGAACTACCAGACAGCACTGTTTTGTCATTATTACTGTGATAATACAATAATCATTGAGATAAAATACTGACTCATTAAACGATTAAACATACATTGAGGGTTAATGTGTTGCTGCTTAATAAGCCAAATTCCATTTCATAATTCCTTAAAAATGGTGTTGTGTTGAAAGCGGTAATAAACTTTACAGGCTAGTGTGCTATTAAAGTACGCCTTCAGGAAAGCTATGAAATGTGTAACGACAAATAAACTAAACGGGGTTACGTTAATGGTGCCAAATATCATCGCCCAGCATTCGAAATAAAGCAATGCCAATCAGAGAAATATTAAATGCTTGGAGAGAAGTTCTTGGTAGATAAAATTAAAATAACCTCATGTGGTACCTACGCAACGTTATACTTTCCTAGGAGTAGGTTGTGGTAACTTTTTGGGATCCGCTTATATCAGAACAACAGATAGCATTTCTGTAAATTTGCCGTCTAATTGTATGTACGCACTATTTTCACTTAACCGAATTACTCGTGTACGATTTCTGAAGTTTAATATCTCCTGCATTATTATATTTGTCCATGGTGGCTATATAGACATAGCAGTGTCTCACAGTTATGGATGTTTCAGTTATTCCAAGCTCTGTGCTCGTTTATCTTCCGAAAGAAAATCATTTGTCGATGGAGGATCGGGTTCATCGAGTATATCAGAGGTAAGCCTACATTAAGTCAATAGCGATGAAATGAACAGATTCCAATTTTTTTCTTCAATTCTTAGGTTGATTAATTCTTCATTGACGTTTTGAGTGACTGGCATTTCCATTACTTTTGCTTCCTGTATTTTTTTCTTTGATCTTTTTTTTTTTTTTTTTTACCTTAAATATTTACAGTCGCTTTAACAGTGTTCAGTAGTTCCTTAATGTTAAACTATTTTGACCTTCATTCGTTGTTTATCGACAAACGATAACAGAAACAGTGTTGAAAGTAATTTCAGCATTATTAATGCTAATGGATGGAATGCCAGATTACCTCATGAGATTTTGCTAAAGTTGTCAATTGAAGTCTCCATAACAATTCTAAATATCGCTCGTAAGGTTTTAACACGAGAGATATAATAACTTCTTCATTATCATCAAAAGTAAGGTAGATATACTAATTAATAATTCTAATTGAAGAACTTTGATGGTGACGTCTTCAAGTTAATTTCTACTCACCACTTTCTCTTTTTAGCTTATTTTGTGCGAAAATAAGAACTATCACTTATCAGAGAATAGACCAGAGAACATTAAATAAGAGGGGTAATATTAAAAGTAAATATTCTAAATTATTGAACATTTATTCTTCAAAACGTATGTGGATACAAGAAAAAACTACGTCAGAAAACTCGTAGAAACATTGCTCATGTCTGAAGAATGAATTTGTGCTATGTAAACACGTATATGCATACAGATTTTTCCTTTCACTACTCTGCGATACCCTCAGCAATATCAAATGCCTCGCTATATGCTTTGAAAATTTCACCCTTTCCCAAACGGCAGTGGCAGACTTGAACGCTCAAAGTCGATCAAGGCGACCACTAATTGGATGAAAAGTTCTTTTTTTTTATTTGTGTTTATCAGGAAAACATCAGCTAAAATTAATGAAACAAAGCCATACCTCCAAGAAAAAAAATTAGCCTTTTCCGACAAAATCATGTAATGTATCCATGTATTCCGGATAGCTAAAATACCTTTATTTCTTTTGTTGCAATAGATTTTGGTTTTCTATGGTTTCCCCAAAACACTCCAGGTGAATTCCGGGATGCTTCCATCAAACGGCGATGACCGAATTCCTTCCCGTTCCTTGTCCCTATTCCCATCCTGCCTCTAATGACCTCGACGTCAACGAAGCGTAAAACTATAACTAAAAAAAAAAAAAAAATCAGAGTAGCGCCCTGGGCTAAGTACACAATTTGAAATATTAATAGCACTGGTTTTGAAATCAACTATCCACTATTTCCACCTAATCTTCAAACCATTATCTGCAGAAAATCACCCTAGATTGGGTAAATAATTTCAGGATTGGGTGACAGACGTATGAAAAAGCATATCGTGAATTTGTCTAGCAACTTCTGGAGCCCTATAAGCTCATTCGTGGCACATAAAACTTAACAACTTTGACAATTTGACATTTGACATTTTGATTCAAGGAGAACAAAGCCAAAATATGATTTAAAAATAATTTGGAGATATTCTTAAGTGTTTTTTTTACTACATTTTTCATCATCAATTTTTCTCCCAGTATTCCATTAGCCACTAAACTCTCAAAAGAAAATTTGGCAACACTTATCTGCTAAGCGTGGTCCTCAACCCGAAGATTTTTTATCAGAAGGAGGCATACTAAGTCTGGAATCAGAGGGATGACGGCCAGTTTCTTTCCTTCTTACCTATCGTGACCCGCTAATCTTATCAGGTAAAGGGTTCCTACTGTATAACATGGAATCAGAATCACGAAAGCGATCCGGGAAATTACACAACAAGCTGTGATAGATATGAAGGTCGAATTAATGGTCTCTGAAAATCACCGATCCAGGGATTGTAACAGGAACATTTCGATCACTAGTCAGACGCCTTAACCACTGAGCCACCAGAAAACTACAACTCTCATAAACCATCAGATAAAAAGATGTATTAGTAACGTCACAGCGAATATCTGCATAAAGCAGTTATCTGCTCAAAACGTAGAGTAAGTTCTTAATTGGAGCAATAGTATAAAGTACTTCTTCAAAAGGAAGAGATACAGGTAAAGCGTGAAATAATTTACTTACTACATGACTAGCGTAGTTTGTGTAAATTCCACCCACGCGCACAACAATGTTTGAAGTGCCTAAGATTTGGACACATGCTCAGCTGCAAGCAGCGTTGGGGCCGTTTGCCGTTGGCGTGGGCGATATCCCAGCCGCCCTGCCCTCCGCCAATCATCCAATCGATGGCGAAGGTTTGCGAGCGCGGGCTCCAATTGGGCAGCCGCGTGGGCTAATAATACACGCCGCAGACTTTCAAACTCCTAGTAAAAATGAAACACACTTTCGAAGCAAAACTCTTACTATAATGTTTCATCGGGTTATATTTTCTCTTTCCACACATAAATCATTGTAAATATTTAAAATTTTAATTCAGACTGGTCGTTTCAGATGCTGCAGAATGCGTTTCTTCGTGTTTTCGGCACAGGTGGGTATA
The DNA here is from genome assembly GCA_031002005.1 of Vandiemenella viatica. Classification (NCBI taxonomy): domain Eukaryota; kingdom Metazoa; phylum Arthropoda; class Insecta; order Orthoptera; family Morabidae; genus Vandiemenella; species Vandiemenella viatica. Next base: position 150,893,928 of record JARYHS010008074.1, on the reverse strand, counting down.
GTTAAGCAAAAATTTAACTTCGTTAACCCCCTATTTAAAAAGTTAACTTCTATACTTGTTAAAGGGTTATATTTTTTCAAATTTAACGCAAGTCAAAGTAATGCGTTAAAAGTTAACTATCGAAAACTTGTAGTGATATCTAAGTATTAGGCCTATATTTACTTCACGCAATATCACGGTGTTCTGTACCATGTTGCAAGTACAGATTTCTTTATGAAAACTAACAAATCTCGAGCTAGCACTTGCAGAAGGCATTGAATTGTTTTTCTTTTTCCCTACGAGATATTTCTGCTTTTTCTTTTCTTTACCTATACATATCTGGATGTAAGCATTCTCTTCATATATTTTTTGAGATTATTAAGTCTAGAAACGAGAGCCTTGAATGAAGAAAGTTTATGAAAACGTATTTATAAGTCAACTGTTCTCCAAATCTTGAAAATGAAACATAATCGCATAAATGAAGCCAAAGATTTTTAATCTTCTCATTGCTAGTGTTGCTGCTTTCACTATCAGATTCTAGATCTTCAGTTTCCATGACGTAATCATGTAATGAACGCTAATGTAGTGCATTTCACTCACAAACACTAAACCAACACAAACTATAAAGTGGCACTATTTACCTCGTTATAAAAAGGTCAGGTTATAGAAACATCAAAATCTATCACCTATCGAAGTGAGCACTTGTTTGCGGAAGGAAAATACAAACATTCGATAATTCTAGTGTTCCTTCCCACACCCATGCCATGCCAACCATAAAAAATACTCGTATATACGCATCACACTCAGACTCGCACACACGTTTCGCATTACGTAATTCGTTTTTAATTCGACTCGCCGATCATACGAGAATGGCGTAGCGCGCAATTCAAACAACCTAAATGACGTCAACTACCAATTTAACGGACTAAAGATAACAGAAGTTCAATTTAACGGAAGCTAAGAAGACTGTTAAATATTTTTTAGGTTAGCTTAAAAGTTACATTTTTGCAATAATTGTTAACTTCGTTAGTTAACTATTAACGTATTAAAAGTTTTCTGCCCAGTTGTGATTTTCGGGTTGTTAATGTGTAGTTCTCTGCATACAATTTCAATAATAAACAACGCGAGATAATTGGAAACCATTTAAAACGAATCATCAAACGTGTATATTCGTTATGAAAACTTGAAATAATTAGAATCCGTTTTTTCGACAGGTTCCATTTAATCCCCAATATTGACATATTGTGTTATATTCAGGCAAACGTGAAAACGGTCAGTATAGGACATCATTAACAGTGGTAAATTCCGCCAATTGTTGTTTATTAGTAGATGTAATAATAGTATTTTCTCAGTGATCATCTTTCTTGATAAAATTTGTTATTTGAAACTTCTTGAATAACTTATTGATCGGTGTAATTTTGAAAATTGTTCCGGGGTCATTTTTAATGGGTGGATTAATAAATCTAACTGAAATATTGTTTTTGCCTTGCAATCACAACTAGAAATGATAATAAACTAACTGTAACGAGTGGTGACTTTGTCACTCTCTGCACCATGCGGACATCCCCTTGCTGCTAGAGAGTTTGTTAAATGCCTTGCTTTTACTTCCTACATTTTTCAAAGATATATTTATTTCGCCTTCGATTACCTGTTTGGGTGGCGTATAAGTTCAGGATATCTTCTTTTATTACTCAAGTATAAAAAAAGATGTAATATCAACATCGCATGACTTAGTCAGGTTTTAGCACCCCCAAGCAATTTAGATGCATGTTGAACGCTATCATGTGTTTGTGTTGCTCATCTGCAGCAATTCGGCAATAAAGTAGCTTGTGGTTGCTGATTTGTTTTGAAATGTTCCATAGTTTCGGTGCCTAATAGCAATACCCAACTTTAAAACAATTTAGGCAAAAATTTTGGTTTTAGACCACTTACTAAAGCTAAAGCAATGAATCAATAAATAATCTTTATCCCATTCGAGTGGGTTTGAGATTGAATTCGAACCAGGATCACATTTCTAATCCAGTGATCCTGATTTCGATTTTCTACAGATCCCTGAGACCGCTACAGTGAAATGCCTGGATGATACGTGGTTAACGTTATGGCCGACTTTATTCCCATTGCTTGTCAAAACTGTATACTGCCTATGAAACTCCGTTATCAACAAGCTGAAAATCATTATCAGCCGATTCAATCATTTTCTGATGTGGCGACAACCCTGCGTATGTCCTTGTCCCATCGGTCTGATGGTCTTCCTCTCGTTCTGTGGTGATCTCTTGAGCTCCATTCTAATACTGTTTTGGTCTTTTCTCCGTGCAATATGGCCGGCTCATTGCCACTTCTGGGATGCTGTCTTCTCTAAGATGTGTGTGACCTTTGTAACTGACCTAATGTCTGTTTCTGTCGCTTTTCAGCTCTTTTTTTCAAAGGCTGAAAATGCCACATAAAAAATAAAATCAGTCAAAGACCTCTGAATAGAAACTCATATTATAATATAACTTTGGCAAAGATTCGCAACAGGCAACTCCGGTTACAAACATCGTCAAAAAATGTGTTACAAGTAGGTACAGGTTTTAAATGTCACGGTGCGTTATAATCTTTTTTCTAAAGTACTTAAGTACTGAATGTGTAGGGAAAGAGAGACGGTAAACCAAGCCTTTAAAAATATCCAAGAGCAACGTTATGAAAAGTGTGCTGCATAGTTCAAAGTAAAGTGTAATTTCCATCATGATAAGGTGTAGAAATACTATGACACACATGGAAACCCTCCCGGAAACTAACAAGCAGATATTTTAAACGTTTTAAACCCTGGTTATTGTATCTCCTTGTCTCAAATCAGAAAATATTATCTCCTTTTATGTTAAAATATTATACAGCAGGTCCACACGAAGGATGAGTCTGTCGCTTCCTTGACCCTCCCATCATCCATTTAACGTCAACGTTATTGAGTCAGTTATACACGCATACTGAAAACTATATTACCTTCGTTGGTAGGAAGTAGAAATTGGAACAGCTTCTGAGAAAGTTTCTAGGTAAGAAATTAAAAAAAAAAAATCACAACCCGTCATAGTTACACTTAAACTGAATAGCTAAAGGTGAGGGATTTGCATGTTGAACGAAGAAAATGTTTTTAGCCGATTGTTAAATATTAATCAGTTTAAGTCAGATATATTCGCGAAATTATACCAAATTATAATTCTGTCCAATACATTCTTTGTCACAAAGAAACCATTTAAACACTTAGGCTAACTTGCAATTCTTGTTTACAGCGATTAATGAATAACTTTGAAAGAAAGTAAACAGATTTTATTTATTATTACAAATTTCATTCCCCCAAGAGGAAGCCTGGGAGGTGGGCTGTTGGTGGGTTTCGGGGACCCTTTTCAGCTTAGCTGGCTTAAGGAAAGGGAATGGGAAGGAAGTAGGCCATGGCCTATAACAGGAACCATTCCGGCATTCGCCTAGAAAGCCACGAAAAAACCGCAGTCAGGATGGTTGGTAGGGAATTTGAAAACAGTCCTCACGAATGGCAAGTAGGAGTGCGATATCGCACTCCTACCTGGATAATAGAACACAGAAATATAAACCGTATTAATATAATAGGTTAATTATTGTAACTCTAATACGAGATTGTAGGTTGTGTACCATTCGTCATAGAACCATGAAAATCTTTCCAGCATAGCCTAGATACATTATGTAGATTCGTTTAAGAGATCTGTTGGAAATTAATTTATTTGCGATGGAACACACGATCCTATGGAAACTAAATAAATTAATTAATTTAACTGCAGGGGACTACGATCCGGTATCAATTTCCCTATACACCCATTTTTACGATTTCCTTGTACCCTCCTAATTTTGCCCTCTACGAATTTTAATTTCAAATTCTTTCAGCTTCTTTGGTAGATTATCCACCACATCTTTTGTTAATTTATTCAAATCCCTGACTCCCTTGCGTCTGTAGGAAAATTTTTCCCATACCTTTATGCCTGAAACCGAGTGCCAGCTTGTGGTCCTGGTCATCATTTCCCTTCCGAACACCACTCTTAATTCTCCCACCAATGACTTTCCACACAGCATCAGCAATATATTTCTTGTACACTCTTAGCATTATCTTCACCCTCCTATCTTCCATGCCATTCCAGCTCCTTTATCAGTTGTTGATTGTGTTTTGTATTACTTTCCAGAGACAAATCCAGCAGACCCTCTTCGCACCCCCTCCAACACCCCAAAATTTGGGTCCTACTAAACAACCATATTCAAGCAATGGTCTGACAAAGTTAAGTAGCTCAATTCCCTCACTTCTCTAGTACATCTCATTGTCATTCTCTTCAACAAACTAAGGATTTTGAAACCTTTACCTACTACCTGCCCAATGTGTCTTATCCAGTTGAGTTTATTATGAAATATTATTCCAACAAATTTACATTTCAAGTCTTCAAAAAATAATTCCTATAATCAAAATCGTAATCAACCTTTAGTTTTTACCTGCATACCTAATAAGCTGACACTTATTTGCATTTATCTTCATCCCATGTTAACCTTCCAAGCTAATTATCACATTATTGTGTGTTGTGGTGATAAAGTGACACAATGTAGCAATACTACACTGATTTTTTGGGGGTGGGGGGGGGTGGGGAGGAAATAGTGAATGTTCCTACGTTACCGATACTATTGCTGTTACTGAGCGAGGGCGAAAATTCACACTCCCGTTATATTTTTTAAGCGATTTGCAAAACTTCCAGTAATATTATATCTTTCTTATGAAAATTTTCAAAATCTCCAATGCACTAAGTATTTTCCGAAGTAACATTAGAACAAACATTCCTTCGTTGTGCATTTTTTCACCATCAAATCTTTTCTAAGTACATTGCACCTCATACCGCTTCAATGATTAAACTTGGCATGTTTAATGTATATTATTACTTAAAGTCATCTATCTTTCATATCTTTATTTTCCTCAACAAAAACAAACAAACAAAAAATCCCATACAATGTACCCTCCACAAATAAATTAACCAATTCTCTGACTTGAAACGTGACACACTGTTCTATTCATCAATTAGTAATGTTTTTCGCCAGTTCTTCCTTCATAGATTTTTAGCAAAAGTGTTAATTTCGTTTTCATGACTCGATTTAGATTACTAGATGCTCTTACAACTTCACACATCAAATCCTTTGTCTTTCATTCTTGCCGGAATTTCCTCAAAATATTTTAAAATTCACACTCATTTAAAAAAAAAAAAACTGGTCTTTGAGTACCGGATTAGTATCTGTTGCATGAAAGTGTCTCCGTTTGAAGATAATCATTTTAAAAAATAGTTGATATGCTTCCCTTATCATAGAAAGCGGGGATCGAACCTAAGGACCCTAACCTTACTGATACTCGCCTTAAACAACGTATTACATTTAACTCTACGAAACTATAGTGTAAATGAGCTTCACAGAAAATGATAACTGACTTTGTCGCAATATCATCTGGATTTCTACCAGCAAGTTGCAGCGACTATTTTTCGTACTTCATCTATTACAGGAACACCCTTTTTTTTAGTTTTTATTGTTGTGGTTATAGATTTGTGTATTATGCACTATTATAAACCCTGTTTCTAACAATTTATACACAAATTCAAAGAAACAAATTAGACGTTACTTATCTAGAGTGAGCGCTTGCTGGCACATGACGTCACGAGTATGGATGGCCCACACTAGGCAGCAATAGAGTGTTTTGGCGGGCTTTTAAATACACCAAATTTTAACTTTGAATTTTAGGTAAAATAAGCAATTTCATCAAAAAATAAATAGTACCCGTTGAATAACGTGTATCAATTGAGAATTAAAAACCATTTGCAAAAAAATAGTCAATTAGCCTACTGTTGTATGTGTTCCTATTTACTCATTGTTTTGAACATGTTGTTATTTACATTTCCCGTCATGATTTTCTTGCTGATTTCGTTTATATTTAGCCCCAATCTCTCTCGAAACATTTTGTTAATTACTAATTTCTCTACATCCTGTTTTGGACTAAGCACACAATGCATCAGTGTATCGCAGCATAGCGATTCTTTCTCTTTGAAAGATTCTACAAAGCTTCTTTTATTCACTGATTGCACTAACTAGATTCAAGATAAATATCAGTGGCTTCAGATTACAAGCCACTTTTCTTTACCTTTTTAATTGATTCAGCCTCCTACCTAGATTGCAGCCATTTGATAGTATATCCAATTACAGATCAAATCTCACGGTCGAAGGGCGAATGGATTTTCTTAAACATTGTAAACCTCTACAGCGCAACATACAGACTAATGGCTGCAAATGGCGTCTAAAAGGCGTGGAAAGCATGCTGGGAGTAGATTCGCATGCATGCTGTGACAATCGCGTGTCATTCTCAATATCATTCACAAAAAACTTAATTTGAAAAAAAGTCGCATGTAGAAATACTTATTTTATTTGAAAAATCGTTTCTTGATGAGCAACAGGTAGATCTCTGATGCGTGTCGGAGGGAACGACAAAGTTAGCTTTTGATCAACGTCACTTCTACAACCTAAACGTTTTCGCTCTCGATACTGATACTTTTCACCCATATTTTATTCGCATTTACGTTTACCTCCGCTTTTTCATAGGTTTATTTTCACTTACCCTCATCGCATGGTATTATCACGCTAGGTAGCTTCCTTTTAGTCAGTCGACGGGGGTGGAAACCCATCAAATTTCGGTGAAAAGCAATGGAATTAAATATGAGTGATGCAAAAGGGATGCATATATATCACATTCAGTTCTCATAAACATCAAAAAACCGGGTCTGAGTATTGCGGAAAGTTACAGTCATTGTTGTTACTGAGGAATTATGTACGTAATTAGGTAGGAAGAAATATACTCCAGCACTTGGGTGTAGGGAAGTATTTCTTCAGTCGGCAAGACAACTCGGAGACACAAGAGGAGCCATCGTTACTGTTGAGGGACTAGGCCTCCTAATGCACTTTCTTTTTCTCCTCACGTCACACAGCCGGAAAAAGTCGGGGTGGCCGCGACACTAAGAGAGCATCTCAAGGGGAAAAAAACAACATTCTACTGACGCAGGATTCTATCGCGTTTTGTAGCAAATTACATCTCTGAGTGTGCCTGCGTTCGCTGATGAAGACGTGCGTGCTCTCTCAGAGATGCGCACTCATCAATCACTGGGAACGCAATGACACGGCAAGAACTACAAGCCAGCGAGGCTGCTTTGTAAACTCGCCACCCACAGCGAGAAGACCATGCTCTAATCTGCTACTCATTCAACATTCCCAGATACATTATATATTTAACATTACTACTCTCGTGTTTCACTCACGCCAAATTTAATTACTCACACAAGGAAAGGGTGATCAAAATCTAATTGTTCAAGCCCTGGCATCTACGAGGTCGCTGGTTCAAATCTTCGTCCGGCCATCCAGATTTCGGTTTTCAATAGTTTACGAGATCGCACCAGGAGAATGCTGGGATGGTTTCCTTCAAAATCTCGTTCCTTGCCCCCTGTCCTTCTGGCCTCTAATAACCTCGACGTGACGAGAGGCAAAGCCCTAAGCAAAAAAAGATGACTTGTCTGTAGATCAGACCTCGCTTCTTCCTTTCGATGTGTCGTACGCATTACAAGTTCTAGCATATTTCCCGTAATATTCTGTGGCCCCCGCTCAATTCACAATTAGGAATTTCGGCCTGGGTAGCGTAGGAGCAAGAGTATTAGATCCGCGTGCCGAAGTTCACCGGTTCGTGTCCACCCTCGGTCAGGGGTGCTTAAGTAGTCTGTGAATGTCATGTCTGTCCTGTGGTGTGTATAACCGCTTGGAAAATGCATACTCGAAGAAACAGAAAAGCACTGGATCACACATAATCACTGTTGAGCTGGCTGGATGTATGGCCTCACATCTCAGATACCGAAATAAATTTTTTTTAAATGGATTTTATGAAGACAGTAAACTTTTAAACCTGCTGATAAGACAGTAACCACCACTGTTTTAAAAGCAGAAATTTATATTAAAAAAAGTTACATCACATACTCTCATACAGGAGACGAAGAGACAAAATTTCCTATTTCTGTGCAACTACCGTAACAGACATGTCATATAGAGAGAGGGAGCGGAGGAACGGAAATTAATTCGCTGGTATACAAAAATGAACTTTTTTCTTTCACAAGAACAAAAACATGACATTCTAGAAATATTTTACATGCTGAATTCAAATATCATTTTAGTTTTTCCCTATCAGGCATGAGTTTTTTGTGATATTCATTTGATTTTCTTTATAATTTGTAATAAAATCAGTTACTAACTATCTAAATGATATGCCAGTGATTTTGGCTTTCCTAGAAATTGGTAGACAGTGATTTTCCGGGCATATTTTGCATCTGGAACATCCCTCTTCTTGGTCCAACAGAAGTCAGCCAGCATATTAGGACTCCCACTTGCCTTGCAACCTCTTTTCCATTGTAGAAACTCACAGCCCCAAGATTTTCCGGGAATAAGTTTAAGTAAGAGACCAAGAAGTGGGTTTTTAAGGACATGTTGCATCCTATAGCTTCATAAGAATCCAAAAGTTTAGTCAGTATGTCACAATAATTTTCTGCTTTATGGTTTCCAAGGAAATTGCAACACAAATTTTTGAAGGACACCCAGGTTGCTTTTTCTAGTGGATTTAACTCTCCTCCAAAATATTCATCAGCCATTAATGACCATATTTGTGGTCCTATAAAAATTCCTTCCTTCAATTTAACATCACTGACTTTGGAAAAATTTCGATTTCAAGTACAAGAATTCATAAGAACGTTTATGTATAGCCTTTACGAAATTTTTCGTTAGTCCTAATTTAATATGCAATGAAGGAAAATACATTTTTTAGAATTCACTAAAGGGACATGTGACACATTTTTTCTGGCCAGGGATAATAGATTCACGTTTAGTCCATGATTTTATAACGTAGTAAGACTTCCTATCTCTGCTGTCACATTCGAAGAAGAAGAAAAAATCAGAAAAGTTTGGTGGATCCAAGTTGCAAACAAGCAATAAAGGAATGACCTTTAAGTCGCCACAGATATACCATTTATATTTTTCATATTGGATTTTTTCTAAAATTCATTTCATATTTTCATATGTCTCTTTCATATCAGCGGCATGCACTACAGGTATTGATGGAAGTTCATTGCCAATATGTAGCAGGACAGCATTCAAACTAGCTTTAGATGGGTCTATGAACAATCACCACTCGTCTGGCCGATGTTGATGCCCAAGATTTTCCGTAACAAAACGAATATCATTGTAAAACACAATACCATTTTCTTAAGAAAAGCATTCTTTAAAATCACTATGACGGCTACGATAACGACATATTCTTACATCTTTTTGGAGTAGATTAAAGCCTTTCGTCTGGATGTTAAAACTTCAGTTTGGTTTAAATCCCGAATCAGGTCTTTAATTTCTTGTTGATTGGGAAAGTATGGTTTTGATGACCATCCACTGCCTTCATATGTATGATTTTTTTTAATAATCATCGTCATCTGAAACATTTTCAGTTTGAGCTGGCTCAGAATCAAGGTAACTAGTTAAGTTCTTATCTGCATATACTGGTACAGAGAAATGTTTCTTGTGCAAGACAGGACTATGGGAAAATCGGATACTTAACTGTATACTTTGATTTAGATGTGATTCCTTTAATATTTGTTAAACAAAAATAACTATCAGTTAGATGATCCTTCGGTTCCCTTCCAATCATGGGAATTACAAATGGCATATGATGTGTACTATTTTTCCACCAGTCAACAGTCTAACACACGAAACACAGCTTACATTTGGAGACCAGCTCTTATCAAAATCACCCACTTGACCAGTACCGGATTAACCACGTAGCAGGAGGTAGCAAATGCTACGGGCCTCCACATTTGCTACGGGCCTCGCGCTTTCTTAATCCGGCCCTGCACTTGACAGCCAAAGTAAACTTCATAACACTGTTTCAGAAGTCACGTAAAATGTCGCCTCTGAGACTTTAAAGTCATCTCAGCACAAATATAGCATAAATTATCGGCATGGTTTACACACTTTCGTGGCATGATGAAAAAATAAAATTCGACAACACAACATACACAGTAAACTTCTAAACAGAAAGGAAGAAAAAATATTTCAATAGTGATATTCGTGCTAACAAGGTCACAGTTAAGGATTCCAACCTCACAGTGTTTTCAATCCGGCGGGATTGGTGCTAACAGATTTTCAATGCATATTTTTAAAACATAGTTATTTGTAGTGTTAAAAAATTAAATAATTAACGTTTGAGGATTAAATTAATCAATCAATTTTGATGTTAAATGATAAAAATTAACAGTTAACAATATTTTAATTGGCAAAATGACATTAAAATATTTTAGGCTGCCTTAAGAATATTTTAGGCTTTACATTTTTTTTAAAAATATCTAAACCAATTTTTTTTAAATAATCAAAATATTCAGTCTTAAGTCATTTTATGTGCCTTACAATAAATCAAATCAGTTTGAATACTTGGTATGCATAACACCAAGACACCAGAGTTTATTTATTTATTTATTTTTTAAATAAAGGCTCTGTAACACTGAGAGAAAGTATTCTATTTCACAAAGTGTAGACTTGCCTCAGAACAAGATCTCATAACCTTTTGTCACTGCACAAGCACGAGACTTGGTCTATTTATAGAAGAATTGTTTTTGTGGGATTTATTATTATCTTTCCTGATTTCTTGATTGATCTTATAGTTGATTCATTGTTATTAAAAGAAACTACTCACCAAGACGTGAACATTCAAATATTTCAGTATTACTTTAAGTGGCGTTACGACTTTTAAAGTGGAAATTAATTTTTTATGTAAGAAAGGAAACGTTCTCGGCGTATAATTGCAATGAAGTCCTCACGGGTGTATCGCCGGATTGCGTTGTAAAAACACGAAATTTCACACGTGAGGAAGGCGGCGGAGGCATGGTGTTTTTACAATACAATTCGGCGATACACCCGTGAATACTTCATTATAACTTTTGTTGCCTTTAGCCGAAATAATAACACGGAGTTGAAAGGACGCATGCTTTTTCACTCAAAAATAAACCAAATCATCGCAAAAGGAATTAATCGAAAGTCAGGCGGCTTTCGTCAAAGAACATGTGTTTCAAACGCATTGAGGAGGCGGTCGAGACAACAATAAGTCAAAGGATATACAATTTCCTTTTGATAACTGCTAAATAAATAGGTGTCCAATCGTTAAGATTTCAATAACATTAGATTCATATCAACGAATAATCAAATTTTCAGCCGCAAATACAGTAAGTTGTCTCAGTTATTTTATCTGCAAATACATAAAATGGAAATAATGATATCGTGAATAAAAAGCTTTAACTGCGACACAAAAAAAATACTTATTATATAGTAAGAAAATCGTACTAAATACACAACATTACTCAAATTATAGAAATGTGTACTCAAAACAAACGCAAGTTTTAATGAATACATAAAAGTGGATCTGTGTACTTACGAATGACGAAGGTTGGCAAAAACAAACGTTTGTTCACACGAGTCAAATGTTAACCGCTAGGGTAGAGACGATCATTGCAATACATCCGATCGAGACCGAGTGGGACAGCGAGTCACGCAGACTGATACGTTTTGGCTGCATGTTGCGGATCTGCTTAACTTTGTGCGGGATCTGCCAGACTATCTAATGCTGCGATATTACGGGATCCCGCTATACTGGATTGCAGTCCCTAGTCACAGTGCTGACAATGACAGATTAACAGGTCTGCGCATCTCAAAATATGAATTAACCATCACAGTCATATCTTTTGGTGTTTCAGCATGATATCATATATATTATTTCTATAAGGTATTTTTTTGTCACAAGCCTATATCTTCCTTCATACTTAACCGAAATCAATGAATGAGGTGTCATTTTAAAGCTTATGGTCTCCACTTTGGTTAAATCGTATTTTAAGCAAGAAAGTTTTCGGAATTCAACCATTAAAGGGCAAAAATGTATTTTTTTCTAAAATGCTGTTTTCTGTGTTTCGAGTCAGTTATCTCCCTGGATACCTATCTGAAACCGTTTTATGAAGTATCGTTTTAAAGATTAAGTACTCCGCTTTAGTGACGTCATACATTAAGCCAGAAAGTTTTCGGAAGTCGACCCTTAAAGGGCAAAAGTATCAATATTTTTGCAATGCGTTTTTGTGTCACGAGCGATTTCTCTCCCTTAATATGTAACCGATATAGATAAATGAGGTATCATATAAAAGAATAAGGTCTCCGCCATGGTAAAATTTCATTTTAAGAAAGGAATTTTTCGTAATTCGACCCTTATAGGGCAAAAATGTCACTTTTTCTAAAATGCGTTTTTTGTATCTCGAGCCATTTATCTCCCTGGATATCTAACTAAAATCGATAAACAAGGTAGGATTATGAGGAGTAATGTCTCAGCTTTGTGACATCATATTTTAAGAAAGAATGTGTTTGGAATTCAACCCTTAAAGGGAAAAAGAATAAATTTTTCTATAACGCATTTTTGTGTCACGAGCGATTTATCTCCCTTAATATCTAACCGATATAGATAAATGAGGTATCATATTAAAGAATAAGGTCTCCGCCATGGTAACATTATATTTTAAGAAAGAAATTTTTCGTAATTCGACCCTTATAGGGCAAAAATGTCACTTTTTCTAAAATGCGTTTTATGTATCTCGAGCCATTTATCTCCCTGGATATCTAACCAAAATCGATAAATGAAGTAGGAATATAAGGAATAATGTATCAGCTTTGTGAAATCATATCTTAAGAAAGAATGTTTTTGGAATTCAACCCTTAATGGAAAAAAGAATAAATTTTTCTATAACCGATTTTTGTGTCACGAGTGATTTATCTCCCTTGATATCTAATCGATATAGATAAATGAGGTATCATATTAAAGAATAAGGTCTCCGCCGTAGTAACATTATATTTTAAGAAAGGAATTTTTCGTAATTCGACCCATAAAAGGCAAAAAAGTCAATATTTCTAAAATGCGTTTTTTGTGTCTCGAGCCACTTATCTCCCTTGATATCTATCCAAAATCGATAAATCAAGTACGATTGTGAAGAATAATGTCTCAGCTTTGCTGACATCATATTTTAAGAAAGAAGTGTTTCGAATTCAACTATTAAAGGGAAAAAGTATAAATTGTTCTACAACGTATTTTTGTGTCACGAGCCTTATGTTTCCCTTGATATGTAATCGATATAGATAAATGACATATCTTATTAAAGACTAAGGTTTCCGCCGTGGTAACATTATATTCTAAGAAAGGAATTTTTCGTAATTCAACCCATAAAGCGCAAAAATGTCAATATTTCTAAAATACTTTTTTTGTGTTTCGAGCCAGTTATCTCCCTGGATTTCTAACCAAAATCGATAAATGAAGTAGGAGTATGAAGAGTAATGACTGAACTTGGTGACATTATATTCAACCTCACTATTCATCGCAGTTTATTCGCGAAATTTACGCACGGGTCGTCTAGTTACATATAATTTCCATAAATAAAGATTGAATAAAATCGCTACTTATAAGGTAGAGGTATCTGTGACAGGTAAAATTTAAAAAAATAGCTGTCAAAAAATGTGCCTGATGGAAATATTCTAACTACATATCTGAATGTAGTATGAAAAATGTACTACATTCACTAATAAGATTCCTTGTGAAGAAAACCTTGTCGACTAGTGTATCAGTTAAGAAAGTCTGGACGATTACGTAGAGCACGGTAAACCGATTTTCGTTATTTATGAAAATGCTGGCACGCTGCCAGACTTGAATTGTAAATATCTTGGCATTACTTTTGATAACAAGCTTAACTAGGCAGGACACATTGGACAGGTGGTAGGAAAAGGTTTCAAAGTTCTGCACTTGTTGGAGAGAGTGATGAGGGGATATACGAGGGAAGTAAAGGAATTAGGTTATAAAACTTTGGTCAGACCATTTCTCGAATATGGTAGTGTAGTATGGGACCATCATTTTACGTATCAAATACAGGAGTTGGAGAGGGTGCAAAAAAGGGCTGCTAGATTTGTTTCTGGAAATTATCGCAGAATGCAATCAGTGACGGATATGATTAAGGATATCAGCTGGAATGGGATTCATTGCAAGACAGGAGGAGGATGAGGAGGGTAATGGGAGTGTACAGGGCATATACTGGTGATGAGGCATGGAAAGATATTGCAATAGGTATGAAAATTAGTGCATGGAAGGGAAAAGATGACCATGACCACAAGCTGGCACTCGATTTCAGGCAGAAGGGTGCGGGAAGATTCTCTTTTTTAGGTAAGGGTGTCAGGGATTGGAATGAGTTACCAAGAGAAATGATGAATAATTTACCGAAAACTTTGAAAGAATTTAAAGAAAAAAAAATTTGTAGAGGGCAAATGTAGGTGGGTGCAGGATGGGGGGAATATGGGTGTGTAGGGAAATTACCACCGGAGCCTGTACTCCATTGCAATTAAATTAAATTACGGATAGGTAGTGATGGTATATCACTTACAGATAGCTGGTACACGTGATCGGTCATACACTTCCTTATCGTGAAAAATCAGCTGTTATATGTGTCTCATAAGCTGTGGTTAGACCGAGCGTAGCGGTTGCCCTCGCGTTCGGTAGAACGCGAATCGAATCCCAGTCCGATCATCTAGATTTAGGTTTTCCATGGTTTCCCGTAATCACTCCAGGTAAAAGACAGGTTAGTTTCTTCAAAAGGACATTCTCGTATTCTTTCCCGTTCCTTGCTCTCGGTACTTCCCGCCTCTACTGACCTCGATGTCGATGAATCGCAAAGCCGTAAGCAAAAGTCTGTAATTAGAAACATCTACACCTTTGCAGAATATCTAGTCTAAATAAATTTAAGGATAAATGTCATCACCATTTTAAAATAAAAGTACAAAGAAGTTTTTCTTTTATAGTATCGAAATTAAGTTTTCTCTTAAAAAAAAAAAAAAAAAAAAAAAAAAAAAAAAAAAAAAAAAAAAAAAAAAAAAAAAAAAAAACACCACCAGTTATAATGTATTTATTGGTTATTTTTGGTTTAATTGGCTGTTTTGGGTCACTATTATTGAACCACTATTAACGTTCCGATTCATGCAAATACAAATTTATTTACTTATTTCACGGTCTGTAACTAGTTAAATCTACAATTTTCTCTTAACTAATGGAAAGTGATTAAATAAATTATTTATAAACAAAGTATGTAATTTAACATTAATTTTAACTAGCGTGGTGGGTGAACGGTTAACGTTCTGGCCTCGCATTCGGGAGAAAGCGGGTTCGAATCCCCGTCCGGGCATCCAGATTTGGGTTTCCCAAGATTTCCCTAATTCACTCCAGGCGAATGCCGGGATGCTTCCTTCAAAAAGGCCATGGCCGATTTCCTTCCCGTTCCTTGTTCCCAATCCCATCCCGCCTCTAATGACCTCGACGTCGCCGAGATGTAAAGCCATAAGTTAAAAAAAATTATTTCTATCTATTATTTATTAGTTTAATTTAATTCCGAGAGCAATGCACCTACTCACTCATTTTCCCCTTTCCTGTACCCACCTACTTTGCCCTCCACGAATTTTAAATTGTTTTATTGTCATGTAAATCCATGATCCATCTCATTCAATGACAAGCGAGCTACAATAATCCGATGATCTTAAACAACAATGGCTTTAGGTTTTGAAGAGATTCTATACTTCCCAGTAAGAATTAACGTCTTCTTTCCAGTTAATCGTGAAGCACGTAGTCAAATGAAATAAGAGAATTTCAACTTGTGGGATCAACAATAGTTTGGAAAAATTATCAAGTTTTTTAGGAAAAAAAAACCTTGAATATAGTAGCGGGTGGAGACTGAGTTCTCTGTACTCTTCAATCAATAAAGTAATTTCTTTTGTGGTCCTGAAATTGTTCAGTATTCAGTGATGTTGCCACCAGGAAAGCAACTAAATATTTTCTTTCTCGTAGTTAATTAGGTATTTCTGTTTGATAAGAAACGGGCTGATTCTTTCCATGTCACATTTAACATTACTGTCTTTTCTGAAGCTCATAATGGCCAAGTACACCGTAATTAAGTTAAATATCACCGTATTCAGAATAGATCTACCACCTACCGCAGGGTTATAACTATGGTAGCAAAATACGCCGTAATTTAAGGAAGCATAATTTTTAGGTAATTGTGCTATATTCCTTTAATTTTTGAGAATTCCCCACTATGAGCTTCGAGATATTACGCGAAAAAGTTTGGCAAGTAATAGGGCTGTTGATATTTTTAAAATATCGGATTTTCGATGTATCGATATTTTTAAAAAAAAGTATTAATATCAATAATTTTCTCGGGTAACTAGCCGAGTTATAGGAGTGTTATAATTACACAATATTTCGGCGCTCTCAATCGTTGGCGCCATCTTCCGGTGAAGTGAGGTCAGTTTTTTTAACTGCTTAACGTCTCCTATAACAACTAGGTCTTTAGAGACGGGAAAGGATGGGGGCAAGGAATGGGAAGGAATTCGGCCATGGCCTTTTTGAAGGAAGCATCCCGGCATTCACCTGGAGTGATTCGGGGAAACCATGGAAAACGCAAATCTGGATGCCCGGACGGGGATTCGAACCGCCATCCTCCCGAATGCGAGGCCAGAACGCTAGCCGTAACACCACCATGCTCGGTAGTGAGGTCAGGAACGTGAGAAATTGCTGAGCTAGACCAGACTCCCGCTGCTACCTCAGAGGTAGTCACCCGAGAACATTATTGATATTCTCAACGCCGAGAAAGACTACGTAATTAAGTATTAATATCGGATGTCGATATATCGTAAAAAAAGTATCGATACTTCCCCAAATGCAATTTCATAAAATCAAACCTTGCAAGAATAAGGTTGTCCACTGATAAACAGACATGATTTTGTTCATAATCAGGTTTTCACTTTCGAATGGTTTCTCTTGGTGATTGTTGATTGTTTTAAAAGAATTTGACCATTATTCGTGTCATAATTTTCATAAAAATTAATAAAATTTATAAATTCGAAAGAGGTTCGAAGCAAATCTTATATTGTGTATTTTTAAGTTTGATAACAATACAGTTGAGGCATTTATTTAGGTAGAAGTTAAGCTATCATAGCATGCATGGCCAAATTACATAACTTTTTTTCATAAGATTTTTTGGTGGTATTTCATGTTTTGTATGTTGATAGCTTATTCTGAGTTGTCTTATTTTTCTAGCTCTAATTTTTGCATATTAGCCACTATTTGTTATTTACACTTCCCACTATTCCTGTTAAAACACTAATTTCAAGTTGGACTTCCCTGGACAATGCGCACGCTCATTTCAAACAATGGGCTCACGTTCGATTCGTGCTGGGCGAGTGATGCCTTGGCTACACTGTTTTCATCATCAGAGTAAACTTGGTACCTGTAATTTCCAAATTAATTATAGAAACGTAGTAACAATTACTTAAGCTCTCTGATCTCTATGCGTAACAGAAATTTGAGGGACATTGTATCATTCAGCGCAAACGTAAAATGATAACTTATTTTAAAATATATCGAAGCCGATATCCAGATTTCAGTATCGATATATCGGCCCTAATAAGTGAAACTCATAAATGTCGATATTTTCAAAAAATATCGATATATTATCAACAGTCCTAGTAGGTAATTGCTGTATTCGATTGTAGATGAATACTAAGAAGTTTTGAATTAAGTCTGTTAGTATTCTTAGTTCACATTTTTTTTTTAATGTGTTGTCAATCTGATTTTGAAAAGATGGTGAGTGATAGCGACAGCGTTTCAGGAGAAGATAACCTAACACTAACACCAGCAAAGAGCGTTATAAGCAGAAGTTTTTGGCAGAATGGTTGCTGAACAAAGAATATTGTACTGGCTAAGAAAAGATAAAGATTTAACAAAGGCGACATGTAATTATTGCAATATATCTTTTATGGCCGACGTAAGTGTAATTAAACGCCACAGAGAAGGAAATAAACACATCCATAATGTGAAAAAATGTAGTTTTCAACAACAAAAAAACAATCTGCAGTAAGTGCTTTTAAATTTAAAAAGAAAACTGGTTAAGACTTCTGAAATTAAATTAGCTTCTTTCGTTGTGAACATAAAATTTCTGAATTTGCTATGGATCACTTAGCCGATTTGTTAGCGAACTTGTTCCCAGATTCTCAAATAGCAAAACATATTAAGTTAAAAAGAACTAAAGTACAAACCGCGATGAATAACTGTATTGGCGAAACTGAAAAAGAAAACTTAATCAATGATTTGAAGTCACAGATCTTTTCGATTTACATTGACGAGAGCACACATATTGCTGTAGTAAAAACAGTGGCTGTTATAGTCAGGTATTTTGATCCAATAAATGGGAAAGTGCTGAGTCGGTTTTTTAGATTTAATTCAATTATTTGATGAAAAATGAACGGATCTTGTTGCAAATGCATTAATTAATTTGAAATGTATGAGATTCCTATTGAAAACACTATATGCTTCTGCTCTGATAGATGAAATACAATGATGACTTTAACAATCCCGTTTCAAGCCGATTTCATCAAACCGAGCGTGGTGGGTGAGTGGTTGACGCTCTGGCCTCGCATTCGGGAGGACGGCGGTTCTAATCCTCGTCCGGGCATCCAGATTTAAGTTTTCCATGGTTTCCCCGTATCACTCCAGGTGAATAACGGAATGCTTCTTTCAAAAGGCCATGGCCAAATTCCTTCCCGTTCCTTGTCCCCAGTCCAATACCGCCTCGACGTCGACGAGGGGTAAAAAAAAAAAATCATGAACGTTGACCCGGCATAACTGTGCATAAATGCGTTTGTCATTCCATTTATCTTTGCACTAGGTATGCATGCGAAAAGCTTCCACTTAATTGTAAAAAATTGGTGTGAAATATATATAATTATTTTAAATCCAGCAGCAAAAGGCAAAGTGAGTTTAAAGAGTTCCAACATTTTGCAAAGTTGGATGTGAACAAACTTCTTAGACCAGGCCAGACTCAGTGGCTGTCATTAAATGAAGTAGTACGTTGAATCCTTGAGCAAAGGGATGCTTTACGTCTGTATTTCGATAGCAATTGGCTAATAGCTTCAGAGTGTCAAGAAATCCATTCATACCTAATCGACCCAATTATGAAGACATAATATTATTTCTTCACTTGGGATTCAGACTGTCACGAAATCCATTGATACCTAATTGACCCAATTATGAAGAGATATTATTATTTCTTCACTTGGATTTTGCCAAAGCAATTCTGTTCTGATTACTAAACTGGATGAGAAAGTGACCGCTCTGTATAAAGAGCTGTTGCTTTTGTTTTACAGAGTAACTATGTAAATTCTGCTGCTGTAGAAACCGTAGACCCAACAGATACATACATCACAAAGACTTGAAATACATACATCTCGGTTTAGGTGTCAGAAAAGTACTAAACTCAACTGAAAGTGAAGAAAGAGAGTCCACTCTGAGAATGATATGTAAAAATTTTGTTATTAAGGCTTGTGTAGGCTTCCGTAAACGATACTCTGCTAATGATAAGATTATAACAGAAATAGCAAAATATGATAGAGAGAGTAATTTCCAACGACAAGAAAGCGTTAGTTTCAACTTTATTGTATCTTCTGCCAAAAATCGCGCCAAAACCATTGCAACAACAACAAGAACTCGAAGATGAGTGGCGGAAGTTGCCCTTTTACCTCAAAGGATTTGAACTCTAGCCAACCTTCAGACAGGTTTTGGCACCAGGTAAATTTTCAAATAATCATAAAGTGTTAATATTGCTGTTGCTTTAGGGCGCGTCGACAGCGAGGTAATTAGCGGTTAATATTCCTCAGTAAGTAATTGTTTTAACAGTTTTATAATTGTACATTCTCTATTTTTTCAGGTAGCACAACTACACGATCAATATGGAGATAACGATGATTATTTTAAGCACTTGCCGAAATTTATATTGTCTATTTTTAGCTTACTACGCTCGAATGCCAATGATTGTTCAGTAATGTTAATGACATTAATACGTAAAAGCGCTGTAAACTCATAACAAAATCCATCAAGGGAAATCTTATTTTCGCAGCAGGCTATACAGCGACATGGGAAAAACTGCATCGATTTCATACCTACTAACGCTATGACACAAAAAAAAAATATTGTGTATAAAAATTATATTACAGTTACTAAACTATCTGATTCAGATTAAAAATACGTATTTTTTCGAATTCTGGCCTTCACTTCTTTGCTGTAGTAACATTTAATTTTTTACCGTACTTTAAATATAAATTACAACAATTTCGGAAAGACCACCACAATTTTTGATAAATTCTACCATCAGCTAGATTTCGGGGTTGGTAACACTGCTCAAGCTGATATATAGAAATCTTGTAGATAACTGAGCACCTACTTGACACATCAATGATAAACTACTTGAATCAATAGCAAAATCATGAATTTATGAAGGACTACAAACTCGTACCGTAAACCATTCTTTAACGATTTTAGTTACAAATTAAGTAATTAATTTAATGAAATAAAACAAGTTAGTTATTGTTTTTATATGTATGTACTACGACATTTGTTGACCTGGGGATCAGAAGTGATTTGGCCGCTTAATTACTAACGCTTCTGCCTCTGTGATGAGTATTGTTCTAAAGTAGAAGAATGTGTTTTCGAAACAAATGTTCTATGTAATAAATCAATATTTATTTTGTTGTGAAATGTGTGATATATGAAGCAGAAATTTTGTATCGTGCTATTATTAAACTAGGTCAACATTTTTCAACTCGAGGACCAGTAAATTGCCAAAAAAATGCTGCGGACCATTAACTTATACTGGCCTAATTTTTTGCTTATGTTGACATTATTAACATTTGGGACATTTTTTACTGTACCCTTACAATAACGTAATAAACTTAAAAGAATGTTCTTAATTCCTATGAACACACAGTTATGAAATGGGAAGTGAACTATTAATAGTTAATTATTTATGAATCATACTCTGAATATTTAGTAACCAAAACAATAATACTGTTATTGTAGGCTGGTTGCTGCAAAACACCAGCGACCTACGTGTAAAAAATAAAAAAGAGACTAGACCTTACGCTTTTCACTCCACCATTCTTACGCTACCGTATCGCGATCTCTAAAAACTACTACTATAACACCCTCAGAAAACGGACATTTAGTTAATCATGAGCCGAATGGCAAACTTTTTGATGCCAACTGGAAAGGAATAGACTATTTGAGGAACGACGTTGTCCTTTTCTCATCATTAAAATGCCAGATTTTTGCTAAGTCCAATTTTTTAAAAGTTGAGCTTACAGTCTTTGCTCGCTTATATCCTGATACATTACGAATACGGTAATATTACGCCTGTGGACAACCTAAACCATCTTCGCCAACCACTAGTGTTATGCAGACCACAGCTTGAGAAACACTGAGCTACGTGATTAAAGAAAAATAAAACCTGCTAAAAACCACAAATAGAACAAGCAGTTCGCCGGGTCGGGGATTTAGACCTGGGACCGTTACCGAGCGTGGTGGGTGAGCGGCTAGTGTTCTGGCTTCGCATTCGGGAGGACGCAGGTCCAAATCCCAGTCCGGCTATTCAGATTTAGATTTTCCATAGTTTCGCGAAAACACTCCAAGCGAATGCTCCAAATGTGCGTGGCCGAATTCCTTCCGATTCCTTGCCCCTAGTTCTTTCCGCCACCCCTAATGACGTCAATGAGGCGTAAAGCCATGAGAAAAAAAAATTGGAACAGTTGTACTTCTTTAGTACAGTGTCGTGGCGCTGTAAAGCACATAGCCACACTTGTAGTATCTATCGCTTCTGATATTTATCACAGGAAAGTTTCATAAAATTTAGTGAACGAGTGTAAACCATATTCAACGTTTCGAAATGTTCTAAAATAGGTCAGAAACTGATTGTAACATTAGATAGTACAAAGAGGGAACAATTTATGCTGCACGGTGTCAACGGTTGACATAATTAATCTCGTATTTATAGTAGATGAGGAAGTGCTAGTTGGTTCGTTTTAATCAATTTTATTTTGAGTGCGCGATGTGAGCTCTTTGTCTGCTGGGAGTGACGGCATTCATATGTTGAGAGAGCCTGTGGAGCAGCTGCTACCTTTATGTAAGCTGTCACGCGTCCTCATGTGAAGATGCGAGTAAATATTGGCACGTACGATCGCGGGGACAGCTCGCATATATCAGGCTTCACTTCTGGCACGCAACGCTCTAAAACTCTGTCCCGCATTACTACTGTACTCAGAGGTGTTATTGCATCTCGTATACTTTACACCGAACTTTCTTTTAATAAATAACGCATTACTTTCGGAAGAGTAGCTATTATGCAAGTATTAATACGTAGCCTATCTACATCACAAGGTCTTACAAGTGCTACGAAGTATTATATTTTTAGCTTTAAAATAAGCGAAAAAATATTTCGTTGCTTGGGTATAAAAAACGATCAAAACACTAAAACTATCGTTTTTTGTTGATGTCATTAATCCTCGTCGACATCGAGATCATCAAAGACGTGTAAGGACTGACAGCAAGGAACGAGAAGGAATTCGGACATGGCCTTTTGATGGAGTGATCCCGGCATTTATCTGAAGTGATTTCGGTAAAACATGAAAAAACGAAGCCTTGGTGGATGGACGGGAATTTGAATTCAAGCTCAGAGCTTTACGTCCGAAAGCTCACCCAGCACTTATCTGATTTAATATAACATTCCTTCTGAGGTCAGTTACGGTGAAAGTATCTGAATTCTCTGGGATAATTTTTTGTTTCAGACGGTGATTTAAATAATTAATACAAAATTTCTGTTTTTTGAAGGATAGCTTTCTGCAATTTTTCATATTTGTCGTCAGAAAAATATGATATTGTAGCTACAACAATTTCCAGATAATCTCCCATACAAGAGGATTCCTGTCATATAAACGTACGGAACCAGACACCTGTCAGAAAATAATATTCTAGTGAATTGAAGAAATCCCTCGCCAGAAAATTCGGTGATTTGAAAAGCCCCATTAGTTATGGGATAGCAAAATGGTGTCCCAAAACATCTCCCAGCGCAATATCCTCCACGAACTACAGATTAATTCTGGCAGCAATTTCGAGTCTCGCGGTTTTGTTCACCAATGCGACACTAACTTCCAGATGTAATGTCAATATTTGTGAGCTGAAGGAAAATAAATGAAATTTCTCCTTTCCTTGAACTTAAGTTCTCAGTATTATAGGTAATGTTATTAGTGCATGTCTCGTTACTGAATAGAAAATTGTATGTGAACTTTGACTTAATGCGCTGTGAATGACCGCTGGTCTGTCTAATACAACCCTAATTTAATTCGTGACCTATAGTAAGGAACAGGCCTAAACCTGGAGAGCCAGAAATCTGTTGTTAATTGGCATAAACGGTCAGAGGAGAGAGTGGCACACCGTTAGCGTAAGGAAAGAAAAGTCACATTGCCGAAAATTAAAAGCATCTCACGTGAATATAAACGGAAGTGTAACACAAACCCTATGTTTTTTCGGTCTCTACCTGCAGTTCTCTGCTGTCTCATTTGTTACATGTATCATTATCGGCCACTTCAATCATTTTCTGATGTTCCCTCTTAAAGTCATGATTTTTTCAAATATAACTTGAGCAGTCTTCTCCAAGTCGCACGAGCTTGGGCGATCCTCTGCCTGTTAACTCCGACAACCCTGCGTGTGTCCTTGTCCCATCGGTCTTGTGGTCTTCCTCTGGTCTGTGGTGATCTCTTGGGCTCCATTCTAACACTGTTTCTGTCCACCTCTTGTGTTTTCTCCGTGCAATATGGCCGGCCCATTGCTACTTTAGGAATGCAGGAATGCTGTCTTCTCTAAGATGTCTGTGACCTTTGTAACTGACCTAATGTCTCTTGTCTTTTCTAGCTAAGCCAAATATTGACCTTTACATAGCTCTTTAGGCAGTTCTTAGTTTACTTTTTGTAAATTCACTTAGAGCCCAGATCTCACAGCCCTATGTCAGCGTAGGAAGAATGCACTGGTCATAGATTATTTGCTTTAGATTTGTGGGCATTTTAGATTTCCCAAATGTCTGCCATCCCAGCTTGATGCGACGGAAAATTTCGGGTCTTACATCTCCTCTCATATTTACAAGCTTGCCAAGATAAATGTACTCGTTGACATTTTCTAAAGATTCATTATCTAGTTGTACACTACCTTCTGTGGCCCATGACTTGTTAGACATAACTTTTGTTTTTGATGGATTCATTCTTAGGCCAACTGCTATACACGCAGTGGCGAGGTCGGTAACCAAGGTTTGGAGTTCATCAAGGCCATTAGCAACAAGCGCAATGTCATCAGCAAAATCTCAAGTGTTAAGTCTTCTACCATTGATTCTAGCTTTGACATTGCCATCTCCAACACAGCTGAAAATAATTTAGGAGAGATGGAATCACCTTGCTTAACACATCTTTCGATGCGGAACTCAGTGGTTGGTTCTCTAACACTGAGAAATGTAATGAGGTATTAATTAATGTTTGAGTGTAGGGAAAATTGTTTCTAGCTTTTGATAGCCTTCATGTAATACAGTGTCATAAAGTTCAACTTTGTGACCCAGCTATGTGGTATAACGGACAGGAAGAAGTTTTGTGAATATAATAACAATAAAACTGTTTACTAGCCAGGTGATTGTGGGAAGACGCGAATATTTAAACTATAGTTTATTATTTGCTCAAAAAGTAAAATAAAACAGGTAATTTATACACTATTATTTTAAACCACTGTTTCTGTAGATCCAATGCACTCGCGCAATCCTGAAGAAACAAAAACAAAAACGTAAGTCTTTGCGTGTCCTTAATTTTCAACACCTCGGCCATCTTAAAAAACCTGACTCCATTTATAGAGGCTTGTATTTGATAGCCCTTCCTGTCTTTTTGACCCTTCACAAATTTCTGACGGTTTCAAGTTTCTTTTTGAAGGAATTTAATAACAATAGGTTATTCCATTTTTGCATTCGCTGCTACTTTAGACATACTCGTACCTGTGAAGCAATTAATATTCCTGAATAACATAAACATGCCAGTACTAGCTACCACCAGAAAGTGCTACTAACTTCGGTATCTATTTCTCTAAAATGTTAAGTTAAATTCTTGCGTACTTCCTATTTTATTGTAATCTTTATCCGGATTTGATTTCATTTGCTATTTAAACGCCTACTTTCTACGTGGGAACTTAGTTTCCTTTAGTTCATAGTTGTTGTTGTTTTTTTATCAGTCACGTATTTGTTCTGAATTGCTTATTCAATTTAAATGTTGGGAAGAAACTTGAAAGAATTTTCCACCTGAAAGAACTATCCCTGCATTCTCCTGGAGAGATTGTTGGAAACCATGGGAAATTGTACTCTCTGACTATTGGTTTTCGAAAAACGAAAGGATTTTTTAATAACAACAAATCAGTTAACTGCAGAGTTTAAATACATGACAGTTTACCCAACCTATAGGCATTTTCACATTAGTTCAGAACTTAGTTCCATATACACATATTGCGAGTGATTGTGGTATTAATAAACAATGTAGACTAAGCGATCACAGCCTGTTTGAGTGTTTCCGGGAATAAAAGCAAACGTATTGCTAAAGAACATAACGAGACGTACCAGAAGTTTCTGTGTCTAGTAGCGACAGAAATGTCAGATTTCATTCGGAGATAACAAGAGTGATTTGTGGAGAAAACGACCACGCCCAGATAATACCTGACAGAATCTTTGGAAAATATCTGCAGTTCTAGAGATCCGTATGACGTAGCCAAATATGTGACGTGATTATACTCTCATATAACACATGACGTTTAAGAGAGACAGCACTTATTAAACTACCACGATTCAGCATAACATATTAATTATTTTCACACATGTCCAATTAATACGGGATTTTCGGAACCTTTGCTTCCCATTATGCTTGCATCTAGCTGAACAATTTCCTTATGCCCAGGCAGCACTAAGTATCAGTTACTTAACAACATGACACCCTTACTGTTGCTTTTCTTTCATTCTAGTTGGTTTTATTCTGCCTCGCCATATCTAATTTAAAAGTAAATATACATTCGATTGTTAGATATAACTCTAGCACAATCCTCTACAAATTAAGAAACCTTCCATAGCCATCGATACAAGTAAGAAAACATAATGACATAAATTGGTTACAAAAGAAATTATCTGGCTTTAAATTGCAAAAGTGGTTGCAAAATCGGCAGCTAACGGAAGAATGGGGTTCAGATTTACTTTGGAAGTCAATCTGCCATCCAAAAGAAGTGAATTATAGATTCGATAAGACGAGTTGTGCTGGCATGTAATTTTGATTACAGTAACTTCAACAAATTACTGAAATTAATAAACTCTTAGAAAAGTTGTTGCTTGAGATGCTAAAATGTTTATGTGCACTGTGAAAATTCATAACAAGATCATATACATGACAGAATCGCCCACGAAATTCTTGGCGCTGTGCGGAAATGACAAATACATATGACAGGCCGGATTGTAATCAATTCACGTCTTGCATGCTGACATATGCTATATTTGATTCTACCATTCATAATAAAAAATCACCAACCGATCAATCTTTCAGAAACATTCTTCACAACTAATTAATAGTAATTAGTCACATTGGATTCTTAATGGTCTAATTATCAAAAACGTTTTCAAAATCAGCATTTCAAACTGTAATGGAAACCGTCTCTAATTAGTGTAGGGACATTACTGTAGATCATCTAACGCTGTCAGCAATATTCACCGTTCACGGAGTAATTTTTGGATACGTAGCAAATACATAGAACCTTTGACGAACTTCATTTCTGTGAATAACCATTCATTATCAAAGCGTGTTGTCCTTGTTTTTGCTTAGGGTTTTACGCCTAGTATTTGGAATTTGGGGTGGCAGAAGATGGGAGACAAGGAAATGGCAGAAACTTAGCCATCGTCTTTTGAAGAAATCACCCACTCAATCGCCTGGAGTGATTTCGGAAAACCATGAGAAATCAAAATCTGGATGACCCGAAAGGAATTTGGATCTAGGGTCCTCCTGATTTCCAGACCCAAGAGTTGTTTTCATTATTTACGCCTACGTATGATTACACTCTTGGAATTTCTACCTTTTTTTTACTTACTAATTGCTTTACGCCTCGTCGATGGCTAAGGTCATTAGAGGCGGGATGGGACTGGGGACAAAGAACGGGAAAGAATGGAAAACCCAAATCTGGATGCCCGGACAGGGATTCGAACAGGCGTCCTCCAGAATACGAGGCCAGAACGTAACCGTTCACCCACAACGTTCGGTATTCTTTTCTAGAAAACTACAACTGTACTAAATATAATATATAGTAACAACTTTAGAATTAAGGCCATGAAAAAATTACGTGACAACACCTAAAACTACTTTGCTGTCGGAATACTTTATATCCAGTAGGATTTTATACTTTTGAGTCATATTGCACAATACTTCATTTGAATGCTCTTGCTATGTGCCGTCCTCTAAAAAATATTAAGTAAGTATTTTCCAACTGCTGCAAGTCTTACGAGTTGCCGGCTGCAGCAATCTCTTGAGCTGCTGCCCTTTAGACCAGTACTCTTTCAGTTTGACATTTTGCGACGTACCATACTGTATGTGTAGGTGACATTTCATGTTATTCTAAGAAGTGAGCGACGACTAGAAATTTTATCAATGACCTTAGCTCCGAGCCACTTCAAAGAAATCAGTGGTGGCAGGGGTGTTTATATCGGGGTCACGCAACGCACAGACCACATGCCTCGCTGCCACACCCTCACACACGCGATACGACTATACACGGCGCTAATTACCATACTACCCTAGTTTCCACCTGTGTGAAGCGCAACACAACACCTGCTTTCTAAAGGCTCCCACGAAGTTTACTGGTGTCAAGTGACGCTGCCTCTAGACGACAATTAAATTTCATTTTTTTAACATGGAAACGTCTGCAATTTTGTATCCGTACTGGAGTATGACTTTCTGTGCACTTCGCCCAAACTGCAAATGACCATATTGTGGGTGACAGATAAGCAACATGAAAATTAATATATATAAACGCCATTAGAAGAAGAAATTTCCAGAAAGGATTCTTCACTAATAGCATGGTGTTTAAGATTCGAATTATCGACGTTGAAGATCTATGGCACAGGCGAAAAGAAGATTATCATTGGTGAGTAGAAACTGTTGCAAAGGGAAAAACACAATTTTAGGAAATTTTGTCGACTATTAAGTGCGTACATACCAATTAATGGTGTAACAATATTTTTTTTAATTGAGAATTATAAATTGTCTGTTCCGATACAGTAAATTTTACCTAGGAGCTCATTTGGGAAAGGAGGAAATAATTTAAATTACAGAAATAGGTAAACGACTAAGTTTAATATCGTTAAGTAAGGTACATTTAATTGCAACATGTATAAGATACAATATTCTTTGTGAGATCCCGATCCTATTCTTGTGATATTTAATATTACTTAATATTATCTTACTAATTATCCTCGTTATTATTCTTCCCTCTAGAAGAGTACTGAGGGACTGACAAGTTCACACTAGAAATTAAATATTCATTATCCCGGATAAAAAATGTATTCACCACTGCAATTCTACTTCTTATACGCTTTCCTCAATTCTTATTTACTTATAACCTCTCAGATACTATACACCCTATTCACTCCAAACTGGCGGCTCAACGTCATGTTCCTCGGCCCCCATTCCTCACCTCACCACGCCCTCCCGTTGCTTACACCTCAGAGAGGACCGCTGTGTCCATGCAAAGCAGTGGAACATTTTTCAGCGGGAAGTTTTTCTCCTTTGTGAGGAATGGTAAGGGCAAGAGCAGTGGAGTGACGATAGAGCAGACTGACCTTGACCCGCCTCTGTTAACTGAACGGAATGTAAGAACCCCAATCATGCAGAGAGCATGAGACTCACTGCTTGATTGTTAAACCATGAAGTTATTAAGGTGGCGCGGAGTTGGTGCAACGGGTAGGAACTTCTCGATATCAGTTATTGGCTATATAATACACTGAGACGTCGATAAAATGCTTTTCTGTATCTAAGGTTGGTTTATATAGGGTGCAAATTGGTTTACCGATGTCATCTTAATTTCAATCCGTAACCTTACCGTCAGAGACGGGGTTTCACTTTTCTCTCTATTAGTTACTTTGTTAGCATTTCAGCTCCCCAAGAACGGACACGAGGAATACCATCGAAGTGGCGCTAACACAAAACCTGCTATAGAGCAGACTCGAAATTTTGTCGCTTGCAAAACATACCTTGCGAGTTAGCATAACCGCCAGAGGCATATACTTAGTACTGCTAATATTTTTGAAGTTTCGTTTTTTATTTGCTTTCTGTCGCTGCTGTCATAACGCTTCCCCCTTGTAAGGAAAAGTCGCGGTGCGCCTTATAGCTCTGGCCATTGAGGCACTGCTACGAAATTGATAACCATGGATTTTGTTGGGCGTAGAATGTATAGAACGATAGCACAGCAGCAGTCTGCTTCTTATTAAAAATTTTTGCTGACTGCATCACCTCTATTCTATTACCCAAGTAAAATAAATAAACTGTATTATAAGCCGGTATATCACGAGTCAGCGGTCAGTGACATAGTACCGAGTGTGGTGAGTGAGTGGTTGATGCTCTGGCCTCGCATTCGGGAGGACGTGGGTTCGAATCCCCGTCCGGGCAATCAGAGTTGGGTCTTCCATAGTTTCCCCAAATCACTCCAGTTAAATGCCCGGTTGCCTCCTACAAAAGGCCATGACCGAATTCCTTCCCGTTACTTGTATCCCATTCTTTCCCGCCTCTAATCGACGAGGCGTCAAGCCATAAATAAAACAAAACAAAAATCAGCGACATAGTTTTGATTTACCAGGCGACTCGTCTCTATCGACACAAAACATCTGTAAATACAATTTGATTCATTCAATAAAATTATAGCAGTAATAAAATTAATTTCTGTAAAAAATGTATTCATGAGAAATAGAGATAATTTTAAAACAAAGAATTTTGACACGTTAATATTACATTTCTGCTGCTCACACGGCAAAGAAATGAATTTTGTAGCATTTATTAAAATTGTTAACGTCTGTAAATTTAAATTTAATAAACATTTAGATTAATATTTACGGGCGTTTTAGAAACTGACTGCACACAGATGATAAGATTGCTTTAGATTCTGTTGCAAAAGATGCATTGAGCCTGTGGTGTATTAATTATTTTTTTTCAAACCCTTTGCTCCATTAGTATTCGTGCTGTTCCACAGGTAAGGAGCGTATTGTCTTATGTTTGTTGTGTATGAGGTTGATGAAGACAGGATTAAACGAATGGTACCACCTCAAGACTGGCTTTCCCCAAAAATACTATAAGGTTTCCATCTGAAGAACAAATCATTAACAAGATGTGTCATGCCGTTACTACACCTGTATATACGAGGCGCGTCCAGAAAGTAAGTTCCGTTTGGTAATAAAATGAAATTGTACACAGATACAGAAGAAATTTTTATTGCACAAAATTCTACAACTCTTAAACTACTTTTCCACATAACTGCCGAAATTTTGCAGGCATTTGTCATAGCGTGGCACCAGGTTTTGTATACCTTCTTCATAGAAATCTGCCTGTGTCTTCAACCAGTTGGAAACAGTTTCTTTCAGCTCGTCGTCATTGGTGAAGTGATGACCGACAAGGAAAGACTTGAGATGTAAGAACAGATGAAAGTCGCTAGGAGCGAGGTCAGGGCTGTACGGAGGATGGTGAAACACGTCCCAGCCAAATCCCTGTACGAGGTTTTTCGTCACGTTTGCAGTGTGTGATCGTGCGTTGTCGTGAAGCTAAACAACATCTTTTGACAGCAGACCCCAGCGCTTACTCTGAATTGCACGGCGCAATTTCCGAAGTTTCTCGCAATAAGCATCTGCTTTGATTGTTTGACCACGCGGTAAGAAGTCAATGAGTAGGATGCCTTTCCAGTCGCAGAACACTGTGCACATCATT
The DNA here is from genome assembly GCA_031002005.1 of Vandiemenella viatica. Lineage (NCBI taxonomy): Eukaryota > Metazoa > Arthropoda > Insecta > Orthoptera > Morabidae > Vandiemenella > Vandiemenella viatica. The sequence continues at coordinate 150,862,902 of JARYHS010008074.1, read as the reverse complement.
TCCCGAGGTGTCATGATTTGCTTCGGCTTAACCTTTGGTGGGGATGAAGTGTGCCTCCATTCGATTGATTGCCGCTTACTCTCAGGGGTGTCGTAAGAAACCCACGTTTCATCTCCTGTGACTGTCCGTCTCAGAAATTCTTCGCCGCTTTCAGCATAACGGGTCAAAAACTCAAGTGCACTACCCATCCGTTGTGTTTTGTGTTGCTCAGTGAGAATCTTTGGTACCCAACGTGAGCAAAGTTTATGGAATTTCAGTTGTTTGGTAACAATTTCATGCATCAGTGATCGTGAAATTTGGGGGAAGTCCATAGCGAGAGCACTAATTGTAAACCTACGGTTTTCCTGGATCTTGTCATCAATAGCGTGAATCAGTTCTTCCGTAACCAAAGGTGGACACCCACTTCGTTCTTCATCGTGCACATCACTACGCCCGCCATTGAATTGTCGGACCCATCTTCTCACCATAGAATCACTCATCGCATTTGGTCCGTAAACATCGCAAATTTGCCGATAAATTTCACTTGGTTTCACTTTACCCGCATTCAGAAACCGAATCACAGACCTGATTTCACAGGCGGCGGGATTTTCAATCAACGCCGACATTTCAAACAAGCACAACAAAGCGTACATAACTGACAGCGATCTCCAAATGGCACACGTTCTTCCCCTTGATACACATCGTCTACAGCGCATGTGCGGAACTGCAATCGCAGCGCTGCAGCTGAGATAAATTGAAACGGAACTTACTTTCTGGACGCGCCTCGTATAAAACGTCGACGTATGTATGTGCATGTTTTTAGCCATCATTTCCGAACTGCTGAGGTGATTTTGATATAACTTTAATAAGTGTTTCTCGTGAGCCAAATAAAAATACTGTTGGGATATATCAATACCACACCATCATCTTGAATATATGGTGGCGGTGGGTCGTTTGAACACACATAACATTTGAAATGAAATGTAACTCACACATTTCTACCATTCAATCTAAAAGTCTTCTCCAATTAATCCTGTGGGATGCTAATACAATGTTACTCTGTAAGGTTGTTCCTTTTCCACTAAACCCGCCAACAGTGGGATAACAACAGGGTGGCAGGACGGGAAATTTTTTTATTTTTATTTTTTTACTTATTGCTTTACGCCTCGTCGACGGCTAAGGTCATTAGAGACGGGATGCGACTAGGGACAAGGAACGGAAAGGAATTTGGCCATGCCCATTTTGAAGGAAGCATCCCGGCATTCGCCTTTAGTGATTTGGGGAATCCATGGAAAACCCAGATCTGGATGCCCGGACGGGGATTCAAACTCGCGTCCTTCCGAATGCACGGGCAAAATGCTACAAGCCTCAACGGTATTCTTACGCCACTGCCCGCAACATCTTTATATGACAAAAAAGATGGCAACGGTAGCATGCAAGAAGTAGATATTTACAGATTTAATCGCATATAAGGACTAACTATCACTTAATTTAATTTAAAAAAAAAAAAAAAAAACTCGCCTCTCCCATCCTCCAATTGGAATACTACAAGGAGATTATTTCTTGCACCATCACGACTCGAAGCTCGGGTTGAGTATAACATTTTAGTCACTCGAGGGGTTTGAAATCTATTAAATAATTCAGGACATTAGAATCCAGGTCGCAACTCAGGCTAATTAGAACCGCAGGTATCTTCCGCGTGATAGCTTTGACGAAACGTTCCCTCTTGACTAAGCAGCTACGAGCAACGCCCAACACTCATTAACAGTGAGTGATTCTAAAATAACTCATAAAAGTAGTGTAACAATACTTTGACCTTTTACGGTGTTTCAATACTCATGATGTGAGATTCTGTATCATGTGAAACTTTTTTACTACTTTCGTTGTAACGAGTTGAAACGTATTCTTTTAAATCCTTTTAACTACATAATCTTGCCACTAAGCGCTATAAAAGATAACCCTTCCAATTAGCGATGATTCATTTTCCGTTAATTTATCGTGTTAAAACAAAACTATGATTTTAAATAAAGAATATTTAACTAATAACATAGTTGCTTGGTAGAATTACAATTTTTAATAATCAATTTTGTACTTTTTTAATGTCACCTCCATTAACAGACCATTTTTGAAATGTAGTTTTTTTACTACATTCTTCATCATTACGTCAAACCTTCATGATGTAATTAATATTGTTTCTTCAATGACCAGCTAAACCAAAAGGTTGGCCGACGACAATTCAGACAGATATATCTGAATTTTGTTGCTTCTTTTCTTTTTTCGTTCATAATTTTGAAACTCCCATGACATCTTTAAAAAATTAATACTGCTGCTTGAATATGTGAGTGATCTTAAAGCAAAATAAGGCTTACTGTTCACAAGAGCAGGTCAAAGAATGAGAACATTAATAGCTTTCGACTAATGAAAGGTAGAAAGTTATATTTTTTTTTATCAAACAATATACCTACTCCTTCTACCAGAGCTGAAAATAATTTAAAAAGACGCAAAAATTACAAATAACACGAAAAAATAATATTAAAAAAACCTTGAAAATCATTTAAAAGTTCTTAAAATTGGATAGGTTTGTACTTAAAGTGTTTGCAAACTCGCTACATTCCTAATGTCTGAAATAAATTTCGGATCTACTTTCTTTCCCCATCTTCCAAGAAATGTTATTACATCTTTACCTTCTTTATTTCAATTCAAAGTGGTGACTGCTGGTATTGTAAGATAATACGAATAATAATTTTAAGGTTTCTATGAAGGTAGTTTGGAGTTAGCACGTAGTTTCCATGTGATAATAAATGAAATAAAATCTTTATTTATAAACGTTTCTCGGGAAACCAACCAAGTAGTATTATTATCGATACACAATATTTCGGCGACAAAAATATCCGTCGCCATCTTCAGGTGTGTATATCAGAATAATATTACTCGGATTATTTCCCGAGAAACGTTTATAAATAAACAACGCCGAGAAAAATTTGGTTCATAGATAAAATCATTATTATTGGATAGTTTTGTGATCGAGTGTGCCACAAATTCTTCTGATCGTGATTATTAAAGTAATATCAAGGTTTGTACTTAAGTTTTCGCAAACTCGCTACATTTGTGATGTATGAAATAAGTTTTGGACCTACTTTCTTTCTCCATCTTCCAAGAAATCTGAGAACTCCTCTCATAATTTTGCATAATAAATATTAATAAGCTCCTTACCTTGAAGAATGCTTTATTTCAATTCAAAGTGGTGGCTGCTGGTTTTGCATCATCAGTAAGATAATACGAATCTTTGTGCACGGCAGTGCACTTGCCAAGTCGAGTCAACGCCGACACCGCCTACCCTTTTCTCGAAAAGATTCGAATCATTTTTGTACCTTAGTTTCTTAGGTAGTATTGACGCTACATGTCTCAAATTTCTGTTACCCATTAATATCCGCAATTTCAGCAAACATACTAAATTTTACTGTTCTTAGTTCTTATTTTATTCGGATGCAACTTCAGTTATTTTGTCACTCACTCGCTCACTGACTGAGTGATGACCATCAAAACTGTAAGGTAGCCGTAGAAAGCTGAAATTTTGTACACAGATAACATTTTACCCACACATTATAATAAAAGTCTGAAACTCGTAAATTTATAGAATACTAGCTGACCCGGTCACGCGTTGCTGTGACTTAGTAATTATAGTTTGTTGGATTAATGTTATTCTAAACTTCCTAAAGTAGTCAAATTAATATTCAGTAATAAAAACTAAAACATTTTAGTCGATTTGAAAATTCAAATGTAATTGGTAAAGAGTTATGGAGAGTTGAAATTAAGGACAAACGATCATAAAAAATTTTAATTTACATTTTATTACAAATTACTTAATTGATAGAATATGAAAATTAATATTTATAAAAATACTTAAATAAATTATTTTTTATTTATTTATATAAACTGAAATTTCAGTTTTATAAATGAGGTCTATGAAGTTGATTTTTAAACATTTTTTAAAATTATTTTCGTTATTTTAAATTATTAAAATTTATCTAAGCGCTAATTGGTGCCCAATATTTTTGGTTAGCCTGTCTTTTGCTAATACAAATAGATTTGATGGTTTCCCTACACGTGAGCAGGCGACATATAGTTGCCCATGGGAGAAACACGTATTTTCCAAATCCAAACCGCAAACGGACATTGTTTGGTCTTGTGACTTATTTATTGTCATAGCGAAAGCCAAACGAATCGGAAATTGAAGCCTTTTAAATGGTATTGGAGATTCTAACGGTATCATTGGAATACGTGGCAACAGGACGATTTCTTCTTTAAACATTCCAGTCAAAAAAGTTGCTTCATAAACATTTCCAGTCATCCTTTTGATGACCAAATATGTACCGTTGCATAATCTAGGTGGATTCAAATTACGAAGAAGAATAATCGGTGAACCAATCTTTAACCGGAGATTGTGTGGCGGCATTTCTGTTGTATCCAAAGAGTTTAAAAACTCATTTGGAAAATTTACGGCTTCATTTTCATCTATAATAGTGTCTATTGATTTAAAAGACTTCAGATCACGTGGCAACAACTGTTGTATCTGGAAGTTAATTTCATTGACATCAACATTTTTTGCTGCCAAAATAGCACGATTACTGATCCAATTATGATCTAAGTAATTATTTGATATATCCAGGAACACACGCTGAGTTAGTTCATTTTTGAGTGAACAACAGTGCAGAATTTGTTAGGCAATGCTTTATTAATCATTATACATCTCTGTTGTGAAATCTAGATTTTGACATTGGTTTGTTTGTTTACTCGGTGTAGTATATCTTCAGTCATACTGTTTTTATATTTTTCCCCCAAAGTCGATGATTGTGTTGGTTAACATGTTGTCAGAATAATTGCAAACAGTTTGACGAATACTATTCGGCGTGGATGTCAACGCTGCATCAGCAAGTGTCAGGTCCCAATGATTCTCGTCCACCAGCAACTGCAACTCAGGACATGCATCTTGACATGTATTGTCCGGGAACATTCACCAATAACAAACGCAGAAAGAAACATTCATGTTGTTTTGTATGCACTGTGTAAAGTCGTCCTAATGTCTTGGCTTTGAATATGCCTGCGATCGAAGGATGTGGTTCTCCTTGTTTACGTGGCTCCCATTTTTTATCTAATTTGTTCCATGAAAAATAGCTTGGAACATAATTACGTTTTTGCGAATTGGCGGAACACATCAGATTTTTGACACAATGTGAAAAATTCAGTTTGTTGTTTGTCGTTTTTGGTGGCTCAAGTACTCATTGGAAAATATTTTCTTCGGTGAAATATTACACGTTGACCGTTTCCAAGATGTATTACAAGATGATGGATAGAAGGGTCTCTTTCATGGATGCGAAAACAAAAAATATGCCAGATAGCTTCGTTGCTGCTGATGTATCTACCTATTTGGTATCGTGTTATTTCGCCATTTTTGTTTACATTTTGAACTTCAAATACGGCCAAATCACTGACTTTATTAACATATTTGCAAATGTACTTAATGGATTTTACAGAACTGCAAAACTCGGCATTAATATGAGCCTAATACGTTTTTGAAAGCAATGGTGAGTATGGTACCACCCACTGATTGTCAATTTCAACTTGGTTTCTAGAATTTGACATTCGCATTGTAAATGTTTGGCCACCATTCTCAGCGTTTCTGCGGCGATACAACGGACAACCGTCGATATCCGTAATAGTATCAGTCGTATATTCCTTTGGAAAACGCTTCTTACATTTTCCACCTTCTATGCATGGCGATGTCATGTTAAAAGCACCTCACGGTCCGTGGATCATGTGACTGGTAACACTATCAAACAATTCTTGATCAATTAATGGGTCCGGAATTTCGGCTGAAATTATTTGATCAATTTATTCTGGACGGATTTTAACATCAAGCCAAATCAAAATGTGAGAATGAGGCAAACCTCACTTTTGCCACTCAATCAAATACAGATAGCAACGTGTGTTACCGAGAACCGAATGTTTTAGGATTAAATTAATCAATGATTTTAATTTTTGTTTAAACACACGTGCCGTGACATCATGACGATGCATTGATTGTTGGCAAAGTTTGTATTTCTTTTCAATTCGGATTACATGTAATTGTAATAAAAAAATCTGGACGACCATAATGACGTACGTAAGTTATCGCATCATGTATATATTCCTGCATGTTCCGTGGACCATCGATGTAGCTTGAAGGTAAAATAAATGCATTACCGATATCATTGGCGTTTTAAATTTTCATAAATATTTCCGATAACAGCATCTTGTAAGTGGATGTATTACTCCGATCGTAATTTAGCCTGGTTGTATCGAATAAATCGCAAATGCTCGTTTTCAATCCTGGAGTACATATCCACGACGTATTGATGGCACATTTGACGATATCGAAGGATATAGTTATCCTAATTACTTCTAATCATCAATAGGGGGGGCCTAGTACATCATTGAAGTAACTTATTTATTTGTTTCATTACCTGAAAAAAGAATAAATTAAATAGTAAAAAAAGAATAAGAAATCAATGTAATGGGCCCGCTGTAATTCGGCCCCTGGTCGGTATACCGCGGTTCTACTGTACTAATAAAATAACGAATTAAATAGTTTAATATTAAATTTACCAGTAACCGGATCACGCTGTTTGATATTGATGTGATATTCATCCCACCCTTGCCAGAATATCAGTGGACACTGGAGTGCGTCATACGAACGGTGTAGATCCGAAGTTATGCTAACAGTGCTATTTCGACGTGTGATTTTAATCAACTGAGTCACCAACCATAAATACTGCAACTTCATCTACGGTTGGTGCGTTGAAACCTGCCAGCTTGTTCTCCTGATGGTAATTTGTCAGCTTTGATGACAATTGATAGTTGTCATTTTTAATTGTGGCGACACTCTTTTAAACAATTGAATAATTATTATTTTCCAAAAATTATTCCAACAATACCACAATTGCTCTCTCTTTTGCTTGTTCGATGAAATTATACTGGCACCTAGTTTTCACGCGTTCCTCACAATTTCCAATAGATTTGGAGAAACTTCGGGTCATCGTTTGTATCGGTATCAACGACCCAATCTTATGGTACACCTGGCCTTGTATTTTGAAAGTAGTTTCAAAATGACGTCCATCAGATGTGCGATCGCAAATTTTGCATGCCCCAAAAGACGTCAATCTGGAAGCAAGAATTGAATGTGCGTGTCTTGCGCAGAAACAATTTCGAATCGTTTCATTCGCCAGCAAGAAGTGATTGAAAAGGTTTGGGGGGAGTGGGAAGTGGTAATAATACAATTTTTCCTGATGCACAACACATGCCGGCTGCTTCATTGCGCAATTTCAACGCCTGACAGTATTGGCATACTTTGTCCATTGCACCGATTGCAATTTTAGAATGTGCAGAGTAATCAATGTCTGGTGCATATTCGAACGCAAGACGAACAAATGATACACGTGTTAAAGCACGGCTGATTTGCTGTCTCTCTCGTTCTCTTTCTCTAAATGTAGCTATGTGCTATTCTCGTGCCGCTCTTGTTCTCGATATATTCTGTCACAGACGTTCATCACGCTGTTCTTGAGATTCTTGCATACGACGCTCAGCTGTCCTGATTGTTTGAACTTCCTTATTTGCCGCGATTTTTGTTGCTGATTGATGAGCTCTCTTGACACGTTTGCGTCGTGCTACACGCATTGTCGAGGTTAGACTTTTTTGGTGACATTTCACTGAAAAATATTTGAATTATAACAAAAAGTGCCTTACTGAAAGCATTAAAATAAGACACTATAATACAGTGGACAAACCGGAATTTTTAGGTCCATTGAAGAATACGGTAAAATGGAAGTTAAGAACTAATGAGGAAATATATCATAACATTGAAAAAATAACAGAAACAATCAGATAAAGAAGAATGATATTTTTTCGATACATTTATAGCATGGATGACACGAGGCTTTCTAGAGGTTTAGAAAGATTTGAAACGAAATAATATCAGTGAACTGTATGGAAAGAACATTTTTTCGAAAGCAGACTTCGAATATGGCAGGATTCCAAGGTAGAGAGGAGTGCAATAATGAAGGAGTACAGGGGAGGAACAAAGGAGAAACAACAGGAGAGGAACTGAAATTGACACATGGTCCCTAGCTGACCATAACGAAAAGAAGAAGAAAATTGATAAGTTAGCGAGAAATATTTACACGATTCGAATTTATTGTAAAGTTTTCTTCAATGTTATATTCATGTGTGTAATTACTTTGTCGTTAGGGATAATAACACTCAAACGATGAACAACAATACAGTATAATTATAACACAATACACAGCACAATTAACGTTCAAGAAACTCACACATATGTCGTGGAGTAGACTGTAGCATAAATAAATCGAAACGTAATCCCATCTACTGGAAGGTTCGATAAATTAACACACCGCCATCTGTTAGGAATAAACTGTAGCATAAATAAATTGAAACAGAACGTGATTTACTGGACGATTACCCAACCTAGATACCAAGTGTTGTATCGATAAATTAACAGATCGCCATCTGTTAGAAACTTATGGAACTATAATAATAATTCCGTGTGGTCGTAATGACCTGGTGACATGGTTTCTACTGGCTGGGCATTCCACCCCTGTCGTAGCCGCCTTTACCTAGCCCGCCCATCCTGCCGGGAACAGGGGACCTACATTTTAACGTCGAATCCGAACCACCGTACCGTCCTGGCCTATTTCACCTTACACGGCACGCTGCGCCGGAGGTTAATGTCGGGTTAAGTTCCTATAAAAATTCCCGCCATGCCTGAGATTCGAACCGGGGACCTTTCCAACTTCAGTCAGATGCCCTAACCAATGAGCCAGCAGACCGCTGAGGCTTCGTGCCTTACAAACAATTACAAACCATTGTCCTATGACAAACATTTAATGAACATTTAATTCGCAAATAATAAATATTGAGGTCTATGATCCAGATAAAAACTATCCTATCTTTTAAGTTGGATCAAATTACACACATTAAGCCAAATTTCATCTAAATCGGTTATGTAGTTTCGGAGTTCATCCCGGACAAACATCGTGACACGAGATTTTTATATATATAAAGATTACCGCTCACCCACCATGCTCGGTATTTTAGAGCAATCGGTAAGGTCTCGAGATCGATCCAAAGCATCAATATTTTTTAACAATGAAACAAAAAATTACAAAGTAAATATTTTTTCATTATTATTCGGTTCTGTTTTAGCCTGTAGGTAAGGATCATTCACCCAGTAAACTTCCGTACGATAAGGAGAGTTTAACGGAAGATTTCTGCTAGGTCACATTGTTTGTCTGTATAGCAGAATTATTCATCTTTATTATTTTTTTTTAATGCTATTCCTGCCAGGGGTCGAACACGGGATGTACACTACTTGTTATTTCTGCTGTAATATACCTAAGAGTGACTTGATCGTAAACTGCAATTCGGGATTTTCTCTAACAATGCGATGTACAGTTACATTGCTCTTCAAGAGTTGTTTCTGTTTTAGAGAGTTTTTTTTTTTAACTGCTTTACGTCTCTCAACAGCGAGGTCTTTAGAGACGGGAAAGGATGGGGGCAAGGAATGGGAAGGAATTCGGCCATGGCCTTTTTAAGGAAGCATCCTGGTATTTGTCTGGAGTGATTTGGGAAACTATGGAAAACCCAAATCTGGATGCCCGGACGGGGATTCGAACCGCCGTCCTCCCGAATGCGAGGCTAGAACGCTGTCCGCTACACCACCACGCTCGGTGTTTTAGAGAGTGACCATCCAGTAAATGCGAGTCTAATACTCTCTTTGAAGTCTCAAATTTACTGAATGATGATTTGAATATTCCAGTTCCGGCTATAATTTCTAAGGCAGACTACGGTAAAAAGATCCTGGTTTTGAATTTACATAAAATGTGGAACTATCGGGTTTGGAGCTTTGACAAAATGTGAGAGAGTGCCCCAGAAAAGCAGTCGCTACTGTATACACAATGATGTCATTATAATCTACCTGTTGTAGTAAAGCCTTGTAACTGCCACGGGATAAGCCCAAATGTATTTGGAAACAAAGCAATCACACGCGCGATTGGACGGAGCGACGTCAAAGACAGCTGTAAATCGTCTGACCTGAATGTTAATTTGACGACTGCTCCATCATGTCTTTGGACACTGCTGACGCGCGAACGCTGAACAGTTTCCTCTGTCCCCCCCTCTCCCCTCTCTCTCCCCACCCCCCTTCCTCCCCACGTCAAGCCAAGATTACGCTGATACCGAGTGCACTCACATAAGCGTTACGAATGTGTGATCCTCTTCGCTGCCTTGACGGCTATTGGCCAGTTCCTGTGGGTGATCAATGTGCCTTACTTTTTGGGGGAATAGTTTTTTGAACGATTTTCGTAATACACAGATGTCTTAACAGCCTTTTTCACATATTTATCTTCTTACAGCTACAACCATTACCGATTAAGTATATTTACGGCTAACGCATGGGTATTGTTATGCATACTTACATGGAGTTATCGAAGAAAGATGGAAGCGTCAGTTTAGAATCAGATATAGTAACTGATGGCTGAAGTAAGAATGATAATAGAAATGGGTTAATGGGAAGAACATCCTTCATCGAAAGGAAAGAGCGTTTCATATTAAACATAGATTTAGGATTCAATAAGAACGTTCAAAAATAATTTTTCGAGCAAACAGCTTTATTGAAGTTAGAATTGTCATTTCGGCTTAGGATAAATTTCAGTTTAATTACAACTTTCATTAATGTTGTTGCTTGACAAAAATTTATGCATTACGGTTTATTTGATTTTTAATCATTTTACTGACCGTTTTCGTTATTGGTTTTTATTAATATTCGCTGTATGTGAGTTATTAGGTTATTTTAAGTGGACATCAGACCAAACGTGTCACCGAATCGACTATTCTGGCAGCTTATTTCTGCGGAGTTGCACAACTGTTTCGTAATATGGAATGTGTATTAAGTTCTCTGGCCGTCACAGATACTATGAAAAATGTTTACGTTATGAGTGTTTGCCCAGTCTTAATAATAAACAACGTGAAGCTTTCGAAGCAAACAGGTTTTTTTTTTAATTTTGCAGAGTAAACTTTAAGGGTCAAATACAAGTCAAGTTTGTATTTACGCAAGTTCGAGTGTATGACCTTTGAAACAATTACACGATAGCGCGATCGTTCCTGTCCGTGTTTAATACCTTCCTCTATTAATGCTTCTGAGTTCATCAAGCTCAAGAGATTTTATTCATCCTAAGGGTGAAACACAGGTCAAGCTTATATCTGGACAGATCAGTTCAACCTGTCATAATCTTTCATTGTAAAAACTGGATCTATTTTAGATCCGTGACGATACGCAAAAAACAGTCACGGGTTTACATTAGTTAAATATAAAATGAACAGCTTTTGGAAATTGTTGTTACTCTCGTATCAGAAAACTCTGTATGTAAATACTCACGAACATCATATAATAATCTTATTCGTATTGGTTTTGGTTTTGGTGAAACATAAGGTATGTGCAGTAAAACTCAGGTTGGGTTCCGAGACGTCCACAAGCAACAACACTAAAGCGCAAAACCCTGCAATTAAGTAGAATTTTATGACACCTGCTAAAAGTATCAAATTTTATAGTGGGTGCCTTGATTTAAGTCGTCTTTTTGCGTATGAAGACAGACACAGGAGACACTAAAGCATGTGACTTACCATACAATACTCTGTGCGCTAGAAGTTGGTCCTGTCAGAATTGATGTAGCTTCATATAAATAAATGTTATATCTGTCCGCTCCTGATCTCATGGCATCGAAATATTTCTATACCAGAAAACTTTCATTGAATCCAAGTGGTGAGGCTTCTGCTTTTGGATAGTCTGTATTCCGTAGATATTATGATGCGTGTTAATTTCTGAGTTGTCCGTATAAATCCCTTTCTTAGCTTGGGTGATTAATTACCAAGCAAGGAATTCACCCTGCCGTATTCTACAGTCACCATCATATTATTTCTAGAAGGTGTTTTTTTGTTACAAGCCATTATCTCCTTCATACTAACGGAAATCAATAAATGAGATATTATTTTAAAGATTAAGGTCTCCACTTTGGTCACATTTTAGAAAGGAAGATTCCGGAATTTAACCCTTAAAGGGAAAACATAACAACTATGTAGGTCACGTGTACGAGACAGTTCAGAGCCAAATCGCTAAATATCAGCAGCCAAATCACAGAGATATTAGTAAATTGCTTCACTGACGTCGATAAAAAATTGAGCGCTTACCGATTGATAGTAGCAGCACATATCACAGAGATATCAGATGTTTCTTGTACAATAAGTAGCTTTTCGGATATTTGTTTCTGTCACTGAAACATCTCTGTTTTGTTAACAATTCCTAGGTAAACATTTTATTTGCGAAATTTTTTTCACAGGCAATGATCGCAGCAAGACATGTCAAGGAGATATGGATATTCTGTATGTATTTTGTTCAGGTTGGTTGTTTTCCAATAAGGTCAGTGACGTGTTACTCGACTGGTTCGTAACATGTTCTAAATATTTTGTTATATACCTATTACACTAAAAAAATAAGCAATTGTTACAAATAAGGTGGTTATTCTTTTATCATATTACAAATCACCAACCTCATTTTCATCGTATTTTACTCGCGAAATTTTCGCACAGGTCATCTAGTTCTGTTTTAGATTTACAGTGAAAATTTTGTGAAAGCTTTTTTACTCAGAGACTGTATGGTGCAGTAAGCAAAAGCCTGAGACGTTCGGATTTAATGAGTTTGTTATCACGGAAGCTTTCCTGCTTGGTGAGATTTATCTCAGTGTGATATTCGTCACTGTTTTATCACAATGTGCACGCCGTGGAGAACACCGAGGTTACAAAAAAAAAAACCTAATAGCTGATTTTTGTGCACATTAATCATGGCAATGAACAAACATTCAAAACGCATTTCACGTTTAGGAGGAGAAAACAGGGTGCACGTCTGGAAAATTAAGATAAATCGTATTGTTGGGTAGGGATAAATTTTTGATGCGTGCGTTGGTGACCTGCTTTGACATTTATCTTTCTGATTGGCAGTTGCTGTACTAATTTAGAATTCCAGCAGACCTGAAGTGAGTTTTACGGTTCCCGTTTCTTTATGGAGAAGGTAAATTGTTCGTATAAACAGCAGCGTTATAAATCGATAAAATATTACGTGGTCGATGGAGTCAGGGACGGTAAACGGCGAAATATGAGAAATAGGTAGTCGTTGGTAATTCTTCACTTTGTGGTGGACTGGCGGTTTGTTAAACCTCTATGTCACGTAAGTTGTAGATTGCATAAATGATACTCCAGCGGGTCACGTGCAATATTTACATTTATTTGCTTCTTAAGTACATGTAGACATGTAATACCCCCTTTTACATTGATTTGCTTATTAAGTATATGTTCACGTAATAACCCCTTTAGCTTTCTCTAATTCTCCTAGCCAGGTCAGTTATCCTTCCGACTTATGCCAGATACTAACACCCACCTGTGCCTACGACCACCCACGCCGCTTGAGGCCCGGCCAGCCCCAGTCTAGTTCGCTGTTAGACCTCGTTCCGTCGCTGGTCCCGGGGTTTTGTTCGCCTCTACCCATTACATTTTTCTCGGAGGCGATGACAGCTATCCAAACCCAGAGCTCCTTGATGCAGTCATTCTGGCTGATTACTTGTCGAGTGCATGCGAAATGCTGACTGCCCTGACCTACTGAGCAGGTCGTTCGTCCCGCATGTGTAAACATTCTTTCTGGCCCGCCTGTTTAGGGTGAAAACATACCGAGCAGCTCGCGGTGAAGGTGAAGGTCGCGGTCGAGGTAGATGTTTCAACCACGTGAAACAAAAGCATTCACATCGGACAGTTGTAATTAGCAGCCGTGGAGCCCTTACGCCGTGTCGTTTTCACTGTGTCATGACCTGAAGAAGGATCTTTGCGGACAATGAGTTAGCGAAAAGGTTTCAGTGACGAGCAAAAAGTTTCTGTTGTTCTTAGGCGCATAAAGTCTTCGAACAGTGGAAGTAAATAATAATTTAAGTCGCCGTTTTGTAAAAAATAATTGCATGCGCATTGATCCTTTGTTTATTTTGGGGACGTGGTTCTTAAAGAAGTCTGAAACAAAATTTCTTTTTCAAGAAGTTATTTTTGGAAATGTTGTAATTTTGTCCTTATGATTGCGTAGTTCCTGAAATTCCGGACGATTTTTCAGTTTTAAAACTCAGACAATTTGGAGAGAAGCATTTTGTGAAAGAAAGACTATGACAAACTGGAATAATGTCGTGTTTCTCTCGAATATTGTAGCAGTTCATTACAGTCAGTCTCCCACAAGCTGAAGTTCAATTACTGACGATATCTGAGAGCCGGGAAGGAATCGATGCATGTGCGGAAAGATCTAACCCCAACGTCACCAATCTCAACTCTTTTCCGTCATAAAATGAAAGCAAAAATTTTTCTGTAGCTCAAAACCATGCATCGTTAATTTCAAATTCGGTATTAACAACATAATGCTAAACTTGTTTTCATTCATTTGTTTGTAGAAAAGAAATTTATTGTTTCGTATTTCTATCTGCTGTTGAATGAGCTAAGGAATATATTTTCGTATATTTTCCTATTGTAATATTCAGTCAAAGTATTTACTATTTGTAATAAACGTGAGATAATAGTTTTGGTGTTGTTGTGTGCAGGGCTGAGGAACCTGGACTCGCTGGGGCTGGCTCACAACCTGCTGAAGGAGGTGCCTGCCCGGGTGTTCTCGCACCTCACTCTGCTCAACTCCCTCGAGCTGGACGGGAACGCCATCACACACATCGACCCGGAGGCCTTCGTCGGACTTGAAGGTCAGTCGCCACAACACTCTCATCTTTTCTTTACGTGAGGATTGAGTGTATCCCGGCGAACAGCTGCCAAAAAATCGTATCGCATGTTCAGACGGATAAGTTCTGCCATACGCGACGTTTCGACGGCTACCTTGCTGTCTTCGTCAGGTCAAATGGTAGGCCTTAATGGTTACTGCGACGACCCCACGCCGACTCCGACTGCCTAACGATTCTGACTTATATGAGGGAGCGTCCATAAAATACGTAGCTCGGTCTAGGTGGAGATCACAGTTGGAATAAGGCACAGAACACACAACAGCATGTGAACATTTGTTTCCGTCATTTAATTATCTCTGTAAGTAATTTACGATAGTCTGACAAGAGAAAACAGTACAAAACGTCTTCTGGAATAGATGGGGAAAATAGCAACATGCACGTGAGGGAGGGGGGGGGGGGAGTGAGGTAGAGGCAAAAGCCACGTCGGACTACCTGGGAAGACGGGGAGGGGGGTCACCGGAGGCCAAAATGGAGCTGCGTAGTTTGTAGACGCTCCCTGAACACTGATGGCCTCCAATATACTACAGAAGACACTGACACCGATAATTTTTACGGGAACACTTCAGTTTTTACCCTATTATTAGTTTTAAATTGATAGAAAGTTTATATAAAATATTCTCGGTACTAACACCTGAAGAACGTGTCAATTTGATGTGTTTCGAAGTTCCTTTTCGACTTCATCATTGGAGAAGTGTCGAACTCACGAAGTCATCGTCGCTTCGGGCGACGGTTGCCGTGACGTCACAGTCCTTATGCCGAGTGCCTTGCTATGGGGCGAGTGAGGCAGTGGATTGGTAGGGATACGCGCGATGGAAGGAGTTGGCGAAGTTACTTCTCAAGATTGACATACTGGTTGGTGCAATTCTTACACATTACGCACAATTTCAGTGGAGAGTCTGAATTATACTGATTAATATCAGCTTACGTGGGCTAGCGCATAAATACCATGTAATGCTTTATTCTAACGTTTGTCGGTGAGCAGTAGTAAGATATTAACAGCTCGTCGACTTCAGTGTTATAATAGGCGGAAGTGGATATGGGGACAGATAAAAATTCTGTCTATGGCATTTTGAATATGCCACCAAGGCATTGCGCTGGAGTTATTTCGGAAAACCACCGGAAACTGAAATGTTGATGGGCGGGGACGTTCTGCCGAATGCCTTAACCACTCACCCTCTAGAACAATCCATGGCAATACACACTATTATAAAAGAAATAGACCGAACCTACAGAAAAGGCTTGTATGGTGGTTTTTTTTTTTAACTGCTTTACGTCTCTCAATAGCGAGGTCTTTAGAGACGGGAAAGGATGGGGGGCAAGGAATGGGAAGGAATTCGGCCATGGCCTTTTGAAGGAAGCATCCCGGCATTTGCCTGGAGTGATTTGGGAAACCATGGAAAACCCAAATCTGGATGCCCGGACGGGGATTCGAACCGCCGTCCTCCCGAATGCGAGGCGAGAACGCTAACCGTTACACCGCCACGCTCGGTTTGTATGGTCGTAATGACGTGGTGACAGGGTTTTTATTGGCTGTGCATTCCGCCACTATCGTAGCCACCTTAATTTAACGCAGTAATCCCGCTGGATAAAGGGGACCTACAGTTTAACGTAGAATACCAACCATGGAAGCGTTCTGGAGCACTTCACATTACACAACAAGCTGTGCGATAGGTAAAGGTCGGGTTAACGGCCTTTGAAAATCCCCGCTGAGGCAGGGATTCGAACCACGGACCTTTTGGTTTCCAATCAGACCCCTTAACTACTAAGCCACCAGTCCCCTCGACCGAACCTAATATGTAGTATCAGTCTTTGAAGCGAGAATCATTGATACTACGCTGTATATTGTGTATATAGGTAGTTTCAAACTAGGAATGTAACGGATATCCTCATCCGTATCCGCAAATGCGGAGCTTTCACGTGAAATTCTGCATCCGCAATTTTTTATACGCATGTTTTGTTTAGGTTGCAATTTATATTATTCTTTTCTCTTTATACGAGATCCTGCCCATTGTCGATTAGCCAAGAACAAAGTGGTTGTTTTTTCTGACGATCTTGCAATAATAGTAGCTAACAATTAACTGAACGGTGTTATTACCTAAGCGACGAATTTACAAGTTTGTACTTGCATGTAAAGTAAAGCTGCCTATTCACGGTCCAACTTAAGAACAACCGTGTAGAACTACCGTAGGATGTGCTCACGCATTCACGCTAATAGAAGGGGTTACTTTCTCGCTGCACATAATGTTTCCTTACCGCAATAGCTTTATCATTAGATTGTTGGACAGCAAGGACCCTTCTTAGATGCTTTGGGACTCCAACAACATCCAACACGTCCTCATGTAGTCCTGTAACCCCTTTCACTCCCATCAAGAATTCTTTCTCGAAAATCGGATCATTGCAAGTCCTACAAGTTGTACTGTGAATGCGCCACTACAGCGGTGGAAAGGTGGGTGGCGAGCACGGAACCGAATGTGGTGGGTGAGCGTTAACGCTCTGGCCTCGCATTCGGGAGAACGTGGATTCGAATCTCTGTCCGGGCATCCAGAATGTGTTTTCCCAAATCACTCCAGGTGAATGCTTCCTTTAAAAGGCCATGGCCAAATTCCTTCCTGCTCCTAGCCTCAATCCTTTCACGCTTCTACTGACCTCGAAGTCGACGAGACGTGTAATTATAAAAAAAAAGCGAGCATGTAAATAATTTAATTCACGTATGAAATCATCCCACGTTTTTGGTTGTCAACAGATGAGGCAAAAATAAATCAATATCGCAGTATTATATGGAAATACACTTATGAAAAAAGTATACACTTATTTTGATTTTAATTTTATTTTTGATAAAATGCTCAAATCTAAATAATTATATATTTATTTTTCCACCTCCGCATCCGCGTACGTGAGGCATTGAATATCCGCAACAACATTCGCATCTGCAAAGATGACTTCCTATTTTAAACACAGGAATGCCTTGGTGGAAAATTTAACTATAACCTGAGATTTTTTTATAAATGACTGACAGAATTCAATCTCCAGCGATGTGTCAGTTTTTATCAAATGGAATGCCCAATATTCCCTTCAAAATTAAATTTACGCAGTTAAATTAATTGACTTTTTTTTTTTTTTTACTCTGTTTAAGTGAAAAACAATTTGTGTGTTATTTTAAAAGTTTCCGGAGCGGATATAAAAAAGTCAGATACCATACTGAATATAATGATTGAAAAACGAATTCCTAGTCAGCGCAGATTTGGTAAAAATCAACTGTGTATGTAGACTTTGTAAGAAATTTGGATTAAAAAACACGCAAGGCAAATATTGATTTTCGTAGCATTGATCCATCTCGAATATATTCATCTCAATTCGTCGGATGAAATTAACAGCAACACCATCAACCTCAATAAAATGTGTTATACCTGGATCCAAGACGTGACCTTGAAAGATCGGTAATCCTCGACGAGTCCGATGAAGCCCGATGGCCGCCGCAACAGCGCTGCTAGGCTAACCAGGAAATTTCAAATAAACAATTATATTTGATATAATTTTCACATATATTTTTAAATGGAATTGTGATTTTATTTGAATTTGTACTGTTAAAAGGAAATGTGACTGAGAAACTAGTTAAAAGAAAATTATCTGTTGTGAAAATATGAAGGGCAGGATAAAAATTATAATGCGTGGCAGAGATAAAAATAATTAATTTCCATGTTGCTTTTTGTTTATTTACGACAATTTGATACAGAAAGTGATGCAAGGATGTTTCTATGTTTTTTCTGTAGTAGATACTAGAACCAGGTAATAAAATAACTTAACAATTTTGTTTGACAGAAAATAAGAACTCGCATAAAAACTCTGAGAAATATTGAATTTAAACGTTTGTAATTAGGAAAAATATCAATCAAATATGTATTAGGTTATTCGTTTCTTAAATTATATTTTGCCTAAAATCTTTTTCATAACAACAAAATTTTCGGTAATTTGAAACCAGATGCAGATATTTGAAACATCCTAGTCAAATACTCCGAGAGTCTAATCAGAGAAAGTTTAGTCACTTCACAAAGAGATTAATATAAATAAGATTAATCGTTATTCGTTTTTCCTAAGAAACTTTTCCAAAACAAATACCTACCACTATAGTAGATGCCAGTCTCTTCTTACGCGCGTTTAAAATAGTTTTTTTTTATCTGCTTTACGTCACTCTAACAGCGAGGATTTAGAGACGGAAAGGATGGGGGGCAAGGAATGGGAAGGAATTCGGCCATGGCCTATTGAAGGAAGCATCCCGGCATTTGCCTGGAGTGATTTGGGAAACCACGGAAAACCCAAATCTGGATGCCCGGACGGGGATTCGAACCGCCGTCCTCCCGAATGCGAGGCCAGAACGCTAGCCGTTACACCACCACGCTCGTTTTTAAAATAGTAACAGCATTAATGATGCACTGTGGATTCTTTACAAAAATTGCTAGGGCTAATCGCATAAAGATGTTGTTCTTATGAGAAGATAACGAATTACTTGTTGTCTAATAAGTTTTGCGATGGTAGAAAATCATTCAGCTCATCAGCAGTTGAGGCCCTAACACATCCTGAATACACTCCAAGAAAAGCAAAGTTTTTACTAGTTTTGAGTAAGTATTTGAGTAGACTGAACGAATGGCAGTTGGCATTAATGAGTGTAAAGCGTTATCTTTCGCTCTTCTCAGTTCTGCGCTTATGGCTATACGCCTCGTCAACGTCGAGGTCATTAGAGGCGAGAAAGGACTGGGGACGAGAAATTAGAAGGAATTCAGCGGCGGTATTTTCAAGGAACCATCGTCTGGAGTGCTTTGGAAGAACGATGGAAAACCTAAATCTGGATGGCCGGACGAGGATTCGAACCCGTGTCCTGTCGAATGCGAGGCCAGAGCGCTACTGCTCACCCACCACACTCGGTCTCAGTATCTTGATGCCTCCTACAATCAAAATTTAAAATTTTAAAAGTAAGCTTGCAGTCTATCGTCAAAAGAAGAAAATAAAAAGATGAGTGTATACTATTATACCAAAAGTCATGAGATACTTCAACAACGTGTGGAGTCTCTTTGGTTCGGTGAAGTCCAGCAATTCGATGATACACAGACTCAACTCGCAACGCGAGTCTCCATAGGAATCTGCTATCATGCTGTATCTAACGTCTCCCATATTTAAGATGTTGGGGTAGGTCTCTCAATAATATCCCGGATTTATTTCGCAGGATTCAGAACTGCTGAGTTAGGTGGCTAAATGTGTTGTTCAGTGTGGTAGATAATACCACCACGTAAGTACAGACAGTCCACCCTTGACACTGGAGCAAGGAATTCTAAAATTCGCAACCTCTTCCTAAATGCTGTGTCCCATGCATCGCATTCCAACTAAAATTCCGCGTTGTAATTCTATTAATTAGCACTGCATAGCCTTTATTACGTAAATAAAAATGTTCCACTTGTCCAGCTGACAGAATTGACAACCATTTACCCATTTATGCGATGTGCGCGCCATCTGTACACATTTTCATCTTGCTACTCCATGGATTTTGGGATACGGTGTGTGTAGTGTTGTAAAAAAACGGTTTTTTTTCTGGCTTGAAAAAAAAACATGAAAAAAAACTTTGAAAAAAAAACATGTTTTTTTTCAGGAACACGTTTTTTTTCACAACTACTAAATCTCAAATTTGTAAGGCAGTTATCGTTTAAAATGACTGTTTTAGAGTTTATTCTAAGTACTTATCTTAGTTTAAAATCTACTATATTTTTCTGGTTCAGTAGGAAAAAAAAAATTGAAATATTGACTAAATTGACTGAAATTTTCTTTAAGAACGGGGATTTCCCGAAGAGACTAGGTTGCGCGAGAAGGAATCCCCATTCCCCATTGTTTGGATTGATACTTGCTATTTGAAATAGTGCTGCCAGCCCTAAAAAATTAACTATAGATCTTTGAAAAAAATTAGGAATTTAAAATTTATCTACGGTTTTTTGCCTTATTGGACTTTCCTTATATTCGTATACTTGTTAACTCTCAGAGTATAGTGGTACTGACTCATTAAATTGTCAGTAAGGGAGCGTGCATAAACCACATAGCTTCATTTTGGCCTCCTGTGAACCCCCACGTAGCCCTACGTGGCTTTTGCCTACCCCCCCCCCCCCCCCCCCCCGTTCACGAAGCATATAGCTTTCTTCCGTTTTGATTCCAGAAGACATTTTGTACTATTTTCTCTTGTCAGACTATTGTAAATTACATACGGGTTTAATTAACTGAGGGAAATAAATACTCACATGCTGTTGTGAGATCAGTTCCTCATTTTAACTGTGAAAAATGTTACGAAAGGAAAGTTACGTGGCCTGTCTCGGAACCCCCCCCCCCCCTCTCCTTACGTAGCCCAGAGTAGCCTTCCAGCTAACCCCTCCTCCCTCTGGACCGAGCCACGTAATTTGTGCACGGTCCCTAATTATGAATCGTTTCCTTGCAACCGTTGGTGTAAACAAACGATTGAAAAGAAATAAAGCTCCTATTTTTTATGATAATCGATTTTAATTCAAACTTAAAAGACCGTAATACAGAACTATTGGCGCAGTCTTTATGCACAGTGTGTACTTTGCTCACAATTTAAAATTTCAATCTGAAAATCTTTTGCGTACAATATAAGAACAACCAGTAAAAGAAAATTTAACTATTTCTGAAGTTAGAGGAGACAGAAGAAGAGACAGAAAATTCCGACACCGACCGAACTAGTGTTGGTATTACTGATACTAGTGAATGTGGTACTGACATAGAGGATGAATAAAATTATGTTACCTATATAGATACACTTATGAATCATTATGTTAGACATTATATGATTCAGTAAGACTTAAAACACACTTGTAAAATGGAAGTTCCTTAAATAAAACTATAATTTATGAAATATATTATTTTCTGAAAAAAAAAACAAAATTTAGAAAAAAAACACGGGTGCTAGGTTTTTTTTTCATGTTTTTTTTTCAAAAAGTTGAAAAAAAACATTTTTTGTTTTTTTTCAGTTTGCAACACTAGGTGTGTGTAAATGGATTTTTGAATAACTAAAACTACAGTACGAAGAATCTCGATTTTCTGATGTGTCATTGGTAACGCAAGACTTAGAAGGACGATATTATTAAAAGCAAATCACTCAAATTATATTCCACTACAAAATGTTATTAGTAATAAACCGTATCCAAAACGTTTCTGATTGTACAGATGGCAGGTTTATGGGACAAAACCGTCCGTTACAAAACAAGATGGGACAACATAAACGTGGAAAATAAACTGGTGAATTAACAGTAACAATAAACTGAAAGTTTAAGCATGTCTGTTAATGGCAAGGCTTTAGAACAAAATCTCTGGTTCACGAATATTGAATCAGACACTAGCATTAATTAAATTTAATGCCTAATTAGCAACGTGACATATTCGTGTTGTCACATTGATTAAAAGATGTAAAGGATTTAAGTCATTAACTAACAGTTGTCTATTGAAGAGATCTAGCCCAAGTGGAACATCGTCGACAATCTGTTACCTATTGATCTAACATACATGCAGCATTAAGCAGATTCTGCCGGGATTGCTCTGGTACCTGAGGGAGACCAGCCCCAAGGGGATAATCATGTAATCTACTAACGCGATGGAAGGCGCCAAACGGCAATTCTCTGAGTGCTTTTATCGGCGGCCTTGTTTTGCCTGCACACGCTCTTCAGAAGCCAAACAAATTATTAGCGCTGCTTACAAACCAGTAATCACTGATAATTTCATAAATGCTAATCCAGATGCGGCAACAGATATTAGACTGTGATCGAAAATGTTTTGTCACCGAACAGGCTACATATTTATAAAATCGTGGAATTTATGACGCTTGGATCATATGAAATCTTGACGTAATATATATATGCCATATACTATAGAAGAAACAAAAAATACAAATTCTTTTTTTTTTTTTTTACTTATGGCTTTACGCCTCGACGATGTCTAGGTTATTAGAGTCTGGAATGGACTGGGGACAAGGAACGGGAAGGAATTCGGCCATGGCCTTTTGAAGGAAACATCCCGGCATTTGCCTGGAGTGATTTGGGGAAACCATGGAAAACCCAAATCTGGATGCCCGGACGGGTATTCGAACCGGCGTCCTGCCGAATTCAACTTCATACTCTGACAATATAGTTTTAGGCACAGTGAAGACTGCAGAATGTGTGTCGAAACGTTTGGTATTTTCCGACAACGTCCGGCGGTATACCTGAGAAGATTTTATAACGACGAGTCGTATGTTTTACTTTATAAGAAATATTTTTGCGCTTGAGCAGAATGCCTACAATCAGACGCATCTGAATGAGTTTCATCTGTTTTAAGATTCTTTCTGCCACATCGTGAATTATGGCTTTTTTTGAGTAACTTTATGGCATAATGGAAATGAAAGAAGCAATGTATCTCACCTATCGCATTTAAAATTGGTTACTTCTACAACTGCTAGCTCCAATTCCCTAGGGGTTAAGGATCTGTCCTCAAGTTCAAAGAGTCCTGTATTTTTATGCAGAATAATAATACTAGTGACAAAAATGATGTACATGACTGATCAGATATCAGAACGTTTGCTGAATCCTCTCAAAGTTGGCGTATGAAGTTAGTTATCAAAGATGCAATCACTAGTTCGTTTCCTCCGGGACCTACAGTGGCTCATATGAATAAAACAGTGCCATTAAAATTCTTGGCCACACCAGTTTGTAAGACCGGGACCCTTAACCTTATAAGAGCAATCATTATTCAAGTACCATTCCTAAATTTATTACGACTAGTACAATTGGATAAATTTGGAAAATAGGTTAATACTTTACCTTAGTATCTATTTTACTCAAAAAAACGTATTATTTTTCAAAAATCGAACATTTACATTATGTATTTTGCATTTCAAAAAAAAAAAAAAAAAATTTAAATTTACCGCTAAAACGCCGAAGACTGTCATGGCGTCTGGAATGACGTCACACCACCAGAACCAAAACAAAGCAGTAGTGTATGTATATGGCAGGTGTCAAATGTTCTTTAATTAAAAATAAATTCCTCGTTTTATAAGTACTGTGTAGTGCCACAATGTAAAAGCACAACAATAAAAATGCCAAACGAGTTATTTATATACATTTTCAAAATAATGATCAGATACGGGAAAAGTGCAAGGAGGGAGGATGCTCATAGTTTATCTGCCGATTCAAGACTCTATTTTTGTGAAGTCATTTTGATGTAAGTGTTTGTGCACAATATATTTCTAAATATAAAGCAAAACTGATGAATTATGCAGAACCACTACTTTTCAAGTACTGACAACATAATAAGGTATGAGCCGAAGTTGTTATGGTTTTATGATTTATAATCTTTCTTTAGTGTAACGTTTAATATAATAAACACACTCTGGCAGCACTATCATTACCATGGTGCCACAATCTGATGATAGATTCTTATGCAGCTCGACGAAACAAATCGAAAATAAAGATTTTTTTTCCTTAATATCTCTCATGGTTCTCGAGATATCAAAACTGAATGATGATGTTATGCTGATACGAAGCTTAGATCACACTGGAAATTAGCGGTGCCATAGCTTTAAAATTTGCCACACCTGTTTTTGAGGATATACTTTTCTAGAAAAGGTGTATATAAAAGCAAAAGAAACATACCTGAGACGTGATGCAACTGAAAATTTTCGATACGGACACGGCACAGAAATAATAGTACCTAACATCAACCAAATCCAATGATATTATTCGCGGCAAAGATAGTATCGAAGCGAAGAACGAAATCTTTTGTTATTTTGCTTAGGTCTTCCTTCAGGTTTAGATATTTTCCATTTGCTTATACTTCGCAAATGTAACCTCATACCAGTATCAATTAATTTACAAAACGTATGTCTAAGCAATAGGTTATTGTTTACAAAACGGAAATAATGCTATTTAATCTTATAATGTATAATTGACACTTGTGTATACTTACATCGAAGTTTTAACATTGCGGAATTCCGATGGCGTCTCGGGTGGTGTGACGTAATGCTTTCCCATTGGCGTTTGTGACCGAATGCCTAGTTATGCCTAACTTATTTTCTAAAAATAATAACAATTGTTATCTTTTATAACAAACAATTTTATTTTTATTATCATCAAAAACTTCTAAGCGTCCGATTTATTCTTAGGGACACAAGCCTATACTTGCTTCAATGCGAGCATCCACAGACAAGACGAAACCTGAGAACCGCGAGCCATTAATCAAGGAAAATACTGTACTACAGAGGAAGCTGTTCTGAC
Organism: Vandiemenella viatica; assembly: GCA_031002005.1. NCBI lineage: Eukaryota > Metazoa > Arthropoda > Insecta > Orthoptera > Morabidae > Vandiemenella > Vandiemenella viatica. The sequence goes on along the minus strand of JARYHS010008074.1, from coordinate 150,837,713 downwards.
AACCCACTTCTAGATAGCGATATGTAGCAATATTTCGCTCAGTTGTGAAACGGAAGCCAAGTTTACAACTGAAAACAATTCTCTGTCAATCAAACTTGAGTGTTATCGAAATAACTGTCTTTCTCAGAAGCGATGATACGTAACTGAACTTTCCAAGTATTCGTCTAATCTAAGTTCCGTATGTGAGACCTTGGTTCACACTATCTTTACAAACCCTTGAAATCGTTCTCGTTCCATCGTCTTCCTGTAAACGTCTGCCACATTTAGTCCACCCAAGATCATGCTTCGGATATATTCCGATTTTATTGATGTCGAGTGTATGAGTCAATATTTTCGCCGAACACGATCATAAATGAACAATATTTGCCAAAACGTAATGGGGCACCTGGCCACAATGTTTGCTCGATGGTTTTCATCCCGTTAGTATTTTGCAAGGCCACCTCTTGCTGCTATAAAAGCAGACAGCATGTCCGGCAATCTCTCTGCAATTGTTTGCAGGACATCCTCTGGAATTCATCCCATTCCTTTTATAACTATTCCACGAATTGAACAATGCACTTTGGCCTCTCCCGGCGATTCAGTTGATCCCAAACATGATCTATAGGGTTGAGAATGAGGCTTTCGGTGGGCCAAACGAATCGGAGAACATTGTTCTCGAAGCACCACTGCATGTTGAAAACATGGCACCTGGCATTATCATCCTGGAAGTAAGACGGGTACATCCAGTAAAAACGCCACAATGTTGGGAGCATTTCATTACCCGTAATGTTACCATAGGCCTCTTGGATTCATACCCTAGTTTTAAAATTCCACGTTTCAGGGTTCTTTGATGTCTGTCAAAATAGGAGGTCGCTCAGAAATAGCATCATTGGAAAAATACCCATCGATCTTCCATTTACGCAAGATGAAGGCGACCGTTGTTTTAAGCCTGTTAACCTTCGCTGCAGTCTCCCCGTTAGACAGGTCACAGAGATGGCAGCCCACGCACTTATCGAAGACCGATAGCAATTTCCTTGTCAACTGGTTCTACTCCGGCTTGCAACATATGGTGGCCACGGAGATCAAATGACTTACCGAATTACTTATTTTCACAGGTTCCCAATTACGTTTTGGTAGATAGTGTAATTAAAAAGCTTCTACAAAATAAAAGTATTAAAAGAACTCATGTTAGAGCCTACTATGAAATTTGTAGGAGCATTATAAATGAAATTGGAGAGTGAGGAGATGGTATTTCCGCGGCCATTCATTGACTGTATCTTAACTGGTTCCTAACTGCCTAGACAGGGCAGTTCAGACATTCTCAGACTGCTGAGCTCGTTTAACAACTAACCACTACACCAGAGGATATAATTAGAGAAATATTTTCGCTACGACCATATTTGAATACAAACATCTATCTGAGAGCATGCAAATTTATTTGTTCCAGCGACCAAGACTTCATTACTTCTTATGTTTTATCAAAGTCTATGAGCGGTCTGGTGGCTCAGTTGGCGTTTGCCTGGGGAACGGAAGGTTCACGGTTCGAATTCCGGTCTTGGCTGGAACTTTTACGGCGTTAAAAATTGACCTACACCTCTGGCAAATCTCCATGGTTCGGATTCCAAGTAAAACTGTAGGTACCTTTATCCAGTAGAATTACTGGCTTACATTGATTAGCCACGGCAGAGACTCATGCGCTGCAAATTTAAGTCTGTCATCCGACGGCCAAATTACCCTTTATTTCTCTCGGCCAACAATACCGTACCCTCCTTTCTACCAAAATCCGTCTCCCGTTAATGTTCACTTACCTGCGATTTTATACGCGCGCAAAATACTGGAAACGCTGTGGCGCAAAGGGCAACTCTTGGTAGTCCTGATTTCGGCTTTTATGAGACTTTCTGTAGTAATCTAGGTGAATGTTTAGACTGTTCATATTTTCTGTCACAAAAATTACGAAATTCACAATCGATCTCAGATTTTTCATGCAGAACGGAATACAACGTCAATGTTTATTAAAATTTTATTAATAACTAATTATAGTTTCGTTAAGGTGGTCGAGAAATTCATCCAGCGCTTTCATACCATGTGGCCATATATATACAAGAATTTCACACAGACGAATTGTAACACTTACGCTTCCCCACCGGCATAGTGTAGGATAGTAAGCACGCCACGGATAGCAGAGGTCAGCTAGTAAAAATGGGCCGCGTGTATGGGAGAAAAGAATTAAAAGCTCTTCGCTTATTTATGTTTTTTGTACTTGCTCAGAACTATGCATTCTGGCAACTGTCAGCCAACTTGTAGAACAAAATCAATTATCAAAGATGATGTTTCATTCCATAACTATGAAAACTCTTATGATTCAATCTATTATTTTTTTCTGTTTATTACTTTCTTTTACAATAATAGTTAATTTCTTCATAAACCTGCTGTTTTAAAAAGATCTTTTATTAATTTTTGTCAGCAGGAACACAGCGTAAAAAGAAATCCGTTTCACTATAAAATAAAAAGTTCTATTTGACATTTTAACCAGTTATGTTCAATATCCGAATTTTCCGTATTTATAAAACTCAAAGTCTGGATGTTTGGTTTGCTTACACATCCGAACCACTGCGTCAATTTCGATCAAATTTCGCACATTTGATCTTTTCTACCAGGAGGGTAAAATTTTTAATACGACAGTTCTCTGTGCCTTTAAATATCTGTAGCGCCGATTGCCAATTAAGGCATTACGAAAGTAGTCGTAAGTGCACTGAAATTTATTTGGAATGAATAGAATATTTAGTGTGCAAAAAACTGTCAGTGCAACCCATCTATATGGTTGATGAACATACGGTAATGAAGAACATGGAGCGCAAAGTTAGTTGCAAGTCCGCGAGCAAATTCGTGAGTAACGACTAATAATGTATATTTTAGATTTTCAGTATTTCAAACCATCCTTCTACGAACGATAAACCAATCGAGTGGTGACAACACCAGGAGAATTTAATTTTAAACAATATGAGCCATTTACAATTTCTTCTTTTTTATTATTGCTTTAAGCCTCGCCTATGTCGAGGTCTTTAGAGACGGGAAAGGATGGGGAGCAAAGAATGGGAAGGAATTCGGCCATGGGCTTTTAAAGGAAGCATCCCGGCATTCACCTGGAGTGATTTGGGGAAACCATGGAAAACTCAAATCTGGATGCCCGTATGGGAATTCGAACCCACGTCCACCCGAATGCGAGGCCACATCGTACAATTTCTAATTGACACGTGGAACGTATTGGGTGAGCGGTATCGCTTTACTCTGGCATTCTGGAGGACGCCAGTTCAAATCCCCGTCCGGCCAGCCAGATTTTGGTGTACCGTGGTTTCCCGACATCACGCCAGACCAATGCCGGCTTGGTTCGTTCAGAAAGCAGTGGTTGAATTCCTTCCAGTTCCTTCTTTTCCCTCCCCCTCTTCCTCTCCCCCCTCCCACCCCAATCTGGTTTAAGTTACAAACCGCGAAAATGTGTTGAAGTATTCAGTTAAACCTCTTAATGCTATTTTTTCCTTCCCCCTCGAAGCAAACAGGAAACGAGCCAGAATACGCCTTGATACATATTTTAACAAATCATTTTTCTTGATTAATAAGTATAACTTATGTTTTCAATTAGCATCAAAGAACGTAAAAGGTAAGCTCACCTCTTGTCAACATGTTAACGATTTATTTTTCAAACTTCGAAGCCCCTGACCATATTATTTTATAACTATGCATTCTGAAGCTATTTTCTGTATCTTAAATACTTCTATTCCAATATACATTACAATTTCAGGTAAACAGTAATTGCAAACATATAAAAAATTTAAAAAGTAAACCTTTGCATTTGCAATAGTCAACAATTTTAAATAAGTGTGGTCCTAAATTCCACTCAATTGTAACTATACTCAGGACCCTTTTCACGACCCTAAAACAGCATCAGCGTCAGAAAAGAACAAGATCTGACGAAGGGAGATGGACGAAGGCGCCTGGCCTAAGTGGAAGCAATTCCATCCTCAGTCGGGTCCGATGTGTGCCAATATATGTTCCAGGTTCCACAAGTTGCAACCGCTGGTGGACATGCAGAGAAGCAACTCTGACATGCAGAAACACTAATAAACAGAGCTGTAACAAACCGTATGTATTCGTTATTGAGTAACGAGTACATCGCCTGACTCGAAGAACCTAAACGTTATTCGCAAATTCATTTCGTTACTCGCATTTGTCATGTGGATGACAATCTGATTCGATAAACGAACAAACACGACGCATCATGCAGGAACTGGAACGTTTCGCCCAGCGACTAAATGAATCTAAATGAGAGAATTCACATTTGAACAACGTGCGTCGCGTATTTCTGGGAATTTTGATTTGAATTCGTTTCGTTACAAAGGAAAATGTGTAACTACAAACATGTTGCGCGTACATTATTTTACTATAATCAATATTATTTATTGTTAAATGTCGATATTTTAGCTACATAAATAATTTTAACAACTTAGTTTTTTTGTAGTTTTGCTTTTGTTTAACATTAAAGTTTACAGAGCATAATTTGTAAATAGTAAATTTGGAAAGATAATTTTATACGGTTATTTTGTTTTTTTTTTATCTTAGCTTTAATAAGATTTTATTGTTTTAATACATTTATGAAACTCGTTAATTCTAAAATGCGATATTCTAACTTATATTTTATTTAACAGTGCAAATTTTATCTGAACTTACTTTACTAAATGAACAACTGCCTTAAACTTTACAAAGTTCGAACGAAGTCATCCCGTAGCCAGTACGCGGCAGGTTTCGATACAATGCTTCAAGCTCGCATTCGGTTGTACCAAAAGTAACGTTACGACTTACAGTAGTAACGAGTACCGATTGGTTTAGTAACGAATATAACGGGTCTACAATTTCTCGTTACTTTTGCAACTCTACTAATAAATCCCTTCATAAAAAATAAAAAGCGCTTTAGATTTTCCACTGCAATATCTGCCGGCCTTACTCGAAGTGTGGTATACGCTGAACACATTATTATAAATATTACGTTTTACGCAGACATACATAATCGAAAATAAATTCAGGAAGCACCTAAAATAAAATCAACTGAAATGTCAACAATGAATGTTTTTACAGTAGCAACACTCGAGTGAAACAATATTTTTCTGCGGTAATATACACGTACAGCATAATTTTCTAAAACGTTTGCCGTTTCGCTTAGTTAACTATTGTATGTCCGTACTGTTATTAAACTTGTAGAATGTAGATTAAAACGACTCCGACTTTACTGCCGACACCAAAGTAATCAAAAACAACTGTCGGCGTTATATCACCTCGTAAAATTTATATGAATAAACTGCACCGCGGCAACATTGTGACTACACGTTCAGCGAATAGCCAAACAAATTTCCAGTTTAATTTTGTCGCCAGTGTGGCGGGTTTAAACGCCAAGTCGCCTCATGACACCGGACTAAGGGGACTCGCTAATAAACTGAATATTGCACAGCGGCCTCGCACGCTGTGTCAGATGCTAATACACTCCATAAGGCGGACACGCAATGGACCCCAAAAATGACTCCAGTCTTTTCAGGGTTAACAGAAGGAACAAAACTAGTATTCGTCTGACTTTCCACTTACTTATAATACGTATCTTATCATTGCCGCCATCATCGCCGTAATACGATGGTGTGTGTGGTGTATTTCACATCGCAAAAATCTCACTTCACATTACAAATCATATGGGTGACACCAGTTTATACAAAATTTCCCGTTCTTGAACAAAACCGTGATATGTGTGAGAAAGGAAAGAAATTCTGAGTGGCATACAAAATAGATACTGATCACTACTTTTATGGTTACAGCGTAAACAATTGCAAATTGGTTTTGCGCAATTTCTCACGATCTTCTCAGAAAGATAAAATAAATATTTGGGTTTTAATATTGTCGATATTTATAATAGAGAAAATAAGCAAATTCGCATGATAAGCTAACAGTGTTTTGTCATTATTTTATAATGCTTTGGGAAACTGCCGTAATGTACGCTTCAAGAAGAAGTAAGCGCGCCAGATTGGTTATAGGTAACGCTCAGGCCTTCGGTATTCGGGAGGACGTGAGTTCGAATATTCGTCCAGCCATCCCGATTTTCAATGGTTTCCCCAAATCATTCCAGGCGAATGACTGTATGATTTCTTAAATTTGCCAAAATCTTTCCTGTTTCGTGCCCCCCGTTCTTTACCACGAGAAACAGACGTAAAATGAATTTAAAAAAAAGAAGTGTGTACTTAGGAATATGAGAACGACAGAAAATTGTAAGGTTTGAAATCTGATGTTATAAGATGATGTTAAAAGCTGAATGAACATGTATTAATGAAACCACATGTAAGAAACTTGTGAATGAGTCTCACAGGTAGAGGAAACAATCTGGTGGGCCACATGGATTATTAGTTAATTCCGTAAAGAAGGAAACAGTAGAAAGATATGAACTGTAGGGGTAGAAAAATGCTCAGAGGAGCAAATTATGTCATAATAGAAAGAGGTGGAGAATTCTATCAATGCCGTGGGGGGCTGAGGGGGGGCTGGGGATATTTACATGCCGCCTTCACTTCGAAAGTCTTTTATAATTTTAGCTGAGAACTTTCTTTATTGTAGCTTTAGAAACTATAATTCTCTAAACGGACTTTCGAAGAAAAATTATTTTATTACCAATGCTGCTTCCCGGACCACTAATTCTCCCTGAGAATCAATTGTTTGAAAATGTACTGAACATGAAAACATTTTCGAATTCATATGACCTATTAAAGTACTCTTCTCATCAAATTGTCCAATATTTAAAATGTACGAGATACCAAAAATGTGCAACCTGTAGCTATCTTCCCACGATAAAACTTGAATGCCCAAACTACAAATAACTATGAAATACTTACTTCGTAGTGTAAAATTTTAGAAATTATAACTGATGTGAAACAGATGTATATGTCGTGACTATAACTAGGACATTAAAAGAAATTGTTTTTAACACAGGGAAAATGCAAATCGTATCAATTACGTCGCTATTGATATCCTAATCGATACTACCACTCGGTAATACGTAACTATGTTCAGGTAATTTGTTCTATTCTGTTTCCGCACATCCGCCTGCTGCCACTGCCTCTCGTCCCCATCTTGCCGTCACCCCGCTCGATTTACGTCTCCGACTTGCGCCGTAATCCCGGGAGGCGTAATTGGAGGATTTGCTCGCGGCTGCTTGCATTCTTGCATGCGACCCATTTGTCTTCACATACAAAGAAAGTATTTCAGCCTCGTCTGCTTTTGTTTCCTCAATACATCAACGATTGTGATAAACCAGAAGGACAGAAACTTCAAGGCGATCCTTACTGTTGCTGCTTTTTCATAAAACGAAAAAGTTATGAATTTAAAACCTGCAGATGGAATACTTACAGGTTAGCGGTAGCTCGATAAATAACGTCTCTGTCACTCATCGCTCATTTTGTTACCGTCACCAATCCTGTGAATGAGTGTTAACGCTCGGGTCTCCCGTTCGGGAGGAGGTGGGTTCAGATCCCCGTCTTGCCACCCTGATTTAGGTTTTTCCATGTTTTTCCTAAATAACTCCAAGCGAATGATGAGCTGGTTCCTTCAAGTGGCCGAATTCCTTACCATTCCTTACCTGCATTCGCCGAGCCGTAAAGCCGTAGGAAGTAGTCTTATCGTAATTTGTGCACAAGCCGAAATTTGTAAATGTGTGATGAGTTACATTTAAACTATTTGGAATTTATTTTCTCTCCGAATTACCCACCTGATGATATTGTTACAGAGTAGCATGCAGCAAAAGATCTTGCAATGAAATATCCAAATATAGTCTGTAATACAGAATGATATTTTCTCCGTATGATATTACGCTTGAATGAACTGTTTAAAATTTGATTTCCTCTCATAAAATGTTTAAACAAAATGTTTTTATTTTCAGCTTTGTGAAAAAAAAACATGAAAAAAAACTTAGCACCCTTGTTTTTTTTCTATTTTTTTTCAGAAAACAATATATTTGATAAATTATAGTTTTATTTACGGTACTTACATTTTACATGTGTGTTTTAAATCTTACTGAATCATATAATGTCTTACATAATGATTCATAAATGTATCTATATGGGTAACATAATTTTATTCATCCTCTATGTCAGTATCACATTCACTAGTATCAGCACTGCCAACACTAGTTTGGTCGGTGTCGGAATTTTCTGTTTCTTCTTCTGTCTGCTCTAGATCCACAACTTCAGAAATAGTTACATTTTCTTTTACTAGTTGTTCTTTCATTGTACGCAAAAGATTTTGAGATTGCAGTAATAAATTGTGAGCAAAGTACACACAGTGCATAAAAACTGTGCCGATAATTACTGACAATTTAATGACTCGTTATCACTATACGCTGAGAGTTTAACAAGTATACGAATATAAGGGAAGCACAGTAACTAATAAAAAGAGGGAAAAAACCGTAGATAAATTTAAAATTTCTAATTTTTTGAAAAGATCCGTAGGTCTACAGATAAATTCGTAGGGCTGGCAGCACTAGTTCAAATAGCGAGTATCAAGCCAAACAACGGGAAACGGGGATTCCTTCTCGCGCAACCTAGCCTCGGGAAGTCCCCGTTCGTAAAAACTTCAGTCAATGTTGCCAATATTTTCGTAATTTTCTTTTCAACTGAACCAGAAAAATACAGTAGATTTAAAAATTAAGATACGTACTTAGTATAAACTCTAAAACAGTGATATTAAACGATAAATGTCTTACAAATTTGAGATTTAGTAGTTATGAAAAAAAACGTGTCCCAGAAAAAAAACGTGTTTTTTCAGTTTTTTCCTTACTTTTTTCAAGCCAGAAAAAAAAACTTTTTTTTTACAACACTAGAGTGGATATACACAATCAACCCAAAAGTTATAATTTACGAGTACCGTCTGTCTACTGCACCAACCATCCGAGTTCGGTTCCAGATGAAGACGGGAATTTTTCATCGAAGCAGAAAGACCGTCTCAGTCTGCTGTCCACCCAGTACCGTGAAGGAAACAACGTGACGAAGGTAAATAACGAAAGGCAGTGTGGCTGATACCCGCAACCTTGATCGCAGGTTGGGGAAGGGATTACGATCTCTACCACCGAGAATCTCCACCGAGAGTTCCTCTTACAAGAGGAGGCTGCCAGCAGAAATACTCAGATTCAATTTATATTGTGTGTAGTAAAAATTAATGGCCAGAGATGTTATGTGGCAGAGAGTGATAAGGGTCATTGAGACGGGAAAGAACAGAAAGAAACTCGACCTAGGTATTTTGAGGAACAATCCCGACATTCGCTTGGAGTGAATATGGAGGGAATATGAATGCCCGGACGGGGATACAAATCCTCGTCCTCCCGAATGCGAGGCCAGAGCGTAACCGCCCACCCACCACGCTCGGTCCTACAACATGAGATCAACGGGTTAGCTAATACGCTGTCTGGATAGTGTTGTTTTACTCTCTGCTAGATATAGTTCTGAATCGACGTTTACTGCCCGTCTGTCGTTTTAGGACAAGACGACAAAACGAAATGAATGGGAAAAAATGCGTATGTGCACAAATAGTTATTTCTCTTTCGTGCGATAAGAGAAGGGAATTAACGGAATTTGGTAAAACAATGGTGTTAGTTCTCCCCGAAGAGCTACATGTTTTATATGGGTCACCGCGAAACACGTAGAACAAATTTTGCACGACGAAATTAATAAATGCTAGAAAAACATATAAATGTGTGGGAAAAATGTTTGTAATTTTATCCAAAATACCATACGCGTCCTTAAGTCCAGTTTGGAGATGTGTCTTACAGATGTCTGGACAATTTATTGTATACCACCTAACACTTTGTTATTCTAACCAATACTGGTATTGTAATACGGAAATATCGAATGTCGTCTCCAGGGAAAGGAAGCCGGAGGTATGCAGGCACCGAGCTGTCTGTATAAATGTCCCGCTATCGGAAAACCTCTAAGGCTGACACTCTCTCCAGGGACTCGCTCTCAATGCCACCTCCTCGATTTTATTTTAGCTGTTTTCGATCACAATACTCACTATTCTATACTGCATCGCTATCCATCACTGAACAACAGTGTGTTCCTTTTTTTGATAACGTAAAACGTTAAAACATACGTCATTTTAAAAGAAAAAAAAACGTAAAACACTTATTTTTTACATGACTTTAAGTGCAGTGAAAATTTAATTCAGGGAAAACCTTTCTATACATCCTTGACAAAAGTTATTGTAAGGTCATGATACAAGGAAACACTGTACACAACAATCTCGTCCAGCTGTCTGGCAAATAAGTATTATGGCGCTTGTCTTGAAAATTTAGGGCACAGGTTTTGATTCCATTGTAGCCAGAATATTTAACTGGTTTTCCTTTGGGTGAATACGACAGGAGGCTCCGTGGTTGGGATTTCGCGGTAATAATTGTTCCAGCAGTGGCGTTACAATAGCTTGGCAGGACGGGCAAAATGCCTCGGGGCCCCCAGCCAAAGGTGGCCCCCGATGACCGGCCGGAGGGGCCCCCGGCCCAAGATCCACCTATCGTCACCTGTTGTTGCCTGGTAGTAGAGATAAAACGATTAATTTACAACTGATATAAGAATAAGAAACGCTAAGCAGTCTGAGCAATCTGTAAGGACTTTGGCCATTTTTTTACAAATATGGATAAGAATATTAACAACGGGAAGCCGCCCTTCCTCAACTCTGAACACACTTGACACCGTGGTGTCGAGACAAGTTTCTTTTTGAAACCTTAGCAAGCTCGAAAAAAAAACAATACTAAGCAAAGTTAAATTCAACGTCTGACTATCCGGTACAAATTTCTGAAGACAATGATATCAATAACAACCGAGTTAGGATCAAAGGCTTTAAATCAACAAGGATATGGTGGAGGTCATCTATAGGTTGGACGATGGCAAGCTCCGTTTCTTGATGCCTATATAAACCCCACCCCCGGAAGGGTTATTATCTCTCAGCTCTCGCAGTCTCAGTTTTATTCATCGTGCTATACAACGCTTAAAAATTTGATGGTACTGTAAGTGGGCCTAATGGCTCCATCAGTTAGCTCCATCTTCACATCGTTGACTTATAAAACAAACAGTAAAGCTCTAACTCTCACTTAATGGTTTGGTTGCTGAATATATCTGCATATAAGCCACTGCGTATTCAGCAAAGCTAGAAGACAGAGCATCCATGTGATGTACTAGAGATGCAATCAGAATATTCTCAAAAAATGTGTTATTGGGATAGGTAACTATTTAATATCACTTGTGTAACTGTCTCTATTATAGTTATTTTCTAGATACAGTCGAGGAATAGAACATAGTTGATCTTTGGTTAGAAAGTCCAAATTAATACTGATGAAGATTGCTAGTGGGCAGTAAACTAAAACTCTTCCCGTCTCGTACTGTCAACCTTGGCCTGCGATTCGCTCAGTGTTACTGTACGATCCGCTATATTAAACAAGTGATTTACCTGAACCACCGAACTATTTGCAAGGAAGCATTAAGTTCAGTACAGTTTACATTTTTTCCCCTTTTTTGTGATAAATGTATCAAACAGAGAATATCGTTTACAAAATTTTACAAGCTATGCTTAAGCTTTTCTAAAAATTTGATCTTCAAGTTGTTAACGCGAGAGTAAACAATTTACAAAAAAATGGCTATGAGAAAAGCGTTTGGAGAGCCAACAGATAGATCGTGTTAAATCTATTTTTAACTATTTTATATGAAACGGATTTGAATTCAGGACTGGCCATATATTTTCCAGTTATGCTTAACTTCAGAGTAAAAATATCTCGAAATTGTTATGAGGTCAACGACTGCGTCGCGCCTGTGTAAGATTAATTTTTTGTCTTGGAGAAACAGATGCCCTCAGCAAAAACATACTTACTTAAATTGAACATTGTTAAGAATGAGGAGTATACGTTCAGTCTGCACAAATCCTATCATAATTTGTACCAAATACCTTTGCATATAAATCACTTCGAGTCGTATGATTTCAGTGTGCCGGTTTGTGTGATATATGAAGTAAAAATATGGATGTGAGCGTTAATTATGCGTGTATTACAAGAGACTAGTCGCAAAGCCCGTCAAAAATGACGGGTTTAACGGAGTGTTATGGTAATTTATTTCTCTGCAGTTGCTTAACTAAATAAAATTGTTATAGATGAAAGCTCATTGTAATTTATCGCCCCTTGTGCTGTAGAAAAAAAGCACTAGTTGTCAACTTGGTCCAGGTTGAATTTCAGCCTAACCACAATCTTTGCTAATATTGCTGCTAGAAAAACAAAGTGTCAATCACGCGCGAATTAATACATTCCCTGTATCGCATGTCAGTGTCACTATGCATCGCGATATAAACTTGATCACAAATCTTCAGATTCTTACACCTTTCGTTCTTAATACCTGTGATGAAGTTCGATATTTTAATGGCTGAGAAAGCTTACATCGGCTGAAATAATGACCCCAGTTAAAATGAAGGATGCTAAAAATAAATCTTAACAACTTACGCTATGCCACGTAATATTTAATTGTGGTTTAGGCCACATATATTTCATCAATTTGGAACCATGTAATGATTTCAATAAAAAAAACTGATATTTAATATGCCAATTTGAACGCAATACATACTTTTCTCTCAGTGTTCTTACAATTCGACTTAGAAATTGCTTAACTAAATAGAACTGTTATAAAATAAAATTCAATGTAACTCCTCGTGCCTTGCGCTGTAGCTAAAGGTTTCCGTTTCCATCGCGGTCCAGGTTGCATTTCAACCTAACCACGTACTACGATAACCTTGCCGACAGAAGAACAAAACTTCTATCTCACGCATATCAGTACATGAACTGTGTCGCGATTTAGTGGCAATAATGCATAGCGATATAAATTTGATGAAAAATCTTCTAAGGTTTTTACATATTTCTTTTTTGTTATCCGTGGTTCAGACAGATATTAAAACGTTTGAATGGCTGACACAGTTGCTGAAATAATAGGCTCAGTAATATTGCACATTGAAAGCAAAGGAAATTAAAATAAATCTTATAAATTTACATTATACCACGTAATATTTGTTTTAAGTATAATGTAGGACGCACAGATCGCGATCAGTGTGCAACTATTTCCGATCAAACGAATTAATAATTTCAATAATAGGACACAGTTTAAATTATTTTTAAAAAAACTAAATTATTCTTGCCCTCTGCTGTAACGTCAAACGCCAGTTGTAATTCGCACCCATGCTAGGTAACAATCTAACCAAAACTTTCGCTACATTGATGCTCGAAACACAACACTTTTATCTTACATATCTATGGACAAAGAGTTTAAGGAATACATCTACATATCAAAAGAATATAAGCATCTAATCGTTGATATGTCGATTTTAACGCAATAAATACATTTATTGTAATGTATTCGCGGATGCTTGAAAATGATATTAAATAACGTGCATTACCAAAAATAATGGCATAAAGCGTGACGCCATTGCACGACGTCATGAAGTGACGTCATGCCGTGACAAACGATATCATAGCTGACACAGAGTTGCTTATTATAATATTAGATTCCGAGGCGTTGGAGGAAGGAAAGGATATTCTATCATATAGGATATGATTACGAAAATGAAGGCGGACACTATAGCCGAGGTAAATTTCATTTCGCTGTATAGTTTCAAGTTCTTTATAACCGGACGTGCTGGCGGAGATCCACGAAATAAAAGCGTTGGATATAATCGGTCTTATTTATAAGCACATAATATTATTTTTGAGTTTAGTCCCCACCTTTGTCCTGTCTATCACTTTATTATGTTAATTAGAGATTGTATTTGATAATCCTCATGTGCACAGTCCAAGTCTGCCTCCTTTTCCGTATACTGTAATGTTGAAGTCACGCTCTCTGTAACGTCTTGTGGTTCGTCCGGAAATAAGAGCTTGCATATGTTATGAATATATATTTGTTGTATCAATCTATGAAGTTATCAAAATGTTTTTTGTAGAAATTAGTAGTACTATTGACGATTGTTCTGACAAGCGAAGAAGGTTAAGTTATGTGGGAGGTGGTGGTTGAGGATCATCGGTTGTGTATTAGAGGAAAAGGAGTATGGGGAGGACACAGTTTTCAAGCACACTAGCAAATGGAAGAAAAAATCTAGAACGTGAATTATTAATAATGACGAAGGTTAGACTGTTAGTAATGAAGAATTGAATACGTCGAATACCGATATCGGATATGCCTGTAGTTCATATGAAATTCCCGCGTGCTATTCTGTGTCGAAAGCTACTAAGATGAAGATGACCGATTTCTTTCTATTAAGTTGGTCCACCATTAGTTGCAACAGGTAGAAAAGCTGGTCTTCTACAGAAGTATTAGGTAGGAAGCTGGCTTGATTGGGTAACAATGGAAAGATACTCGTGGATACGGCGGATAGTAACAGTTTCGAATACTTTACTGAGGTAAGACAAATAGGACGGGACGATGAAGGTTCGGATTCGAATTTATTATGTTTAGGGGAAAAAATTATTTTAGAAGTTTCCACTTTTCCGGGTAGATGCTGTATACAGGATACCGGTATAGAGAAAAGAGATGATCTGTAAGAAAGAGAGTGTGCATTCTTTTTGGTGGCGGTATATGATAGCGTCGTGATCTGGGACTGTAATTATGTTAATTTTCAGTAACAATCTAATATCGTCTATTGTTATTGGTGAATTTAGGATTTGTCGTGGAGTGTTCTCATAATAAGGAATTTCTGGATCTAAGTGTGGTCTGTTGGTTCTTTTATGTTGGAGATGATCTGGTAGTTGAAATGTGGTTGAAGTGGACGGAAGAAGGATTAATCATCGGGAATGAAGTGCTTATTGTGAAAAAAAGTTTTTGTTCCAGGAAGTCTATCGAAAATGATTAGTGCCGGTAGTAAAGCTGAGCGTGTCCCAACTGATGATACCCACACCATACGGGCGAAACGCGTCTGGAGAATAATACGTACATTCACCATAACAGTTTTATTTATAAACCAGATTAATATTTTCCTATGTTGTTGTTGTTTCATTGGGGAACAAAACCGATTACGGAGGGAGAGTCGGTTTCTGTGATTTTACGTGTTTTCTTGGAGTCATGGTGTCTATAGCAGAAGTCAGCGTGTCGTGGAGGAAGTGTGCCATACTAATCTGCATGTTTTAAGTTGGGTCGGAAAGTTTCTAAAGCGTCGACTAAGTGCTCGGTCCAGTTTGTATTATTTTAGGATTGATTTTGTCAAATTATTTTCCTGGTTCTCGAGCGGGGTCTGCGATTTTGACGAGAAATTGAAGATTGTTAGTCTCGGTACCATCGGTAGCGACCCAGCGATGCCCCTAAGAAGAAAGGGGATGCAATAGTTATGTCACGAATAGTATTAGAAATTGATCATATAGATTCCGCGAAAAGTGTCGAAATTACACCAAAGGATCCTATTACATAAAACGCTAACGTGGCGTCTGCGTGCGTCGTCTATAGCTGCTACACGTATTGGCTACAGAACGGTCACGTGACAGCCGTCGCACGCCAATCAACAGCCATACATTCCTTCCTTCATGTTGCATTTTGTTTATTTACTACAGTTAGATGCAGAAACTCGTGTAAGGAGAATGGTGTTCGATGTTTATGTTATATTATTTGTATCAGTTATACGCCAAAATTCATGTAAGGAGAAGGGATTCAATATTTACGCTATTTTATCTGTGTCAGTTATAAGCCCTAGGTTAAACCATAACCTAAGATTTTTTCGGCAGACGGTAAGAAACTGTGAAGTGTATTTAAAACTCGGAGAACGTAATGATGTATTGGTCAAATAAATAACAGTTATCCGTTTTCGAAATTATAGTCTACGTGATCTTAAGTAAAATGCATTTATTTATGCAAAATCCTAACCAAATACTCTGATAATCTAACCAGAGTAACGTATTCATATAACAAAAGATATCATTAAAAAAATGACTAATTCGTTTCTCCTTATAAGCTTTTCCAGAATAAATTCTTACTACCATTATATATGATACCATTAGTTTTTGATACATGTGTTAACTATTAAATGAGATTTAATATAAACTTTTGATTAGATTTAAACAGTCAAGGATATGACTATTTACAGTATAAGCGATATGACACTCGGAATACAACAACGATATTATTGCCGCAAAATAGCAGTGATATTAGAAATACGGAGAGCAGGGAAAAAAATTAATGCGAGGCAATTATGTGTCACAAAGTTACAATTAGTACGTTCGTTTAAATTTACATATTGCTTTTTATTTATCTACGACAACCAGATGCAAAAATTCATGTAAGGAGAAGGATACTGTATGTGTACGTTATATTACCTGTATCAATAATGAGTATCTACGATTTTTTTTTTTTTTTTTTTTTTTGGCCCGAGATAAGAAACGATGAAGTTTATTAAAAACTCAAGAGGAAGTTTACACGAAATGTACGAATCACGAAATATATCATTCAGATAAATGGCAGTTATCCGTTTTGTATATTATAATTTCTGTGGTAAAATGCAAGAATCCTCTAGAAATATTTTCCGTAGTACATTTAACTGTATTATGCCCGTCCAGGATGTATTACAACCTAATTTCTGCTTGAAAATAATGGTAGTCTACAGGCTGTATTACAACGGAATCACTGCTTAAAAACAATATGTCTTGCGATTGACTACAGCATTTGAGAGTAGTGGAAGTTATGATTTTCGAAAGCAATATTAATGGAGGGTTGTGGTTAAGTTGACCAGAAAGCCCACCGACTCATTTGATTACAGCGTAATTCACTCTGAAATGAGTTTTACAAACCAATTAAACTGCTTTCATTTGCGCCAAGTTACTGAAGGTATTAATAAATGCGGGTGAACGTAGTTCGTACCTATCGTGCTGAAATGTGCCTGGACTAGGAATAAAACTGATATTACATGGACAGCAAAAGTTTCTGGATTCCTAATTTATTTTTAATTTCATTAATTCAGTAGAAGATACTACTGTATTGCTGTGTAGAACATTATCAAATCAAGGCCACTAGCTTTATCTAATCCCGTATAATTAACCAACTGCAAAATAATAATAAAATGAACTGCCAGAATATGGCGTTCAAACCGTCATTTTTGACGGGCTAGAAGCTAGTTCATATTATGTTGTGATAATAGAAAAACTGACTGTGTATATACATTTAACTAATTAATTAAGATGGTTGAGCCACGCCATTTACTGCCAGTTAATCACAGGCAGAGTATTTTGAAGTGTGTTGTCTTTCGACATTTACTTCAACATAATCTAGAAGGAGAAACACTTTGCTTTTGGTATGGCTTATCGTTGGCGTTCTTAGTTTAGAATAGCGAGTGGTCTTTTATGACGGTCAATACCTGTAACGTATTGCCGAGCGAGTTGACTTCCGGGTTCCTGGTCTTCTGGGCGCGCTCGTAGAACGTCGCGGACAGCTGTCTGAAGCGATCCGTCAGCAGCGGGATGTTAGTAGCCTCGTGCAGAACTGCAGTCGGGAATCTGCTCGGTAAGTGGAGGGCCCGTTTTAGTGCCCTGTTCTGTATCACCTGAAGGCGCCGAAGGTGCGAAGCAGCCGCATAGCCCCATACGGGACAAGCGTATTCCATAATTGGTCTTACCAGGGTGATATAGATGTTTACTCCCGTGTGGGCTTCAAAAGGCTATTCCTGTTCAGCACAGGGTATAGAGCGTGTAATCTAGCACTTGCCCTTCTCCTGATATCTTGAATATGGGATCGCCAAGTCAGTCGCCGGTCTAGAGTGACTCCTAGGTACTTGACTTCGTTTTGCCACGGGATCGTCTCGTTGTGAAGTCGAAGGGGTGGAAGGTTTTGAGTGCGTCTCTTACTGATTATGATGGCTTGAGTTTTTGTGGCGTTGATGGTTATCCTCCACCGTTTCGCCCAGTCCTCAGTTGATCGAAGGACTTCTTGCAGACGCCTAGTTGCTAGGGCACAGCTTCTGCTTGCCGTACAGTATGCCGTGTCATCGGCATAGGTGGCAGTAAGAACTCTGGGAGCGGTAGGCACGTCAGCGGTGAAAAGTGCATAGAGCACTGGTCCCAGTACAGAGCCCTGCGGTACCCCAGCAAGGATTCGCCTCACAGTTGAAGTGGCCTCGCCTACACGAACGCAAAATGTGCGGCCAGTGAGATATGACATAAGGAGCTTTACTAGTCTGCCTGAGAAGCCTTGTTCGTATAATTTGAGTAGCAGACCTGTATGCCACACAGAGTCGAATGCTCTGGCGATATCCAGAAGCACCAGGCCACAGTATTGTTTTTCGTTGAATGCCCTAGTCGCTGCTTCAACCACCCTCATGAGCTGTTGCGTGGTGGAGTGATTGCGGCGAAAGCCGAGCTGGTGATGGGGAATAATCTCGTTCCGTTCGATGTAATGATTTAGCCTCTTGAGCAATAATCGCTCAAATACTTTGCTTATAGACGGCAAGAGGCTTATTGGCCGGTAACTTTGAGGTAGGTGCGGGTCCTTCCCGCTTTTGTGTATTGCCACAACTTCAGCATGTTTCCAGCATTGGGGGAATTGCTGAGTGCGAAGAATGTTGTTAAATATTCCTGCCAAGTAAGTTGACGCTTGCGGTGGTAGATTCTTGAGACAGCTATTGAAGACACGATCATGACCAGGTGCTTTATCTGGGTGAAGTGTGGCTAGGCAGCTCGCAACCTCTTCCGGAGTGATGGTGTCAATTTCTTCCTCGTCGTCCCCTTCCTCAGCCTGCAGATAGGTGTTTAGGCAGCGATGTACCTCTTCTACTTGCAACTGGTCTTCCACTTCCGATGGCCGAAAGTTCCTCTCGAAGGAATCTGCTAGGGCGTTTGCCTTGTCGGTTGGGCGATAGACTGGTCCCCGTTCGCCGTGTAGGGGCGGGATTCGAGATCGCTGCCTAGTGAATTTCTTTGTCTCTGCCCACAGCGTCCCATCACCTGGGGTCAGCATCGAAACACGAGCCTCCCATTCTCTGCTCCGGTGCTCTGCCAGCGACACCTTCAATTCTCTCTGGACTCGGTTTAGCAGTCTTCGCGTGTCGGCGTTCCTCGTCAACTTCCACTCCTTAGCTATTCGGTTTTTGTGCCGAATAGCCGCTAGGAGGTGGGGCGGGAGCTGGCGTGAAGTGTTCTTGGTGAGGCACCTCTTCGGAGTCGTCGCTGCTGATGCCTCCTTGACAGTGTGCTCGAAGAAGGACAGAGCATAGTCTATATCCTCTGCCGGGCGTTCCGGTAGTGCTGCTGAGACTATCTGACGGTATCTGCCCCAATCGGTTTTCTTGAATTCCGGCTTTTGTTGTGCATTTAGGATTAGGTCGGACTCTAGCTCCACGATGACTGGGCAATGGTCAGAGGACAGCCTGTTAAGCGTGGTTGCCGCGACGAATCCGGTGATCCCTTTAGTGACTGCCACGTCGAGAACATCCGGACGTCCGTGGTGAGCTGGGTAGTAGGTGGGTTCTTCGGGTCCCCACACACATATTGTGTCTGTTGGCGACTCTCCGTAGTATGTTACCTGAAGGGTTGTTAACTCTGCTGTTCCAGTCTGTGTGTTTGGCGTTGAGATCACCTCCGATGAACAGCTTGCCTCTGATGTTTGCCAAGGTATTAAAATCAGCCTCTGCTGTTTCCCTTCTAGGAGGCCGATAGGCAGAAACTACGGTCAGTGGGCCTCTTGTCGTGGCCACTTCAATGCCGACAGCTTCAATGTACTGCAGGGGCGGAATGTAGATCTCATGATGTGGAATGCTTCTCTTGACATAGATAGCCACGCCACCTTTTGCAGTTGGACGATCATATCTATAACAGCAGTAGTTCGCTACTGAGGCTTTCAGTCCCGGTTTTAGGTGGGTTTCGGTGACAAGACATAGATCAACGTCTTGTTCCCTAATGAACTGCCGGAATTCCACGGTCTGTCCATGAATGCCATTGGCATTCCATATGCAGAAAGAGAGGCTATTGAATTGGGGTCGTCTATCCATAATGAAGATTACAACTGCATTTGGGAGTAGCTAGAGCTGTCTTCACTGCAGCGCAGATGTCCGTGGTCATCTGGTCTAGCCGCTTGGTTAGACTGACACTTCTTAATATCCGATTGCTGTTAATGTTTCGACTGCGAGACATATCATACGTTTAACGCCAGGCAAAACAAATTTGAGAATTTTTTCTTTTTTAATTTAATTTAATTTAATTGTAATGGAGCACACGCTCCGGTGGCAATTTCCCTACACACCCAACTTCCCCCTATCCTGCACCACCTACATTTGCCCTCTACAGATTCTAACTTTAAATTCTTTTAATGTTTTCGGTAAGTTATTCATCATTCCCCTTGGTAACTCAATCCAATCCCTGACACCCTTACCTAAAAAAGAAAATCTTCCCACACCTTTGTCCATGAAATCGAGTGCCACTTTGTGGTCATGGTAATCTTTTCCCTTCCATGAACTACTTTTCATACCTACTGCAATATCTTTCCATGCCTCATCACCAGTATACGCCCTGTACACTCCCATGACCCTCCTCATCCTCCTCCTGTCTTGCAATGAATCCCATTCCAGCTCCTTTATCATATCTATGTCACTGATTGCATTCTGCGATAATTCCAGAAACAAATCTAGCAGCCTTTTTGCACCCTCTCAACTCCTGTATTTGATACACAAAATGTGGGTCCCATACTACACTACCATATTCGAGCAATGGTGCCCAAAGTTTTGTAACCCAATTCCTTTACTTCTCTCGTGCATCCCTCATCACTCTCTCCAACAAGTGCAGAATTTTGAAACCTTTTCCTACCACCTGTCCTATGTGTCCTGCCCAGTTAAGCTTATCAAATGTAATGCCAAGATATTTACATTTCAAGTCTTCTGCAAGCAATTCTTTCCCCACCTTATATTCATAATTAACCTTTTGTTTTTTATTTGTGTATCTAATTAGCTGACTCTTCTTTGCATTTATCTTCATCCCATGTTTACCAACCCAACTAGATATCCTGTCCATCACCTGCAACTGTTACAATCCTCTATCGTTTTGATCCTTTTATACAGCATTATGTCATCTGCAAACAATCTAATTTCAGATAGTAAACAATCAACACAATTATTCATTAGAATAATGAATAGCAATGGTCCCAATACGCTACCCTGGCACTCCCATTTTTTTTCCACTTCCTTTGATACCGCATTTCCTACCCTAACTTTCTGTTTTCTACCTTTTAAAAATTCTTCTACCCAGCAAATCACTTTCTCATCCACTCCAATAGTTTTTACCTTATTTACTACCATTTTATGGCTTACTCTGTCAAACGCCTTTGAAAGATCTAGTGCTACACTATCAATTTGGCCTCCCTTGTCCATTTCATCTGAAATATCTTGCATATATCCCACCAACTGAGATTCACATGAATATCCTTGCCTGAACCATGTTGCCTACTTGAAAACCACTTACGTTCCTCACATACATTTCTGATGTGGTTTGCATATTAATCTTTCAATTAATTTACCTACCATCTGAAGTCAAACTGATGGGCCTGTAATTTTGACTATATTTCTCACCCCTCCTTACGTACCGGTACTACTATCGCACTTTTCCAGTCTTTTGGTAAGCAGCAAGTATCCAGACTCAATTTAAATAATATTTCAAGATAAGGTACAATGTCACATCCGGCTATCTTTAAGATATCTGTAGTAATATTAGCTACACCAGCCCCCTTATGTTTTTTCAGCTTGCTTATTTCCTTCATGATTTCTTCTGGATGAATTTCAGATTTTTTAGTATCTTCATTTCTAATCGTATTGTTAAGCTCGTTCTCCGAATTAGACCTTCCGTTCTGATTCATTGTCCCTAATGCTCTCACTAAACCAGTTACTTAAAATCTCTGCCTTTTTCAAATCCCTCAGTAACTACCTCTCCATCCTTATCTATAAGCGTCTCTACATCCTCCCTTCCCCTCAGTTTCCTGATATAGCCACAGAAATTTCTAGATGCATCAGTCAGTGGTCCTCCTGCACTGACAATACTCTTTCTAAACCCACCTTTAGCCACTTTCTTTGCTGTTAGTAAGTCCTTGTTTAGTTGTTTCAAATGTTCCCTACTACCCTGCTGTCTCTTAACTCTGTTATGTTCTCCTCGTACCAACCTCTTTAACCTCCTCACTTCCTATTATAGTACACAGGTTCTCTACTTCTCTTTATTTTCTCCTTTGGAATGAATTTTTCTTCCCCCTTTCTTATTATCTCCTTGAACTCTTCCCACCTTGACTCTACTGTACTTGTGCCTTCCTTCCATTTGTTGAAACGTTCTCTGAAATATCTCTTCAAATTTGAAATCTGTGCCTTTTTATAATTGTACCTATTTCCCCCTTCAATTTTGGCTGCTGGTTTACTGAATCCTCTAATATACATCAGAACTGCTTGATTATCACTTATTCCATCAGTTACTGACACCCCACAAGGTTACCATCGGGCTTTATTAGGAATATATCCAAAATATTTTGTCCCCTCGTGTTGCTCTACCACTTGTGTAAATCCTCCTTCCCTTATTAAGATATTTGAAAATCTTTGTTCCCTTGTGTTATTTACCTTATTTCCTTCCCAGTTTACAACTGGTAAATTTAAATCCCCACCAATAATGATCATTCTATTCTCACCTGTGAAATCTGAGTATGAATTCAATTTCTCCCCAAGAGCTTCATCTTCATCTGTCATTCTTCCACTGCGGTAAGCAGCCAACACCCTGATTTTTTCTTTTTTACTACCCCAGAAATCTACCCCAAGTAACTCATGGTCTTGATCTGAACTGTGGTAGTTTTTCTTTATTTCTTAGCTTCCTGATATCGTAGAGACATGAAAGATACTTCCATTTTACTTCTGGCACAATGCGTCGTACAATTGTTGACGTCATATGAAAACCGGTAGTGTGATTTTTGTGCGAAGTGCATCCAGTGAAATGCACAGACAGACAAAAATTTCGATACGGACGATTTCTTCTTTGGACATTAAAATCAGTGCACCAAAATAATTTTATCAAAAAAAAAAAAACTCTTCAAAAGTTTCTCTCGAAACTTTAAAAATTTATATTATATCCCCAACGGCGATATAGTTGTTACAGACGCTACTAATTCCATACTCAAAATTAAGGTAACCATTAATAAATTCTCGGGTGACTACCCGAGTGAGCAGGGTATTTTCACACCATATTTCGGCGATCAGAAACTCTGTCGCCATCTTCTGGTGACGTCACCACACTAGCCGAGTAGCCATCTTCTGGTGAAGTCAACAGAGTTTCTGATCGCCGAAATAACGTGTGAAAATACCCTGCTCACTTGGATAGTCACCCGAGAAGATTATATTAATTCTCAACGCCGAGGGAAACTTCGTCTTTGTAAGTTAACCATGTCACTATAGTTATAGTTGCTCAAAGTAATATAAGCTGCTGAGAATTTATGATAGACATTTTCTAATGGAATATAGTTTCATCGTGCAGTTACACCTTGACTGCTTCTAAAGAAACAAGAAAGCTAAGATTGTAAATATATAAATAAATATATATATATATATATATTGTAAATTGACATGGAAATGAAATTCGACATGCTGCGTCGTTCTGAAACAGAATGCTTACAATGATGTCTAGGAGGTTTCAGAGTTGTCCCCTGTATGGTGTCAAATACATTTATGCTTCGCATGTTACTAATCTTAATATACTTTTAGGCAATTGAATAGTAACCGAAGAACAACTGTGTAAGAATAATTTTAATGCATTTCGTCTTTCTACTTTGAACTAACACAAAATATCAATTATAAATACTAATGTTTTATGTTCCATGCCAATAAACTCAAAAGTTTGATCCTGCGATTTTAGCAAAGTAGATAATAGAAAATGAACCTGACAACCGTTGCCGAGTACTTGAACATCTATTGGGATCACATCTGAAAGAATAGGAAAATCCAAAGCGCCGCAGTGAATACACAAAACTTTGAATGGTTCTAACCTTTTTAATGGCAAATCTGCACTAATAACACGTTTATATGTTGTTAAATAATTTCCTTCTTAAGCCTAGAGTATGATAACCGATGTTAATTAAGCGGCATGAGGAAGGCTAATATTTGTTGATTAGAAACAGGATGAGGTCAAAATACAATTGTAATAGTTTCACTGTCAAAATAATTCAACTGTAAATTGTCAGTTGAATTTTACGGCCTCTCGACTACTGGATATTTAATAGTCAGACATCCTTATTTATACTGATATTCATACGTTCTTTGTTTTCATTTACCTTTGTCGAATAAAAATGAAATTTCATGAAGATGACAACTTCACAGCTCGATTTCTAGACACAAAAAAAAACCGTAATCCGGTCGTTAGAACCAGAATTGACCGTTTAACAGTATAGGACACAAAATCGATGAACCCGCCATCTGTTGCCAAGTATTCGAGTTGAATTTCTTTAACAAAAACTCCTGGGGGCGTTGTCTTTTCAATTTTGAACGATAAAAAGTGCAAAGCACGCAAAAATGAAATTTCCTAAGGATGATACCTTGAAAGATAAATTTCTAAATCCAGACAACCTTTCATTAAAATCTTTAGACCATTTATTGAGAAAGCCATTGCATATTACTAAAATAATTGCTCGTTTAATATTATAAGATATGCAGTCTATGATTTTAAAAAGTATTCTAAGATGAACTTTAGTAACAGAGTTGTATGCGCTTATCGAATCGTCTGCTCATCAGATATTTCTATGTCTTTGAAATGATAATCCCAGAAGTAACTGAAAAAACTGACTTCTTGCTAACGGAAGCTAAACGTTTCCACTTTAGATTAAGGAGACTTCTCATTCTATTATTACGTTGCTGCTAATGTTTTCTTTTAACTAATAACTTAATGCTAAAAATTTTGTTTTTGTTTTGCAGGCGATATTTCTTAACCGAGAAATACGACGTGCATGTAGAATTGCAGCTTGCTAGTTTTGCGCTGAAGCTATAATTGATATTAAGGTAGGTTCAGATGCAAGGTTTTTGATGCAAATGGACTGAAAACACATCGTCATTCTCATAACGGAGAGTCATATTAATTTTAATTACTTCTTTGGCTAACTGCGGTCTCTGTACATTTACATTTTATTTAATCCACCATTTTAAGGAGGAACTAAGCAATCAAGTGTTATACATAGGAGGCAATCACTATACTGAACATTTAGCTCGCTCTAATGTATATGTCACATAATTTTTGTGCTATTAAAGCTTCTGCAGATACATTCCTCTGACCTCTGATGTGCGTTGTATTTTCGCTTCCCTTTGCAATGTCGCTACATTATAATAGTGTTGTTACATATTTGTGAACATTTAAGGCTAATAACACTGATCTCATTCCGGAGAAATTGAATATTTAGCCGTTTTCCACGCAATCAGTATATATATTAACTGGTCAGGGTTTCTACGTTAATGTTATTCTGATTTTATTATTAATTTTGCAAGATATTAACCATTGCCAATTTACTGATGAAAGGGTTGTCCAATATTAATAATGAAAGCATAGGTACATCCAAAAGGATGACATGACCTGGACGTTTATTACACGAAAACACATGATTTACAGACGGTAGGCCCATTTACTTCTAAATATATGAACAATTAAAAACATAAACCTCGACCTCCGTCCTACATAAACGGTCATCAAATTATTAAGCAATATTTAAAACTGAATGATATGCAAATGACAGCCATGTTGATTTGGATTAGTACAACTAAATAACATAAAATGTACACAGAAAAAAGAGAACAATCACAGACGCATTTCTCAGGTTTAAAGACTTGACTTTGCTCAGTTGGTAGAGAGATTCTTATCATGCGTATCGCTCCGCCCTGGAGGTTACTTGGGTTTCTGAGAGTTCATACAAGTGTAAACAGTTACTGTGTCGTGGCAGTAGTAGCAGACATTAACAGAGACCACCATATATTCTCCAGCACAGCTACCAGAGATAATCCATCATTCTAACCACTGCTGGAAAAAACCTAAGTTAATCACTTCAAATTAAACTTTAAATACTGGTCGCTTCTAGAGCTGAGTGTTTCAACTCGCAACTCCCACGATTCCCACAATAAGGTCTCTTTTCCATTACGCGGCTAGCCGCGGGCGGCTGGCCGCGCGCGATTGTTATTTATTAGTTATGGCATTGACCATACCCACTGACGCTACCGCGACTTGGCAGTCGTCGCGACTGCAAAAGAACACGCGACTCGAGCAGCCGCGCGCGACTCAATAGCAATGTAAACTTACTGCGCCATTCAGACTGACCGCCTTTCACGCACAAAATTACGCAAAATACACGTAGCTTACGCTATCTACAGAAAAATCTATGTATGCGTTTAAAGCTCTGTGAAATATTCGCCATTTAAAAACAGATGGAATGGGTTTAATTGCAAGACAGGATGAAGGTGAAGAGAGTCATGGGTGTGTACAACTAGTATATTGGTGAGGAGACATGGAAAAATATTGGTGTAAGAATGAAAAGTAATGCATGGAAGGGAAAAGATGACCATGAACACAAGCTGGGACTCTATTTCAGGCACAAGGGTGTGGGAAGATTCTCTTCTTTAGGTAAGGGTGTCAGGGATTGGAATAAGTTACCAAGAGAAATGATGAATAATTTACCAAAAAATTGAAAGAATATAAAGTTAAAAAATGTAGAGTGCGAATGTAGGTGGATGCAGGAAGAGGGGAAATTGCCACCGGAGCGTGCGCTCTATTGCAGTTTAATTTAATTAATTATACCAAATTTATCGCCTTACCTGCAGTTAAAAACTCTTTTTTGTTGTCAAATTTCGCCCTCTTTACTGACGCAAAACTTTATCAGTTAGTGAGAAAGGATCATAACCGACGAAAACATAACGTATCGGTGTGTTCTTTTTATAGTATATATTATATCGAAATATAGATGCGACACTGCATTTTCCGTAAGCTCCGATATCAATGCAAAAAACAAAGGATGTATCCAAATCTATATTTTCGTTTTCTTTTTGTTAACATCATTTATTTCTTCGACATCCATTTTGAAAATGACCTGGTTTGTGGAATACAGCCGCGCGCACAGTCGCTACAACAGTCGCTACAAAACTAGCCACTAGCGACTGCGGTCGCCCGCGACTAGTTGCGTAGTGGAAAAGCAGCCTAAAATCTTGTCGCTTCTCGAGGGTTCTCGCAGAACGGGAGCAGTTGTGTCGAAGGCTTTGTCCCTTGACATTTCCTTCCATTTACATTTCGGTCTGTCTTTACATATGGTTTCTCGTTACTGTTGCTCTTGATTATTTTTCATGATTATTGAAGTATAGATAGCGGCCTTTTATGTTTGTCGAAAGCGGTATTGTAATAGCCAAGACTGGCTATTAGAGGATTAGTAGATTTTTTCGCTTGCCTATAGAAGGATTCTGTGATAATCTTGACCCTTTCAGTAAGCATCGCGATGCCTGCGGACAATCAACACTGCTATGTCATCCGAATTCTCCGTAGTTTTTACTCTATCTCCGCACTTCCCATGTACATATTTACCTAAATTTTGGGATCAAAATTAGTTGAAGTTTTTTGTATGATACGAGATTAAAATAAGCGATATATATCATGATGACACACAAACTTGCGTTTTAGATGGAATGAGGGATTTGTACCAACTTTCGTTATGCCAGTTCATTTTTCTATTAAATCATCGGAAAATTTATTGACCAGATTACTCGGAGCAATACCTGCGTGTAAGTTTATACAGTACTAGTTTGAAAGCCCATCAGAAATTATGGTTATCAACTACGGAATTCGATCTGGAAAAATTTCTAAGAAAAAAACGAATAACGAATAATTACAACCTTCCTAATTAGTATTTTTCTTGATTTGAGTAAAGTTTTTTTATTAGATTCTCGGAGTATTTAGGTAGGATGTATTCCGCAGTCGGAACATAACAAGGAATTATATGAAATTTCCATATTGTTAGCAAAAACATAACCATCATACCAGAAGAGTTAACCAAGCAGAGCTCTGGTGGCGGCCAATGTTACTAACCCTTCGGGAGTCATCGACTCTCCGAAGTTTGCCGAGTTATATAGGTAACGTCCAGTTGCCAGGCAGAACACGTTTTATTAAAGTGAATAGTTCAACGAAAGGTGGATCAAGCGGTACACCTGGAGCTCCCTAACTGGTGGCTCATGTGTTACAGAGAACCTGCAGTACCTGCGTCTTGGGGACAACAACATCCACACGATACCAAGCGATGCGCTACGCCCGCTCCACAGACTGCGCCACCTGGACCTGCGCGCCAACAACATCAGCTCCATCGCCGAGGACGCCTTCTTCGGCTTCGGAGACACCATCACCTTCCTCAACCTGCAGAAGAACGAGTGAGTACATAAGCCATACCAACATAGAGCGAAACTTGGCATTATCGGGTCGGATCCTTCGACAGCAAAGGATACTGTCCACGGATAGGTATACCACATTTCTCGAACGTTGTGTATAAGTTCGTCGCTGTTATAGCTTTATATGTTACGCTGAGAGATGGTTTTTTTCTCAGCTATCAAGACCATTATTATTATTATTACTATTAATTTAATTGCGATGGAGCACGCGCTACGGTGGCAATTCCCTTAATCATGTAATTACACCTTTTTATTGTATTTTTTAATTATCGGTTATAATTTGAGTGTTCAATTTCTTCTGCGATTTCCGAATATTAATTTGAAATTCATTCAGCGTTTTTGGTAAATTATTTATCACTTAACTTGGTAATTTGTTCCAATTCCTGACAATCCTACCCATAAAAGAAAATTTTTCCACTCCCTTATGCATGAAATCGAGTGCCAGCTTGTGGTCGTAGTCATCTTTCATATTCCATGTAATATTCCTAATTTTGCGATCAATATCCCTCCAAGCCCCATCACCAGCTATGCCTTGTACATTCCTAGCACTCTTCACCCTCCTCCTGTCCTCCAATGACTCTCAATCCAGCTCCTTTGTCATATCACTTACTTACTGGGTCCTGCGATAATTTGCACAAACAAATGTAGATGGTCTCCTTTGCACGCCCTCCATCTCCTGTATTTGATACCCAAACTGTAAGTCCCAAACGTCATCACCATATTCAACCAATGGTCTGACCAAACTTTTGTAACTCAATTCCCTAATTTCTCTGGTACTTCCTCTCATCACCCTCTCGAGTAAATGAAGGATTTTTATATCCCAATGTACTCTGAGTCGTTGAGGTTATGATCTAAATACGTTCTCTTTAATTGTG
The DNA here is from genome assembly GCA_031002005.1 of Vandiemenella viatica. NCBI lineage: Eukaryota > Metazoa > Arthropoda > Insecta > Orthoptera > Morabidae > Vandiemenella > Vandiemenella viatica. Next base: position 150,808,392 of record JARYHS010008074.1, on the reverse strand, counting down.
ATAGATAGTTACTACTACAGTAACTGCTGTTACCAAGTAATTAAGCATATGGGTAAAATAATTTAGTCAATTGCAATATGGTCTCTAACTTCGCGATCGGTACTTCCCTTAATAAATAAATACTCTCGTCTGATCCAGCACCAACAAGAATAAATTCCGTAACAGAACAAAAAGTAATTTCGTATGGCATTATTTGCCGTGTTATCCTCCAAGGGTTCGGCCGCCGAGTGACAGACTTTCGCCGATTCGCAGCACGTGCTCTTCATGCCGTGACTACCCTAACCTAACTCGGTAATCCTACCAAGTATAGGAGATCTACATTTAAACGTGGGATCAGAACCTCGGAGGCGTTCTGGTACACTTCACGTTACACAGCAAGCGTGCCAGAAGGGAATGGCCTTTGAAAATCCCTGCTGCGACTGGAATTCGAACGGGGACCTGCAGTCAGACGCCTTAACCATTGAGCCACCAAAGCGCTCTCGAAAGCAGTTATAATGCATTCACTAATTTCTTACAGCTCTCTTCCTGAAATTTCCTTCACAATTTCGCTAGAGTCTAGGACGTGCAAAGCAACCCATTTCCTACATTTTCCAGTTTTTCTTTCCTAACTTAGGTTAACATCCTCACCTTAGACCAAATTCCGATTTATTCCGTTCAGTGTTTCACAGCAACAAGTCACTTGCATCATGCTTTCTATGTTCTCATTCTTTACCTATGTTTGTGTAGGTCTACCGTAAGCTTACTTGTTCCATATTCACAATACACATCGTATCCAGTTTCACCTATAATAGATGTCAATACTGTCTTGAATTGTCTTCCTTTGCACACCGTAATATCGGAAAAGCATGAGAGGTCAAATTCACTGACCATAGTATTAGCTACGATATAACTAGTGTGAGCAGTCTGGTGGCTCTGAGATTAAGGCATCTGAATGGAGATCTAAAGGTTCTATCTCGGCGAAAATTTCCATGGCCCTTAATACGACCTTCACGTCTGACACAGCATGCTATGCAATTTAGAGTACGCCAGAACACTTCCATGGCTCGGATTCCACGTTAAACTATAGGTACATCCTTTGCCCTGTAGAATTGCTGAGTTAGGTTTGGTAACGAGGAATGGAACTGATCATCCTACCTCCGATACTAGCCTTAGTATACCACCTTCGGGAGAGTCGCACCAGCTTTCGGGTTAAGAACCTCGCTTAGTTTAGTGAATTAATTGGTTTGTACTTGAAGTATCCTTTGCAGAAGCTTCACTTTTGCTAAGCATAGTGTATTAAATCCCCAACAGGAATATCTAATGCTGGAGAATATTTAGCTAGCAGTATAGTATTGCAAACTGAAAGAAAATAAATGGAAAGAAGTGTATCCCAGTTAACGTCGCGTATTATTAACCATAATCATTAAAATTCCGAATACTGAATGGATCTCACAATATACACAATATACACTGTACTGTTTCTCCACTTGAATGTCACTGACACTTCTCAAAAACAGGAGGATATATGAGACCAGAGTATTTCTCGGCGCGAAATTATATGGATATCTTCGTTGGTATACTGCTAAGTTTTGTTTTCTAAGTACACAGTTTTGGCTACTTTCTCTGTGACCATGACCAGCTGACATTTTGTTGAAACAAAGATCACTATCACCTGATGATAACCCCAAAAGAAGTGATAGAAACCTTGTGCTTGAAGGGCATAATTCATTGGCTTTTAAGAAGATGGGTATAAATAGTTCTTAAAATAACTGTTTCTCTAATATCAACAACTACTTCAGCGCAACTGAAGTAATCATCAGTCCCAAATGATTTTTATTTCTACCGGTAGCTGCTAACTCACAAATCCGAAATGGCACGGTGGTCTTTTAATTCCCCATAGCTGTGCAACTTGAAATAGTGGTATCAAACCTTTCTACTCAACAAAGTCTTTTGCAGTGCGCATCTCACTCAAATTTTGATGACCTGTAGACTGCTTGGAATCGAATTTTTATAATGATTCAAAATATAAGCTACATGCAAATTTTAACTAATGTCACATAGCTAAAACGTTGTTAGAAACGTTTTACACAGTATTACAAATACTTAACCGTTACAAAAAATTTCTTGCGAGACACTTTGGTTCTTTCAAACGACAGTGAAAAGTTATCCGAACAGTAATATAATTTAAATATTCTAATTGTCTTCACTTAGAAAACGAAAATAATACATCGGGATTATATATAGCAGAATTAAACATAGATGGCATGAGAAGCATAAGTAAAGTAGATATCTAATTATAACTTTCACCTGCTTTGAATGGTTGGCTAAACTACAGCACACAGATATTTCATTGAATCAGTCTTCTCAAAGCTACTGTCATTATTGCATGGACTACCATAGATTAGTTAATATTCACTAATCTTACTGTCTTGCGAATAAAATTGTTAGGTTACCTATCACAATACCGCAAACAGCTGTCAATCTTCTTTCAGAGCACTTGTTATCCGGTAGTTTATCAACCTTGGAATTTGTGCTTGTAACGTCTGGTGATTACGAAAGTACGTCATACTAAATACAGAAGAAATATACATAATAATGTTGTTCGTCAGAAGTTTGAAACTGTTTCATCAATTACAGAAAAATCAGTGACGTCATATGTTTTGTCAGCCATTCATTTCCTTCCAGGTTTTGTGTTTCGCTGAAATTAGGAAGCTCTACTATATGAAAATAAATTGGAACTACAGGAATCTCAGTCCGAATAAGAAACGTAAAATAGTTAGCAGCAAAGACACATACTCTTTGTTTTAAATCGGAGATTTCCCATTCTTCTTCAAAACTGTTAAGTGTTTTTATCAGCTGTTCTTTACTTCAATCGTGTCCACAGTTAATCAAGAATACACCTGTTATATTCTGGTTAGACTGCCGTATACCATTTTGATTTCGAGAGTCGTTGTCGTCCTTTAGAAACGCAAAGACATATTCTCATTATCTTTTCTTCACGTAATTTCGTAAATAGAACTGGTTCTTGTTTTAATAAGCTCCCAACTAAGGCAGTCAAGAGTCTATCACAATAGAAGGTAAGGCCGTACTGTTGTCATGGACTGATGGTATTGTCATTAGCTGTCACCGATGACGAGGTTTAGTGTTTGTGTATATCGCATGATTCAGTGCCAAAAAGATTATGAAAAACCACCTATAACAAATTTGCCTTGATCAACCTGCGTGTGTGATCTGGACAAAAATATGAAGCCTTTAATATGAGGTTGGCAGACACAGAGCTCAGTATCCGCTTTGATAATCCCCGTACCATAGAGGTATCATCCAAACGTCGATAAAAATTGTCCATAAAGAGATGTCATTCATGATTCTGTTATCCTAGTCTGTTCTCATTATATAATATGTTCCTTTCTCTGTATGTCATTAGAAATTCCAAATTAAATCACCGTTTAGTCTCACTTTGATGCTATACGCCTTAAATCTTGGTAACAAAAAATTAATCATATCGAACCACTGGGGGAAAACCCCAAGCTTTCGACGTATTTTAAGCCGCAGCAAACGAAATGGTTTATTCGATCAATATATAACACTACGTTTATTCTTGAATCATTTTTCTGATGTATATTAGTTCTCTAGCAACCAAATTTATCGCAAGCTCTTCTTTTCTGCCACGCTGTCGTATCCCATTTTTAACTTATCAGATGAGTTGTGCTCCGTTCCGTCATGGTTTTGTTTCCACACAATAATGGATCTCAAACGACAAAAAGTGCAATCGGTGTAAACAATAATTAGAAAGACAAGACTTACACATCCATCAGATTGAAGATTTGTGTAGTACCTCCACGAATGTCAATTTATCTCGGGGGAGCTACATTATTCAAATTATTATCGTGCAAAAGCAGTAACCAAATAACGCAGTGCTACTTTTGTAGCTGACCGTAACCTCCAGAAACTTACCTAACCACAAGTTTCATCACAGCAGTAACAACAATGTACAACATTGAACTCAGTAAATCGAATAAGTTACGGTGGTACATACAACGTTATAACATCTAATAGTTCCTTTAACTGCCTAAAAGTGTAAAATGGCCATTTGTAGCTTTTAATAAGTTACATCAAAGAATTTTTGCAAGTTTTGTACATAAATTCAGTAACTTTACATTATATGTGTCAGGTAAAGTAAGAATATCATTGTATAAACACACAATTAAAATCAGTCGTTCTCCTGCAATCTACAGAGCGTAAATTAATCGCATCAGTCAGTGAGAGAAGATCTGGCTGAAGACTACTCAACGGGACTCCAAGGAAAGTATCGCGTTGATGCGAGACTAACGATGGTGCTGGTAGAGGACAAGTTCCCTGTCGACGTTCGTTCCCAGTCATCAGTTCAACTAGGAAGATCATGGATGCCCGGCACCGGATGTTGCTATAAAGAGAATTTCTGCCCGCACTAGGCTATGTCAGCAGGGAGTATCCTCACCAATGGTATTCCTTCTGAGCAAACATCACCCATCGACTTCATTCCAGAAGTTTGACCTCCCCTCGGCATAACTGCATGAACCGAAAGGATAAACGGGAGAGTTGGCAGTATATTGGACAAACATTAATTGCAAACACCTCACCCGATTATCACCTACCAGCACACCATTAGATGTAGGTGTTGAAAATAACAGGTTGATACTGATTGTTTTATCTAGTAACGTAGTCTGTCACTAGATTAAATTGGAAAACCCTGCTGGAAATTCGGACCGACAACTGTTTACCTTCTATCAATGAACCTCTGCAATCAGGTTGCACATCCAAAAAGAAAACTATTGTTCATTATGTAATACTCTCACTTTACCAACGTTCCAGTGAATGAATATGTGACAGAAAATTAGGCACATGTCGTTTTCTGGAGCGGCTCACAATGGCTACATACACTGAGGTGTGAAAAGTCATGGGATAGCAATATGCAAATATATAGATGGCTGTAGTGTCGCTTAAAAATTGTATAAATGGTCAGTACCTGGACAGGACTTTCATTTGTGGTCAAATGCTTCGTGTGAGAAGGTTTATTATGTGATTATGGCCATACGACGAGAATTAACGGATTTCGAACGTGGTATGCTAGTTGGAGTTAGACGCATGGGACATTCGATTTCGGAAATCGTTACGAAATTCAACATTCCGAGATCCACAGTGTCAAGAATGTACCGAGAATACTTAAATTCAGGCATTATCTCCCATCATGGACAACTCAGTGGTCGACCGCCGACACTTAATAAGTGCGACCAGCGACGTCTGCGTAAACTTGTCAGTGTGAACGGACAAGCAACACTGCGTGAACTAACCGCAGGAACGAATGTGGGACGTCCGACGGGCGTGTCCGTTAGGACAGTCCGGCGAAATTTGGCTCGGGTGCCATTACTAACAGCACGACATCGCCAACAATGGCGCTCCTGGGTTCGTGACCGTATCAGTTGGACCGTAGACGACTGGAAAAAAGTGGCTTGGTCAGATGAGTCATGATTTCAATTGGTAAGAGCTGATGGAAGGGTACGAGTGAGGCGCAGACCCCATGAAGCCATGGACCCAAGTTGTCAACAAGGCACTGTACAAGCTGGTGGTGGCTCCATAATGGTGTGGGCTGTGTTTACATGGCGTTCAGCTACTGGGAGACCATTTGCAACCATTCATGGACTTCATGTACCCAAACAACGATGGAATTTTCCAGGATGACAATGTGCCATGTCACCAGGCCATAACTGTTCGCGATTGGTTTTAAAAATATTCGGAACAATTCCAGCGGATGATTTGGCCACCGCGGTCGCCCGACATGAATCCCATTGAATATTCATGGGACATAATTGAGAGATTAGTTCGCGCAAAAATTCCTCCACTGGCAACACTTTCGGAATTATGGACGTCTATAGAGGTTGCATGGCTCAATATTTCTCGAGAGGACTTCCAACGACTCGTGGAGTCCATGCCACGTCGTGTTGCTGCACTTCACTGGGCAAACGGACGACCGACACGCTAGTAACAGGGTATCCCATGACTTTTGTCACCTCAGTGTATGAGTCCACCTTCTGACCCAATCTTGACGAATGAATTTAAGTTTTGCCATCCTATATCCCTTACTATCTTGTGCTAACATCTCAATACACCCCTTACAGCCCACGTATTCAATTATCTGCTTCATATATTCTAATCTCTGTCTTCCTTACAGTTCTTACCTTTGACTAATCCCTCCACTAAATTCACTTAACTACTTCTTGACAGACGACAAAGCAAGACTACTTGGTTTATATTTAAACACTCATTATTCTACCATTCACTTCAGAGTTCGAAATGAATCAAATTTACTGTGCAAAGTTAATAAGAAACTGCAGTAATGAAACTGAGAAAAATAATATGTTGCATATACAACATGACAAAATAAGAAATCCTGACAGGTTCAAGTTAAGGAGAACTTTTATTTATCATTGAGAATCATTAAGTATCTTAGTTTAAAACAGCTGGAAGCAAACAAGGAATTTCATTCAAGGTAGTTTGTTCACATCCTTCATTGCATTTGGAAATATGTGAGAGCAAAATTAAAACATCTATTGCGTACTTTAACAGGCTTTTAACATTCGATTTCAAACTGTTCCCAACCGTCAAAATTCAGGTTTTTTTTTCTTTTTAACACATTTTGTGGACTATAGAAACAACGAAACAGAATCCAACAAAAGAAAATTTGAAAAACGTCTTCAGGATTGAGCTTAAAAACTATAATACAAATTCACTTTTAGCATGAATCATTACTTTTGTATGTGTTTTCTGTTTAACTATAATTATTTAAACAAAAAATTGTGATCTTAAAGAAAAATTGGATTCATTCACCGTTATTCTCAAGCTCAGCCAAATCGAATTGGTGTGGCGTTAACCCGACAATTGCGTGAACAATAATTCTGGTTGCGGAAGCCTAATATTTCACCCATCACTTTCACAAAAAATCGTAGTTCATAACTCAATGTTGCTGTAACATGTCTGTCATCCAATCAAAGTTTTCGAAAATAATCTTTGAACCGAACCATAAAAAACGTTTTTCATAGTGATGGACGTAACAGAATGCCTACGGTTCAGAAATAACCGTCTGCGAAAGAAAGGTGTTGTTCATTTGAATATCTAAGCTATGAGTATCTGAGATGTTTACGGTTTTATAGAAAGAGAAATAATAGCTTAATTTCCAGAAGTAGAATCAAAAAATGCTTTTATCATGTTTTTCTTTCAAACAGGGCAAGCTGAGCAATTTTGTTGCAAAAGCTTATTAAAACTGCGATGAATTGAGGAAGGATTTTTAGAATTAATACGTAAATAATGTTTCTTAAATAGTCACTAATGGATCTGGATAACAAGTTAAGGCAACTTTCGTTAAAAACCTACTAACACCTCATTTGAAATATTATTAACAGAAAAATGTATCTTATTACATTTTAGGATTACAGATGTATTGAGAAGTCCACTTTATAACTGAACTTTACAATACAGTTGTAATTCTAAAATGTTTGTAACTGTTATGATAGTAATCTAGTTCATTTTAAACCGATATATCATATTTCGTAAACTTACGTGACATACAATTGTAACACTTCATTATATCTTTCATTTTCTAGCGACACGGGACATGCAATTACCTCCAGTAGAAAAATATCACCGAGCGTGGTGGTTGAACGGTTAACGTTCTGGCCTCGCGTTCGTGAGGACGCCGGTTCGAATCCCCGTCCAGGCATCCAGATTTAGATTTCCCATGGTTTCCCCAAATGACTCCAGGTGAATGCCGAGATGCTTCCTTCAAAAAGCCATTGCCGAATTCCATCCAGTTCCTTGTCCCTAGTCCTATCACGACTCTAATGACCTCGACGTCGACGGGGTGTAAAGCCATAAGTTAAAAAAAAGTCCGAGGTTTGTACATACAATATGCTGGCAGAATAACCGGCGTTGCCATGGTTAATTTCCAATGGTTATCGAGATATTTGCAAAAAGTTGAAACGTTGCACGTGTTTATTTACCTTAATGTTAGTGATGGGAAAGAGGGGGTGGGTTTTTATAAACCACAGTATTTTTACGCTTGTATTAAAGTATACGAGTGTAAAGTTGCACTGAGATAGGATAAAAACTGTGGATTTATATAACGAACATAAAAACATACAGGTATCAAATTTTATAGTTGCTTGGATAGAAACAGACGCAAGTACTGCACAGCCAGCTCGGGAGTTTATTTCATTGTATCCTTCGATTTGTGCGAAACCGTTAAACCAGCGGTTACCAACCTATGGGTCGCGACCCACTGGTGGGTCGCGGTGTGTGTTTTGGTTGGTCGCGGAACAATCGACGTTGGTGCCCCAAAAAATATATCTTTTATTTCATATATTTAAAAAATGTAACACGGTATTTTACAAGTGCAGTAATCATGAAAGCTATTAACTAAAATTAAAACTTTGTGAGAAAAAAAAAAGTTTTCTTAAACAGTCAGCCGGTATTATGCAATAACCACGTTGTGAGATATAGCAGCGGCAGTAATCGCGCAATCCTAATGGCAACCCCTGAACACCTCCTCTCCCGCCCCACTCTAAGGTGAAGATGTGCGCTCGTACCACCGACAGTTTTACTTCTCTGATTATCATTTTCATATTTATGCTTGAATCGAAACCAAAGTATTTGATGCAAACAGTCTTTCTCTGATTGTGTTGTTTGCGTTTTGTTTTGTTTTGATTGAGAGTAGATTTAATGCAACTATGGAAAGTCTGTTGTGGACTGGATCGTACCTTAAAAGAGAGTATCCAAATGGTGAGGAAACGTCAACCTCCACGGCTAGTAATAATATGTTTGAAAATGTTACTGAACCACAACCAAGTATTTGTAATTACAATGCAGGCAGCGAGAAAAAGCAAAAGACGTATCTGCGAAGGTATAAACCGGATTACTTGAAATACAGATTTGTGTTTTCGGAGCCAATACCTCAGTGGGTGATTTGTTGTGAAAATTTGTCCAATGAAAGCACGAAGCCATCAAAACTTGCAAGGCATTTGTCAACCAAGCATCCTAAGTACATGGATAAGCCTCTTGAACTCTTTCAAAATAAAAAATACATTACCTTTCGACCAAATATACAATGGAAAAGTCAGTTTCAGGCCAACAAAACATACAAACTGGATAGCGTCTTACCAATTATCCTTGTTAATAGCAAAGCAGGAAAATGCGACTGATGTGCCAAGTCATATCTGCACCTACAAATCCAATTTTAGTGGTTGACTGGTAAGTTTACCATAGTGTTTTCCGGTTCCCAGTCTCCCATATTTTCATACATTTGGGTGAATTAAAACACAATGATAAACCTACCAATTAACCACTAAAATCGGGTCTACAGGTGGTTTCCACCAAAAAGCGACTAGCAGACCAGTTGAATTTTAGTATGCTGCTCGAGTTACTTCTAATCGTGGAATTTCAGCAGTCAACTTGATGAGGTGATGGTATGTGCAATCGCCTCCCGGTCTATAATATGTTTGTTGTTTTATGTATTAGCAGTTCTTGTTTTTGTTGACAGTATATCCTTTGTACGAAAATTTGCCTTTTCGTAGGATAGGATAGTCGATAGCGTATCGAGGTCATACAACAGTTCCCATTCTGATATTAGATACTCTCATATTAGGTGGATCGCGCAAAAAAATTTCTTAAAAGTGGGTCGTGTACCAATAAAGGTTGGGAACGGCTGCGTTAAACTATTTACTTCATATTCAACACCAAAGAAACAAGCAGACAACACTTAACTAAAACGGCCGACTCAAACCACAGGCAGGTTTTTTTTAAAAAAAAGCATCCTATCTCATGGTTCAACTGATGTCTTCTCCATATTTACAATGAACGAAATAACTCACAATGAACGAAATAACTCACACAGAGACTCTTATCCAAGCGACCGCAAATGTGACACAGACTGCAATGTGTTTGTTTGAGCAGCAAAAACACGCTGCCGGATAATCAAGCCACCCAGCCTGGACCACGAGATTAACACGGCAGCCAACCGCGCTTTTTCACCCGACAGCATTAATCCCCGTATCTTGGCCAAGCTCAGCCCTTATTGTTCTCGTGGAGTTAGTTACCGCTATGCTCCCTATATCGCTGCATATGACCCGCGTTCACGTCGGCGAGTGATCCGTTCAAAGCACACTGCCCGACAAAAATTGAACAGAAACTTCACGGGTTCAGAATATATGATGTTATTTCATATATTGCGCAGTAAAATCAAATTTACAAATAACTCGGTGATATGAGTCGTAAAACCATTGTATCCTCTCCAAATGCGAGCTCGCCCTCAAGTGTAGTAACTGGTCCTCAATATCTGGTGTTCATTTCTGAATCGCGGTTCTGCACTACCTCGGATGACCGTCGTAGGCAAGCATGGCGGCTACCTGTGAAGAAGCCCCATACTTCCAGCGTTTTGCAGAGGCACAGTTAAGCAGATTGTATTGCGGGGCATGAATCAATAATAGAGTAATCGGATCTCGTCTTAGACTTATTTATCTCTGTCCCAATTCCTGTATAGTACTCCTACGTTCGCCATCCTCAGCGGAATTCTGTTTCATTTACAAATTATGCGCTAGAAATTCAAACAAAAGTAAACTTACTCTTTTGTACTCTCATGTATTTGAATTCATTTTTAAAATAAAATTATTTCGGCTATGCAGACATATCGTATTTATTAGGGATAACATCTGGCGCAGACTTTTGAACTATATGTGATATCTTTGGACATTACGTTTAGTGCACTTAACACAGCAATTGACTCGGTTAGTGATCAACTATTCGAGAAATCTTTTACTTTAGGAGTGGTTGAAGCCGCTGATGTGACGTTCTGGTAAGAAGTATAAAATTACACAACACAAACAACTTTAACAGCAAAAACAACACGAGCAAATGAAACTTTTAAAGTTACCAAGGTGCTCTAGAAAATTATCTGTATCGATATAGATCATTCTGTTACAAAAGAGAAATAAAGTTACAAATTGTAGTAAGAATATCTACTGGTTTACACAGTGAAGATTCCATTTTTTTTTTCGATTATGATCATTCACAGATTGTGGTAGCATTCCCGTAATTATATGGTCCAGGCCGGGAAATTCTCTTATCACAGTTGTAAAACCATAAAAAAAGAACTTCTAACCTACTAACCGTCCTTCCACATCTTCCTCATCATTTGTCTTTAATCGGGAGATACTGAAAATACGCTGTTTAAATTCTATTGCATGTACGATGCTCCTTCAATTAATGCTTTGCCCGTGTTAGAGCGTAGGCGGTTACAATGGGGGTGTTTACCCCTCCATGGTAAAGTCTGTGAAGACGAATTCCCCTTCCCTTCCCCAGTGTGACAATATGGATGACTGTTACAGTGTGTGTGTGTATGTTGAATGTAGAGAGTTGCTTGTGTTCTGGATGAGAGCTGAAAAAAGAGAGTGAAACTTGGTGCCTACCCATTCAGGCCTACTCTTCCGAACGACACCTCGCGCTGCCATGCTTAACGTCCCCATCCGATGGACGAATCACCATCAACCGCGTCGTATGCCGTCACTCCACACGCAATACGAAGAGGTTTGGTACTTACACAGGACCTTGGTGCACAATGATTAGAAATTGAGCTCCACCACCTCTGCTACCCTGCCGGCCAAGTCGTGATGGTGTTCTGATGGCAGAAGAAATTTTCATCACTGAGGCGAAGTAGCGGGACACAATTAGCCGTAAACAATAACTATTAAATGGAGCGGGCAGTATTAAAATGTAATACGCTGTTACGTGAAAGGTGGATTTCCATTGCGTTTCACCTGCTTTTCACGATATAGTAAGGCTATATACCAATTCTTGTTTCTTAAATTTCTGGCACTGTGTCTCTGAAGCCAATAGATGGCCGCAGAATAGCAACCGCCGATTGCGTTATGACAAGGAAAATGGGCGCGTGGGAATAGTTCGAGGTAAACTTTACTGTAAACAAAGAATAATCCAACGAAACTCAATGCAATTTTTTTTTTCTTTTTTATTTTTGACTTTACGCCTCGTCGACGGCTAGAGGCTTAGAGGCGGGATGGGACTGGGGACAAGAAACGGGAAGAAATTCGGCCATGGCCTTTTTGAAGGAAATATCCCGGCATTCGCTTGGAGTGATTTGGGGAAACTATGGTAAGCCAAAATCTGGATGTCTGGACGGGGATTTGAACCCGCGGCCTCTCGAATGTGAGGCCAGAACGTTAGCCATTCACTCAACACGCTCGATGAAAATCAATTCAGACAGTATCGATAAAAAATTGTTGTTCTTCAGCGAAACGTTATCTTCGGCATACGTCAGTGGTCTAAATGGGTCATTCAACAAGTGATTATACAAATACGTCTATAAATAATGGTTTTTGTGGATGTCAAGTTTAGATCTCAAAGCAATAACATCACCATTATTACAATCAAACAAACTTTCTCATTCAGTTTATCTTACAATCTGTAAAGATATCTCATTTTATACTCTTGCAACTCACAAAATTGCGAGTGACATTGAGTGCTTTGTATAAAAACTGATCTATCATCTGTGCATTCCGGTCTCTAATGGTACAAGGGACGAATACTGCCTTATTTTCGTAATTTTAATTTTTCTGGCATAGCTACCTGCGTATGGTGGTGGACGAGGTGTTTCTTAGTAGTGATAAATCACGTTGGATTTTCGCATGTTTCCTAATAAATCCATCCGAGCCTGGTTGGTGAACGGTGAAGCTCGGTCCAAGTATTCTGAAGGACACGGGTTCAAATTGCCGTCTGGACATCCAGATTTAGATTTTTCATGGTTTCCTGAAATCATTCCAGGTGAATACCAGCATGTTTCCATCAAAAAGCCATGGCTGAGTTCCTTACCGTCCCCATTCTCTCCCGGCTCTAATAACAACGATGTCGACAATTTGTAAATCTCGGAAGAAAGTAGTCGCCGGTTTGCCAGACAATCCCAGTGTAACCTCAAAACCAAGTCAATGACACTTTCTCTTAAGGACTATAGAAAGTTGTAATAGTTGCTAATTGTTACCGTAGCAGCGTCCAAAAAAAAGAAGTTCCATTCCCAATGTGCGGTTTACATGTAACACTACGTTTAAAAATAAAAATAAAATGAAAGAAAGTGGTTTGTCTTTTATAACTCCTATTAAGTTAAGTCCGTGATATATTTTATTAATAAACTAGCTTCCAAGCCCGTCAAAAATGACGGGTTTAACGCAGATACCGGAAATTCATTTCTTCAGACTGATTGCAATAGTGACAGAGAATACAGTTAGAACATTTGCATCGAATATAAATAGCTTCTAAGCCTCTCAAAAATGAATGTTCTGGTGATTCTTTTATTCTCAGTTGTCTAACAAAATAGAAATGTTAAATAACGCTCGTATAATTGTTTTTGTAATATTGTACATTAACAATAAACATTAACAACTTACGTTATGCCATATAAGATTATTTTTAACCCTAGTTTAGGCTAACTAGAAGTAATTATTTTAATATTATGACGTTCCTGTAAACAACTTAAATCATTTTAAAAAAAAACTGAAATAATTCGTTGCCTGACTAATGCTAATATTTGTGATCTAAAATGAAATTTTCTTCCACACGCGTATTAATACATTCACTGCATCGAGATATAAACGTAGTCCCATAATGCTTAGCTTAATAAAACAGCGATTAGAGAATATAACAGAAATTTCTACGTCGAACTAATATAAATAAACAAGAGCAACTAATAATTAATATGTTGATTTGAACGAAATATCTACTGTGATTTCAGTGTTCTATTAATTGGTTTCTTCGTTGATGCTTAAGTAAATAGAATTGTTATTAAATGACGCTCATAACCTGTACTATGCAGTGACATCTCTGTCCGTTGTTAATCCAGCGACGAAGGTCGTGTCGGTGACGTCAGAGCGTTGAGCACACAATGACCAAGCTTAGCCTAGTATATACAGTGGTTTCTAGAGCTACCACCCCAACTTTCGCACAGTACCAGACGACGCTTTACAAAATTAAAAGCCGGTGTGCCTCCGAACCACTGTTTCTATCTTTAGCAGAGCAATGGCTTCACTATTTCAGAATGAAAATATCTGGTGATTAAAAAAAAAAGTATTTTTTCGCTGTTTGCCAGACATTCCGAGAGAAATCAGAGGAAGATGTCGGGCACGTACCAAACCAAGAGCCTCGAGATCATGTAGTCGACGAAGCGTCTGTTTACTTGATCCTCGGTTTGCAAGTCTTCTCACGCACTAAACACTTCTCCGACCTGAAGCCCTGTGGAAAGGGGCGCTTCTATGAAGTTTAGCCAATCTCGGAAGGAATGGCTTCCCTGAAAGTTGATTAACGTCGCACATGTTGCTGGGTTAGTTCGGCGTTGCTCGTGTCAATGTGGTTACTATTCAAAACTCACTCGCAGTCCTCACACGCGTAGGTCATACTGACCCTTCCGTCACAAAGGACATGTTGTAAATATCCACATATCAGCCCACTCAACGTCGATAATAAAGCTTAGAGTCCCATATAGGTCACGGGTGACTTTAAGCCTTGTGATCCTCTGAAATGTACGCATTGTGGAGCACTGCAGTGCTGCAGGTTGACGGAAAGTATAAAGAAGGCCCCTTTAAATTGTCGAATGCTGATTTTCTTTTTTAAAAAAAAAAAGAAGATAAATGTGTTTGATTAAAAAAGTAGTAGAAGCGAAACAACTTTGTTCAATTAACTGTATATAGTAAGAGGGTGTATGAACTAAATAATACTTTCAACCTTAATTTCGAAAATTACTACAAGGTGCAGTAAAATCGAGGTTCGGCTCATAGTAATTGTTTACCTCGTTTAGTACCCCTAAAAGAATCGGTAGTCTTCGTTACTTGGATTGCAAAGTAATAATTTTTGTTATAACAGGGAAATGTTGAAAGTTTTAATGCATAATTCAAAGAGCACTAAAACTCGTAACTAATAACTTTCTACGAATTTCTGCAGCATGTCTGTGAAATGAAAATCATTTTCCAAAATTATTTTTTGCTACTAATTCCAGAATAACACGAGCCTATTTCATCTGAACACCGTGATAACTGGACCTGAAGGTTCAGTATTTTTTCATGCATAAGGATAAATAACAGATCTGCGACAAATATAGTTTCCTGGTGTGAATTCCGCAGCTAATAGCACCTTGTGTTTGCGATTCGAAGTGTCCTCATACGAACATTTCTGCTAACTCTAGTGATGTGTGGCAGGTAATTCAGCATTAATGGATAAGTATTGTTTGCTATTTAGTTACTGATGGGGCCTGATAACAATAGTAGATAATACTTATTAAAAACTATAAGAAGCACATTAATCATCGAATTGCAAAGTATTGTAAACTTTGATCTAATTATGCTTTGCATTTGCCAATTTATTTGAAGCTCTAATTTACAAGTGCCACTCTTTACGTAATACAATTGTAATTAAGTTAGAATGGCATATTTAATTTAACATAGAGAAAAGTGAAATAAAATTGTTTAATAGTTACAACCTCTACAATGTTCCCACATCAGGAGATGTATTACATTCCAAAACAAAGTACCAACGTTTACTACCTATGATTTTAGTGTCATTATTCATACAAGCACATCATTTTGGGCCAATAAAAATTAATAGGAAGTAAAAATACTACAATCATGTAATGAACTAACAATACCACCAAGTGATGACGCTTATAACCTCGATTTTATGGAAGCGTGCATTTTGAATTTTCCGAAAGTAAACTTTGAAGTTCGGTCACAACTAATTTCTACAAGAATTGAAGTAGTCAGTTACTTTGTTTGGGCATTCGTTTTCAGATGGCTTGTTTAATACACAGGCAATTTAGTTCTATGTGGAGCGACGTCATTCGATGTCAATTTACTTAGATAATAAAGTCCGGTGAGAAAATAACGCATTAGAACGAGTGCAGTGCATGTGATAGAGAAGATCTAACAGGATCCTTGACAGACAAACTCCAAACAATGTGAGAGGAAAACAGGATTGTCTCAGTAATGTTACAGATGAAAAATATCTATCTTCTTACGCCGTCGACATATCCCAATGATCCATTTTCTTAAGCAGTAAATCTTATAAAGTAATCGTATAACATCATCCGTATATCTACAATGGGAATAGAATTGCTTAAGGAGTTCACAAAAATGTTTGGTTCTTCCACGTGATTAAGTTAAAGAATTGCAGTTCATTTGTGTCCCAGATACTGATTTTCTCCATTTACAAATGAAATAAAAGAAAATATTGCACTGCGTTTCCCTTATAAATATTTCTGCACAGAACGTCTTCTAAGTGGTTTGAATTTTCCTAGCACTCTATCAAAAGCCTAAATAGGAGTAATCTAAATATGGTTCCACTGTTCTACACATGCTCTGATTTTGGGAGTGATTCAGACCATTCATTGCGGGTGCTGTAATTTCCACAAACAGTAGTGTACAAGGCAAAGTCTTGGAACTTGCTGTTAACCTGATGGGTATAAATATGCCACAGTAGCATCGATTTATAATAAATTAGGGGCAAATGACTGATATTATGCTTTTTAAAAATTTGGACCTGGCAGGTAAAACTAATGGAAATACAAACAACACTACCAAAAATTTCTTAAAAAGAAGGGATTTTCAAATAAGCAGCGTGTATTTAGAGGAGGTTTTTCAGGACTTATTTTGTGGACTGTATAAAAGATACTTGAGACGAAATTTTCAATTCACATTTTGGTAATAAATGTATACAAGAAACAGATAGAGAAAAGCTTAGAATTGTGGTGAATAAACTTAAAAACCACGGAATATATGAGGAGGTGACGCAATTCTTTAAAGTCAGCGTAGAAAGTGAAATAGCGGTAGAGATGGACCTGGTAACAGCACCAAGACTGCTCATTATTGTAACGAATGCTTTTGCTGTTGGTTTGGAGCATGGCGTTGGCCTGTATTAGATGACGTAATGCTGTATAGTAGAATTATATGGAAGGAATATTGTGAATATTTGCAGAGGGATCTTCAGAGGTAATCTATTTTTCCGCGTAAGCAATGAATGAAGTTAATAGGCCGAAATAACGAGCTTATTATTTACTAACATAACAATGATTTGTTTGATTGCACAGAAGATGGCTACTTGCTGGTGGGAGAATTTAAATATAAAACCTTGGCATATCAATTGATAATAGGGAGACGATTAGGGAAGGTTTTAAAATAGTATGGCAAAGAATAATGAGAAAAGTTACTTACAAAAAGTCGTACGGGATCTACGTTATTTAATGGAATTGGAAGGAGTGCAAAATAGGGGAAGTAGATTTGTTTGTAGAATCTACAATGAATCGTGTAACTGAAATCATAAAAGGTTCAGTTGGGAGTCATTGAAGGGCAGAAGGGGGGTGAAGACAATGCTGGACACATACTGGAGTTACATTGACGATGAGGCATGGGTGAATATTGGAGGAAGTGCGTGGAAGGTAAAGGTCAAAAATGACCACGAAAATATTAGTTCTCTATTAAAGGCACAAGCGAGGGTCAAGTTTTGCTTTGTAGTTGTGGGAATCGAGGATCTCAGTAACTTACTTGATAAAGTGATGTCAGAAAAAGAGTTAAAAGTAAAATGGAACATACATCAGCAGAAGATGTGGAGAGAAATCGTCAACGAAGCTTCAATGAAGATCTAGGACGGATGTTCTCTACCTGTTCGATCTTGTTCCGGATTGCTGCAGTGGTGGGAGGGTAAACTTAGACTGGACAGCTATTCGTTCTCTGGATGCTACGTTCACTACTCGACCCAATTTGTTCGTGCAGGATTACACCATCCTTCCTGAGAGAAGAAATCAATACCGGACACTCGTCTTAGTCTGCTCGGTCCACTCTGCGAGAGGAACAGCCCAAGTGCTAAGACAATGGCCTGCAAGCCCAATTCTGCATTGTCCAACTTCCGGTTAGATCCCAAAACTTTTCACAAGCTAATCTCATGTTCCAGCCTACTTCACAACAGTGTTGTATTGAGTTGCAATGACAGAATCCATATCATCATCATCTGTCATTTGCCAGCCGGGCGAGGCCCGACTGACTGGCTGTTTTACCGTTTCCCCGGTCTTCAGCCTCGGTATAATAATATGCCCCATGACTCCGCACCAGCAGCACGCCGCCTATTATATATATATATAACGCTTACTTTCCATGTTAGAGCTCATTTTAGTTTCGTTAGTATGTACTGTACTTCCTCGATTCACCGCTCGTATTGTGGACGGCTGTGATACAATACGCCATTCTCCAGGGCTGCATCAGCGCATCAGGGATTCCATGCGACGGAGGGTGGATGCATGTATCCTCGCTAACGGAGGACATTTTGAACATTTCCTGTAACAAAGTGTTTGAAGTCACGCCGGTACGTTCTATTGCTGTGTGTTTCCATTCCATGTTTAATGTGATTTGAAGAGAAGTAATAAAATGAACTCTAACATGGAAAGTAAGCGTTTCGGGACACATGTCCACATAACACATTTTCTTTGTTTGTGTGTGAGGAATGTTTCCTGAAAGTTTGGCCGTACATTTTTGTAACACCCTGTATGTATATATATATATATATATATAGAGAGAGAGAGAGAGAGAGAGAGCTATATTACGATATATTACTTTTCAAAGACTTTCATTCTCGAACTACGCCTAAAAAACGACAAAAATGTGTCATTTATTTTTTTTGTTGTTGCTTTCGGTGAATCACACTCGAAAACAGTCAAGTGGGTGCTAGCCTACATCTTCCAAGGTAGCTGTAACTGACTTATTCAATTAAAAAACAGTAAGAAGACTTTCATCTAAGAGCTGTTTAACATAATCCGTTGTCCCTCTAACTACTTCTATAATCTGCAAGTTATAACTAAATTCTTGCAATAGTGGTACATAATTTTATATAGATTTCCGTGCGAAAGTTTGGCAAAAAATAACATTTCCCTTTGTCTATCTGACATTGAATTCCTTCATGTTGATAAACATTCTTGTGTCACATGTTAAGGCGTGCAAAATGATATTTCTTTCCATTTTAACATCGTAAAAAAGATGCCACCTTCACTGGAAACATATCAGTCTAGTATTTCATGACAGGGAATTGACGTCAGTGAAAAGAGCGCCTTTATCCCTGCTGATACGATAAGATAATTTGTTTCAGAAGGGCAGGTGGACTACTTATGCTCTTTTGTCGAGGATAAATTCAATGAAAATGGTTTCAGTTAAAAATCAGCAATGCCTATTAAAAAGCCTGGAGGGTGAGTGAACTTGGATTAAAATCCCGACCACCCGTCCAGGTTTCGGTTTTCTACGGTTTCTCGAGATTATTCCAGGTGAATACTGGGATGTGTTCCTTCAAAAGGCTATGGCCGAATTCCTCGTCCAAAGTTATATCCCACCTCTAATTGCTTCGATGTCGACGAGGGTGAAAGCCAAAAACATCACGCGATTATATTCCAAATCCCTCCTTAGTGTTGATGGAAGAACGATGTACGACACAAGTGACATTGAGTTGAAAACTGGCGACCCTCATAGTGTCCTCCGAAAGAGTAGACCTGAATAGAACGACCTGATTTCAGCTTCTCCCTTGTTTCACATTCACGCATACAAAGGAAAGGAACCGACCATTCTACATGTGAAAAACATTGCCCAAAAGACAACTATACCTTGTTCACTCTGAACTGGCGGTTCAAGGACATATTCCTCTTGCCCCGCTCCTCACATCACCACTTTTCACCTTTCTCTTCCTATCTGTCCAGGCTGATCGCTGTGTACAGGAAGGCGACTGGTGAATTTCCGCTTCACATGTACGTCTAAGGACAGCGGAGTGGGGGTAGAGCATACCTCGAGCCGCCTCTGTAAACTGGACAGGCTATAGCAGTAACACTATGTTCGGTATCATCGGTCGCTGCGCAATCGTTTTCGTGTCTTTCTCCTAACCACTCCGATCACGTGTTGAACAGCAAGAAATGTCCATTACGATAATGTCAAATGACCTCGTAGAATGATCCATTTTCTCAAAAATCATGGAAAAAGTCGAAGCGTAGCAATAACTGTCATATATCTTAAGAATATTTAGATCATTACTTTCTTTGTTTACTGACATCATGATTACTGATAACTTAAATATTATATTACCAGCCACACATTGAATATACCGCAACCAAACAATAGTATGTTATTTTTTTACTTCTGCTAACAATCTGTGAACCAACTGTTATTTGAATTGCTTATTAGAATTGCATAATCCTTAATAATTAATTGCATGATGTAGAACCGAAGTATTTCGTGGTGTTATGTATTAATAAAAAAAAAAATTCTCGAGCTCTCAGTCACAATGCTGAGACATTCCATGCGTACTATCCTATTCCTTCATTCTCAACCAACTGTCACCTGTAAACTCCAGAACTAATTATAAACTTGATCCAAACTCGCAATCTCATAATTACTGCCCTATTATTCAGAGAGATTCAATACACAAAAATCAGTTGCAACGTTTAGCGATAATCATATAAATAACTCATTTCTGGATACTTTTTGTTGTGCCAAGTTATATTACAGACACGTATGCTTTAAGAGACGTAGTCAATCATACTGCGACGAGTTTCTTTTATTTTATTTATAAGGTACTCGCAACTTAGGGCTTTTTGTTGGTTTACGAAGATTTACATCGGTTTCCAGGAGGTTTAAGCTACCTCCAAAGTATGTTTAATTTGATTAAATTGCAATGGAGCAAAAGTTCCGGTGGCAATCTCCCTTAAAACCAATCTTCCCCTTTTCCTGCACCCACCAACATTTGCTCTCTACAAATTTTAACTTTAAATTCTTTCAACGTTTTTGGTAAATTAATCATTATTCCAATCCCTACCATCCTTACCTAAAAAAAAAAATCTTCCCACATCCTTGTGCCTGAAATCCAGTGCTAGCTTTTCCCTTCCATTCACTAATGTTCATACCTATACCAATATCTTTCCACGCCTCATCACCAGTATACGCCTTGTACACTCCTATAACCCCCTTCACCATCCTCCTGTCTTGCAATGAATCCCATTCCAGCTCCTTTATCATGTCAGTCACTGATTGCATTCTGCAATAATTTCCAGAAAAAAATCTAGCAGCCCTTCCTTGCATCTTCTCCAACTCCTGTATTTGATACTTAAAATGTGGGTCCCATACTACACTACCATATTCAAGGGATGTTAGTCTCTTGATACTTTCGAATGATAGACAGCTTCTGAAATAACGACGGCATCGATAAACTTTTATTCTGACAATTATTTCGTCGAAACACTAAAAAAAAACAACATACATGAACAAGACAAAAGACTTTTCTGAAGATTTAAAGCACTTACACTAAAAAAGCGATAAGCCATATAACACTGTTCCAAGCGATAACGGGAGATTTCATAGGAGTCGTAAGATATTCTACAGAACATTAAAAGCATACAAAATCGTACAAAACAATTAAAAATTATTAAAAAAATTACTAAAAATCATGAAGAAACATTTTTAAATCATATTAGGATATATACAAGCATTTGAACATCAAAATGACGAAATGAAACACATCATTACTAACAGTCTATTTACTAATATTTCAGACACTATCTAATCAAATTATATTTCCTTTCAATTATTTTCAACCATCAAAATACTACAAATTCTTAGAAAAAATATACACTTTACACTTAACCACTGCTTATTTCTCTCAGACACAAAGGTAATCAATTAATTTAAATGAATTAAAATTAGTAAGAAATTGGGTCATACGATTGTTAAAAGTTCACAAATTTACAATGTTGTCAAATTTTAATATTGAGCTATTTGTTTTGGGGGAACAATCCGAGGTTCAGTCTTGGCTTCGATTTGATTTTGTTGTACATGCAAAATATTTTCACTTCAGTTTACCATCGCATTCGAAATCCTCCTGTGAATGCAGCCCTTGTGACATACGAACCCTTTGTTCGCACACTACACACCGTTTAATGGAATCTTAATACTTCTTTTGACAGCATTAAATTAAATTTTTGTGTTATAAATCTCTAATATGACACTGCACTGCAATCCTATCAGCTCAGTCCCACG
Organism: Vandiemenella viatica; assembly: GCA_031002005.1. NCBI lineage: Eukaryota > Metazoa > Arthropoda > Insecta > Orthoptera > Morabidae > Vandiemenella > Vandiemenella viatica. The sequence continues at coordinate 150,786,283 of JARYHS010008074.1, read as the reverse complement.
AATTTACTACATCAACCTTTTGTTATGTTTTTTAAACCTGTAATTTGGATCCCAGATGCTGTTGTCAGATTAGCTTTTTAATCAAATAAATAAACTACATATGGCTGTAATCACCTGTTGATGGAATTTCAGACAGCTGGGCATCCCACCTCAATCACGGGTTAACCTGATCCGGTAATCCCGTTCAGTAAAGTTTTACGTGAAATCCAAACCAGCGTTCATAGCTTACTTCAGATGAATAAAACGAATTTTTTCAAACAATAATATAAGATAAATGACCCCGAAAAAAATCATAGTGTGTTAGAGTACGAAACAAAGACACTCGGAGTCCTGTTCAACAGTCGGTTGTCATGCTGTATGAGTGTTCTCACATGGACAAGAGTAAATATCGCTTCTCACTTGGAGAATAGGGCAATGCCATTATTTTTGTACTCTGATGTTAAATGATTACAGATGGAATTTAAAATTTTTTGATTATGTTAGATATGATCACTTTTACCCCGCGTCAGAACAGTTTCGGGGATGTGGAATAGTACATAAAGATATTATTATTATTATTTTTATCTCCTTAACGTCTCGCTAACTGCGAGGTCTTTTAGAGACGGAAAAGGATGGGGGGCAAGGAATGGGAAGGAATTCGGACATGGCCTTTTGAAGGAATCATCCCGGCATTTGCCTGGAGTGATTTGGGAAACCATGGAAAACCCAAATCTGGATGCCCGGACGGGGATTCGAACCGCCGTCCTCCCGAATGCGAGGTCAGAACGCTAGCCGTTACACCACCACGCTCGGTCATAAAGATATTAACAAACCGATAATTACTGAACATACCATTGATATAATCAGTTTCTATTACCAACTACAGAAACATAACAACGCGTGTTAGTTACTATATACGAATACTGTTATCAAACAAACTGCTGCATTTGTAAACAATTTCAACTCAAAGAAAATCAGACACCGTCTTTGTGATTGTGATTAACTTTGTCACTATTCCCTTCCCTACATCAAACATATATAATATTCAGACACTCTACTTGTGGCTTAGCGGTTAAGGCATCTGCCTGTAAATCAAAAGATTTCTTGCTCGAATGCCGGTTTCAGCTGAGATTTCCATCCTTCACCTCTGGCACAGCTGGCTGCTGATGTGAAGTACGCCAGAACTCAACCGTGGTTCGAATTTACTGTGCGTTCACTGTTTTCCCGTGCTGAAGGAAGTCTATCAGAAGGGGGCCGTCCTGATCAAAGAAGAACGTCAGCATTACCTTTCCTGTACTTGTGGTGATGGACTCGGATTTTGTTGGTGGAGGTAACCCTCGATGCTTCCACTGGAGACTTTGTCGTTTCGATTCTGGTTCGAAGTGATGATGACACCAAGACTCATCTCCAGCCACCACTCGTGATGGTGTGAACACTTCCGGCGCTCAATACGACCTCGGCGGCTACGGCTGTCCTGGGTAAGGAGTCCATCAACCAGCTGGACGATGTCATCGGTAATGCGGTGTGGTGTTCCAGACCGCCCATCATCGGCTAACGACACCCGTCCTTCTCTCAAGCGCTTGTGCCACGCCTTGACCCTAGCAGGGGACATGCAGTGTTCACCGTACACTTGTAACATTTCTTCGATGAATATCCGTTCCCCTTACTCCTTCTACTGTCAAAAGAACGAATAACACCTCTTTGCTCTTCTTTTGACGCCTCCATTTCAGTGCTTACAACACGAATGAGCGCTGGACGACTGACGCATGCTTCTGCTAGCTTTGTAGTCACGTGACTTGTACTCGTGACCCTCTAGCGGCGGGCATGTAGACTTCCGCGCTCTTGTCGGAAACCCTCTTTGTTGCTGACGCAACGATATTGCCATTCTGTAACCGGTTTGCACATTCCAGACTCCGATTCGTTTCTTTTTGAACGTTCCTTATATTATATCTGTGTCTGTCAGCGCTAAGACTAAAGTGTTCAGTACTTTCTGCTTCAGAAGATGTTGTGCTGGCACTGTAATCGCACCTAGATTTCTAAACAGTTTTCTGCAAGTTATCCGTGGGGTTGTTCCGCAAATAATTCTTAGATCACGTATTTGTGACATAAATACCTTCTGTGCTTGTGGAGAGTTTACCAGAAGGAGATGTCGTAACTGACCAGGGAGTGAAAATATGCAAAATTCATCAACTTCCTTGTTTCTATATCAGCTGTTCTAGCTATTGCCCTCAGTAAAAACACCTCAGAATGGAAATGACCAAATTTAAAGCCAGTGCCTTACCCGGTACGAGCGTACGCTTTTATTATGTTGTGAGTTATCTCTCCATAGTAACTTCACGGGGTGAGGAAATGGGGTGGTTTCCTCTTGCTTTTCTAAGTGTAAAGGTGTTCATAATATAGTAGCAACCTCTGGCTATGATTGTTGGGTAGGTATTTGAGGCGCCGCGAAAATTTATATAACACTTCTGTTATGTCTGACTACAAAATCGAAGAGCTGGCTGCTGAGTAGGGGGGGCATAGTCGAATTATTATTTATTTATTTTACTTTAAAAATTGTTTTTCATAAATATCGAAAAAATTACATTTGTAGCATGTTGAAGTTTACGCATAGTCATATTTTCATCAAAAAAAATATATATATTTTTTGTAAAGACAGGCCATTTTAGTGGGACTTTTTACCTGCCAGGTAACCGAGAATGTTATGAGTGAGCGCAAGTATCAGTCGGCCGCCACTATACTTCTCACAGGCGCTCAGGTTTAACATTCCCAATCACCTTGCTGGTAAAAAGTCGAAGCAAAACAGCTTGTCTTTTCAAAAATATTTTTTTTTCTAAGTGTAAAAATTATTCTGTGCACGCCTCAAATATATTTATTAAATAAAATTTTGAAAGAAAGATAAAAATTTTCAAGTTTAATAATTCAGCTATGCCCCCTCCCCCCCTCTACCCATCAGCCAGCTCTTCCATTCTGTACTTAGACATTACAGAAGAAGAGTTATACAAATTTTCACGACGCCTCAAATACCTAACTAAAAATCTTTACCAGCTCTCGGACTGTAAGTGGTGGTAAGTGTCACGGTGTATACTTAAAGTGAGATGAAAGACGGAAGGGGTTGACACCCTTTGCCAGCCAGTTCAGGCCTACTCATGCGAAAGCGTCAACAGCATATATTTATGGTTTCTCCCCTCATAGATGTCGAGGTCATTAGAACCAGGAAGAGATTTGGGACAAGGAATGAGAAGGAATTCGGCTATGACCTAGTAGGAACCGTCCCGGCAATCGCATGGAGTAATTTGGGGAAACATATGGAAAACCCAAATCTGGATGGCCAGACAGGGATTCGAACCCACATCCTACCAAATTCGAGGCCACAGCGTTACTCCTCACCTACCACGCAGTCTGAGACATAGCTTTTTAGTTTAACTAAATTATAATTTCAAGTTGCATTGATGACAATATGGCAGTTTTTTTCCGGCTGCTCGGTCCTTTTCTGTCGCAGCCATCGAAACTAACCGGGAAATCCTAACAATTAATGGGGACCTACAGCTCAACGTGGAATACGAAACACGTAGCGTGCAATAGGTGAATATCAGATTCAATACCTAATAATTTCGATAAGATTTGTATCTGCTGGGAGTTATTTCTCTTTAAAGGATTCTAATTTTCAGGCGACTTTGTCTTCTTTTCCTTATGGGTTTACGCCTGGTCGACGTTGAGGCCATTAGAGGCGGGAAAGGACTGGGGGCAAGGAACAGGAAGGAATTCGGACATGGCCTTTTGAAGAAACCATTCCGGTGATTTGGGGAAACCATGGAATACCCGGATCTGGATGCCCGGATGGGGATTCGAACTGGCGTCCGCCCGAATGCGAGTCTTTACTTCTCGCTATTTACGATGTCACAGCAAATTTGGAGCATACCTTACTTTACTTTTGGGTATATGGGCTGCGCTTGATCGAAACCGCGTCAAAACCCGACCACTGTTTTTCCATGAATCCCCGTTTAACGTCGCTCGAAGATAAAACAAAGATCATTTTATTCTTGAGACCCTGGTCTGTACAGTGTTCAGAGCCCATTGAAAATTCGTCGTTCAGCATAACGTGAGTTGTTTCTCGCAGTCTAAGTATTGACAGCATAACATATATAGAAGTCATCCACAGCTATATTGAAGTGGTTAAAGATAATTAGTTCTTTCTGCACAGAAATTGGATAATTATTATTCTTAATTCATATATCAAACTACAGTTGACAGAGCCATCATTCACTTGATAAAAAAACTTCTTGGAATAAAAGATCTTCTACGTAAAAATGCAAGGTGTGCTATCTATATAATTATATGAAGATGAATGTATGTATGTTTGTTTGTTTGTTCTTCATACAAATCCACAGTTTTAATCCGATCTCGATGAAACTTTGCACACTTATCCTTTGAAACAAGGAGAAAAATACAGTCTACTCTACATTTGGTTGAAAATATATCTGTATAAATAATACATGTTGTCCTATAATTTCGAAATATTACTGAACGGCGATAAACAGACGCGTTGGATATGGAGGTCTCTGTACTATCTTTCCGTGTAGTGGTCAGGTAGCTCAGTGGTTAAAGCGCTTGCTTACTAATGTTTGGGTCGTGGTCTCCGATTCAAATCTCCGTGGAGGCTAAGATTTTTAAAAATTGTTTTTGATCGTAAGAGTCACGCCTGGGCTGTTGGTTATTCGGATTGAATGTTAAACTGTAGATATCACAAAGTTAGGGGTGCAATCCGAGGCAAATCGTAGATAGTCTTGCAATGCTGTAGGTGTACACTTTTTTACGTTATATTAATCCATCAGGGGTGATTCGTAGTCAGTGTGTGATATGCAGTAGTAATACTATAATAAATGCGGAAGCAAGTCTCTTGTCTTATGCTACGTTTTGACAACTAAATGCCTATACCAATATTGATGGAATTTTACGAGAAAATCTGTAGTGAGGGCACAAGACTTTTTTTTTAATTATGTTTAACAGTTGTAGTCACGAAATTTGAGAACTTATCGAATAGTGACGGAGAGACGGATGTGTGTGTCAGTCTGTAATGTTACGTCGCTTGCTCAAGCTATGCTTCTCATGCATTATGTTAGTGTATAATTTGTTAGTAAATTTCATTTAGAGAAAAAACGTATTATTTAGTATAGAGATCGATTTTCTCTATCCTATTACTTTGTGTCTGCTTAAATGTTTTTGGCACCAATTTATTTTGCCTTCTTTTTTGACATGACTTGCGGGCGTAAACTGGCCTAAGTTGTAGCTCTAGCAGAGCACGAGCAGCTTAGGTTATTAGAACCCAAGAATCGGATGCTCATGCTGAAGAAAGAAGAAAAGTCCAAGCTGAAATAAAGTTTCCCTTAGTTACCACCCCCCCCCCTCCCAACATCCCCTCATATTCGTTTGATTTTCTGTTTTTAAACATGTTGGAAATTGATTCTCTTCAGTGGCTCGATGGTAGAATGATAAAGTGATGGGTTTTCGGTCATATTATGCCGACTCGGTGTTCTTTGAGACCAATCCTTCGCTACCAACAACTTTTTGTAATCAATTCTGGCAAAGAAATTCTTAATCCACGCGTACGAAGTCGCGGGTATCAGTTAGTCTTCTATACATAAGAAGAATACTGACTCCCACAGGGATCAGTATTAGCACCCACACTTTTAAATACATACGTGAAGGATATTCCAACAATAAAAAACGTTCGTTTCCACAATTTTCTGATGAAACGACGATTTATGCCGCTGGAACTAAACATAGCAATATCTTTTACACATAAAAGACCGGAACTAAACCGCCACTTGACTATATTCGGAAAACAGCACTTTGGAGACACTATAGACAAATCGCTCAAATTTAGTCAACATATAGCAGAGAAACGGCTAAATGTCCTAGGTATAATCAAGAATCTATTTCCTATACTGATCAGTCAATTAATGAGCCTAAAAACAAAACTGCATCTGTACAAAACATCAATATTACCAGAAATAACATATTGCAGTTAAATTTGTGGAACAAAGTGAACAACATACCTACAGCATTTACAGACATTGCTAAACAGATGCCTCCGCCTAATCCTAAATGCTGACAGATGGACAAGAATTACAGAAATGCACGAAATAGCACAAATAGAATCAATAAGTCAAGTTGTAAAAGATCGATTCTTTTTGATGATCGTTTGGAGTCGACTCACTCCTTGCTGAGAACCGATTCTTTCAAACGACTCTTCGATTCTTTGGGAGTTATATTTTGAAGGTAGAGCATGATCATGGTTTATTAACTCATGTTGAGGAAATTATTAACAAATGCTAACTGGAATAATGAAATTTATGTTTATTAATTAAGTTGTAAGTTATTTATTATGAAACAAGATATTTTATTATTTAAACAAATCAAAATCCAATAAAAATTATGCAGTTTACAAAAAATTACACCAATGTACTATTACTATTTGCAGAAAGCATTTTCTCTCATTTTTGTTATGTGCGTCGATTTCCCTATTCAGTCATTAACTGTCCAGCCTTAGAAAAAATCATTCCAAATGGAAGAACTTGGTTTTGGTGGTGGATTAGGTAAACGAACTTCTTCCTCAGATTCCTTGAAACCAAGTGCTGGCTGAGCCCTTGTTGTTTATTTTCCAAATTTAATTTTACTATCTTTCTCATGCCACGATCCAATATACCTATCTTTGAGACGTACACCCTTTCTGAAGCAAAGGCCTCCTTTGTCACTTCCAAAAATACTTCTAACATATTTACAGCCTGCTTAACAACTTACCATTCAGACTCTGAAAATGTCATGTGGGGATTAACAAGTGCTAATACTGCAATAATAGGCTCCTTAAGAGTTAAAAATCTTTTTAACATAATGTATGTGGAGTTCCACCTATTGGGAACATCCTGTTTTAGTTTTAAGGTAGCAATACCAGTAGTTTTTTCCATCTCATGCAATTTTGCAGTTGTATGGCTGCTTCGCTTAAAAAATTGTACCATCGTTTTACTTTGTAGATAGTTCTCTCGATAGAACTCTTAATTGCAGACTGAACGGCCTAATTAAGGTCGTGACCAAAACAGGTTGTGTGTCTCACGGCTCCTCTACACAATCGCCCATGATGGGCGATTAAAAACGTGGCCATTATCGTCGCGATCATGAGTTGCTGTCTGTGTATTCTCATTTACTGACTGTTGTCTGTTGAAAATGGATGTCAAAGTGATAGCGGCTTGTGGTGATCACGGATTAATAAGTTACTCTATGTTACGCAACCATAATTTTATAGATACTTTGAGGTAATTAGGTTTTTGTTCGATGTAAATGTTATCTGAGTAATTTCGGCTGGTGCTGGCGGAACATTGTAAAATTATTAATTTACTGAATTAAAGTTATAATAAGTACAAAGAAAGACGAATCTTTCATTGATCAGATAATTACTATAACGTATTTAAAAAAGAAGATAAGGCGACCGTGTAACTAAAGAAGAGAAGACCATAATCTTCCGGAAATAACTGGAAAACATTAAATAAGTACCAGGCAGCAACGAGGCACAAAGAAAAATAACACATGCTGCTGCTATCTATATGTTTAGTATATACTATATATAACCATTATCGGAATGAGCATCAAAAACAAAAAAGTCATGTAAAATAGATAAAGGAAGAGAAGATGGTGGATGTCGACTATTCACCGCAACTGAACAAGGTACAGAGCCTCCTATTATTGTGCTAGGTAGTAGGTAACTCTTGCTTGCGACTTCGTTTTCACTTCTCCGTCCATACACAGGATTTCTCTCCCTCTCCCCCCCCCCCCCAGACAAACCATGAACAAACAACTAGCCGAACTACTAGCAGAACCATCATAAGAAATTGATTTTTTTAAAACTGCTTAACGTCTCTCTAACAGCGAGGTCTTTAGAGACGGGAAAGGATGGGGGGGGGGGGCAATGAATGGGAAGGAATTCGGCTATGGCCTTATGAAGACAGCATCCCGGCATTTGCCTGGAGTGATTTGGGAAACCATGGAAAACCCAAATCTAGATGCCGGGACGGGGATTCGAACCGCCGTCCTCCCGAATGCGAGGCCAGAACGCTAGCTTTTACACCACCACGCTCGGTGGAATTTGATAACTTCGATCGCATGTCATCAAGCAACTTTGAATATCTAGTGCAAAAAAAAAAAAATCTCCATTGGTTGCGAAAAAAAAGTCGTATTTTTTGGACCTCTGCGTGCGACTGAACGATGGGCGATTGTGTGGACACGCGTACGATGATCGGCACGCATTCCTCTGATGTACCGAAAACTAACCGATCGCTCACGATTATAGGCGATGATGAACGATGGCCACTCACAGACGATTACAGGTATCCCCTCTACACAATTGCGTGCCTATAATCGCCCATCATGGGCGATTGTGTAGAGGAGCCTTCAGGTTTAAAGAAGCAACTGTCACATTAATGTTTGCCGCATTGTTAGTTACCACAGCACATACTTTAAAACTTATATCTCATATTGATCAAATACCCCTTTAACCCATCTAGCTATATTTTCAGCCGTCAGCTTATCTGGAAATACAGTGCAATCTGAAAGGGCTGATTTCAGATTTGTATTATCATTATAGAAATGTGCAGTGATGATATAAAAACTCACGGTATTTAAATCTATCCAGCCAACTTATTTAGAAAAAAATTAAAATATATTTGTCTTTTGAAGAGAAAAATGTAAAGTACATGAATAAAAGTATTTTTAAATTTAAGTATTTATTGCCTTAAATACATTTTTTTCGCTCGTAAGGGGCCTATCTTTTTTTGTTTTGTTATTTCAAAGTGATGTAGTTGGTGCTGCATTCTAGATCTAGAATTATAAATAAATGAACAAATTTTACTTAAATTTGTGGACGCTCTGTTTCTCTCTTCCCATCATTTAGCGTTCATTTCGTTTCGTCATAGGCCTAGTATGTGCGACTTGAATGGAGTGAAGCGGAAATATCGATTTGATCCATAGAACTCAAAAACCCTTTCCTTCCCCCGGAGTGTAGCTTAGCGAGAATGGCGTTGGTCGAAACGGAAATATGTTTTGTTGCTCGCAGTAATTAAAGATGGCTCGGCTGTTATAGTGAAACGTTTGTAAATCATCCGACATCAAAGGCTTGTTGCTAGATTGTTGGAAAGCTTTATTACCGATCCCAAGGCCTGTTGCAGATTGTTGTTTTTTTTTTTTTTTTTTTTTTTTTTTTTTTAATGGCATTTGGCAACGGAGGCCATACAGCCAGCTCAAGGTGATTATAATTGCTTTCAGTGTATAGACGCCACAGGACGGACAGGACATTCACACAGACATACAACACTTAACATCCATGCCCGCGGCCGGATTCGAACCGGCGGCCTTCGGCACGCGGAGCTAGCACTCTAGCCCCTACGCTACCGAGGCCGGCCAGATTGTTGTTGTTGTTGATGTTGTTGTGGCTGTGGCTTTAGGGCGCGTCGACAGCGAGGTCATTAGCGCCCTTGTTGCAGATCGTAATTGTTGATTGTGATCATTAATTTGGTAGCATATTTGTATCTCGTCTCGCTACAGATGATCCAATTTTACTCAATAAATCTGGAAAAAGTTTTTTAAATCTTCCATATGGTGCTTTTCTAGTTAATCAGTATATCACTAGCATTGTATCTGTAAACGAATAAATCATTGTTTGCTTAAACGACCTAATTTAAATTTTATGTTTATTTTCAGTATTATTAGCCTTTATATTCATCTACGAAAACCATCCACCAATTTCTTTTCCTTCCACAGTTTTCCTCGTAATAACATCACTAATTAACAGTACATAAGCCACTTCGGCACATGCTAAATCTTTTTTACGGTCCAGGTCATAATATTTGTTCATTTTTATTGCAAAATATTTGCATTGTTCACAATAATTATGAACAGAAGAACAACAAAACAGTGAAGAATAACGTATGACGAGAACTGGGCGCGCTCCAACACAATTTAATTAATTACTCGAGGTCATTCCCAACTTCAAAAATACGCGCAACGCGGGAATGGCACATGGCTCTGAATTCGGCATACTTTTTACCCTATCCTCAAACCCTATATTTCTGGTAAAATATACAATTTATGCGACGGAATGCACTTGTTAATTTAATTATAAATCTAAATATATGATGTGGTGATGGCATCTATAATGTTTTGGAAGGAGACCAAAAATTAGTAACTAGTTCAATTAACACGAAAAAATGTGTGTTTAAGACAGTAAATTCCTAAATTTAAAAATACTGTTTTTCTTCTTTCGTATGTTTTTCATTTTCCCCTCCCAAAGATAAATATACTCTGTTTTCCCACAAATAAACTACACGCCGTGGGAACTAGGCTAATGAGTCGAAAGGAATCACGAGTTACGCAAATATCAAGAGTTGAGTCGAAACCGAGAAGAGCCAATGAGCTGGAGGTGAGTGGAGAGCGAGTGAGCCGAGAGTCGTCACCACTGACGAGTTAACGACTCAGAGTCGACTCATAACCTGTGCGAGTAGTGAGCGATTGTCCAGCAGCTCCCCCTTACCAACTCTTGAGTGAACCATGACTCATCCAAGTAAGCCGATTGAGAAAACGGATTTTTTAGACGATTCGACTCTTTGAATCGATTAACGATTCTTTTGCCCACATCTAATACTGGACTCCCACAGGAATCAGTATTTGCACCCACACTTTTAAATATACACGTGAAGGATAATCCAACAATAAAAAAATGTTCATTTCGACAATTTTCTGATGACACGATGATTTATGCCGCGAGAACAAAACATAGCAATATATTTAACACATAAAAGACCGGAACTAAACTGTAACTTGACTATATTCGGAAAACAGCACTTTGGAGACACTATAGACAAAACGCTCACATTTCGTCAACATATAGCAGAGAAACGGCTAAATGTCCTAAGTATTATCAAGAATCTATTTCCTAATCTGATCAGTCAATTACTGAGCCCAAAAACAAAACTTCATCTGTACAAATCATCAATATTACCAGTAATAACATATGGCTGTTAAATTTGGGGAACAAAGTGTAAAACATACCTATAGCATTTATAGATATTACAAAACAGATGCCTCCGCCTAATCCTAAATGCTGACAGATGGACAAGAATCACTGAAATGCACGAAATAGCACAAATAGAATCAATAAGTCAAGTCGTAAAAAGATTAACCGTATACTTTCATCAAAGATTCGATACACTATGCCAAATAGAAAATAGATTGCAAAACATTGAAACAACAATTCCTAAATGGAACAGGTTCAAAGTACCATTATTAATTATTAAGACTCCAATTTGAAATTACCAGCACATCAAAGGGGTTTTTACAAAGACCTCCCAGGAAGTCAAAATTTTCCCCTTAAGATAAAAATTAGATAAAACAATAAACGAACTATTAAAACCCTAGCCAGGAGGCCAAAGGTGTCGGTGCCAACAACACAAGAACATCAGCATGGAATATAATGTGTATTATCAAAATTAGACCCACATCTTTTAAACCAGCTTATCATTAAGCTTGTTATTAAGAACGATTTCAAATTGTAGTTTAGAACCTTTACACGTACCCTTTTTCTGGGTGATTATAAAGTTTTAGAAGTATAGAAAAAATATGATCATACGTACAATACACACATTTTCAATACTTATATAAACACAACAATTATATCTTCATTATTACTAGGGATATTAGTTTTACAACAATTGCAGCAGACAAACATACAATCACACTAAGACACAAACAAATGTCCATAAAAAAAAATAAGAAAGCGTCTTGCTTACCCCGTAGGTAGAACCCCAAAAACTATAAAATCCATATGGACAGTTAGAATGGTTTCTCTAAAGCCTGTGTCAAGAATGTTGAATTTTACTTATTGTACTTGTTATAATGGGTTTAAACATTCACTTACAATCGAAAGAGCTAAGCTCCATGCCAGTTCGTTAACAATGGACAATATTGCAGTCCAGTTGAGTATTTAAAATTTTTGTGGCACTGAGTGATAATTGATTATGTACCAGCGCCATGAGTTAAAGTCCCATTCCTCCACACAAAATATATATAAAAAAAACTGCATTAATGACAGCCATCATGGTCATGCGCACACATAAATCAGCACTTCGTACGCAAACCGAGAAAAGAAATGACCGTCCTTCATTTGCCTATTACACCTCCGACAAGCAAAACTAATCGACGTAAGAGTTGAGGACCAAGCTAACAGTAAATTTCTGTTGCTGAAAGAGTTTCTTTACGTGGAAACGGCGTTCAGACTTTTATCAAATTTTAAACAATGTAGTTACGTGTTCTCAATTGCTGAGATTTATATTTTCCTACTTCCGGTTTTAGACCCTCGGATAAACCCATTCAATTGTATTGGATATGTAACGATATTTTCTTAAAGTAAAATACATTAATATATAGGAGAATAGCATCAACACAAGATGTAGTTTTATACTGTACGTGATAGTATTGTTTATTCAAGGCTCACGAAGGGCTTTGATGTCGCAATTGCTGTGTTTCGTCTTGTACTGTCGGTACTTTGCCAGATACCGACTCACACATGGGTAGAAAAATATTTAAGTGCATCTCTTCATCGGGTTGCTTCTTTTTTACCAGAATGTCAGTTTAGAAGGGCATTTTAAAGCACCGCCATTCTGAATATCGGAAGGTACAACGATCACGGATTTAAAATTGGCGTCATCCAGACTACATGAATCTTCGACTTTGAATACTACGTGTTACAGAAACAAAACAACACTCCTTACAACCGAACAAATACTAGTTAGCATTTCGAATTAGAAAAACATGAACAGCCTTGATGAAACTAACTGAACAGAAGTTATCCCTACACAGGCAGATTCCGATGTTTGAGCGGTCATTCTAGTGGACGCTGGTTCGAATCCTCTTCCAGCCATCTTGATTTCGGTTTCGTAGTTTCCGGAAATCACTGCCTGGATGGTTCCTTCAGAAGGTCAAGACATCGTTTCTTCTCATTCCTTGTCCCAAATCCTCTTTCCTCTGGTAGCCTTGACGTCGATGAGGTATGAAACCCGAAGAAATTCTTTAGTCACTTCTTAACACGGAAGTGACAGATAAATTGTTACGTATACCGGTCCAAGTCACCTTAATATTGGAGCTTTCACGCATTAGCCAATCCAATCTGAAAGGAGTTCATTAAATATATAAATTAATTTTACTGCTACAACGGGTATTAAGTAATGTCATTCGTCTTTGTGAAAAATATATCATACAGCCCACTAAAAAGGCAGCGGTCACAGCAAAGAGCAACGGGAAAGTATTCGCATCAAGATAACAGTTGTCCTATCACAAATGCTGTTACTCCACTGATCAAGAGATCAATAACATGTTAACCAAAAACCAACTCGAGAATAGTGTTCTAATAACAGTTTCTCGCTTCTTCCAATGTTTATGTTATCACTTGATTGCTGAGAGTATTACATTTAAAAAGCATTTCTGAATAGCTGCTATCACAATGTAACAAGCACTCCAGTATTTCAGATATACGTATAAAGCTCTAGCTCCTAATGCGCTTGTGCTTTCCTCATGCCGAGTGCGAATGGTTTGTTATCTTCGAACATTTGTACAAACAACTGCTTTTATGTGTGACGACAAAGTAATACCATCTCTAAAGTTCAAGTGGACTGGAGTTATCTCACGAAGTGTATGGACATTTTTTATGCGCACATCCCATGATTCAGAGTATTGCAATAATTAAAGTAAAAAAGAAAGCTTCCAACAACACAGGACTAAGTAGTGACGAAAGTAGAGGGCACAGGATAAAGGTCTGTCTCTCTCTCTCTGACCTTTTCAGTTTTGCATAAAACTCTCATTAAAAAATAAATTCATATACTGTGTCGTTTGATACTTGATAAAGATATGTTGTTTTATACACAAGTTATATTCCCTTCCTTTTCTTGTGTACACATGAATGTGTGTTTCAACGAAGATATTTTTTTTTTCCTAACTATTAGGTACGTGCATTTTCCTTTTCGATTTGAATTGCTACTGTCAACGTAAACAGAAATAAAATGTTATCCCTACCCTTACAATGACATCGTAAGTAGTGATTCTATTAGTTCTTTCCAGTTCTTTCAGCACACCGGAAATGGTTTAGTTAGTACCTAGGGAAACATAACATGTTTCTAGTTCTAGGTACCTTAGTGCTGAACGGTCGCCTATAGCTTTTGGGTGAGTTTTTAATTTAATGTAGGGCTGTCCTATCTCGTTGACGTCTCCCTTTAAATATTATAGATACTAACGGTGCCGTTGAGCAGACAATGATTATTTAGTGCCGGTTGTCGCTCATTTCGCTTTATACATACGTACTATATGAAATCTGATTAGACATTTAGTTTTGTCTAAAACAACGACCAGCGTGATTAAATCTGAAAATTAAACTATCTAAAACACTATGGCTTAACCTTTGGATCACTGAAAAACTTTGTTGCACGTTATCATCTTACAAGAAGCACTTCGTGTGGAAGCATAACGATAAAAGAGGAAGATCCTCAATGTAGCTATCACGTCGTTTTCTCAGTTTTCCAACCGAGTTTTTTGTGACTCGTTAATAGTGTATCACATCATATTCGTTGATAAGTGAATGTTAATAGCCATTATTCATAAGGGAACGACCGTTAATTACGTGTGCTAAATTATGGGGGTGGGTCCCGCAAAATCTCACCAAGTCTAATTTAACGGGAGTGAATAAAAATCTCATGTCAACTTTCTATATAATTTTTCTCCTCTTATATCACAGAAAAAAAAATTAATTCATTGAAGACATCAGTATTAACACTTAAATATTGATGATGTAAAATGCTTGAACATGTCAAATAAACTTAATCATTTAAAAATTGTAAGGTAAATCTCACGTGAAAAAGAGGGGGGGGGCGTCCCAACCACATCTTATCAAACCTAACTAAGGGGGAGGGGAACCCAAACTTAAGAAAAACTACGTAATCAACTGACGTACCCTTAATACGCGTAGTCAAGGGGAGAGCTCATAAACTACGTGGCTCGGACTAAAGGGGGGGGGGTATTGACTGGAAAGCTACGCTGGGCTAAGTGGGAGGGGGAGGGGGTGTATCAGAGCCAGGCCACGTAGATTTTCATTCATATTATTTGTCACAGTTAAAATGAGGTACTGAACACTCAACAGCATGTGAATGTTAATTTCCGTTGTTTAATTATCTATGTAATTTACGATATTCTGAGAAGAGAAAATAGTACAAAATGTCTTCTTGAATCATTAAGAAAAAAAGCTACGTGCTACATGGGAGGAGGGGGTGTAGAGACAATAGCCACATCGGGCTATGTGTGGGTAGGGGTGGATTCACGAGAGGCCCAAATGGAGCTATGTGGTTTATGGACGCTCCCTATTTTGCCAGAAAAAAATTAATTAAAAGAAATTATGTACCAAACCACCAATCTTTATACCAATATTAATTTAATAGATCCGTTGGGAAGAGACTCTCTCTTCATCCGTTTAAATGTCCAAATGATTACTGTGGTCAACTGCGACTACCACGTGACTACCTAACTTCACCGTTCTACTCAGTTGCTCGATCGCAATCGCGGAAATTCTGCGAACGCTTCCTCGTCTCGTCTCACTCTGAATCTGGCACAAGATTCGCGAGCGTCAATATTCATGCTCCGCTCGTGATGCTCCAATAGATTCTTCCATTTGACTTTTTCTTCCTATTGGTGAGCCGCCTCTAGTAGCTGCCTCGACCGAAAGACAATAAGGTATGTCCTTCAGAAAATTTAACTGTCACCCATTATAGTCATCAACATTTTTAATAACAAATCTGGTAGGGTAAAAATTGTATCTATCTATGCTAAAAGTGGCAAAGTTGAAAAATACGTATAATTCTTATATAAGGGCGTTGTACCCATACAACTAAGGGTTAGTTGAGATGATACAATGTTGTTGGCATGGAACGGAAATCTCGACGATGGTTAAATATATATATACAGCTAATTTAATTTTATGAAGTGACTTTATACAAATAATATGAAAACATTATGTAGAATAATAGTAGTAGTAAAATGAACCAACATAATAGTACACAGCATTGTAGGGTGAATACATAATTATATAATGTTTAATGATGTATATAGATATAATTATAACAATATGTATATATTTATAGCCACACTGATGATGCCTCACACCAAAAGGACGAAACGTGTCTGGTGGAAGAAACATTAATAAAAAAAAACCAGTTGTTAATAGACGGAGTTTAATTCGTAAACATTTATGCAACACCTGTGGACCATCGCCAACACAAAGTTATTGTTTGTTAATAACAATTCATCAAAATTTAAAATTTTCCAGTTGCAAAGGTCGACTTCACTGGCGGTCATTAGTGACTTTCGTTAATTTATTCTGTGCCGTCGTTAAAGAGTTGGAAATACAATAAAAGCTAGTTGAGTGTCTGCATAATACGACTAGCATTTTTATGTCTTTCTTTTTTTTAACAAAATTTAAAAAAATATTTAAAAATCTGACAGCAATTAAGACAGGATGGCATGCTTCAAATTTATTAAAATTATTCAAAACCGAACATTGAAATTTTCAAGGATTAAAACATTTTCCCTTTACTGCATGTATGCAAAATATAATTAAGCCTTTTGAACAGCAGTTTGTTTGAAATCTGATAAATTCCCGAAAAATTGATTCCTAGGGAAAAATTCTTTTGAAGTTTAAAATGAGATAATTAGTTCTGTACTCTTTTGTCGGAGCGATTTTCATACGATCTGGTTTGACGTGTAATTATGTGCGACTGACAGTAAACGTTATTTTGCATTTTTTGGTCATTCACATCTCTTTACAATGAGGAGGTCTAAACTTCCTGAGCCAAACAGCTTAAAACATTTATGCCGCCACTTAGAACGTATAAAAATTAATAGTTGTTTATTTCTCACATGGTACAAACATGCCCTTTTAAGAACATTTTTTAAGTGTTATGTGGACTGTCAAGTGTCAGCAACCGGAATTTCTTTCTCCTCCAACATAGAAACTACGTCAAATATTATTAATGTAGACGGAACGAGACAGATTTTGTAATTGGTCAGTTTATTACTACACACGCTTCAAACATTGATGAGTGATTGCTCACTTAATTCTAATCGCAATTCGTGAATTAACATTTTCCACTTTCTGTGTTGTTGCTGTAAAATCAGCACAATTATTTTCTGGACAGGGCTATTTGAGTTGTTAAAAATTGTTTAAAGCTCTGCTCCATAAATACCTGTCGGGGTAACAGTCGTTTTAAAATCGTTGAGTAAGAGCTCTGTACCTAATTCAGGAGGACAAGCATAAACAAAAAAAATCGCTAACTTTATCGGTTGCCTAACATGGCAATATCCACAATAATCACAAAAAGACGAGTCCCTTTATGCAGAGAAAATTACTGTTGGACCACTTGATACAATTGGAGGAATTGTGGGATATTTGTAATGGATTAAAATCTTTGCTTCCATTCTTTCAAACAATTTTGTCGCAGATTATATCTGTTAATCCTTCACACTGTCCCACCTAATACAACTGTATATTACCTACTGTATCTTTTGCTTTTTCCCCTTAACCGTTATGTTGATGGGTAGGCTACTCTTTCTTGGGAACTGGGGTGGTTTCGCCCTGTCTTCCCTAGGGATGAAGTATATTTGAATGTTTATTGTTTTGTAGGGATGACTGCGACGTATGTTCAGTATAGTGCGTTGTTTATGAATGAATCAAGCATGAAGGGATAGCGTGAAACCCCGGTGGCAGTCCAATCAGGCCTGCTCTTCCGAATAATACCATTGAGATCGCCAGGTTTTAAGTCCCCATCCGATGGACGTATCACCATCAACAGTGTTGTACATCCTCACTACATACGCACTGCGGAGAGGTTTGGGATTAAGCCCAGAACTTTCGTGCACCATTACGTTTCATACCATGCTGGCGAAGTCCAAATTTCTCCCACGACCAGGAGTGGAACCAGCTGAACCTGCGTCAGCGTCGGATACCATCATGGCGCCACAACTAACTCGGTCAACGGGACGGGTTATGTAGTGTATACAGATTCATAATATGCTTGTTTCAACTTGTTCCCTTTTCGCTACTAACCATGACTGAAACGACCTTCAATTTTAACATAGTAACTCCACTAAAAAATTTCACACTGCATAGAGGTTTGGGATTTAACCAATGACTCTGGTGTAGAATCTGGTGGTTAGGAATTGTGTACCACCAACTCTCCTAACCTGCCGCTGAAGTCTTGTGGCAGGCAGCGAAATTCATCAAGGTGAGACAACGCCCTGAGATCCAACTCGGCGGGCCAATCTGCATTACACCACCTAAGAGGTTTACAATCCTAAAAAAGCAAAACATTTAAGGAAATTGTTTGTGAAAGCTCCACGTGCGATGCTGTTTGCGTCGAGGATAGTGGCCCAGTGGAGCCCATTTGACCGCGACGATTCCATGGGCTGGTATTTCCTGCTGCGATAAGATAGCGAGCGCGTACTCTCACACACCTTCGTCCGATAAACTTACCACGGATACAACTTTTCTCTCAAAAACTGTAATGCCTTTTCCATCACGCGATATTCATAAGTAGAACGAAGGATACAAATTTTCTTACGTTTGAGAATAGATTCCATTTACCTACTGATGGAAAGTGAACGGATGGAAGATTTTAGACATCCTGCGTCTGCACTATAAATGTTTCTTTCTTTTGATCCCAAGATAGAGATGAGGTATACTAGAGTATAGGTTCTCGAACAGGGAAGCGTTTACCACCCAGGGAGGGTGCGAAGACACATCAAGGTTTGAGGGGGGTTACGAAACGCAACGTAGCTTCGTTACACATTGTCAGAAATACAATGTCTCCTTCACCGTCACTTAGTGTTGAAAACCTTTACATTACATCATATACTCATCGAGTTTCCTCTAAGATGCCACTGTCATTACTGAGGAGTGAAAGGGGGGCGGAACAAGGAAACTTTTTTATCGGAATGGGTGTGAGGTAAGAAAAAGTTTGGGATCTTCTTATCTAACGAGACCCTGAATTTATAATTTCTTTTCAACCTTCTTGAGAAGATAAGCGACGATGTTCCAGGATGATGACCTTGAAGTAAGGAGTTAAGCCTACATTGAGTCCCTATTTTGCTTGTATCAGCATTCAACTTGTGACGTAGAAGAAGCAAAATCAGAAGGCGTTTTGAACATCGCTGAGCAGACTACCACTGTCGTCATCAATATTTATTTTTTCTCGCAGGTGTGTTTCATCCATCATGCTATAAGTATTTTTTATAATTTGCATAACTAAATCAATAAAATAAAGTTAATTATAAACTCAGGTCTTCCTCGTAATTGGTTTCGTTCAGATGTATATCCAAAATCCGTAATACAATCGTAGCTGCAGAGTCTACAAATTCTCTCTCTCTTGCGCAAGTTTTTATGGTTTGGTAAGCTGTCTGTTGCTTTCAGATACCACCAATTAACGAAATTATTACTAAAGTGTTCATTCATCTCCTTTCCATACACGACATTAATATCTGGATCACAGTTACTGAATAAAAGAGGTAGGGCTAAGATGTAAACCGTTAGATAGTTCGTTAGAACTAGGGCTCTCGTTAATTAAAAAACAATCGGATTTTTGATATATCGATATTTTTAAAAGTATCGGATTTCGACATACCGGGAAAAAAGTATCTACATATCAACCCTATTTTAAAAACTGTCTTAAAAATAAATCGTGTAAAAGTGAGATATTCTTCTGAACAAGGTCTTAAATTTCTGAAACTATGGTTTCTCACGACGTTGCAAATACTTTTTTTTTCAAAAAAAAATAAAAATAATTATAACCTGATCATTATGTATGTCATAATTTTTACTGTACTGAAAGGGATGTGTCTGATTCGAGGGAAATCTTGGCTTTTGTGAATTCGTAAGATTGATAAAGCAACACAGTACAGGATTTTATTTAGATAGAAATTTTACTATCGTAGTATTCATAAAGGCCCAGTCACCTTTTTTTGCAAGAATTGTTTTAAGTGAAATTTAATTTCTTTTTGTAGGTTAATAACGTGTCGTCTTACATTTTCGGATCTAACTTTCACGCCTCAGCAAACGTTCGTTACCTGCGTTTGCCAGTATTACTGCTAATACACAATTTTCATATCCGAATACTTCCTCCACATAGGGTTACCAGATGTCCTCTTTTACCCGGACATGTCCTCTTTTTTGGACCGTAAAAATGGTCCGGGCGGGTTTTGAGAAAAATCAAGGAATGTCCTCTTTTTTTTTAGTTCCGTTTTACTACTGCCTGAACTTGAAAGTGTGGGAATAAAACTCTCCCATCTGTCAAAATGGTAAACCCTAAAGAATTTAACCTTTATGCCAACAATGTGATATTTTATCTACACTTTTCCTTTTCTGTCTCGGCACTGTGTCAAGATATAGTTACGATTTCTGAGCAATAGGTGGCGAGGCAATTATCGTGAAATACGAGCTGCGGGGCGGCCGGTGAAGAACATTATGTACGCAACAATTCAAAGTACTTCGGTAGTCAGCTCGGCTTCTAGAATCATTGTTTTCAACTGTTTTACTGTTAGTTGCGTTTTGGTTGTTGTGAAGTGAAGCAGTTTTACTGTTCAAGTGAAATCATGCCAAAACGCAAATGTGTCTTCAGTGACGAATTACAAAAACGATTTCCTCACTTCAGACCGGGAAGAATTAGCTCAGAGGCAGAATGTCTTATCTGCCCATCAGGAACATTTGTTTCAGTTGCTAATAAAGGTAAGATTCATAACCATGGGACCGATTTTACGTAAATATCGTATGACACTGGAAATTTGCGTGTAATAGCTCAGATTTTGTTACACTGAATAACGTATAACACGCACAATTATTAATTTGTAGGGGGGCTAGACCTAGAAGCTCACAAAAACACTGAAAAACACAAAACGCGGATACGTACTGCAGCATCTTCATCCAAAGTTGACGATTTTTTTGCAAAAAAGGATTCCAAAATTAATGATCTGGTCCATGCAGCTGAAGGCACCCTATCTTTTCACACAGTCAAGCATCATCAAAGTTTTAAATCAATGGACTGTACTGGAAAACTGCAGAAAGTGTTATTTACAGATTCAAATATAGCGAAACAAATGTCATGTGCTCGCACTAAAACAGAAGCCATTATTAATTCTGTATTGTCACCTCATTCTGTTAATGCTTCTATTGACGCTTTGGAGTGTATTTCATGTTTTGGTGTTGCAACAGACGGCAGTAACCATGGTTCTGTGAAACTGTTTCCAATTCTAATTCAATACTATGACTTTAAATCTGGGGAAATTCAAACAAAAGTGATAGAACTTAAATGTAGTCCAAATGAAAAATCTGAAACGATTGCATCTTACATATGTGATACTCTTAGAAGTAGAGGTATTAATAATAAATGTGTTACTTTTTCTGGGGACAATACAAATACAAATTTTGGTGGGATTAGTGGACTTGGTAAGAGGTCAGGAAATAATGTTTTCGCCCATCTGAAAAACAATTTAAATGATAGATTAGTAGGATTAGGCTGCCCTGCTCATGTTTTACATAACTGCATTCAACATGGTATTGATGCAGGACTCACATTAGATGTTGATTCCATAGTATTAAAAATATTTAATTATTTTTCTGTGTACACAGTACGTACTGAAAGTCTTAAGGACTTTTGTGATTTTGTAGATGTACAATATAGGGAAATATTGTGTCATTCTAAGAGTAGGTGGCTGTCCCTTTTCCTTGCGTTACGAGACTAATTGAGATGTATCCAGCACTGAAATCATATTTCATTTCTCAGGGTGAAATTCCAATTCTGATTAAAATTTTATTCCAAAATGAGCTTAGTGAAGCATGATTATGGTTTGTTCATTCTCTTATGTCATTATTTCAATATAATATTTTGGCCCTAGAAAAAGAGAAAAATTCACTGGTAGAAATGATACATATTCTTGAGGGTGTGTTGAATGCTCTTCAGGAAAGAAAAATCCAGAATTTCAAATCTTTAAAACTAAAAGAAATTTTGAGAAAAAAAACGGGATGAAGGTTATGGTTCTAAATGTGATATGCTAGAAGGAGAAATAGCACATGTTTATGATGCAACAATTACGTATCTTAAGAAATGGTTGGTTCAGTATCAAGAGTTTTTGGTATTTAAATGGATGGGTCTGAAGAATTCTCCAAATTGGGGAGATGTGGAACAAACAATTCTGTACCTAAATGAAAAACTTAATATTAAAATAGATGATGTAAAGTGCTTTGATCGGTTTTGCAACTTTCAGAAATTTTTGTCAAACCAGGCTAACGTTAATACAGATCAGTTGTCAAATGATATCTGGTGACGGTGTAAATATTTCCGAGAGTCAAAGAATGGTGCTTGTTTCTCAGAACTACTAAAAATTGCGGAGTTTTTCTTTGCTATTCCCAGCCACAATGCTAGTGTAGAAAGGATTTTTTCATTAGCAAACAGTCAGTGGACCAAAAATAGAAATAGACTCAGTGTTGAGTCTGTTAAGGGAATTATAAGTGTGCAATATAATTATAAGGATTTATCTTGTGTACAGTTTTATAATTATTTGTTGGAAAATAAGAAATTACTCTCAGAAATTGGTTCATCAAGAAATATCTGAGTACTTCAGGGAATAATGATGAAGATGAGAAATGTACTAATGATGATTTTTTGTAGTTTATATTAAAATGTACCACAAATTGTTGTAACGTTGCATGATTGAATAAAATGAAGTAATATACTATCTATTGTAGACGTTTCATTTCCAAAAAGTATAGTGAATTATGCATATCTTAAATATTTTTATTTATTAAGTGTATAGTTATAATTTATCTTAATGCAACATCCGTAAATGTTGAGAAACCCACAACACTTTTGCAGAATTTAGTACTAATCTAGAAATGTCCTCTTTTTTGAAGACCATCATCTGGTAACCCTACCTCCACAGTATACACGGTCAGTTCAAACAATGGGCTCGCGTCTGATTCGTTTCTGGCGAGCGATGTCCTGCTTCCATTGTCATCATTATATGAGTAGGGTTTTTCCAATAAGGGATCATCCATAAACTACGTGGCTTGGTCTGGGGGGGGGGGCTAGCTCGAAAGCTACGCTGGGCTACGTGAGTGGGGAGGGGACGTGTTCCGAGCCAAGCCACGTTGCTTCCCATTCATATGATTTCTTAAAGTTAAAATGAGGTAGCCTACAGAACACACAACAGCATGTAAGTATTTATTTCCGTCATTTAATTATCTCCATATGTATTTTACGATAGTCTGCCTAGTCTGACAAAAGAAAACAGAAAAAAGTGCCTTCTGGAATCAATGAGGGAGAAAGCTACGTGCTATGCAAGGGGGGGAGGGGGGGAGTTAAGGCAAAGGCCACTTCTGATTACGTTGGGGGAAGGGGGGAGGGTTCACAGGAGGCATAAATGGAGCTACGTGGTTTATGGACGCTCCCTAACTTTCAAATTAAATATAGGAACAAATAAATTTAATGCGTTACATAAACTTCCTGATCTTTATGCCTAACAGAAATTAAAGGCAAATGGCCTGATCAGTGGAAAGCTATTAACGTATTAATTTGAACCAGATCCTTTCACGATTGGGATTGCCATTGGATAAATACAGATGCTTTATATACGATTTGGAGTTGAAACTTTATGTACCAAATTACGTGCTTCTAAGCCAACTGGAAGTTGTGTGGAATTATGATGACGGAGTGTCGTAGTATTTTCAAAGGTTTTGATTTCCACTAACTTCCGAAGTTAGGAAATGAGAGAAATAAAATTTTAAAAATTAGTTAATCTTATACTAAGCTCCACTTGTAGATAAAATGAGTAAAGCATAACGATATTTAGGTAGATAGCGATTCAACTTTTGGGGTAAATAAGGCTTAAGTACAGGAAAATTCACAAATATTTTTTTACTTTTCTTATGATTAGGGAAAAACCTTATCTGTATTCCAAATTTCAGCTTTCTCCGTTAGCGGGAAGTCCTTTAGAGTTTTGATGATCAACAGTGAGTGAGTGAGAAAATCAGGGAAATTTATTTATAAATAAATTCCAAACTAGGAACATGAACGAAACAAAATCTAATTTATTTGCTAAGCTTGCTGATATCTATGAACAATAGAAATTTTTGGTGAATAGCATCATCCAGACCAAAAATATTAGGGTCCAAAACGTTGCGAGAAAAGGATTGGCAGCGTTGCCGATGACTAGACTTGGTTATTCAGAAATAAGCTGCACAGTTTTTAACTAAGTATATTTATTATACAAAACAAATGACAAATTAATTGAAACGTGAGGCAGAAGATACCAAATATTTTAAGGCAATTTCTGACAGCACAGCAATAAAATACCTTCTTTCTATCCGGAATGTTAGATCATCTGATGATCTTAAAACATTCAGCTACTCTAAAAATTCTTTTAATTCAACAACCATTGTACCAAAACTTGTGTCAGAAACGTCAATTGATATAATTTTCAAGAGCATTGTCTCGTATCTATCTCAAGGCGATGGCGTTCTTTCTACTGCTATTCATAGAGAAGCCCCTACATTGAATGAAATAATTCCCCTTCTTTTACGATCAAAATTATTTCTCTTTACAGGTTTGATATTCTATTGGAAACAGCCAATGCTGAACCAAAATGCAATTTGAAGCGAATATTCAAGACGGTTGCTTTGGCGTAAATAAATTCTGTTGTAAAGGCTCCAATCTATCACAAATACTTTTAAAATAAAGCGCTTTGGATATACAATCCTAAAGCGGTAGATAGTGTGCTTTGTTCAGTTTCATCTCTTAATAAATTTGCTAGTGGTATAACTTAACTGGCTGTGACATTCGTTTTGGAGCTCCATTCTTCTGTTGTTATGGAACAAGAAGCGAAACCAAATAGCGCGAAATATTTAACTGTGAATTACTGACATACCTGGTACATTACTATAGGCTCTTAATGCTAATATTTTTGGGACAAGTGAAGACAAATATTAAAAACATTTGCAACGTGTCTAGACATGAATTCTAACGAGTGCTAACTGCTTGAATGAGCATTAATGTTTCGCCTTCTTTTTTTATACTTCTGCTTGTTGATCAGATCGTGATTTATCATGAACACCAACTGAGTGTTTGTAATAGGGTGCAATAAATTTTATTTGATCATCTAGGTTTTAAAAAATTCTATTTTTTCTTAAAATTTTATCTATGATTAAATTTATTGCATGTGCAACGTAGGTAATAGTTTTCCCCCCAATAATAACATTACTTCCTCTACGAAGAAAGCGGAAAATAATAATTTATTTTAAAAATATCGACTCAGATTTTCAGTATCGATATGTCGTCCTAAACTTATCATTCATAAATATTGATATATTCAAAAATTATATCTACATTTCGCTAAATCGATATGTAATCAACATCTCTAGTCAGAACGGGAAGACCACATATATCCGGAAAGTTTGTAGCAATGAAAATTAGACAAAACAATATAATTCCTTAGGCAGAGCAAGCAAAAGTACACCAACAGTAAAATATATCTAGAATAATTAATTTTTTAACACATGTGCTGAAAATAGAAATTGAAGCTAACAAGAATAAGGTATTGAAAATACAGGGCGTTCGCCGGGAAACGCAACCCACTGTTAGCGCTACAAGGAAGAAACTGCTCCCGGCGAGCGAGCGCTCAGTTTCCGGCATTGTTCGACCGTCGGCCGCGGACTATTTCATAATAATTACGCTTCATAAACTTCATAAACTTGTGTGCTAAGCATTTAAATGTGACGTAATTCATTAGCTTACCTTATAAAAGATGCTGGAAGTGTTGACCCTCTTGTGTAATGCACATTTCACATCTTCTGAACATATTTCGAGACACACGCTGCCCTAACTGACTTAATGATTTTTTGGGTGACTGTTCTAGTCGAAAAGCGATATCGTCAATTTTTCTCCTCTGTGAGAATACGGTTGACCGACAGTCTCTTTTTGTTAAAAAATGAACCCGTTTCTCTTACTTTTTTAACCAGACGCAGAATTGTTGATTTAGCTGGCAGTAAAGCGCCAGGAAATTCGCGACGAAATTTACGGCGACACTTTTTAAACGACTTCTTCTTCACATATGTATCGTAGAGAAATATTCTTTGTTGCAAACTGTAACGTACCATAATTTTACTCACACTCAAACACGGTACAGATTAATAAGAGTATGAAGCCCCAAACCAGCCAAACCGCAAAGAAACGTTTATTCACAACACTGATTAATAAGAGACTGAAGTCACAAACTATCTACAATGCAAAGAAACCGTTCTTAACAATGTAAGGGTCACTGCACTGCACTGTTGGGGCAGCGGAGGTGTTAAACAGTGCGGTGATTCACGGTGCCGTGTGGCGGAAACTGCTGGGCGCCACTGACCGAGCAAGTTGCCGACGGCAACAGACTGGGAGGGTAGCGTTTTCCGGCGAACGCCCTGTATTAAAGTAGTACCAACTATCTGGAATGAACATTTTAATTTTAGTCTGGAAATTAAACTGAATTAAGAAATTCAGTATGATCTGGGTAGTGTAATTTCAGGTTAAATTTGCTCCAAATCAACGAAGCCGGAATAACCATCGTGGGTACTTGACTAGTTTTTGGAAAGGAGACAGTATTGTAGCCGTGCGTCTATAATAACCAAAAAAATATCATTTCTGAAAAAAACGAAAAATGCATTTTTTTAAATATTTTTATACGGCGATTTGAAGTTGACGCCCAAACGCCCGCATCTCTCATCCTCCTCTGTTGTGACATCACATATCTGCTCTTGCCGCTGTGAGCAAAGCGGCGCATT